>OY776116.1:75428707-76146207 GCA_963675035.1 Allygus modestus | reverse complement strand
TGTTATCAAACCAGACAATGTTCATATTTCACAACCATTAACGTGATGCTATTGTACCAGACATTGTTCATGTTTTACATGCTATTCATATGCAGACAGACGACCTTGCAGAGGAAAATGTAACTGGTTGGCTGAATGAAGAAGCTTCTAATTAAGGCAATGAATGCTTAACTGGTACGGGGATTATTCAACGTGACCAAAAAGAAGAAGCAGCGAGCAGTGATGATGATACAACCTATAGAGAAGAAGAACCTACTCAGAGTGTCAAACACACAGCAGCGGTGCAAGCTTTCAACAACTGTTTGGCGTGCGCGGATGAAAACAACATTCCAGTGTCGCATATCCCCACACTTTGTTAACTGTGTGATGATGCTTTTCGTAAGTCAATAAAAAAAGCATGTCAGAGAAAAATACAAGATTACCTAGCCTATTTAAAGTGAGTTTTTATAAGAATTTTAATTCAGTGTCTTTTATTTAATATGCATCATCATTTATATACAGTTTTATGATTTTTGTATTTTAGGCCTATTTGTCACGTTAAAGTAATTTTGTTTCAATTAAAATTGTTTTTACCGAGTGTGTGGTCTTTATTTTAAACTTAATCAGTAATTAGAAAGCTTTGAGCAAACGTATATTCAGATTAACGAGATTTCCCTCTGTAAACTGACGCTGAATATTTCTCTAAGAAATTATAGTAAAGAGTTTGTGATTCCTGACAACTATACATTAACTTACTCATACCAAATTATTGGTATTACGATTGGCTATTTTTGTATCGGTTTTTGATATTAGCGAATTTCCCCTATAGGAAAGAAGCTATTACTGTAGGTCTCATAGTAAGACTTAAGCCCGAGACCATGATAACTGTTCATTTTGAGGTCCCCGGATGCCGAAAAACACCATTCGTTCAAATTTTTATATATGTATATATATATATATATGTGTCCGTAAGTATGATAACTCTCGTAAAAAAGGTCCGATCTTAATGAAATTTGGTACAAATGTGTAACGTACCATTTATTTCAACGAGTTCGAAAACCAGATGAATCGCACCATCCAAAGGGGGGTTTTTGGGGGGTTTTGTACCCCAAAAATGTGTTTTTTGGGGTTTTCACATGTAATTGTTATTTAAATCAAATTTTAATTTATCCCATTGAATTCAGCTTAAAAAACAAACAATTTGGTATTTTGATCATTGCTCTACGTCAATTGGTTACCGAGATATTGAAAGTGCTAAACACAGTACGTTGTCTAATGTTATTCTTATGGAGAAAAAGAAAAATTATATATCTCGCTTATTTATTAACATAAACTGACGAAATTTGGTATATGGCTTCATCTAGTTATGGTTTATTTTTATTTGCAACAAAAATTTTTTCGCCTATGGTTCCTGTAGCAGCAAACCTAGGTACTTGGTCCCCATGTTATTCTTATGGAAAATACTTAAAATGTTACATATCGCTCATTTATGAATTAATATGGATGAAACTTGGTATGTGACTTCACTAGGATGAGTTCTATTGATATTTGCATAAAAACCCATTATTTTATATGCCTTGTTGCAGCAAACCTGCGTACTCATCCCCAATGTTATTCTTATGAGAATAATTAATATTTTAAATATCACTTGTTTGTGAATATATTTATTATGAATCCTGTTAAATGTTTTAATGTGTTATTTTATATATTCATTGAAAATTCACTGAGTATGCAGGTTTGCTGCGACAGGGGTATTTTTATGAATTCATTTCACTGGCTTCATGTGGAACTGCAGCCGAAAGAACAGTTAAGAGAGATAATTATGGCTGCAGTTTAGTTTACGTCCCACATTCATTTCACTCAAAAAATTGATTAAATGTATCCTGTACCCGTTCTTCCCACGGGTTAGAAAGGTAAGTTAGCTTGAAGCAGCTGTTCTTGCTCCTGCTCTTTAAGCTGTCAAATGGAAGTGTCCTCAGCTGTTTGCATTACAGTTTGTGAATGTTTACTTTCTTCTGAAATGTAAACATTCAAACTAAGGACGTTCACGGGGCGTAGCCTGAGGGGATTTTAAGGAAGTGAATAGGCCTATGTGTTGCACAGGTTCAAGAACTACCTTTGTGTTAAGTTTCAGCCCAGTCGTTTCAGTTGTTTATACGTTTACCCAGAACATCAGACACACAGACAGACAGTCAGAAACCACCTCCTCTTCTTATTAAGTCTGTCTGTCTGTGTGTCTGATGTTCCGGGTAAACGAAAAAACTACTGAACCGACTGGGCTGAAACTTTCCACAAAGATAGCACTTGAACCCGTGCAACACATAGGCCTATTCACTTCCTTAAACCATTGGCATAGACATACGAGCTGGTCTCATTTTAAACCTATGAAATGGAATAGAAATTTGTGTTTTTAAATGGATTAACGGTTTATTTACATTAACATACTGTTTTCATTCAGTTTTTAGAGTCGCACTGGCACACACACAGAAGACATAAGTAATACCCCCGTCGCAGCAAATCTGCGTACTCAGCGAATTTCCAATGCATAAAATATGTTTTAATACCACATAAAGCCGCATAAAAAGTTTCATTAAAATATATTCACAAATAAGCGATATATACAATTTTAATTATTCTCCATAAGAATAACATTGGGTGATGAGTACATAGGTTTGCTGAAACAAGCAACACAAACAATTGGGGTTTATGCAAATATAGGCCTAAATAGAATTAAACTAGGTGAAGCCACATACCAAGTGTCATCAATATTCATTCATAAAAATAAGTGATATATAACATTTTAATTATTCTCTATAAGAATAACATGGGGGCTGAGTAAGTAAGGTATGCTGCAACAAGGAACACAAAATATGGGTTTTCATGTAAATATCATTATAACTCAACTAGGTGAAGCTCATACCTAGTTTCATCAGTATACATTCATAAATTAGCAGTATATACCATTTTGATTATTCTCCATAAGAATAACATGGGGTATGGTAAGCAGGTTTGCTGCAACAAGGAACACAAAATAATGGGTTTTTATGCAAATATCAATAGAGCTTATCTAAGTGAAGTCACACACCAATTTTCACCCATATACATTCATAAATAAGCGATAAAGGTATAACATTTTAATTAACCTCCATAAGAATAACATGGGGACCAAGTACAGTGGAACCTCAATAACTCAAACCTCAATAAGTCGAATTCCTTGATAACTCGATTTTTTGTCATTCCCCTTGAACTTGCCTACCTAATGCTATGTTATTTTACCTCTATAAGTCGAAGGGTTAACAGGAAACACCTCGATAACTCAAATTTTTGCAGTGTTCTTAGGCTGTTGCCGCACCTCTATATGGCGAAGTTTTAGCTGTAGAGCCTCTATAACTCGAATATGTACAATTGCCGAACCTCTATAAGTCAAAGTATTGACTAGAGAACCTCTATAAGTCAAAGTTGTTGATTCACCAAACCTCCAGTGACTTTGCAGCCGGAAATTTCAACCCTCCCTCCCCACTAAATCTCTTTCCCGGGTGCTCCTGGTGTCGGTAAAACAACCAACAAATTTATGTTGATGAGCAACACGCACATCAAACACACTCATCCTCACGCTGGGGTTTTACCTATGTGAGGATTTCATTTCATAAATAAGGAACAGTCTCATATTGATGTAAATTGAATATATTTTTTAAATAAAATGGTTTTGATTTGATTAGATTAGATTTGTGTTCTTAGTCGTTAGTGTGAAGTCAGAGGTTCTGGATGTAGTACGTGAAAACGTAGTTTTTAGGTTGTTTTTTAGAAAGAGTTTGCAGTTTGGTAAAACGTGTTGGCAAAACTCTACCCCATGAGGAGAAGTTCAAGAGGCTATTGACACAGGAAATAAAAACAGTGACATCGGGAAGCAGTTTGGAACAACAGTGAACACTGTCGACAATCTTTGAACAAAAAAGTGTCCTTCTGCTTCACCCTAATTCCAACAATGCTCTGCAATTTTAATTGTTATCATGTTTTGTTCCCTTTTAGTTTTGCAAATTATTTTAATAGCTTAGTACATTAATTTTCAGCTAAATGAAATTGATGCGTAGTTGGTGAGAACTGAATTTTGTAAGCGGGAGTGATTTGTTTGGGGCAGGTGATGAGAAGTGAGCAAAAAAGTCTAGAAAATAGACAGGAAGTGGTCGAACGGGAAAAACATCACCAAAATACCAAACTGTGAGGCATTATTTGTTTACTTTCCTCATCTACAATATTTTCACTGAAGGAAGTATTTAGTCCTCTAATACGTTAACCAAAGAAGCTTTACAATATTTTTCCGGGCTTATTTTAGACATTTAAAATTATTCAAATCTATTTTAATTTTAATAATTATTATTATACGGTATGATTATTTTGTATACATAGCTCGAACTTATGTAAGGACTATACCCTTCCATGGTCCATCTATTGTGTTACCGTGACCCTCAATAAGTCAAAGTCTGTGGAAAATCACCTTGATAAGTCGAACCTCGATATTTCAAAATATTCGATAACTCAAATTTTTGCCGTTCCCCCTTAGGTTTGAGTTATCGAGGTTCCACTGTACCTAGGTTTGCTGCTACGGGAACCATAGGCGAAAAATTGTTTTCTTATGCAAACAACAATAAACCACAACCAGATGAAGCCACATACCAAGTTTCGTCAGTTTATGTTCATAAATAAGCGAGATATAACATTTTTCCTTTTTCCATAAGAATAACATTAGACAACGTACTGTGTTTAGCACTTTCAATACACCAAAAACCCCCCAAAAACCCCCCTTTGGATGGTGCGATTCATCTGGTTTTCGAACTCGTTCAAATAAATGGTACTTTACACATTTGTACCAAATTTCATTAAGATCGGACCTTTTTTACGAGAGTTATCGTGCTTACGGACACACACACACACACACACACACACACACACACACACACACACACACACACACACACACACACACACACACACACACACATATATATATATATATTTATACATATATAAAAATTTGAACGAATGGTGTTTTTGGCATCTGGGGACCTCAAAACGAAAAGTTATCATGGTCTCGGGCTTAAGTCTTACCATGAGACCTACGGTAATAGCTTCTTCCCTATAGGGGAAATTCGCTAAAAGTTAAATGTATACAAAGTATAGTATACATGACAATACAAATTATATTCATATACTGTCTTGGACGTGAGTGCAATATTAGTGTAAACATATTTTGAAGTGTTGTAAAATGTTTTATTTCCTCTGCACCTCGTTTTAGAAGTTCCGTATTTATACATATTTAAACCCACATTTGTTATAATTAAGTAAACATTAGAATTGGATCATATAGCTTCAGTATGTAAACTAGAGTAGGTGCATTATAACATAACAATAGGAACTAAGAATGTGAAATTCATGAACCAAATCGGATCAACCACATTCTTGAATGAAATAATGAAAGGTCTTAGTAAGATTACCTCGTATGAGATAACAGTTAAAATCCCCCTGAGGTTCGAGTTATCGAGGTTCCACTGTACCTAGGTTTGCTGCTACGGGAACCATAGGCGAAAAATTGTTTTCTTATGCAAACAACAATAAACCCCAACCAGATGAAGCCATATACCAAGTTTCGTCAGTTTATGTTCATAAATAAGCGAGATATAACATTTTTCTTTTTTCCATAAGAATAACATTAGACAACGTACTGTGTTTAGCTCTTTCAATATCTCATTAACAAATTGACGTAGAGCAATGATAAAAATACCAAATTGTTTGTTTTTTAAGCTAAATTCAATGGTAAAAATTAAAATTAGATTAAAATAAAAATTACATGTGAAGACCCCAAAAAACCCATTTTTGGGGTATAAAACCCCCCTTCGGATGGTGTGATTTGTCTGGTTTTCGAACTCGTTCAAATAAATGGTACTCTACACATTTATGCCAAATTTAATAAAGATCAGTCCTTTTTTACGAGAGTTATCGTGCTTACGGACACCTATATATGTATATATATATATATATATGGTGTTTTAGGCATCTGGGGACCTCAAAATGAAAACTTATCATGGTCTCGGGCTTAAGTCTTACCAGGAGACCTACGGTAATAGCTTCTTCCCTATAGGGGAAATTCGCTAAAAAGTAGCAAAATTAGTGTTGACCATGTGCAACTCACAAAGAATTAACCGATCCCGTCAACTTCCAAGCAAACCTGCCACCGTTTGTTTTACTTGGGCCCTCCCACCAACGTTTCCACAGACCGGTTAACTCATTGTGAGTTAGAGGACTGGTCAGTTTTGGTTGTGTGCAGGAATCGAACCCACGAACATCGTATCCACACCTGGCCAAGGTGTTTCCAAGACGTAGCCAACTCAGCTAACACGACCAAGGGCCTAGCGGCGATATTAAGGTTTTTCAGTCAGTCCGCGCCCCTAGCGGAGAGAACCGTACTCGCCCGCGGTTCGTAGTTACGTATTTTGCTATTATAGTACAGCACCAATCGAATCCTGTTATAGGCTATTGCGAAGAGAATAAAATTACTACCTTAATGGGTTAAAATCCCCGCGGGCTACGCCCCGTGGACGTCCTAAGTTTCAATGTTTACATTTCAGAAGAAAGTAAACATTCAGAAACTATAATGCGAACAGCTATGGACATTTCCATTTGACAGCTTAGAGAGCAGAAGCAAGAACAGCTGTTTCAAGCTAACTTACCTTTCTAACCCGTGCAGAGAACGGGTAAATTCTACTAGTAATTTTATAAAGAAGAGGTGGTTTCTGTCTGTCTGTCTGTATGTCTGATGTTCCGGGTAAACGCAAAAACTACTGAACCGACTGGGCTGAAACTTTACACAAAGGTAGATCTTGAACCCATGCAACACATAGGCCTACATAGAAAGAACTAGAATTATCATGTTAGTATTGTATTATTAATTCCCAAAAAGGTTATACCATTTTTTGAGCATACTCCTTAGTAGATTGTTCACCAGCATGCAAACAGATGAAGACGGGAGAGAGAGAAAGGGGATACGGCATCCATGTGCGAGAGAGCAGAGCAGGAAGACTTGAGAGTGAGTGAGTGAGTGAGTGAGTGAGTGAGTGAGTGAGTGAGTGAGTGAGTGAGTGAGAGAGAGAGAGAGAGAGAGAGAGAGAGAGAGAGAGAGAGAGAGAGAGAGAGAGAGAGAGAGAGAGAGAGAGAGAGAGAGAGAGAGAGAGAGAGAGAGAGAGAGAGAGAGAGAGAGAGAGAGAGAGAGAGAGAGAGAGAGAGAGAGAGAGAGAGAGAGAGAGAGAGAGAGAGAGAGAGAGAGAGAGAGAGAGAGAGAGAGAGAGAGAGAGAGAGAGAGAGAGAGAGAGAGAGAGAGAGAGAGAGAGAGAGAGAGAGAGAGAGCGGCATTGCCGCGATGGCCGACACTGCTAGCCTGCTCGCAGGGCGTCCGCCAGCCCCAGTGCCTTCCTGTCGTCAAATCTTAGCGGCTTCTCCCTTGATAAATGTTCTACATTCGCTCGTGAAAATAGTCTTACTGTTCTGATTACAAATTAGCGTAAAAGGTGTAACGTACGTAGAACCGATATTTCATTACGGTCAATGATTCAGTTTATAACAAACAATATTTCCTGATTAAAATCCCATTTAATACTTTTTTATATATTTTTTCCTTTTAATGTCGTTGGGGGGAGAGGAAATCCTCATGGACACTAAAAAATCTGTATTCGAGAGTGGTAGTGGACGATTAAAACTGTATATTTGACACTCAAAAATTTCCTGTAATTTATAGAAACTAATATTTGGTCTGTATTTATCCCCTAAAGAGGTTAAAGTGGACAAATCCTTACATTAAGCCTAATCGGCAAGCAACAAATTGTGGTATGCCTTCCTCTACGAGTTTATGTGGGAGGAGAAATTTGCGCTTACCGTTAAAAAAGTATTGTCATGTAGTTTTGCAGAAATCCTATGTAATTTACTTCGGTCCTTAAACTACGCCCCAAAAGGCTTTCAAAGTTTCAATGTAAATCTTACGGAAGAACAGTAATCAATTTAATTGTAAATTTAACAGCTGTTGATATTATAACATATTCTAACACATCAGTAAAAACAGATACCTATTTCATGCATAATGTAGCCTAAAATGTAGACATTTCCAACTAGCTCCGCCGTCGCCTTCAACATAAGAGCAGACCGTTTACGCTTCTCCCATTAGGATGGGCAATCTACTATGGAGTATGCTTAATATATGGTTATACCTACCAATTACATTACCGGTACCTAACATAAATTTTGTTGGAGTTTTCTCTTAACTAAAATACTTTTGTTTCATAAAATCAGCAAAACAATCTTAGCAATCCTGTATTTAATCAGGTTATTTTTATTTTTATTCACTCATATCTATAGCATTGATTTAAAACGTTCACTGCGTCACAAGGTCCCAACGTCTCGTGCCAAACCTATATTTGGTGTGCTTGCATAATATAATATTCTTCCCTCAGATACGGTGTCGATAACTCTATGTAAATTGACATAGAGAAATAAGACATAATACATAAAGATAAGTCCATAAAGCTTGTTGATTGCTTGGCCATTTCGTAACCATGACAACAAACGATATCTACAGATCTCGCAACGCACTGAAGTAATAAATGATTACTTTTATACGACACGAGACCCCCGGATCTCGCATCGAAGCTTAGTTGCTCAGAGCGCCGCTTGGAGGTCTTGAGTACGTTCCGTTCACAACATTGCACCAAAAGTTGTTTGTTGTTATTGCAATAACCTAAATTGATTTGTGGTGTGTTTTTTCTCGTAAATGTGCAATACGAGATCTCAGTGCCTCGTACTATTGTTTCACATTCAAGTCCTGAGCAGGCTGTAGGTTGGCAACAGTGTGCTAACTTAGTTCACAAAATATAACACAAAGTGATCTGTTTCTATTAATTTCAATGTTATGATGCGCAAAAGATCGTCTGCGCAACGAGATCTCAAGGTCTCGTATCGGACAGTCGTAATCACACCAAACGCACCACCGTAATCACATACAAATTTGCTATAACGCAGTGAACGCGCTAACCCTTTCAGTGCTAAGCTTCTGAAAGGAGTAGTTGAATCTGTGATGTTTTGTTAGTTTTTTAAATGTCTAGAACGCCTGAACAGTCGAAATTAATAAAAACGTGCTTCCGCTGGACACACACAGTAAAGGATCTAGGTAAAAAGTAGCAAAACACATGATCAGATGTGCAACTCACGAAGAATACACCCATCCCGTCAGTTTGGACCCGAGCCGTCCACCGTTTACTTACCGCCCTCCCCTTCAACTCTGCCACAGACAGGTGAACTCTCCATGAGTTACACATAAAAACCACTGACTGTGATGGGATTCGAACCCTCGATCCAAGTGTTACCCCCGGCCGGGAAGGTAACGCCTTAGACCGCACAGCCACTGATCAGACTAGCAGCTGTGGTGGACCAGGTGGTATTAGAGCCTAGGCGCTGGACGAGGTAGTTCAGTTTGTGTCTACCAGGTTTCACTACATGTCAGACTCAGACTGCAGACTGAGCAGCTAACGGTACAATTGCTTATAAAGCCATAACAGTGGTTACTGATAACAGATTCAAAAGCCGATATATCGGTCCATAGCACTGAAACATAATAATTTATGTGATTAGTTTATATTTTCTAAAACCATTTTTTTAAATATCATGAATAAAACAAGAAAAACATGGATAGCCTATTTAATAAAATTATACTAACTTTATCAAAAACGAGATAGCGAAATAAACTAATAAATTAAACAAGAACTAATATAAACAAAACTAATAAACAATAACAATGTAATAGATGAATCAATATTTTTTATCAATTTATATCCATCGAATGAAACAATCTACTCAATATATCAAAATTGGTAATCAATTTTTTAATTGAATGAATGTGGGACGTAAACTAAACTGCATCCTAATTTATCATTGCAAAGCTCTCTACTTACCAACCGAACACAATGTAGGCTAATATTCTACATCAAGAATTTTTAGATACATTCAAAGATAATTTAAATAGGCCTAGTCTATATCATTGCATGGTGATTTAAGGGTTTTACAATGTCCCTTGAATAAAACTTAGGTTACATTACGGTATATGTGTTTAACTATAATGGGCTCACAGGCAATGGGATATAATATTTTTCCATCTCCCTGTTTGTGTCATTTGTAAGCTTTTACTAGTGTAGGCCTGTATAGACTAAGAATAAGATAAGGACTATCTATTTGATAAACATTTAGAAGTTGTTTTTTGTTGGCCCTAGCATATCCATGTAGGGCCTATCAATTATAGCCGACCTGGTAAAATATTACTTGCTGGAAGATTGAAGGAATTTTATTACAAAATTAATCGTCTTACCTCCTGCAAAAATAAGCCATAGTTAACAACTGAAACCCCTGCTAGTAATTGTCCTCAAACTCTACTGAAAAGGTGAAAGTTGGTTATGTTTTATTACTAAATTATTTTGACCTCAACTAGGTTTTCTAGACTATCACCTTCAGCTGGCTATCAGTGAGCGACAGTCACAGTGTTTCCAAACAGCGGTAAAAAATATCCCACGATCTGATACAAAAAGTCCCACTTTATCCCACGCTTCACCTTATAATATCCCTCTAAATATCCCACACTTTCCCACTGATTTTTCAAACAGTGCAACACAGTTAATGTTATGATAGATAGAACTTATTTCGATCTACTAATTACCTATATTTTACATTTTAGTACCTCAAAGGATTTTGAGTAATGCGACATAAATGCCATAAGGCTGGCAAGTGAACTAAGTTAAATAATTTATTCCGTAATAGGTATAATATTTCGAAGTGACTGCGTACACGTCCAATGTAAGGGCAAATTCACTTCGCTACCGCTTAGGTTAGGTTGGATTAGGTTACGTTACGTTATGTTAGGATAGGTTAGGTTACGTTAGGCTAGGTTTGGATGTTTTCTGGCTCTCAATTTGTTTTAAAAATCACAGGAAAAGTAACGTAGGTGCATAATTTGGAACGGACGTGAACAGTAGCGGCTCACGTTGGACGTGTACGTAGCCACTGCCATAATATTTATAATGGTACTGTAGTACCATTGATTTTGAATACAGAAATTCCGTAGGATGTATAATCAATGCGCCTATGAACACTAAATCAAACAAAGTGACTACGTACACGTCCAATGTAAAGACAAATTCACATCGCTACCGCTTAGGTTAGGATAGGTTAGGTTACGTTACGTCACTTTAGGTTATGTTAGGTTACGTTACGTTACGTTAGGTTAGGTTAGGAGGTTTTCTGGCTCTCAATCTGTTTTAAAAATCACAGGAAAAGTAACGTACGGTGTATAATTTGGATTGGGTGTGAACAGTAGCGGCTCACGTCGGACGCGTACGTAGCCTCTGCCTATATCAAATCACACCAATGAATGTCGCTGGCCTGGCCATGTTGGAATTAACAAGGAAAATATTTGCTATTATTATTACCTATGTCGGACTCTTTAGTACTACAGTACCATTACAAATCATTACCTCTCAGGGAACTAAATTATTTAACTTAGTTCACTTGCCAGCCTTATGGCAAACCGTATCGTTTATATCGCTTTACTCAAAATCCTTCGAGGTACTAAAATGTAAAATATAGGTAATTGTTAGTTCTAAATAAGCTTTATGTATCATATAATATTTAACATTAACTGTGTTACTGTCTTGTACTGTTTGAAAAATCAGTGGGAAAGTGTGGGGTAAATAGAGGGATATTATAAGGTGAAGTGTGGGATAAAGTGGGATTTTTTGTATCAGCTCGTGAGATATTTTTTACCGCTGAGTGGAAACACTGAGGTCATTGTCCATTTGCCGGGAACGCTACAACAGAACGCCGTTCAAAGTATTCGTACGGGTTTACTACTACGTTGATCAGGTAAGGTTCTTTCACTAATTAAATAAACAGTATTTCTCATTTAGTGTTTTGCTTGTGATGAATTGAGATCAAATAACCACTAGTTGTTAAATTAATACAACCATTATCAATTTAATTTATGAATATATGTTAGGCACAACGATTTTAAATGATTAGATAACTAGTGTATGTATTGACTGATTGAACACAACCAATCACGTTGATTCTCTGAGAATTCCTTGGCGTCACTTCGTGTGTAGAGTTGTGTTGTTAGATTGTGTATTTTGGAGCATAAAAAGGTAAATTTTCCTCATTATACAATAATATTAATTGTTTTTACAATTCTTTAGATTTGTAGTTGTCTTTTAATTGATTGTGAACGTTTAATAATTTAGTTGCTTAGTTTAAAATCACATTAAAGCGTTCCTATTTGAATCCGTCGGTTTTTTGTCGGGGTGAAGAGCCGTTAGTTTTATAAAAACAGCCTATAAGTTGCCAACATATACGAACTGTATTTTAGCCTTACGAAGACGGCAGTTGTTCTCGTGGGGTCTAGGTTTGGATGTAGTTTTTACCCCAGTCGTTTATACTTGCTTCTAGAAAATATTTCGATCATTGAAATTTCCCTCCATTTTGATTATCATAGCCTCTCTCTCCTTAGTGCCAGGGGGTATTTTGTTAGTAGGCAAGATTACTATTGAATTTTCAAGTTGTGAACAGGCTATTCTGTGATATTGTAATTACAAGGAAGTTAATTCAACTATGGTAATAGGTTATGAATTAAGTACAACTAAGCTAGTAATGAGTTTTGACAATAACTTAGGTTAGGCTATTGTTGACATTAGGCTAGGTCTAAGTTAAAAGTTTGTAAAACCAAACTATTTAGATGGTGTATTTTTTTAGATATTGTGGGAAAATCCGTGGGTACAGTTTCATAAGCGTCAACTGAAACAATTGTTTGGAGGACTGTCTCTGTAATAGAGGGAGATTTTTAATTTTGATCCATAACAGGATAAGGCTCCTCTGCGGCTTCAGGCTCGTCTACAGCCTCCTCATCCTCACTTAAAGGTTCCAAGTCAAATGTTGGAGAACTCAGGTCCATCTCCAATAAGTTCTGGATGTAGTAATGTTCCTTATCTCGAGACATGATGCTAAAGAAAACACAACACTTTATATAACACAAATTTCTCACACTTCAGTGATATTTATGCATAATATAATGCATAAATATTACTGTTATACACACAAACACTTCACTAACACTACAACTCTGAAATAATACCTAATTTATAAAAAATTCACAGATAAAAATTACCTAATGCGTAGAAATGCATATACCAAAACCGCAATGGCGAAAAAGTGATCAAAACATATGACGAATTGTTGAGTATCTGACAGTTGTTATGCTAGGAGCAGTGCTGCCAACGGCAAAACTAAATTCTTCTAAATTTCTCCCTCTTCAAAATAACATATTATTTGACTAGTAACTGTAACAAAAACCACAACCAGATCAAGCCATATACCAAATTTCGCCAGTTTATGTTCATAAATAAGCGACATATACAATTTTTCTTTTTCTCCATACGAATAACATTAGACAACGTACAATGTTTAGCACTTTCAATATCTCGGTAACCAATTAACGTAGAGCAATGATCAAAATACCAAATTGTTTGTTTTTTTAAGCTGAATTCAATGGTATAAATTAAAATTTGATTTATATTAACCCTTTCGCCGCCAGATTTTTTTTCTTATATATATTTGAAAACCGCCGAGGTAATTTTGTACATATACGCAATGTTTTTATAAAACGGCTGTAACTTTTTTATTTTTGCAAATATTTTGATAAAACTTAATACTTTTTTCTCTAGATTTGTAATTAAATTGCCTTCATAAAAATATAATATTTATGAGGGTTTGAATGGATTTTTATTTATGTTACCAATTGTAAAAATAAAAAAAATTTGGTACTTTGGTATTATACGGATGCCACTATTTTTGGAGGTTAATTTTTACCGGATACAATGGATAACTACATAATTCGAAAAATCGTACTTTTATTGACTTACTGTAAAAATTTTACATCATTCCGATGAGTGGTCTTTGTGTTGTGCCTCCCAAAAGGCAGCGATGTCCGCTAGGATCGTGTTGAATGCGTCGCCGCCACTAGCAGCCACACCCGATCGCCACATGTACTCCGCCAAACATACAGCGCACTGCGGCAGTTATGTTAGGATGGGTTATCATAAAAATACGTACGGTTTCCTCTTCATTTCGAGGTAAATCCCACACCAAAAGAACGTCACTCATTATGAAAACAAATGTAACGTAGTGCACGGCAATAAATCACTCATGACACTGACCCAGATACAGGCGGTGACAGGTGATGCGCGCGCTCCGGTCAACGACCTGACCTTGGCCTATTTGGAGGGGGTTTGGCGGCCGGAAGTATGACTCATAAGGTATCATTCGATTTGTAACGAAACAAGGAAAGTCCTACAATCATTTTTATGATAACCCATCCTAACATAACTGCCGCAGCGCGCTGTATAAGGGTGGCATCCGTATAATACCAAAGTACCAAAAATTTTAAAAAAATTTTCGTAGTAAAACCAAGATAACTACCACGATAAAAAATCTGTCACCAATATTAGTGTTATTTTTTATTAGTACACACATTTGTTAGTAAGCATGCAAAATTTGAAAATCCTACCTTGAAAAATAAGCTCCTTTTTAGGTTTTGAAATCAGTTGTCTCCGGAGCGTTTTTATGTCTTCATGTCACTCAAATGCACCATATAAAATCTGATACCAAATCTTCACAAGAAAAGGAAAGTAGCCTACAGTAGAATTTTCCACAAATAGGCCTAAGTCAGGGATTGAAAGTTTTGCAGAAAATATAGGAAACAAGCTTTGTTGAATAAAAAAGAACTGATTAATATAAAACGTAAATTAGAAAAGGAAAAAGAAAATATTAAGAGGAAACTAAAAAATTTGTTAAAGTTTTAAATATTAGTTTTTTTTCTCTCTGGTGTAGTTGGAGGATAGTTAAAAAAGAGTTACCTGTTTAATTTTATATTTAGGGTAGACCCTAAAATTGTGCTGATGTCATATTAATGTTTATTAAAGTAGGCTTAAGACTAAGCATCCAATACTGAATGTATAATCACAGTGTTTGTTATTAGTTTAACCCTTTGAGTGCCACAGCGACGCGATGTGTTTACGCATAAATTGCCGAGCGTCGCTGACAGCGACTCTCGGTATTTTACGTAGTACTTCATATTAAAACAAGGTTCTGGCTTTCAAAGTATTTTGTTTTGATCCAGAAGCTTCCAGCTATCAGATCTACAGCAATTTCGTTGCCTTTGGTCTGTTAGCAGACCCTAATTTAGTCATCTCTGTCGCAGATGTCGTCTGTATTTGTTGTTGTGTAGTGTTATATGTTTGTTGTTGACGTAAATATCACTTATATTATTGTTATTGAAGTTATACTTTAGTGTTTTTTACTTCCTATTTACGTATGAAATAAAAATAAGTTGCAGAATGGATAGAAACTACTTGAGTAACCTTCGGGAATTAGTTTACAATGATCTTGGAAACAGTGTCATTGTCGTAAATTCAAAGTTTTTGTGAAAGTAAAAGATACACATACATCTTTTGTTTTCTAGCTTATTGTGCATTTCATTTACTTTGGTAGGCCTAATGCTTATATACTAGTAATAATAAACATGTTTACTGACAACAAACTAAAAAATAATATTTGTTTATATTACAAAATTGTACTTAAACGTTGCTTAGTAACCACATAGCCTAGGCCTAGGGCCTTTTTTGAATTGTAACATATTTTCATTTATTTTTATTGCAAACATTAGGCCTAATTGATATTGATGATTTATACATCAGTTTTGATCAGCATTTTCTGCTCTTTCTGCCTATTGGGTTGAAAAATATCAAATTAAATTTTTAGCATAATTTATGTAAGTCAAAGTTGAAAGAAAAACAAATTTTTAATTTGTTTTTTATAAAAACATATTTTTTAAGCCCCAATTTATTTTCTGATTATAGTTACTTTATACTATTTCATAGAGGATTTATTCATAAACAAAATAGGCTAAATAAAAAATTACATGGATACAGTTCGGGGCACAGTGCTTGGCGCCTGGTTAGCGTATGCTCTGGAATGACTTTTCGCCTCTATTTGGCTTAAGTAGCCTTAGTGTTACAGTAAACGTTTGTCAACAGAAACCAAAATTAAATAATTTAATGTTAAAATGTTGGTTTTTGTTATTTTCGTTATTGTCTGCTTTTAATTATGAGAAGTTTGAGATGGTTCTCGCCTTTCCCAGGCGTCAAGCACCGTGGCGCGAACTGTACCTCTAAAATTGTATTTTATATGATATTTTATGTAAACTACTACATTTTCCATTGAAATTAGCCCGGCAATTTATGCATAAGAAATGGCCATGATGCCGCGGCACTCAAAGGGTTAAAGTTTGGTACTATCGTGAGCTATAGTTGATTTTTTAATAAAACACAATGCTAATAAATACCCCCGTCGCAGCAAACCTGCATACTAAGCGAATTTCCAATGGAGATATAAATGTCTTAATTCTACATAAAGCCACTTACCAAGTTTCATAAAAATATATTCACAAATAAGCGATATATACAATTTTAATTATTCTCCATAAGAATAACATTGGGGCTGAGTACTCAGGTTTGCTGCAACAAGGAACACAAAAAATTGGATTTTATGCTAATATCAATATAACTCAACTAGGTGAAGTCGTATACCAGTTTTTATTAATTTATGGTCATAATTAAGGGAGACAGAGCATTTAATTATTATCCATAAGAATAACATGGGGCCTGAGTACGCAGGTTTGCTGCTACGGGAGAATTATGCAAAAACAATTTTTTGGAGCAAATATCAATAGACCTCAACGAGATGAGGCTGTATACCAAGTTTCGTCAGTATACGTTCATAAATAAGCGAGATAAAAAAAATTTCTTTTCCTCCATAAGAATAACATTAGACAACGTACTGTGTTTAGCACTTTCAATATCTCGGTAACCAATTGACGTAGAGGAATGATCGAAATACCAAATTGTGTGTTTTTTTAAGCTGAATCGAATGGTCAAAACTAAAATTTGACTTTTTCAAAAAATTATATGTAAAAAATTCAAAAAACCCATTTTTGGGGTACAAAACCCCCCCAAAATACCCTTTTGGATTTGTCGATCTGTCTGGTTTTCGAACTTAAAGTCATAAATGCTGCTTTACATGTTTATACCAAATTTCGTCAAAATCGGATAATTTTTACGAGAGTTATCGTGCTCACGGACACATATATATATATATATATATATATACATATATATACAGTATCAAACGAATGGTGTTTTTGGGGTCTGGGGACCTCAAAACGAAAAGTTATCATGGTCCCGGGCCTAGGTCTTACCATGCCGACTACGGTAATAGCTTCTTCCCTATAGGGGAAATTCGCTAAAAAGCAAAACTCCAATCAAAATAAAGCAAAACGCTAAGTTTTCATTCTGAGGTCACCGATTTTTAATGATTAAAGTTACCAAAAGTTCCTAAAAAGTCCCCGATTTTTATTTTTGGGAGCTGGTAGACATCCTGACAGTGATAGTTGTGTTTTTCCCCTTACAAATGCAATAGTTTTGTACATTTCTTAGCAATATTACTAAATGTGGGGAATGTGGAATGTTCCCGGAGTAGGCCTACACATCACACGCCGGCAGGGGCCGGAAATGATGATAGGGGGAAAAATTGCTTTTTGATCATAAAGGACATAATTTTCTGTCTGTATACACGCCCAGGTTAGTGATTTAACATAAAAACATTTTAGCACCCAGGGGACCCTATACCCTAACCTTTTACTTTCTCCCCTTATACATAGTATATGGAAATACCCCCGTCACAGCAAACCTGCGGACTCAGCGAATTTCCAATGCATAATATATGTCTTAATACCACATAAAGCCGCAAACCAAGTTTCATAAAAATACATTCACATATAAGCGATTTTAATTATTCTCCATAAGAATAACATTGGTAATGAGTATGTAGGTTTGCTGAAACAGGGAACAGAAACAATTGGTTTTTATGCAAATATAAATAGAATTTAACTAGGCGAAGCCACATACTAAGTTTCATCGATATTCAATCATAAATAAGCGATATATATATATATATATATACTGTTTGGCCAGCAGATAAGCTTGCTTGGCCATCACAGCAGCAAACCTGCGTACTCAGGCTCCATGTTATTCTTATAGAGAAAAATTAAAATGCTATGTCTCACTTAATTATGAATGTAAATTAATAAAACCTCTTATATGACTTCACCTAGTTGAGTTATATTGATATTTGCCTAAAGACCCATTTTTTCGTTCCTTGTAGCAAACCTGCGTACTCATTCCCAATGTTATTCTTATGGAGATGAATCAAAATTGAATATATCGCTTATTTATGAATGAATATTGATGAAACTAGGTATGTAGCTTCACCTAGTTGAATTATATTGATATTTGCATAGAAACCAATTGTTTATGTTCCTTGTTTCAGCAAACCTATGTACTCAACCCCAATGTTATTCTTATGGAGAATAATTAAAATTGTATATATCGCTTATTTGTGAATATATTTTTATGAAACTTGGTATGCGGCTTTATGTGGTCATATATTATGCATTGGAAATTCGCTGAGTACGCAGGTTTGCTGCGACGGGGGTATTTATTCATTTATGTTCATAATTAAGGGAGACAGAGCATTTAATTATTCTCCATGAGAATAACATGGGAGCTGAGTACGCAGGTTTGCTGCTACAGGAGCCTTTGGCAACAAATTGTTTTTTTTTTGAGAAAATATCAATAGACCACAACGAGATGAAGCCGTATACCAAGTTTCGTAAGTACAGTGGAACCCCTCAAATCCGAACTAATTGGGGCTGAAGCCTGTTCGGATTACCCGGGAAATAATCTTACGTACATATTTCGTCACTGTATTGGCAGTAAACGACGGCTGAGGTTAGACAGGGTGGCCCAATGGTACCACGAAGGGCAGTGACCTTGACTCGCAGGTGTACGTCCGGTGTACTGTCATTGTTACTAGGCGAGCGTGTGCTAAAAATATATCACTCCACCCCTACCACTTCCTCTAAAGAGATACTGTATTTATTTTATTTTGTCTATCTAGTGAGCGTTCACCTGCTGAATAGTGTGTATCGTTGGCAAATGTACTTGTAATATATGTGTACATAAAAAAAGGCGGTAGTTAAGTGTGAAGTGTTAAAGCGTTTGTGCGGTTAATTTAATATTTATTTACTCTAATAAACTGATTTTTGTGCTTTACTTCGTTGATTGACGTTTTAAAAGTAATGGCTGAGTCGAGTAAGCGGAAACATAGTTCATGTACTGTTGAACAAAAGTTAAAAGCCTTAAAACGTTTAGACGACGGCGAAAGTCTAACAAAGTTAGCAGCGGAGTATGGAGTTGGAAAAGCAACAATAAGTGACTGGAAAAAAAACCGTGCCAAAATCGAACAGTTTTCTGCAACTACAAGTGAAAAGGCATTAAAACAACGCCATCACGCTGCAGTGTCTGTCAATGAAAAAATCGATGAAGCGGTTTTTTTATGGTTTTCGCAAGAACGACAGAAAGGCGTGCCAATTAGTGGCCCATTGATTCAAGAAAAAGCGTTGCATCTGAAAAGATTGATGAACGATGATTCGTCCTCAGCAAGCAACGGATGGTTGGATCGATGGAAAAAACGGCATGGCATCAGACAACTATCGATCTGTGGAGAAAAGCTGTCAGCTGACACAGCTTCAGCTGAAAATTACATTACAGAATTTGCTGAAATAGTGTCATCGCAAAATTATTCGCCTCAGCAAATTTATAATGCAGACGAGACAGGCTTGAATTTCAAAGCTCTCCCTACAAAAAGTCTCGCTTCTCAAGAGGAATCCTCAGCACCAGGCTACAAAATGAACAAACAGCGGCTTACCGTTTTAGCTTTCAGTAATGTCACAGGAACAAACAAGCTGCCATTGATGGTGATAGGAAAAGCTGCCAAACCTAGGGCTTTGAAGAATTTAAATATGAATTCACTTCCTGTATTTTATAGAAATCAGAACAACTCATGGATGTCAAGTACTCTTTTCAAGGAGTGGTTCGATAAGCAATTCGTTCCGTCAGTGAAGAAGTTCAATGAAGAAAATGATCTGCCACAAAGAGCACTTCTTCTCATTGACAATGCCTCTTGCCATCCGTCCGACATGCAGTTGGTGTGCGGGGACATAAAAGCAATTTTCCTGCCTCCGAATGTTACAGCACTTCTGCAGCCAATGGACCAAGGGATTCTCAACCACGTAAAAATTAACTACAGGAAGAAGCTCCTTCGCTTTTTAATTGAAAATGACTCTCTTTCTATTCGTGAAAACTTGAAAAAAATAACAATTAAAGACGTTATTTACTGGGTAGCTGAATCATGGGAAAACACAAGCAAGGATTTTCTGCGTAAAAGTTGGAAGAAGCTTTGGCCCGATCTCCAGTTTGAAGACACACCTGACCCTACCCCTGTCACACAACAAGAGCTCCTTAATCTTGTGCAGCAAGTCCCAGGCTGTGAGAATGAAGGAGAAAGTTGCTTACAAGAGTGGGCATCAGCTGATGTGAACGAAGAATATAGTGATCAGGATTTAGTAAACATGGTCCAGGGACAGCGTGACGGCGATGTAGGTGGCAGTAACAGTGAGGGAGAGGAAGCTCCTACGGACGTCGTGACGTACACAGAAGCTACTTCTGCTTTTGACGTCGCACTACGCTTTGTGGAACAACACCCATCTGCCACTCCGAATGACATGATGTTTATGCTACGCTGGCTTGAAATTGCCTCGGCGGGAAGATTTTCTTCTCTTCGACAGTTAAAGATAACTGACTTCAAGTGAAAATGAGTGATTGTTTATTCTTGTTTTGTTACTTTTCGTGTGAATCGTAATCGTAATCTCACTGTTTTGGATTACAGTATAACCTTTGTAATACGTAAGTAGACGTACTTTTTTCCTATTTGATGTATATTTAACTGAATTTATAACGTTTTAAAGACTTCAAGTGAAAATGACTGATTGTTTATTCTTGTTTTGTTACTTTTCGTGTGAATCGTAATCGTAATCTCACTGTTTTGGATTACAGTATAACCTTTGTAATACGTAAGTAGACGTACTTTTTTTCCTATTTGATGTATATTTAACTGAATTTATAACGTTTTAAATATATAAACACTAAGTCTTAAAGTGTTATAACCTTAAAAAATAAATTTGTGTGATTAAATCTGGTTTTTTTTTTCATTTTCCAGGTAGTAAATTGAATCTTTTTTGTTCATTTCCCACCTAGTTTATTTATTTTTTGTTTTCCTGAGAACGTGTTCGGATTTGCTGGGATTTCGGATTCCCGGGGTTCGGATTTGAGAGGTTCCACTGTATACGTTCATAAATAAGCGAGATATAGGCTAACATTTTTCTTTTCTTCCATGTGAATAGCATTAGACAACTTACTTACACTTTCAATATCTCGGTAACCAATTGATGTAGAGGAATGATCAAAATACCAAATTGTGTGTTTTTTTAAGCTGAATACAATGGTAAATACTAAATTTTGACTATTTCAAAAATTATATGTATTCTAAAAACCATTTTTTGGGTACAAAACCCCCCCCCCCAAAAAAAAAAAAAAATACCCCTTCGGATAGAGCGATCTGGCTGGTTTTTGGTCTTAAAAGTCATAAAGGTTGCTTTACACGTTTATACCAAGTTTCATCAAAATCGGATCATTTTTACGAGAGTTATCGTGCTCACGGACACACATATACACACACACACACACACACACACACACACACACACACACACACACACACACACACATATATATATATACAGTTTTGAACGAAAGGTTTTTTTGGCATCTGGGGACCTCAAAACGAAAAGTTATCATAGTTCTGGGCCTAGGTCTTACCATGCCGACTACGGTAATAGCTTCTTCCCTATAGGGGAAATTCGCTAATATAGGGGCGGGACCGTTCCGGATAACCCAATTTTCCGGATAATAAACTGTTGATATTTCAAGTTTAATTTTGGAAAAATATGATACGCTATGAAAACATCTTGGAGTTTTCAGCAGATGTGAGAGTTTAAGGTTTAACATTTAAATAATATATAATTTAGCAGTGTTTACAATTCTTGGTAACATCCATTTTAACCATTAAAGTCTGTAATGGAAATATACTAAACATTCTAATAGAATAGGCCTAATATGGCACCAGAACAACTAAAACACACACCTCAAACATTACACACTCTGAAACATAACCTCAAAGCATATTGCGATCGCATTTGCGCATCTCGAGTTGCCTGTTTTCACTAAGGTATCTCTACACTTTCGCTCAATCGTTGCGATTTCGAGCGACTCGTGCTCGTGTAACCGCCCACATTCTGCAGCGAGTCGAGACAGCGAGCGGCACTAAGTATGGAGGACCTGCCGCTCGTCTTCTTTGACTTGGTCACAAAAACCGAACAAGAATCTGCGATGGTAAGGCGAGCGCAGTCATCCCTTCGGTGGCGAACTAGCTCTCAACATTCTCGCCTTCGCCGATTCGCTCGGCTACTACGGAGTGCGCGCCAAAACTAGTCACAGCGCATGACGTCTGCTAGGGGGTTAGCTACTGTCATATCAGCAACTGTTTACGTAGTGTAGGCTTGTCTCCTCTACCACTCGCTTAGAGACGATCGGTAAAGTGACGTAGTGCAACCAACGCAATGTTAAGCCTCTACAACATCCTAACTACTCTTCTGATCTCTTTTGGTTGTGGATCGTGATCACGGACTTATAATACAATTTGTATTGTTAAAACCAGATTTTCTGCACTAAAATTATAAAATACTTTTCTTTGTAGCAAAAAAGCGACAGCCTGCCCAAATATTGTCGTATTTTCGTGGTGCATGTCGCATTTTGTGACAAATGCGACCGCAGCTTAAACCCTGGTCAACCCCACACCCCCTCGCGGGCGGATCAGGTATGTGTCAAAACAACCTCTAAGTTTAGTGACTGCTGCAGGGTGGTCTCTTGGTCTGTCATGACTTATGAATCATATGCCAGACTTATCCTCTCTATGATTGATAATCCATTGCTAGTATACCTTTCCGGTTAACCAAAGTTTTGGTTAATTGAGATTTTACTGTGAGCATAATAATATTAATATTTCGCACATAACAGTTGAAAATACTCGTTTGAACTCATTCCTGTTACTTAACTGCTGCAACGTTAAGATATAGCAGCTTTGAAAAGTTCAGGTTACGTTTTCATTTACACTTAGAACTCTCAACAAGGTAAGCATTTATTGGAAAACACAAAACATTTCCTGCATACGTAAATGAAGGTGTATAGGTTCACAGTATTAACAGGGAATATGTTTCAAAAAATATGTTATCAATATAATTATTTTTCTATGAACTTTCGGAATGATTTGAATGGCCATCAGAAAATCGGGACAATTTCGTGTCCCAAGAGCCTTTTAGCGAATTTCCCTTTAGGGAAGAAGTTCTTACCGTAGTTCTCGTGGTAAGACTTAAGCTCGAGACCATGATAACTTTTTGTTTTGAGGTCCCCAGATGCCAAAAACAGTATTCGTTCAAATTTATATATATGTATGTATATATATGTGAATATTTATGTGTGTGTGTGTGTGTGTGTGTGTGTATGTTTGTGTCCATGAATGCGATAACTTCAGTAAAAACCATCCGATTTCAATGAAATTTGGCTCAAATGTGTAAAGTGACATTCATGACTTGAAGTTCAAAAACCAGAAAAATCGGACCATGGGAAGGGGTTTGGGGTTTTAAATGTTCCGAAAATCAGTTTTTTGCATTTTTCACCTTAACATTTTTAAAAAACTTAATTTTGGAATTGACCATGTTATAGAGCTTAAAAAAAATAATATAGTATTTGAATTATTAACCTCTGTTAAGTGGGTGCGGGGAAAATCCAAAACACCTGCTCATAAAATCTCCCATGTTAATCTTATGGGAAGAAGGTTTTTGGCTTTTCCTTATTTCATTTTAATCCTTGCAGTGGCCAATCGACACATTGTGTCGTTTGGCTCTGTCGCCTTAGAGTGGCAGACAACACAACGTGTCGTTTGGGACTGAAAATTTTGTAACGACTGAAAACCACTAATAACCACCTCATAAGTGAACAATATATCATTCAAAAGATCATATTCTGAACTTTCATTTTATTACATAAATGAATATTTCTAACGAAATATTGATAGGACATATAATATGATTTTATAAAAACAGGTGTTTTTTGTTTTTGTAAGGAATGACCAATCGGCACAATGTACTGTACCTCTCTGGAAAATCGGATTTATATGCTTTGTAAGTTATTGTTACTAGTCAAATAATATGTCCTTTTTAAGAGGAAGAATTGTAGAAGAATTTAGTTTTACCGCTGGCAGCACTGTTCTAGCATAACGTCTGACAGCTACGAAATGATTCGTCATATGTTTTGGTTACTTTTTCGCCAGAGCATATTGGTTTATTCCGTACGCATTAGGTAATTTCTATTTGTGAATTATTTCTAAATTTGTTATTATTTTGGAGTTGTAGTGTTAGTGAAGTGTGTGCGTGTATATAACAGTAATCTTTATGCCTAAATATTACTGAAGTGTGACAAATAATGTTTATAAGGTGTTGTGTTTATTCCTTCATAGGCCTAGTGACCTCAACTACGATATCGAACGTTATCTCGTACATAATACGCCACTACCCTATGTATATGTAACTATATATATTATATTGTTTATAAATACCTGTATTAATAATAAAGAGATATAATATGACATTATTTATGTTTATACAAATTACAAAGATCTCAATGAAAAATACTAGGCTACTTTTAACAAATTTGCCAAGTCCGCGACTATTGGTTTATTGCTACATAACACATGTAAAAACAATAATTTACCCTAGGTGTTATAGGGGAGAGCGTGGAAATACCTTGCACCGTGTTTTTAAATCCGCTAGAGGGAGTAATGAGCACTGGGAAGTGCTGCTGCATAGCGGGAAGAATGCGAAACAGAGACAGCCAGGGAGATTCCAAATTTACGCATGTGTCTGTGACGGATGATTATGTCATTTTATTAACTTTTCTTATACAGGGTCCCCACCCAACCGTGAAAACCGTGAAACCTTGAATAAGCCGTGAATTTTGTATACCGTGAAAAAACCTGGAATAAGCCGTGAATTTCGGTATAAAACCTTAAAAACATATCAAACTTGAAGAACAATAAAAATATATCTTATATCAGAAAATATCACAGTTGTTTTCAGATAGGGAAATTTACAACAGAATTATTTAGTAAGTTGTTAATACGGTGAATACTGCGTCGTCTGCCTACTTGCAGATTGCAGCTGTGCGGATGATTTAGGCCTGGTTCTGGTTTCCGTTTCCACGGTGCAAAGTAACTCGGGCGACAGTTCTTAAGTTGCTGGTTTTGATGTGTAAGAATATATTATTCAGTTTAAAAAAAAATTAAGGTCTACAATAATTAGACCTTATTTGAATTCAATGGTACCGGTTCTGTATCAGTTATTTATAGATTTTTATACAATTTTTTAATTTGACAGTCTTAATGTAAGATTCAATGGTACCATACCAGTTTTTTAAAGTAAGTTTTAGAAGACAATTTTGATTCAATGAAAATAATTAAAAAAATTAAGTTCTCTTTAATTTCAAAGTGTATGTGTTTTTTATGTTTAAGATAATTTTTAGTCAATCAAAAGTGATTTTAATTTCTATTTTGTTTTATTTGAATTCAAACATAACAAAGTATGCAAGAATTTTTGGGGTAATTGTGAAAAATTGCTTTGGGGAACATTTGAACATAAACATATGTAAAAAATAATACTAAAAAACCAAAAGAATATGATGAATTATATAACTGCTCAAAATTTGGAGGTTGTATCTTTACTAAAAAAAAGATACTTGTTCACAATTACCCTTAAGGACCTGGGGAAATTGTGAATAGTGTTTTATCACCTTAAAGACATTATATTTACCAAATTTTTCAACTGGAAATTTAAGGTAAAAGGTCCAATTTTATGTTAGCGAACAATCAAGGCTTTAGGGTAAAAACACAGTGGAGCAGGGCAGGTCGCATACTCGCTGGTCGCTTGTAGCCTAGCTGGTTACTTGGCGGGAAGCTGCACACACACACACTGACGCTCAGTCAGTCGCTTGTCGGCCGGCGCGTTGAGCAAATAAATACCCTCCTCGCAACAAACCTTCGTACTCAGCGAACTTCCAGTGCATATATATGTGTATTAATACCACATAAAGCCATATACCAAGTTTCATTAGTATACATTCATAAACAAGCGTTTTGTCACATTTTAATTACTATCCACAAGAATCATATGGGGGCTGAGTACGCAGGTTTGCTGCTATAGGAACCATCGGCAAATAAATTGTTTTTCCTGCAAATATAAATAGACCACAGCGTTATTAAGCAATATACCAAGTTTCATCTGGATAAGTTCATAAATAACCGAGATGTAAATTTGTTCTTATTCTCCATAAGAATAACATTGGATAACGTACTGTTTTTAGCACTTTCAACATCTCTGTAACCAATTGACGTAGAGCAATCATCAAAACACCACATTTTTTTATTTAGGCTGAAAATCAAAATTCTATTTCTTAAAAGTTTGTATGTGAACAAAATTTAAAAAAAAAAAACATTTTTGGGGTACAAACCCAGCCCCCGCCCCCAAAAAAATACCCCTTTGGATGGAGTGATCTGGTTGGTTTTTGAACAATAAATATGGCTTTACTCAATTGTGCCAAATTTCATCAAAATCGGTCCATTTTTACGAAAGTTGTTGCACCCACGGAGGCTCACATACATATAATAATATATAGTATATATAGTTTTGAATAAATGGTGATTTTGACATCTGGGAACCTGAAAACAAAATTTTATCATGGTCCCAGGCCTATACCGAAATTTTGACTTCGGTAATAGCTTCTTCCCTATTCGGGAAATTCGCTTAAAATCCGACTGAAGACTTCTCTGCTATTAATTTTTCCACATCCATTTTTTCATTTAAGTGCACAAAACAAAACCTAAACAAATCAACCAACACAAACAACACCACGTACACAGTGAATACGTCGTGAAAGACCCCGTGTGCAACATGAGAACCCGAGAACACGTGGTTGTAAAGTGCCATTGTGCATGCGCGAGTCGGGCCATCCCTGCTTACAGCGATGTAAACAATCGACTTGGCAATTCTTGCCGCTTGCAGCTTAGCTCACTGCTACCATCCCGGCTACCTGCTAGGCGCGACTGTGCACGTGCCCGTATCAACGCCCGCTTCAACTCTACAACGCAGTAAGCGACCGGCTAGGCTACCAGCTACCTGCCCTGCTCCACTGTGTTTTTACCCTTAGACCTTCAAAGAGGCTATGCAACACGTTTTAAATCTGCAAAAACCGTTCACAATTACCCCAGTCAACCCTATTAGATTCGTTATTTTTTTGAATAACTTAATCGATTTGACCCTCTTGAACAAGATTTCACATTTAGCCTATTTATTTATTTTTAACAACGTAAAGTGGTAAAAATTAGAAAATGAGTTCGCACGCAGCACGCTGACGTGAGGGAAGTGAATTTCCACAGACAAAATTTTAAAACTCAGAATCAGTGTAAAAACAGTTATTCCAATTTTTATTGATATCTGAAAACGTTAATTTTTCCTACAATGCTGGGAATACAATTTTGCGCATTATAAAGTTAGGAGAGGGTCCAGTCAGGCTTGAAAGTAGACATGAGGTTGCAGGGGATGAGAAAAGTACACCTACAAATGAATATCAGGCTTTTCTAATGTAAAACCCCCATAAGACAACGTACTGTTTTTAGTCGATACACATTTTCTTTAATAACTCTGTAAATATGTATGCTAGAATGACGAGAGAGGGCTTAAAAACTTGCCTCACAAATTCCCATCTTTTTACCTAAATGCATTTTACATCCGGGGCTTTTTTGGGCCCAAAAACTCTATTTGAAAGATTAATCCTCAAAAAAGGGGTTTAGAGTTTTCTGATTGATTTGCCCAACGAATTTGTCCAACTGATTACAGAAAGGAACGTCCCTACCAATTTTGAAGTAAATCGGACAAAAATGTGACCGCTAGAGTGGAAACACACAGTGGCGGATTTAGGGGGGGCTATAGGGGCTGTAGCCCAGGGCGGCAAATTTACATAAAATTAATAAGTTGTTTGCAAAAGAAATGTTGAAACGGGGAACATTTTGACGAAAACGTATGACAATGACGGTGTGCCGCTCTTTTAAAGGTAAAGGTAGTAATCAGAGACTAATGTATTACGCTTGCAGTCCCTCACACTGCAGTTTCTCAAAACAGTCATCATGCATTTGTCATTCATCCATACTAGCGACAAGACGATTACGTTACAGAGAAAGGGCGGCAAGCCACGAACTACATATCAGGGCTGCGCCACTATGACTGCGTCCAACTCATAGACTTCCAAGTTTACCCGTACAATCGCATAGCATTAAAATGATTTTATACACAATATCAATAAACACACTAAGGCACACGGTTAAGAAATGTTGCATCAATCGAATTTGTGATGAAAATAACAAAATTTAGACTACAATGATATTGTCGATTCATTTTCAAACTCAAGGTAACAAAGCAAGTTATTTCAGCCGTCTTCTACTTACCATCAAAGGCTACCACACATAACCGTTCATTCTGGAGGTAATTTTTGTAAACAAAACATGGGACCAAAGACAAATAAAGACTAACATAATTTGTGAAGAGAGAGGATTTGATTGGCTGTTGTCATGGGAGCATAGTTGACAGAGGGTCAAAATGGTGGTCAGCATGTAGGCTGCAGATTTTTACTCCAAGCGAGACCTCTATATAGATTTTTTTTGGATGGGACGGAGTCAAAATTTCCCATTTCATTAAATGAAAAACTGTGATATTTGAAGTCTTTAATATCTTGTCGCATTTTAGGCAAATCATGATGTTAAACTTAACTTTATAATCTTAAGACATATTTTATGTGTAATTTTATTGTTTATCTCGAAGCAAAGTTATGATTTGAGGTAAATTAAAATACCCTTTTAATATGGCTTTGGAAATAGTGTTGAAAACAAGCCGCCTTGTACATCGAATGACACCGTCCCACCAACAAGTTGACACCACAACAGGACAAAATACCAAATATGACGGCACGATTTTTGAAGGTAACTTGACAGAGTGTGTAGTGACTCCTGTAGGTATTGTATTTTAATTCATTTGATCTACAACATCATCGAGGTGAAACTAGAAGTGTTTGAAAATGTGTAGAGTTTTATGAGGATTAGGCCTACATAAATTAATTTTATATTTTGATTGTCTAAAACATATAAACAATTCTTTGTATAAAAGTATAAATTACAAGTCTGAAAACTGTATTACAAAGCGCGAATTTAGGGTTAAAATAGTCAGAATTTTGAGGCTAATGGTCCGAATTACGAATTTTAGGCTAAAGTGTCATCATATCTTATTTATAGGTTATTTATTATAATTTTCAGTAGTCAATGCGTTGGTGTAAAATGTAATGTTTTGATGAAGTATAAGACGGGATTTTAGGCCTTTTTTGAAGGATTTTCTCGTTATTAAAAGTAGCACTGCTTCACTGCTGTTAACAACAACATTTGTCTATAGGGCTGATTGTCTTTGAGTAGGCTATATTGAATATTAAACTGTAGTTAATGTGAATCAAATCAATTATACAGTATTTTACTGTTTTTTCAACTAGGAAATAACAGCAATTTCTTAATCTTATTCGTTCAGTTTTTCGTAACTTCTTTAGATACTGTCACAAAATAACCAAACGAGATAAATAACATGTGGGTAAACTTGGGCGGCGAAAAGGACAAACATAGTGACAGTGGTTATAGTGAAATAGTTATTGTGGGGGGGAGAGCGGCAAATTTCCTAATAGCCCTTAGGCGACAACTGCTTAAATCCGCCACTGGAAACACACACACACACACACACACATATATATATATACAATTTTGAATGATCCCCCAAAACGTGTTCAGGGGGTCACGTTAGGAACTTCTATGGTGGTCCCGGGCTTAAGTTTCACCGTGCGGGTCATGCTAATAGTTCACTTTCCTAAGGAAATTCACTAATAAAAACATGAGTTTTTTTAGAAATGTAAACGATCCTAAGTTACCTGTGGAACTGTTAGACGTTTTAAAACAAGGTTTCGTTCTTGAAGAAGAGTGACCGTTTTATATTTTCTGTTTAGTGTAGAGTTCATGAACCGAATAAGATTAGTTTTTGTTGCAAACTTAATTTTCTCCAGTAATTTTAAAATTTCCACCACCCTACACAGGTAAAAAAATTCTCCCACTTTTCTGCTGTGTATATTCCGTGATGGGTAATGTTAACAGTTTGACTAACCTCAATATTTTCACAATCTAATGTAAGCAAATATTCTTTCGATAGCGATAACGCAATAGGGCCATATGATCAATATCGACATCAAAAATTGTACTGCCATTGTGTATTGCGAGTTGTGTATCTTTTGAGTGTAATAAATTCCCTTCAAAATTAAAATATGCTGAAGTCAAGCCTCTGTATAAAAAAGGAGCGAGGGATGTTTTGGACAACTATCGTCCCATATCATTATTGCCATGTTTTTCAAAAGTTGTTGAAAAAATTGCATCTAACCAAATTACAAATTTTTTGGAATGTAATAATTTGTTTGTGAAAGATCAATTTGGTTTCCGATCAGCAAATACAGTAGAACCTTGATAACACGACTCTCAAGGGGATCTCTAAAATAGTCTTCTTATCGAGGGGCACTTGTAATTGAGGGTCGTGCTATCAAGGTGGTTTTCACAACAAGACGTGCTATCGAGATCACAGACCTTTTGCTATACCAAACACATTTTTTATGAAACATTTCTATATTACTGTATACTAGTGGCTTACGGGGGCTATAGCCCCTAACATATGGTGTTTGTGTAAGCGGATAATCACAGCTGATCATTAGTTCGTTTTGCTTATTAATAAAAACACTGTAGTGATATTTCCATAAGAAAATCATTAGATCCTTGAAGTCCAGTGGAGTGTAGCCCACGTAATGTTTGACACTTCTGATATTTTTCCAACCGTCCTTGGCCCTCAAGCTTTAAAATGAATCGTCATAATCTAACTTCTTCCTAGCTCGAGATATTTCGTGGGGACAGATTCGCTTACGGAAGTAATATAAAGAAGAAATCAGTCATAAATAAAAGAACACACGTACAAGTAAAACAAACTTCTTTATTATTGCCATAAAACATGATGATGCGACTGATCTGACCCGTGATAGATAAGGAAAGGCCGGAAGAGGGAGGGGGGTAGGGAAAGGGTTTTCTTGTTGAGACCTGAGCCCAAGATGTTGTTTACTTCAAAACATCTATTCTACCCGTGGGAACTATGCGTGAGAAAGGTTGAGTCTTGCTATAAAGGTTCCGTAACGCAAAATGGCGCGCTATTGAGGTTAGAGTCGTGAAATAAAGGTTTACTTACCCAAAGTAGCGTGTTATTGAGTTGGGAGTCGTGCTATAAAGGTTCAGTTATTTGAAAAGACGCGCTATAGAGGTTTATTTATTAGTAATATGAAATGACAAAAAGACGTGCTATCGAGGTATTTATTTGAAAAGGAGTCGTGTTATAGAGGTATTTATAACATTGAGTGTTATGGGAGATTCGCGGGGATTAGAAAATCAGACTCATTATCGAGGTTTTCGTCTTATCGAGGGTCGCCGTAGCGAGGTTCTACTGTAATACAACTTTTGCCATAGCTAAGTTTTTAGCCCAGGTTGCATCTGCCTTGGATAAATCACAGACTACGTTGGGTGTTTTCTGTGATCGGACCAAGGCGTTCGATTGTGTTCACTGTTCAGCATGATATCCTTTGTGAGAAACTTAAATATTACAATTTTAGTGATTCAGCGGTGTCTTGGGTGAAATCTTATCTATCAAACCGCTATCAAAGAACCATTGTTTTGAAAAATAATATTAAATGTATTTCAAATTGGCATGAATTAAAGTATAGTGTGCCTCAGGGTTCAATATTGGGACCTCTAATTTTTTTGCTATATATAAATGATTTGCCTCTTAGTGTCTCCAAAATTGGTTCTTTATGCGTATGACACTTCAGCAATTTTGAAGGCAAACTCAAATCAGGATATTCAAATTGGTTTTTAGCAAATGGTTTGTTGCTTAACAATTCCAAGACGCAAATTGTTAAATTTCAAACTGCTCAAAGCAGAGAAACCTTTGAACAAAATATTTCTTTTCTAGGCAACTCTTTCTCAGTAAATAACTCAGTTAACTTTTTAGGAGTGGAGGTTGATTATCAATTAAACTGGAAGGCCAATATTAGTCAATTAATTAAAAAACTAAATTCAATCTGTTTTCAAATGATTATTTTACGAGAAGTTGTTGAGACTCAGACAAAGCTGATGTTGTATTATGGGCTTTTCTTTCCAATCATAAGTTACGGGATTGAATTTTGGGGAATCTCAAGTCACTCAAAATTAGTTTTTAAAATGCAAAAAAATACATCAGAATTATGACATTCTCATCAAAAAGGAAATCTTGTAAACCTTTTTTAAAGAATTCAGCATTATGACAGTACCCTCATTATATATTTACAGGTGTCTAATTTTTGTTAAAAATAATCTGCAGAACTTAAAAGAAACACAACATGAACATAATTATAATACTAGATTTTGCAATGATTTCCAGTACCCAAGACACCGTTTGAAACTATTTCAAAAAACTCCTCAGTACATGGGGGGGAAGTTGTTTAATAAATTACCAGGCAACTTAAAGAGTATAATACATGAAAATAGATTTAGAACTGAATTAAAAAAATTGCTTCTACAAAACATATACTACTCAGTGGATGAATTTTTGGGGGGGTGAATGAATTTTATTTGCTAGAGTTCATTATAATTATTTGGAAAATGTTGTAATAATTTACTTATTGTTAGAGTTTAGTATTAGAAATTTGACAATGTTATATGTTCTGTGCTGGCCTTGCTAGCTGTAAAAGAATGTTACTTATAACAATAAAGATATTCTTATTCTTATCAGCAAGTATACCTTATAGGCATGGTTAGTACCAACCGCGTGATGTCATGTGAGCATCGACAACAACTATTGATGCGAGGAGTAAAATGTGGCGTCATAAAACGCTGTTGGTTTAGAGTTAAAACTCGACAACTTTTAACTAAATAAACAGAACCCTATCTTTAGTTCAGCTATAATAACTGGCAAAACTTAACCTAATTAGGGGTGTGAGGCAAAAATAAATAGATTCAGGTGGTTGGTTGGTAAAGGTGACATGGGTACCTATAAGCCTCGCCACCTTAAGTTGGGGCAGCCCAAATTGGCTGGCAGGTAGACCCGGACCACGTCCTCCCCCTCGAGTAATCCTATTAGTGACGCTTCCTTGCACGCCCAAGTACAATTTTGATTTATTTTAAATTGTCACAAAACATTTGAGGCCACGTTCTTTTATTATTAACAGCGACATAACAAACATTTCTGTTTTTGCCCCATTCATGCTGGTAATGCAGAATTGAACTTAACTGGAGTAAATCTAATAGGTAGGGCCTAAGTGATAATTCTGTCTGTTTCAATTGAGGAAAATTATACTAATTGTTTAAAACTTTAAAAGGTAATATCTATAGGCCCTACAGAGTTATTTAGTTACCTATGTGGATTTTCTAGGCCATGGATCAGAAAGGTGAAGGAAGAAAAGCAAGAGCGTCTTCAAAATCTCCAGGAAGGGCCAAAAAAAGTAATCGAGCCCAGTCAAAGTCTCCTGGTAGACCAAAATCAAAGTCTCCTGGAAGACCTAAAAAAATATCTCCAGGTTCACCTGCAAAACGTCCAAAATCTCCCGCACCTGTAAAACGTTCAAAATCTCCTGGACCAGTCAATCGTCCAAAATCTCCTGGGCCAGTTAAACGTCCAAAATCACCAGGACCTGTTAAACGCAAAGCATCCCCTGGACGCAAAGCATCCCCTGGACGTAAAGCATCTCCTGGACGTAAGCCTTCTCCTGGTAGAAAAACACCTGAAAATAACTTATTCAATGAGAGAGAGCCATCACGATCATCACCATTCATTCGATTGGAACGCACCTCTATAAGTCCTAGAAAAACTGTGGAATTAGCGAAGAATGAAGGTAATGTTATATTTTTTAATATCTGTCACTAACTTAAGGTCATTCAAATTTCATATTCTTGTTATTTAACACCTTCACTGTGTTACAATTAACCAGTTATTTTTAAATAATCTGTCCTTTCTTCCATACAATAACAACATTTTTCTAATATCATTCTTGTGGATGTTGCATAGTTTTTACTGAATTTTCTCATTTGCGATAGTCGGCATGGTAAGACCTAGGCCCGGAAGCATTTTGTGGTTTTAGATCCCAATATGCTAAAAATATAATTTGTTCAAATTTTGAAAAATGTAGGCCTATATGCTCACACATACCTATAAACAGAGTGTCATGCAATAAATGTTGAAATACAAATTTCAAATATATACACCTAATTACCAAACAAATGCACGTTCCAAGTTTTCATAAATAAGTAAGATGCTATATATAGGATAACAATCAGTTCATAATTTGGCACTAGTGATGTCAAATTCCTGGGAACTTAAGTTTGAGGAAGTATTCCCATAGCCTAAACCCAAATTCCGGTTAATTTATGATTTACAAGCAAGATATCTCAAAAGATTCCCATTTGTTACAAAAAGTTAGTGATGATTGTTAAATAATAATTAATTTTATTAATCATGATTAGGTTTATTAAAATACAAAACTAATTTAATTTCAGAGATACAAATAAAGTTAAAGTAACGAAAGAACTTTAAACAAATAAAATGAATTAAATCATATTTAAAACTAGCTGAAAGCTGCAGTGATGCTGATCTAATATGGTTTTCTGGGGGGGAGGAAAAACAAACATTTTTCCTCAAGTCATGAAAGAACTGAATTTGCCCATATACTATGGAGGCGTTAGCCTAGACCATTCGACTGATTTATGATTAGGCCTAATTATTAGACTGTGAACTTAATATATCTTTAAATTTGTGTTTGTGCAATATTGCAAATTGTTAATCTTGAAGGTGTTGACATTTGACATTTCATACGTTTAGGTTACCTAATCTATTTGCAATCTGAACGTAGAAATTACATTCTGAATTTGGCTTCATGTAATTAACCCTACGACTGCCTCTGGGCTGATTTTGGCTAAATTGCTTGGTGCCCTGGGCCAGATATCCGACCCTTGCATGTGTGCGCTGGCTGTACTTGGGCCGGAATCCGGGCCATTGGGTAATTTTTTTCAACTGCTTATAACACATTGAAATTGAACCAGAAACGTAATAATATTGATACCATTTTAAAGAGGAGATTCTAAACATTCATTTTCATATATATACGAACTTCATAGCAGTAACAGACAAATATAACTGCTATTACAATTTGAACTACATTTAGTGCGCAAAACATTTTTGACTCGCCAGCGGCGAAATCTTGTAAAACATGTGTTCTTCAAAAAAATCGCAGTGTCTGTATTTTGGCCCAAACAGGAAGCGGTTGGTAGCATTGGAAACAGCATGAGTGCTTTTCGTAATAAGAACTTTGTCATACGACTTCAGGAAGTCTAAGAATATGAAATCAGCTGTTATGTGAGCTGTTCATTTGCTCCATGGGCCGGAAATCCGGCCCATTCTAAATCCAAAATAAATAACTGGATAACTGATTTAGCTTGACGTAAGTCATACCTCTTTGAAGCCAAGAAAAGGTTCTTCCTCTTTGTACCGCGGAAGGATACATATTCTGTGACTCCGTTTCTTTCTGCTATCTATAGGCAATGTGCGAATTTATTGCGAGTGGGTTTTATAAATCCGTATTTTATCATTGAATCTTAGTGTATTAGTTGTAAACGTTTGAAGCGACCTCTGCACATGTTGCTCAAAATACAGCTAGGCTGCAAATCTAGGTTGAAAAATCCATATGTGCGTCTCGCGCCACAAATAATCATAGAACTATTATTTTTTTATATTTCTCTATAAAAAAATAATATATAGAGAAATTATTATTATTATTCTATAATAATAAACAATAGAATTTTCTTGTTCAGAAATATATTTCCTATAAATGCATGTACCATATATCATATTGTAGTAAAAAACAAAAATTATATCTAGCTTCAAATAACTAATTTTGGCTTAAGTTGAAACTCAAATTTGTTTCAAGTCATATAAAGTCATAAGAACAGTTATTACTTTGTACAACAATAGTGTATTATTTCCAATAATTGTATTGTTACCTTTAGTAATACAACAGTTTTAGTATATAAATTTTAAACTTTTGATTTTATTCTTATTTTTCAAATGTACAGCCCAAGTTTGTCGATTTCCCCCGGTTTCCGTATTTATTTCCGTAATTCGGGTATACAAATTTTCAAACAAATCAATCACATTTCCACAAATTTACTACATGTTGTATATGAATGTCTGTAAAAAATTAGTGTTACAATGCTAGGACTCTACTTTTGAAAATTATTTCAAAAACTTGAATAAAATTTTGGTTTTCCACATTTTGCAAAAAACTACCAACAGGGATTAGTTTTATTTTATTTTATTCAAAATCTCATTCTTTTTCTGAACAAAATGAGTATGCATATGACTAGGTTTAATCAACAGTAGTTTAGGCACTGCAAAATTGTTAAAAAACCTCTGCGAAATGGCCAAAATTGCCAGGGCACTGAGCAATTTAGCCTAAATCAGCCCAGGGCAGCCAATGCACGCATGCAAGGGCCGGATATCCGGCCCAGGGCAGTCCTAGGGTTAAATAGGAACCCTGCCATGCCAAATTTGAAGGTGCTATCGCACGTCAAAATCTATTTTGACATTTTTGTCAAGATTTCTACGTGTGTATCAAAATTCAGAAAATATTTGAAAGCCCTTAAGACTTCATTCACCCTTTAGCCTATAAAGTTTCAATGTTTATCGATGACAGACAATGGTTTTATCTGGTCAGGTGATAATATAAAAGGTGTGTAGCAAGGTAAGTTTATATGTAAGTTGTAAAAGTTCATCCATTTATCCATAGAATGCTTTACAAACAAACTTGTTCACTATCCCACAAATCTCCCAGTGTAATTGGAATCATCAGACCTAGTTATATTAGATACTTATCCATAATCCTGTTTAAATAATTGTGAATGAGGTTTGACTTGATAAAATATAAGTTTATAAGTAAATGTAAGAGATTGAGTATAGATAATAAATGGTGTTAGTTGCCATTTAACATTCTTCAGTTGTAATTTGTTGTTAAGCTTATTAGTGTTTTATAAAAAACCCAACATGGTTGAAAGGTTGTTATATAGACAACAATTTATTTCAAACATGCCATAACTTATTGTACACTAAGTACACAGATCTTTAAGACATGTTTTGCCACTACTTTCTGTATTAGTGACTGATACTAAAAAATTTCAAGTTATTCAAACTTCACCACTTGTATGAAGTATTTATCTGCTTTTGTCTAAGGTATTTTGTTGGTGGTTGATGGATATATATTTGAATTATATTTATTAAACACACATAGACGGTATTATTACTCTTTTGATATTGTATAGCTCATCTGGTTCATTATTTAATTGTATTGCAAGTATGTAAACTTATTGATAAGCTATGAGTCAAACCTAATTGAAAAGCAGGATAGCATAAACTTTTTGGGCTTAACGATTGACTAACATCTAAATTGGGATAAACATTTACATAACATCTTAGGAAAAATTAACTCCGAAGTTTATGTCTTGTCCACAAAAAAAATCAATTTAGAGAGTATTCTAAAACAACAACCCAAAAAAGTTATTAGAATCATGCTAAAACTGAAATATGATGATTTAGCAAACGACCATTTTAAAACTTCAAAAATTCTTACGGTCTACGGTCAATATATTTTTGAAACTATTCTTGCTGCAAGAAATGAAAAACTCAGTATAAATATTAACTCAATGAGAACTCATTCGTATAACACCAGAAGAAAAAATCAGTTTTCCCAGAGACACAAATTGAAATTAAAAAAAACTGACATATATAAGAAATATTTATCTAAAGTATATTCCAAAAAGTATAGTATCAAAGGAAAATGGCTTGAAGTTAAAAAATCTTATAAACATGGCATTATATTCTTTTGATGAGCTTTCCACCCCTCTCTAATCTTAGTTGAGTAATCATAAATGTTTTCTTGTTTAGTTTAATAAAATGTATTCTTTTGATGATGCATATCTTGACGCCATTTATTCTACAGGTTGTGCATAATGTAAATAAAGATTTGTGACTACGACTATGAAATATTTGCTTAAGTCCGCTAGCAATGATGTTTTGTTAATTTTTGTATTTTACTGTAATGCGGTGTTCATTAAAAAATAAAAATAAAAGTATAAATTTGCAATCATGTAATGTTGAAATGCAATTAAACTAAGCCTAACTACTTACATATCACTTAGTAGTTAAAAATCACATTAGAAAAAGTGAATTCAACACAAACTCAACATTGTTCTGTAAATTATTTTAGGGTTCAGTGGTGAAGTAGAGGTGTGTTTTGTTGATGACAATATAAGATATAAAACATCCTCCGACAATATTAAGTTTACGGGGAACTTAAATGTCGGAGATGTGAGACAAGTGAAATGGGAAGATGGCAACTACTATGATGCTCGTATTTTGAACTTAAGTAAGTAGTTTTAATTTATTTTATAGTAGGTTGTTGAAAATATTAACTAAAATTTAATTTTCTTTTGTTTAAGCTTTTTGGATTTATAAATGGATTAGGCCTACTACCAACAATTATGATGTCAGTAAACACCTTTTTGGCATTTTAAATTGGTCATAATTTATAATATTTTTCAGTCCATTACGTTGGCAAGTATTTGTATCTTCCCATCTCATTCAGCAGTGAATTGTTGGAGAGTGGTCATTTTGGATTTGGGAACAATTGTAATTATAATATAATTTGGGAATAATTGTATAATAAAATCATGATTTATCCAAATTACAGGTCTCTTTATATCAATAATTTATGGTTAGGCATTTATTTTGCACTTATATGAAACAAAGGAGTTAAGATAAATTATTAGTTTAGTGCATTCCTACTAGCGTTTAACAAATATTTCATACAAAATGTGTGTGTATATAACACTGTTGGTATAGAGAAGTTAATCCAACATGGCTGCTTTAAGGTAATATAAATTAAAAGATGTTTATCGTGTACCTCCCTTACTTAAATGTATTACAAGCCTTATAATGACAATTCATCAAATCAATGATTTTTGTCTTGCAAATAAGTTTAACTCTGTTAGGCTTTTTACCCTTTACACTCCGACATCTGAAGCGAAATAATTCTTACTGATTTTAAAAACTATCAAACTGTGCTATCTTTGCAAAATAGAAGCCAGGTAGTTGTAGAAATTCACTGTGTAGACAGTATTGATATGGGCTAGACTATACCTACTTTTTGTGTGATGAATTGTTTTGTTGAGGTTATGCACATCATACATTTTGGTGTCTATGATAATTAGATGATCTGCTAATTTTTTGTTTATATTACCATGATTTCAAGTTGTGTAGGATTATATTTATATGCATATATTCAATTTATATTTATAAAATAAGTACCAGTGATATTTCTTATGACAAAGGACTTTCTAATCACTCTCTCGACTCATCTAACCTAGCAGACATAGGCCTAGCATTAAGGATTGGTTATTTATAATTACTATTGGAAGTTTTTTGACATTTTATTTTGTAGTTTGAGTATACCACAAAGTTCCAATAGATATTTGGACAAAGAAATTTAGATATTTTTTGTGTGTTATGATAAAGCTGAAATTTGGAGGGCTGCATCTAAATTACCCTAGTACAATGTTCCTTATTATTCCTTTTTAAAGAGTGCATGAAATATTGTGTACATGTATAGCCTAAATAAATGGGGATCTGAAATTACCAATAGTAAATAAGGGATCATTTTTCTAGTTATAAGGTTGAGAATCAACTTTTAAAAATTATGTAGCCTATACATTTGTTTGGCAGAAATAAAAATCTAGCCTATTTGTATTTTCTTTGAGCTCAAATTTATTTTGTATTATTATAAAGAGAGAGAAAAAAAAGAAGTCTACTTACCATGCATATATGGTTTGCCGAAAGAGACGTGTGCTATATATACTTGTGAATTTATATTACATAATGAACCAAACCAAACAAATAGCCTACTAGCTTAATTATTTATCTGGTAAAAAAAGTTACTATCTACAATTTTTTTCTAAACCCTTGGGCAGAGTGCTAAGGATTAAATCCTTGCCTAAAAAATAAGCACTTTATGTTAATTTATATTTTTTTAAATTCTTCTCAAATGTCTTGATGGCAGAAGACATAGAGGGAAAGTTCCTTCACAACACCCTAGCTCACGGTACTAGATGGGCCAATTTAACTTTGAATGCTGTTTTCTATCACATCTGATGGCATATGTTTTCTTGGTACCTTAACTTGACACCAAGTCAAATCCGGACAATAGTACCACACCTAAAACTGTACCTATTCAAGTCAGTAAATTCATATACCTTTAAGTATGATGACATCGGTTTATTCAGAAACCGCACAGTTCAATTATATTCAAGTGTAAAAATAGCATATCTGTAGTATTTCTTCTATGATAACACGATCAAATAGATGACAAATGATTAATTTATTTGTAGTAATTAGCATGGTTATGAAGTACGCACTACAGTACGAGGTGTTGTTACAGTGAGCGTGTCCCGTGACAGATCAGTCAGTGTACCTAAAGCTTCTACATCGTCAACGCTAGTCAGTCGGGTCTACTCGGAGGAAACCACCTACCTTAGACGGTCAGCCCGCTCCAAGCGTGATGTAAGCAGATGATCCTTTGTTATCCTCATTATACATGTTTTTTTTACATTTTTGAGTAAAAAGAAAAATTAGACCGAAATCCTGATAAAAATCGAATGAATTAAAGTATGTTGGCTATATATGTAAAGTATACTTTATCTGTAATATCAGTATAATAACAAATTTCATTGTAATGTATTATGATATTTCCTCGTGTTCAATGATATTTCCAAATTTAGATTGCTTAAATAACTACAAAATAATACTTTGATCAGCATATCTCTATTGTTAAACATTTTTTTATAAAAGCATGCAATTAGCCATGTCAAAAATTGGTGAAAGAGTGCCACATTGACCCAATAAAAATGTATTTTTAAGTTTCAATAATACTTGTAATTTCATGTTACCTTAGAACACAACATCTGAGTTTAACCAGGTTTACTTATTGTCAAATATAGTGGTATTGAGTTAATGGAACAAGACAGTTAGCAGAATGCCTAGACTGCGGAATGAGTAAAGTTGGTTTGAATCCACCACAGATGATTTCCACCCTTGATTTCATTTTGCAAAAAAAAGATCCAATGAGTCAACAAACTCTGTTTGTGATTACATTTTAATCTTTTACTGAATTTTCTCTGTAGGGGAGAAGCTATTACCGAAGTCGGCATGATAAAATCTAGTCCTGGGTCCATGCCAACTGTTATGACTGTAATTGCATTTGCTTTTACTTTTGTTACATTTGTTGTATTTTTTGTTGTCCAAAGGAGGAGTTAGACAAGGTGAAAAATGTAATGGATGCGGAGGTGGACAAGATCTTGAAGGCCAACAATGTCCCTCTTCCTCCCCAGTATGACCGCAAGTACGGAGGCAAGCCTGTGAGGGAGTTCGGAGGTTGGGCAGGAGCTCTGGCCACGATACTGCTCTTGCCTGCAGCCGCACTTGTGCTACAGATGTTTTGTACCAAGGTAATCACTGTGCATAAGTGATGGCTAATCTCGATGTTGATAGATTAATCATGGTTCACAGTTTCTGGAAAGTCTGGGAATTTAAAAAAGGTCAGGGAAAAGTTGTAAAAATGCCAAAAGTCAGGGAAAGTTTTTAATTTAATCATAAGTGCAAAGTAATACCTGTGCAAAAATCTAAACTTATTAGATTTTTGTTAAATTTTTTACAGTGACACAACGAAGGGGAAGTGAACCATAACTGGTAAGGTAATAAATATATTAGACAACAACAAAGTGTACACATTGAAAAATTAAAGAGGAGAGCATTGGATAGCTACAGGAGAAGGTGGAGACCCAACAAAATTTCTATTGTAAATAAATTGTGCATTCCGAGTTGAGAGTCGGGGAAAATTAACTCTTGGTTTGGGAAAGACAGGGAAAACTAACTTTTTTGGTTAGGGAAATCATTAACAAAGTAAAAGTGTGAACCATGTTAATGTTACAATATATGTTTCCCTTCTGGGTAGGAATGTGTGGTATAACATGGATTTGGAGATAGACAAAAAGCACAATCATTCAACATTTACCGACAAAATTTAAAGCAGAACATTGTAGCCTATACATCTACTCTCATTCTGCTGGACTTGAGTGAAATGCTTGCTGAGGGCATCCAAACAATTTAGTGGCGCTCTCAAGAAATACAATAGTTTGTTTGGTACCTGTATATACAAATGACCCAACTTAAGACCCCTTGTGTCTTTTGACCTCTATTCTAGTGACTGAGAGGATACACACACTGCATCTTTCAGCCATAATGGAATAAGTTAAATAGATTAGAGGCTCCAGTGATAAGAAAGTTCATTCCAATAACTTCCCAATATATATATATTAAATCATTGATTATAATATCAAAATTCTGCTCACTTTTCTAACAATTCTGCTTTATTTTTTCTAATAAATAAGTAATGAACTATTATGGATAATTTTTTGGAGATCAGGGAGTTCATAAAATAGTTGTTTATCATATTTGGAGAACGTGAAATCTTTTGTAACCGGAGGCCTTTTAAACAATAAAATCAAACATTAATCAAATTGTTTTTAAAATATTCCTGGATAATATAGGCCAGGAATACAGTTATTAATTTACCTCTGTCAATTGTTTTTAATTAAATGATTTCATCAAGATCAAGTAGGCCTAGGCCTAATAAGTCAGTAGTTTTATTTTTATCAGACATGGGTGTTTCACCTTGATATTTATCTAACCTTGCACCTGTCCAGCTTTGTCAGCCAGATATATATATATACAGTTGGGCTCATTGCCAGTCTCTTTTGGTTTTTCTGGAGAAGCAATTCTGTCCATAACTTACTTTAAGGTTTAGGTTTTTATTTAGCACAGGCAGAAAACAACCAATGTTATTTTATTTTAGTAAGTCTATACAGTACCTGAGTCATCATTTTGCTCTTATAACTATTTAAATCTAATTTTGTTGTAATTACAGATTTATGTTGAAGAATATACTTGTGGCGTGTTTTTTCTGATTTTCTGTGTGTTAACCAAGTTTCCTTCTTATTCCCCTTCCACTTGGTAACATTTATAAAATTATTCTAATGACTTAACTGAAAATTATACATCTTTAATAAAGTCTACATAAGCGGATTATTTTATTTATTCAAAACTTGAAATCAGATTATAAATATTACAATAGCAAGCAAGATTGACCTGCAATTTGTTGCAGAACAAGTGTGTGGGAGTGACACCGCCATCCACCAACTGGAGAATTTACCTTGATCTACATACAGCTGGATATTACCTTGGTTTTGTACTATGGCAGGCTGTATTAAACGCTCTACCTCTGGGGCGCAAGGCATCTTACGGCAACATACAAGCTAGGCTTTCAGGTATGTCTATTTTGTCATCTGATATTTGGATCTTAATTTCACTTTCACACACAAAAGTATTTATAAGATAAATAAAGTTGGCTTCTTGATGAATTTTTGGGTGTTTCTAATATTAGAGGAACAAGTTCTTGCTACTCTTAGTAAGCAACTTGTTGGCTAGTTATAGGGACATTAATTGAGGGGAAGTTAACTCCAGGCCTACGATAGTTTAGCTTACTCTCATGAAGAAAAAATCAAGTGATTTCTGTCATAACATTGATGTATTAAGACAGTTTGTAATCAGTATTAGTATGATTAGTGTGATTATTATTTTGTTTTCCTTGCCCACTGTATTATTGGATGAGTATTTCCCTGTATCTCCATCTACCTCCTCCTTTTCCATGAAGTATTTTCTGGATAGTCCTAATCAGCATAAGTGATCAGGTCTTTTAGTGTTATTTTTATACATCAACCTGTGAAGTGATTTTTGTTAAGAGAACTCTCTTATTTCTGGACCGATTTTAACGATTGATGAATCCAAAATGTTTGCCCTAAATCTTAGTTGTGGGTAAAGATTTTCAATTTTCAGTATTAGCGAATTTCCCCTATAGGGAAGAAGCTATTACCGTAGGTCTCATGGTAAGACTTAAGCCTGAGACCATGATAACTTTTCATTTTGAAGTCCCCAGATGCCATAACCCCATTCGTTCAAATTTGTATATATGTATGTGTCTTTGCGTAAGCACAATAACTCTCTTAAAAAAGGTTCAATCTTAATGAAATTCGGTATAAATGTGTAGAGTACCATTTATTTGAACGAGTTTGAAAACCAGACGAATCGCACCATCCGAAGGGGGGTTTTGTGCCCATTTTTGGGGTTTCCATATGTAATTTTTATTTAAATCAAATTTAAATTTTTACCATTGAATTCAGCATTAAAAAATAAATAATTTGGTATTTTGATCATTGTTTTACCTCAATTAGTTACTGAGATATTGAAAGTGCTAAACACAGTATGTTGTCTAATGTTATTCTTATGGGGAAAGAGACAAATTTTATATCTCGCTTCTTTATGGACATAAACTGACGAAATTTGTTATATGGCTTCATCTGGTTGTGGTTTATTGTTGTGTGCACAAAAAAATTTTTTGCCTATGGTTCCCGTGGCAGCAAACCTAGGTATTCGGTGTCCCCGTTATTCTTATGGAAAATAATTAATTGTTGTATATCGCTTAGTTATGAATGTATATGGATGAAATTTGGTATGTGCAGGGTGTCTAGCAGTCAGGAAAGTCGGGGAAGTCGGGAATTTGTATAGAAATTAATAAAATGTCGGGAAAGGCGGGAATTAATATATAAAATTGTTATTAAGTCGGGAAAATGGATAAAACTTATAAACAGTGATATCAAGGTACTAGTATTTATAATAAATGACAATTACAAGAAGATGTACGTTGTGGAATAACCCAAGCAAATGCTTGGCCCACAGTTTTTCGGAGAAATTAAGAAAGCCAGTCAAGTACATGCCGTTGCTATGGCAACGCGAAAAGGAAGATGAGTCACGAGGGGGAGGGGTGGAGAGCGGTGACCTTGAAGGTAACACTCTCGCCCGCGTCGTTCGTCCGCCATCGCTCGGCTAGTGGACTCTGGACTTTGATAGACAAGTTCCGATACTTCCGATCCGAGTAGGTATCGAAACTTTATTTTCGGAACTCTGGGCATCGCTTAACCGATATTATCGTGGTATCGAAAGAAAAGTTGGAGTATCGGTATCGGAAAAATAGTACATTTTTACGTTGTTAAAACATAGATTAGTTTTTGTTTAATTTACTTTTTAGCAAAATAAACACAAACAATAACTTTAAATATAGTTCTTGTAACTTATGATGGAGAGATTCGACTCCAAGCTATCTTCCGCGTTCCTCTTACAGTAACGGGTATCAATACTTTGGTTTCGATTCGTAGCGATACCAAATATCGGGTCCAAGCCAGTAGCCAGTAGTATCGTATCGGAACGTCCCTAGACTCTGACTCTGATTCTCACACACACTCACACGTCGGTGTCGCGTCGTCGTAGTACCTGCGCAGTTGCGCGCATTGACGCACAGTGAAGCATTGAATTTGAAACCTGTAGGTTAAAGATTATATTGACGAGTTAAGTGAGTTTAAAACCGGAATTTGTCCGTAAATATTGAATAATGCCTGCAAATTATTGGCGGTACAGGTTAACAACTTAACTATGATCTAGTCTTATTTCCCTTTACATTCCAACAATGCTTCAAATTATGTTCCAACGGTGAGCGTGAGCAATACACACTTAATATTTTATGTGTTAAAACTTTTAAGTTTACGTAGCAATTTACTTCAAACATGGCCGAATTTCTTCGTCTGCACCGCTTGCACTGTGGCCTGGTTTCCACGAACGGGGCGACGTAACTCGCCCGACAGTTGTTAAGTAGTATTAAGTTATACAATTTTATAGTTTTAATTACTGTTGTCAACTATTTCTCAGATCACTAGAAGACCATTAAACAGTGGCTTAGTGACATTTGAACAACGTAAATAATATAGCCTACTCACTAAACTAATATTAAGGTATTTGTAGCAATCGAAGCCCCTATAAAATGGGCATTTATATCTTGAACACTTTTAAATAAGATACACTTTTTTTAAGTAACACTTTTTTTACAAGTAATAAGTTATGTTATACCCTCTACTAATATTATTTCATATTAGAACATTTTTTAAATCTGTAAAATAGTTACCCTATGCTCTATAACTTATTATGCCTATATTTTAACCAAATTTAGTGAATTTTTTCCCAAGTTTGATAATAGGCCAATGCCCATGTTAGGCTGTTACCTGGACTAATTAAGTTACTTCACTTTTACCCTTGGAAATATTAAACTGTGGTCTGAACATGTTTACTAATTAACTGTTTCTAACATTTAATAAAGTGGTTCTTTATACAGATAGGCTATATAGGCCTAAATATCAAATAAGCCTAGTCAATGTAATGTTTTAACTTACCTTTGAAAACATTTTAACTAAGCCAAAGCTTACTATTGTCTGGGTAATTTTAAACTTTGATTTAATCGCCAAATTATGTCAACATGGGAGAAGTTGTAAAAATTTAAGTTAGGCCTAGTTTTTTAAAACTGAACTTAATTAAAACTAATTTAGGTACTGATATAAAAAAAATATAAGTTAGGTGACTTCTTAAATATTTTTTTGGCCATAGCCATGGAGGCACTACAGAATCCATGGCTACACACGTGGTTTTAAGAGGGGAAATGCTCCCTATTACCCCCCTCAGAGTTATTAAGGGGCAACATATTTCAAATTTGTTCTGTTGGTCAATGCTAACTTGACAAGCATATCAAGTTTGAACGAAATTGATCAACAAATAACAGAGAAATACTAATTTTTGTATTCCCCATAAGAATAACATTGGACATCGTACTGTGTTTACTGAAAAATGGAAATTTAAATTTTCTCCACAACCAGTAATTGTAGAATAGTAATTAAAGATACCAAATTATTTAGTTTTTTGAGCTCTTTTTAATGGTGAATAGTAATATTTTCACATTATGTTTTTTTATGAAAAATCCAAAAAACTGAATTTTTGATATTTTAAGTCTTGTAATTTCTGAACCCAAAATTTTACAGAAATGCGGGTGGTGTCATTTTGTTGGAAAATTAAAGTTCTACAAACGACTAAAGTTTAATCAAAATCGTTACAGCCGTTTTTGATAAATCTAGATTTTACATGTTTTTTGGTGGTTTTTGGGAGATAATTAATTACCCTTAAAAATCAAAAATTCAAAAAAATTAAAAATACCTGGAGATATCGTGTATTAGTACCTACATACCAAATTTCATAAAATTCAAACCATTAGTTAGGGATCTAGCTCAGACAGACACACACACAGACATCACGTAAAAATCACTTTTTTGGGTTCACGGAGCACCAAAAGGAATATTTCCACTAACAACTAAAATTCAAAAATTTTGACGAAAACAATACTTTCCCCTTATACTATGTATAAGGGGGAAAAGTAAAAATCCAAAAAGTGGTAAAAACATGATATTTTTACTCTTATGACGTTTGTAGTATATTTGTACTATCTTGCAAAAGTCTGGAAAATTTTGGAAAAAGTCTTAAAAAGTCTGGAAAAAGTCTTGAATTGTGAGATCAGATATCACTAGACACCCTGTATGTGACTTCACTTGATGAGTTCTATTGATACTAGCAGAAAAACCCATTATTTTGTGTTCCTTGTTACAGCAAACCTGCGTACTCGTCCCCAATGTTGTTCTTATGAAGAACAATTAATATTTTAAATATCGCTTGTTTGTGAATTAATTTTGTATGAATCCTGTTATGTTATGTTCATTGGAAATTCGCTGAGTATGCAGGTTTGCTGCGAGGGGGGTATTTTTATTCTCAAGTGAGCCCTCAAAGTTCACTTTTTGTCCACAAGATTAACATGGTGGACAGTGTAAGTTGTATTTCAGATGTTGATAACCATTTAAAATGTTATTAAACTGTTGATACAGGAAAAACGGGTTATTAACAAATAATATATGTTATCAGTCACCCCTAGCCTCTGGTCAGAACCAAGTCAACAACAAATTGTTTAGTACATTTTCTAATGTAGGCTAACTAATTTGTACATTAAAACCATTACACTGCGATCACAAGTGAGCCAAGATGAGCAACTTGTTTATAATTATTTTAACTTTCAAGCCATTTTATTATTCATTTATTTTCACTCTTTGCCTCACTATTTTATAAAACCCCAAAATATGGAATTGAATTATTAAATTTTAGCCATTCAGCCCCTCCCCTTGAATTTGATTTGAGTCTTAGATTGTCGTCAAATGATTTAATCCCTTAACTGCCAAAGTAGCTTACCTCAACGCAACATACCTTTTCCTATATTACATGAGTTTATGAGTTATCGATATCCTGTAATCCCAGTTATGAACTGAGAAGCTCTAAGAACATTATTTCTTCTTACTTATGATTATTACCTGCCAGCTAACGTTCGCAAGTATATATTGGCAATCATTAGCCATTGCTTAATCACTGTATATTGGCATTATTCACTAGGAAAGGTGAGCGAGATTTGAAACTTGCCCCAGTTCACAGCATTTTTCACAAAGTGCTGCTGAGAACTATTAAAAAAGTTGAAGCAATATGCGCAGCACTATACCCCATTACTGCAGTTTGTAAAATCACCGCGAGAGTGAACCATAGTACGATGGAAGTTGCTACTGACCATTAAATCAGCTTAACGTGGCTAAACATGATGACACTAGCATGGCAGTTATACGCTAAGTCCAAAATCCCTTATCACACTGTTCCCTTTCCCAATCCTTCGGCAATCTAATGTATGGTTGAAAAGAATTACTTGTAATCCATAATTCATTCACAGGTTTCTACAACGCTCTGTTGACCTTGGCCGTGCTAGGCGCTCTATACTACTACGGATACAATGTGACAGTTGTGTTGAACAAGAGTGTAGCACTACTAGCGTCTTCTGTGATTGTCGCACTGGTGCTGTCACTGGCGTTGTTTGTAAAGGGCGGCCATGCCAAGACCGGCCGTAACCTCCATGCTGATGGTAACAAGATCTATGATTTCTTCGTTGGCCGGGAGATTCAGCCTACACTCGGACCCATTAACTTAAAAGCACTCTTTACTAGAATGGAATTTGTCGGAATTGTAAGTAGGCTACTTTTGTTTCACTCAATAATTACTGCATTTTTAAGTAGTATTTTGGTGGTCTTACTTTTAAAAATGGGTTTATATAATAAATATTTTCCAGAATTTCTTTACACTGTTTTTGATGTTATATTATCAGGGTTGCCACCGACCGGGAATTATGTGTGAACTTTGGTGACCAGGAAAAAATGTGTGGATTATGCAGTAATTTTCGGCCGAACCTGGAATTTCAGGTAGATAGTATACTATAGATAGTATATTGCCAAAGTTAAATGGAATTTTATATAATTGGGTGTATCTGCTGACATAATTTCCTCCTTGTCAATTAAAATATTGTAATGTTTTTTATATAGAGAGAAAAATCAAGTTCAGTAAATATATATAATTGGCACAGCGTACATACCCATTTTTTTTGTAGAAATCCTAAAAATATGAGAAGCCTGACTTTAATAATAAATAATAATATAATTCGTAAAATGTTATAGTTTGTTTTTTAAAATAGCACTTTTATTTTTATTGTAAATAGGTCTCGCAAATACATAAAAAATGCCGCTTGAGTTTACCTGGAATTTTGAGATTTTGACTTGGAAAACCTGGAATTATGCATGAACTTTGAAATGCAACTTTGGTGGCAACTCAGATTATGCATGTTCAGTTAAACATTGCTTTTTTAGTCAAACAGATATCACAGAATTAAGTTACAATTTTCCATTTAAATAGCCTAATACCTATTAGCTGATTTAACTCATTGTACAGAAATGTTGTTAAAGCATCGTCCTGTGATTCTGTCTGAATTGATTTTGTATTTACTTAACCGTGGTAATGTCGCAGCTCCTGCTGGATGCGTTCTACTTGCTGAAGTACATCGAGACGCATGCGGCCGGCGTTCACTCCCCGACACTGCTGCTGGTGGTCATGGCTCACACCGTGTACGTGGTGGACACCTTGTGGTTCGAGGACAAGTTCATGACGACGTTCCAAGCTCAGTACGAGGGCGTTGGCTACATGAACGCCATGGCCGCTGCGGTCTGGCCCTTCCTCATCACATTGACTACCAGATACATCGTTTACACTGGGTATGTCTGGTTTTAAGTTTTGTTTAACGTTGAGGGGAAAAGAAAACACTTGTTTTAAATCAAGAGTTCAGTTCCTGAATTATATAATAATATTAAGAGTGCAAATCTATTATTTCAGCTCATACTGCAAATCTTTTCCAATAATGGTTCTCCCTAGGAATCTCTGTGTATAATGTGATTTGAGCTGTGAATTAAATTTTATTCAACCCACTTTGTGATTTTGTAAGGTATTGGTTTCTTTAATTTAGATCTCTATTCTAGTAAATTTAAATGGGAATTATATGAAATTGGTTGGCTTGAGAACATTTTTATTCTTCTAAGGAGGTGCAAGTTTCAAGAGGGGGTTACTGGAACATGACTGAATGGCCCAAATAATTAAATCTTGCTGAGAGGCTATTGACAATTCACAAGATATGGGTAGCTTTCCAGGATAATCTTTGTTGTGTTGGGCTCAGCCGTATGGTATTCTCAGAATTTGTATTCTCACACAGTCAACAGGCTGGGCTCATGATGGTGTCCAACACAACAGGGACAGCTACTTATGAAACCATGTTTGGGTATGAACCTTGTCCCATCGGTCTTTGGAAGGAATTGGTTTCCCAATAAATTGGTATTCTAACAAGTATTGCCGGGTAACATTACCACAACTAGTGATGGAAGGAATCTGTTTCCTTATGGACGTTGGAAGAGATCGGTAACCTATCAGGCATTGGCAGGTATCGGTATCCCAACGGGTGTTGGCAAGAATTGCTATCCCGTGCGAATAGCTTTTTGGTTTGTTACTATTACTAAAATTTATATTTATTAATATAAATTCAATCTCTGAAATAACGGTTTGTAAAATCCAATTGTAATGGATTAATAAATTCTCTAATTAGAAACTTACTAAAGCTATATTATGGAAATAGTTACTCAACTGGTGTAAGATGTATTGGCAGTGTTGATAAATTAGTAGCAAGAGCGAAAGCTGGATAAGCTGAATCTCAAATAAATGTACTTCTCAAAAGTGAGTATAAAATTAATAACGAGACTGTACTGAATAATTAAGAATATAACTATTAAATGACTTTCAGAAAGCTTTGAATGTTTTTTGTACATTATTTATTATTGATGTTATTTTGCACTCTTTAATGTAGCCTATAATTGATATTTTTCCTACGAGATCAGTTTTTACCCCAAATGGGGGGAACTGTGTTGGCTTGCATATTCAAATAAACCACGATTCTTGTAACATTAAATATCAATGTTTCAGATATGAAGCCCCAACTTACCGCCTTATCATCTGTGGGATCTTGTACTTCGTGGGCTATTTCGTCTACAGAGCCAGTAATTCCCAGAAGGCAGAATTTCGCAAGCAGCCCAACCATCCTGTGTTTTCCAGTAAGATCTTAACATTTGTCTATCAAAACTTATATTATTAACCTCCAAACTGCACAATCTATTAATCAAAATTTCTCAGTTCCAAAAGAGTACATGGAATAGAGTTGATAATACTTCTCAAAATTTGCATATTCTCATTTCTCAAAATATAAACAAAACAAGCACACCAATTATCTCTGACATAGTAAATCAAAAGTAATGTCAGTGATCGTGAAGGCGTGATGAGAGGACTTGAGTAAAATGGAAGAGGCCGAGCGAGAACAGAAAGTTCCAATGATGCGCAAACAATTGTGTTTGTTTCTCACAACCCGGTGATTGGCAATGACTCAAGCAGCCCGAAAAACTTTACTTGAACTCGATATAGTTTTTTACCGAATAATGTTGCTTTAAGGATGGCATTACAATGTTTATATCCAGTTAGAACAAATAAGGCGCTTTGCACGTGGAATGTCTGTTTTTTTTTCCAACTAGAATTTTCGCGACTGGTATGTGATTTTGTTATGATTGTAATGCGTTACTAATATCTGCTCACATGCGCGACTGACATTTGTGAAGTTGAGACGGATGAAGTGAACTTGAAATTTGTTTTTCATGAAATTTAATGTATTGTGTTTGAAATAATTTTAATTAATTTAAAATGTTACATGCGACAAAGTCAGTATGGTTTGTAGGATGATTAAATATGAACTACAGTAGACTCTCAGAAATCCGGATCACGGTTATCCAGACCGATGATCTTAATTTTATTTTTATTTTTTTTTGCAAATAAAAACTTAACAACGGAACTTCACGGTTTAGCGCCTTCAGTTTTCACTTGATTATCCCGCATTACACATTTATCATGTAGTTTGCATCGTCAGACGCTCTGACCCGATATCGGATGGTCCGAGCCCTTGCTTGTGTTTGTTATTGATTACGTTTCCGGTACCCTACTCCATTCAGGTCTTCTGTCGATGACTCATCACTTTCTACTGGAAGCTCACTTTTGTATTAGCACTAGGGATGAGTCGATTCCAATTGTCGATTCTCGATTCCACCGATTCTCAGGCTTAGAATCGGAATCGAGAATCGATGGCCCTAAGTCGATTCCGATTCTATCGATTCCAGGCCTGCGATACTCCCGCCGTTTACCCAGATTTACGCCGCTAACCATCGAAAATTTGAGCCGCTTAGTTGAATAATGCATAGCTAACTCCCGCTGTTTACTCAGAATTACACCGCTGACCATCGATAATTAAAGTCGAGTTGTTTTTGATAGTTAAAGTCGAGTTGTTGAAAATTGCATAGCTACTCCCGCCGTTTACCCAGATTTATGCCGCTAACTAATGTTTAACAAAATATATGACTGAAATAAAGAAAATAAGCCTATCAAATTTATGTTTTGCTCATATGAAAGGAGACGATGATAATGACAGTGAGTTATTTACGGATACCTGTGAAGTAAAAGAAGGGCACGGGCAGTGTTTGGGTCGGTGGCAAAAAATCTGACCTTGGAGAAAGGGAAGAAAGATGGGAGGGGAGGAGTGGGGTCCGGTTGAAAGCAATAATCAGTTAGCTGACCAACATTATTTCTTTGAATCATTATCGTACAGCCACGTTTTCCCCCATGAATTATGAATTTATATTAAATATTAAGCCGTTTTTCTTTTGAAAAAACTAGTGAAATTAACATTAAATTATGGAAAAATGTCATTACAAATTAGTTTAATAACTACAAAAAGCTGCTAAATAACATAACAGAATATTTAAAAACGTTGATCTACAATCATTAAAAATTAATTATAAAAAAATTGCTTTCTAACTTTTATACAAAAATTAAAACCCTAAATTTAATATTAACATTACAAATGTGTTTTTATCAATCAGTCAAGAATAGTTAACATCCAAAGTGATTGTTTTGTAACACAAGAAAACCAATTTCAAAAAATATCATGGGAGATTTATGTAACTTAAAGCATAACAATTATATGAAAAATAAACATGCAATTCCACTTTGTTTTTTTATTATTATTTATTTTTGCAACCAAGTTTATTTTATTAATGAAAAATCAATTACTGACTAACTTATTGTCTTTTATCATTTTTAAAACATTACTTTGCTATTTCACCTATTATTAGGAATCGAAACAAATTGGAATTGACTCATCCCTAATTAGCACATAAATGTAAACGCATATTATTATAATTGTTTGCTATGAAGGCGGAATTGATGATTCAAGCCCATCTCCGGAAAATCCGGACCTGCTGTCCGCCACATTAGTCCGGATTTCTGAGAGCCTACTGTATTAGACTTCCCACAGTTTGTCTTAATATTTTCAGACCTAGCCCATACTAAACTCCCTGACCTTCCCAGTATATCTGTATTGGAAATAATTTTTATGTTAGTATATTTTTGAATCTATAAAAACTATAGATTATTCCTCAAGTAATCACTATTTTCCTGGCTGTTTAAAATTGTATATTACAATTTACAAATTGGCTCCATACAAATATTCAAACTGAACCCTGAGTACCTTTGTTTTATTAAATTTTAAAAACTAGAAATGTTAGTGAAGTACCGACTTGTAAAGCGCCATGTCCTAACCTATTTTCATTTGGCATACACAATAATGTAAATCATATTCAGTGATTTACATGGAACAATATGTACGACAACAGTGAAAAAGTTGATCAACCAGGCAACTGGAGTGGAGACTCGGTTCTGTTCTGCAATTGGAAAGCCACTGGTTTTTACGTATCAATCAATTGTCAAACTACTTGGGTCGAGTCATAGAGCTGTCGGTTGCTCAGCTTTTTTACAGCGGTTGGGTTTCAGTCTCCCTGTACGCAAGGCTTCTAAACCAAAATATGTTACTTTCAACTCCTACAGTGATCGTATTATTAAAATTACTAAGCAATTTCAAATCATAGCCCTATCATAGAAATAATGGTAATTCTGAGCAATTATCCGGTCAACCCTAATATTCCTCATACTTAACTATAATATATGTACGGTAGTAAATATCAATATTCAGACCTAAATAAGTGTCGGAAAAGGAAAATATATTGTCAAACTTACCTTAGTAGTCATCTGGCTCGCTATCTGTATCAGCTTCACGAGTGATGTTAGGATGTTCGTTTTCGCCGTTATACAGATGACCAATTGCTCTGAATAGATGATGCACTCTTGTTTTGTAATCAGAGTACTTTCTTTTGAACATAAATTCAGCTAAATGGCCGATAAAATGTTGTTTCCTGTTTCCGTATCGAGGCACGCTTCCCCGCACTTCCCTCCACAAACGTTCAATGTGTTGTGTATGCGCACCTGTGTCGGGGTCAACAAAGTTATAACTGTGATTAACTGTTAAATGGGAATATCCTTCAAACTGTAAACAGTTGTATGTTTTCCAGCAATCACTAATGACTGTCGTGCCGGGGAGAATGTGTTCTTTTATTATCGGTAGCAATTCAGCATGTCCTCGTCTTGCTACTGGAAACAAAAAACATTTTTTAGATTCTCTTTCAAAACCTCCAAAAACCCATTCACCCTTTATGATTCTACCCCGATTGTATTTACGTTTCCCGATCTTCGCTTCGTCGATTTCGACAGTCTTGCCTGGTCCACCAATCACCTGAGATTCGTCACTACAAACAACTATGCAGACTTCTCTTAAGTAGTTACTCCAGTCTACAACTGCATGGTCAGACAGGTCTAGTTCGTGTTTCAACACATCATGACGTGGAGGCTTTAGTAATGCCCAGCAAACGACAAAGCGGCAAATAGTTTGCTTCGATAAATTATGATTTTCAAACCAAGTGTTTTTATACTGAGACACTGATTTCTTACACTGTTTTTTGATTTTTTTCTTATGCTTGTCTACAGTTGTAATGTAGTTGTGGCAATCAAAATTGTGTTTATTAATGTTTAACGACATAACACTACTACACGACGGACATTTTTTATTGCGTGGCAAAACACCATGATTATACAAAAATGTATCTAATAGATCGGAATTGTCTGACAACACAGCAAAACTCAAAATAGTATTATCACATTCAACACATAGAAACGGGTTCGCACTACTAGTACTAGCCGACATCACGCACAGAACTGACCAGCCGCAATAGCGTTCATTGTCAATAGCCTCGGCTTGGACTTTGACCCCGTTATCGCTTCCTGCCTTATCGCATTACGTTTGCGACGTCTAATTTTACATTTTATTATTGTCTTTGCTTGTCTATAACATTATACTAAAGTATGAGAAATATTAGAGTTGACCGGATAATTGCTCAGAATTACCGAAATAATAAGCAATTTTGTTATCTTTCACTGATATCTTAGTTGATTACCATGTTTGTACTTTGTTGCAATATATAACAAGATCACGTTTGAAGTTGGAATGGAACTTTGCCTAAAAATCAGTGTAATGAGTAACATCAATATTTTGTTAATGGAAAACATAAATGTGCAAAATTATTTACCTATTTGTTTGTTGGCAGAGTATGACACCGTGTCCACTGTGCAAGGCAAGCGTCTGCTGTGCGGCGGCTGGTGGGGACTTGTGCGTCACCCCAACTACCTAGGAGACATCGTGATGGTGTGGGCCGTGGCTGCTGTGGTCGGACTCTCTCATTGGCTGCCTTACGTGTTCCCGATCCTTCATGCCGCCATACTTGTACACAGAACGTTCCGGGTGTCTGCTCGCTGCAAGACCATCTACGGCCTCGCGTGGGACCGATACACACAAGTCGTCAAGTACCGCCTGGCCCCGCGCGTCTTTTGAGCAATCAGGTTTGTTTATGCTACTTGCCTGATACCTGTTATTCTTCTGTTGTTTAGCTTTTTGTTTATGAGTTAAACTTTATAGCCAATTCAGAGCTTTTTAAATAAAATAATATGTTTACTTTTAGATATTGGCTTTTCTTTAGCTAAAATGATGTTTTGCAAAGCTTTCTTTTCTAATATTATTGTGTTAAGTTTTTTTAGCGAATTTCCCCTATAGGGAAGAAGCTATTACCGTAGGTCTCATGGTAAGACTTAAGCCCGAGACCATGATAACTTTTCATTTTGAGGTCCCCAGATGCCAAAAACAGCATTCGTTCAAATTTTTATATATGTATATATATATATTTATATATATATGTGTCCGTAAGCACGATAACTCTCGTAAAAAAGGTCCGATCTTAATGAAATTTGGTACAAATGTGTAAAGTACCATTTATTTGAACGAGTTCGAAAACCAGATGAATCGCACCATCCGAAGAGGGGTTTTTGGGGGGTTTTGTACCCCAAAAATGTGTTTTTGGGGTTTTCACATGTAATTTTAATTTAAATCAAATTTTAATTTATACCATTAAATTCAGCTTAAAAAACAAACAATTTGGTATTTTGATCATTGCTCTACGTCAATTGGTTACCGAGATATTGAAAGTGCTAAACACAGTACGTTGTCTAATGTTATTCTTATGGAGAAAAAGAAAAATTGTATATCTCGCTTATTTATGAACGTAAACTGGCAAAATTTGGTATATGGCTTTATTTGGTTGTGGTCTATTGATATTTGCACAAAAATCCATTTTTTGCCCGATAGTTCCCGTATCAGCAAACCTGCATACTCAGCCCCATGTTATTCTTATGGAGAATAATTAACGTGTTATCTCCTTTAATTATGAACCATAAATTAATAGAACTTGGTATGTGGCTTTACCTAGTTGAGTTATAATGATATTTGTATAAAAGCCCATTTTTAGTGTTCCTTATTTCAGCAAACCTGCATACTCAGCCGCCATGTTATTCTTATGGAGAATAATTAAAATCATAAAGTCATAAATCGTTTATTTATGAATGAATATTGATGAAACTTGGTATGTGGCTTTATGTGGTATTAAGATAAATTAATATGCATTGGAAATTCGCTGAGTATGCAGGTTTGCTGCTACGGGGGTATTTTGGAATAACTGTAAGGAAGGGCCTATTCCTTCTCGACATTTCCTAAACAAATTATAATAATATGTCAAAAATTTTTTTCATTAACTCATCTTATAAATTATTATGCTCATCATTTGCATTTTCCTTTGTTGTGTTTGTTATAAAAGCCTGTCAGATTTTTTTTTCAGAATAAATGGTTTTCTCAAATGCATGTTTTTAATAAATCTATTAGCCTAATTTTGTTACTTGTTATTTATTGTGGGATTTGTTTTACGAGTAGGGGATAGTGGTACAAGTTTATAGTGGGTTTATAGTTTATAGTGGGTTGCATGGTATATGGTGGGACATTCCATCTAACTCCTTCTTTTTCAAAGCTATTTGACCAGTTTCCCTGCAAAAGGGTTTGATTAAGGCCTACTGTGTGTCCTCCCAGTGATGTTGGAAACTACTTTTTGACGAACTGATGCTAGAAGACTTTCAAGAGGTTCATTTGATCAGATAAGCAATTTAAATTTCACTAACAAACTAGTTTAACTCCAGACAAGCAGCTAGTTTATACTTAAAATACACTGACTGACTTGACAGTGGACAAATTTTAGCTATAAATTATATTTTGTTTCAGGGGAGCAGTTTTGCTGAGCATGCCACAAGTGTTCTTGATCTCCAATAAGATAACAGAAGTCCTTATTACTGTCATCCTAGTGACTGACAACATTTTAACAAAGAATTTTACTAATTTAAGTATTATTAATTTAAGCACTTTTTACATTTTGTTGAGTCGATATCCTCTATCGAGCAAATTTATTTTCAATTGATTTTGAGCACTTGACTTGTAGCTTAGTTTGGCTGTAAATTCAAGCTTACTTAGTTAAATGTAACTTAACAAGACCAATGGAACAATTCAATGTGATATACATTTTGCATTTTGATTTCAATGCAAACTTTTTTATTGCATCTTATTATCAATAGGAATTTCAATGTGTTTTAATGGTATCCATTTACAACGCAAACAAGCATTAATATATTTAAACTTATTCACATGTATATAGAACTTGCACTAAAAAGGCATAATTTATAGTATTTTACCTTATCCGGTAAACTTGGCTTTTTATAAGAACACTATGTCAGCAACTTTTCAGACTTTCTTATTCTTTGACATGCAAATTACTTAAATTGTTTGTATTCTTTGAACAATTTTATACTATAAACATTTACACCTACTTTTGTTATTAAGGTCAGTTATTTTGTTAATGATATATGTTCTCAAAATTTATATAGATTTATTGTATATATAGATTTATATGTATTGAAAATGTAGATTTAAGTGTATTTGTTGAACATTTTAGTAATAATTTATTTATATAGCTTGGCTGGGTCTCATGAAATGACTCATCCTGCGTAATGAAATAATGTCAAGCAGGATCAAGCTTTACCTACTTACTGTTTGTGAGTGTAAATACATCCAGATGCCCACTAAGCATTTTTTTAGATGCTTAGATGTTCATGACTAACAAATGATCAAAAATGTTGTACGAGACATAAGGTTTGTGGGAGACTAATGTAACATCTGGGTATTGTGTTTTATTTTTTAGTATATTTGTTTATGGAAACTGTTATATTCCTGTACATAATTTGCTGTGTGTTGTCTTTGTGTTTTAAACATTTGTAACTTGCAGTCTAAATTAGACTGTAATTAGAACAGAATGTAGGTTAGAAATGTTTTTTGTACCTAACAGTGTGGGTTTTCTGTGAAAAATGGCCTGGAAGCATTGATTGTGGTTGTTCCTGTTTTTCCTATTTGAGTGAATTGATTTTAATTTTTAACTTAAGTTGCCGACAACAAATCACACATCAGCAAGATTTAGGAACAACTAGCAAAACATATATCCTTTCACATTTTTAGATTTAAGTTTGAACAAAACTGAGGTATCAAGGTGTTCCAAGAACAGAGTGGAAAATTATTTAAACCTTTTGTAACTCTCAGTCAATTAAATTCTTACTTCAAAATTTTAATATTTCAGATTAGTATTGAATCTTTGTTCTTGGAATGAACGTTGTTACCAAAGAAATTCTCAAACTTTTGTACAATAAAAGATAGATTTAAATTAGTTTTAAGTAAAGATAGTACAGTTAGCTCTCATTATAATTTTTCTATCAGTTGTGGTTTTTATGCAAATAAAACCGATTTTATCTCAAAACTGTTCATTTCCCTGTATTCTAATTACAATGATAACACCATTCTACTTCTGTGTTAACCCTCCGAGCGCCCTAATGGCGGAATCCGACATTAAAAAGTTGGTACCTCGGTGCCCTTATGTCAGAAACTGCCATATTTTTATTAAACTGCTGTTAAGTATTGAAAACTAACGTGAAATTGGGTAATACTGATATCAATCAAAAGACCACGTTCTAAACTTTCCTTGCATGATTGAACCTTATAGTGGCAGTAGATCAATTAAATTGATAATAACTTTTGAATGAAAATATCGCGCTAAGTCGATTCCGCCTTGTATTGGTTACAAAATGGCAAAAAGTACTCAGTCAAAAATTCATAATTAGGTAAGTTTTGGTTTTATCTGGAAACAAGTGGTATCACTGTATTCAGCTTGAAATATACGTCTGGACGGCATTGACCATAATGTCGACATGCCTTCGGACAGAAATGGAGGAAAATGATATATGTTACATTTTTCACGTGTATGAAAAATGTCTAATATGGTGGAAAACAATGTCTAGTAAAATCTTAATTTATGAACCTATAATTATTATTATATGTCAAATGAGAGAGGGTAAGAAAGCATAGTATATTTGTATGTAAGGTTGGTAAGCGCTAAGCTGTCATAGTTTCCATCAGCTTTGAAAATGTATGTTATTGTTTACTTTCTGCTGTTGTGAGGGGGGAAAAGTTTGGTTAGTTTAGTTTTGTAAAATCAATGTTTCCTGTGTTTTTACAATTAATCGTCTTGGGCTTTTTGTGTTATATGTGTAATGAAGAATTGTATATGGCTCGGTAGTGATGTGGGCCGGGTAAATACCCAGCGTGTAGGTTAATAAAAAATAGATATTTACCTGGGTAAAGATCTAAAATGAGGGTATTTATGATTTTTATTACATTTAGAATTCAGGGGATTTTACTAGGTTAATCAATTATTAAATTACATATTTTTTTATTTGTATAGAATGTCTCGTATTTAAACCAGTTCCTTCATAGTTTGGCAGTGGTGCGGTTTGTAAGCTTGACAGGTCTTTTCATAAAGATGTCCATGTTATTATTTATTTATTGGTAAAATAATTAAGAAATGTAATCAATAAAATATCCTCAAAGGTTATACAGTACCTTGATAATAACAAGGGTAGTAAGGGTTGATAAATTACATTGGCGTTTTTAAATGTAAAATATCTTGAATACCCAAAATACCGGGTATTTATGAATTTTGGGCACTTACTCGCCTCAGTAGTAGTAATGTTTATTCATAAATATTACTTAATTTGATGTGAAAAAGTGTTTGCCCCTAAAGTTGCAGCATCAAAAGTGCTAGGCCTAGATAGCAGTTTACCGATCTAGGTTAAAAGACAATTTCCCCCCGCAAATGTCAAGTTATGCTAATCATCATTGTTGCGGATTAGGAAATCCCAGCATTGCTGCTAGGCACGGCTTCCACAAGTAGGAATATTGCGCAGGTTACCGGAAGGATATAGCAGGAAAGGAAAGGACGGCAGACAAATCGACCCTTCAGAGGGCCAACTCCCATCCATGCCCCTGAGACAGCTGGGATGAGGCTCTCAAACAGGGGACTCGCATTCTGCCCTCCAACTGGTCATCTCAACTGACAGGGTATCCATGTACAATAACCAGGGGCCATCCATTCTCAGGATTGGTGACCAAATCCAGAAATTCTGTCCCTAGCTGCTGCAAATGGAGGGACCAACGGTGAAAGGGAAGTTAGTCATAATGGACAGCCAAAAGACTTATCATATAATTTGCTGTAACAATGTCAAGACTCAAAACTGGTATAGACCAGTTTTAAGGTATCCTGGGACCAAGTTATGCTAAAGCTGTCCCTTGGAGAGACAAATTGTTGAACAGTGATATATTATTGATAGGATTTATATTCTGCAATCTACTCCAAAATTGTTTAATAATATCTGCAAAATCTCAAAATGTGGCGGGGGCAACGATCAATTCACTCAACAACAAATAACAAATTTTACCTTCCTCGTAAAATACGCTTTAGACATTTTATTTTCATAAATGTGTATCGGTATAGATATATATATGTATATTATTGTAGGGAAATTACGATTGAATCATATATGACATACATTATTTCACAGTAAAAGCTGGTTTCTGAAAAACCTATATAACTTTGAATAAAAAAAAGTAATCGCTATAATATAAACTGTAATCTATCTGTAATATTATAAAGAAGAGGTGGTTTCTGTCTGATGTTCCGGGTAAATGCAAAAACTACTGAACCGACTGGGCTGAAACTTTACACAAAGGTAGATCTTGAACCCGTGCTATATATAGGCCTATTCATTTCCTTAAAATCCCCTCGGGCTACACCCCATAACATCCTAAGTTTCAATGTTTACATTTCAGGGGAAAGTAAACATTCAGAAACTGAAATGCGAACAGCTGTGCATAATTCCATTTGACAGCTTAAGGCGGTCCCACACTTCTTGTGAACACGCCTGAACATTCCCCCGAATGTTCACTGAACATTCGGTCCCATATGTTCCTGCATGTATTCAAAAGTTCGTGCAGCTCCCACACTTCTCGCAAATACTCTGAACATTCGGAGTTCGGGCGTGTTCGCGAGAAGTGTGGGACTGCCTTTAAAGAGCAGGAGCAAGAACAGCTATGACAAGATCTCAACCTTTCTAAAGGCGGTCCCACACTTCTCGCAAACACGCCCGAATTACGAACGTTCAGAGTATTTGCGAGAAGTGTGAGAGCTGCGCAAACTTTGAATGCAGGACCGAACTTTCCGACGAATATTCGGGAGGCTCCCACACTGTTCGCGAACATGCATCACTGCATCATTGATAGTCAAAAATCTTGTTTTACTGAGGCAATACTATAAAATATGCGTACCGTATTTATTTTTTCTGCTTTCAAGTAAGTATTGAATACTATTTTAAATATTTGATGTCAAATTTCACAAAAACCGTTAATTTTACAAAAAAATTGCAAGATACATCAAATTTAGTAAATTTTATGGAGATTTCAACGATACCTTATTAAGCTTAGTTTGGGCAAAGAATAATGGAAATATTAATTTTATTAATGATATTTGTTATAGTTTTAACATTGTTTAAATGGAGAAAACTGTAGGTATAGCAAGAAAGAAATTAATTTCTCAGTTATTCTTTGTCCAAACTAAGCTTAATAAGATATCGTTGAAATTTGGCGTCAAATATTTAAAATAGCCGCCATTTTGAAACGGTTAAAGAGTTTTTATTCACATTTTGCACAAAGAAAGCGGCCAATAAGATGAACATTTGAGCAAAATCTCAACGCTGTAGCTCAAACCGTTAAGGAGTTATGACTTTTTTTGTAAAAAACACATACAGACAGACGCTAAACGAAAGAAGAGAGGACATATGTTTATATAAACTTTTTTGCTTATTTTGACCCAAGGAATCACTACGTAAATTATGTCCCCACCTTTTTTGAACACCCTGTATATATCAAGTATACTTAACATATGTAGTTGCAGTAGGAATTTTAATCAGCTGTGCGTGGTATCAGCTAGTATATTATATATTTATATTTCATTTTTTTACTTCGTAATAAATAGGATTCTCATATTTTTGATGGTTTCTTCTACAGCAACATTATCTGTAGAGTCGTCCATTTTGTCACGACAATGCTCGTTGGACACAGCGGAAAATGCGCCAACAGCTGTTAAAATTTATTTAATATTTTCTAGGAAATGTTCGCCCAAATGTCCAGTGGGTGTTCGAGAAGTGTGAAAGCTTCAAACAGAGCGAAAGTTCGGTAGAATGTTCGACTGAATGTTCAGGCCTGTTCGCGAGAAGTGTGGGACCGCCTTAACCCGGCGAAGAACGGGTACATTCTACTAGGAGTATTTATTAAGAAGAGGTGGTTTCTGTCTGTCTGTCTACTGTTCTGGGTAAACGCAAAAACTACAGAACCGACTGGGCTGAAACTTTACACAAAGGTAGATCTTGAACCCGTGCAACACATAGGGCTATTCACTTCCTTAAAATCCCCTCAGGCTACGCTCCATGAACGTCCTAAGTTTCAATGTTTTCATTTCAGAAGAAAGTAAACATTCAGAAACTGTAATGAGAACAGCTGTAGATACTTCCGTTTGAAAGAGAGGCTAAAGAGCAGAAGCAAGAACAGCTGTTTCAAGATCTCAACCTTTCTTACCTGTACGAAGAACGGCTACATCAGCTAGTAGTACGATAAATGACATGTGTTTATTGTTCTGATATTATGTATTATTTTGTTCATAGTTTTATAAACTTCAATAAAATATCAGTTATTTTTAACAACACAACAAGAGGACGACTCCGGAAACCACGGGATCGTGAGGTGTCAGGAAGGGCTCCAAGGAATATCTGGGTATGTTCCCATTAAAAAAAAGGTGCACCGATAGGAAAACAAAAAAAACAAAAATTAACAAAATTAATAAAGGACAAATTTAGATAGTCAATCAATAATTAACAGCTAGGAGGTGTAAGAGTATAAACTATTCAGATAACAATATTAAATGTGGAGGAATACTGAGATACCTCGAAGGGGAACAAGTAATTCAGCTAAAATGAAACTAAAGGGGTAAAGTTTGAGGGGAGGCCAAAGACCCACCTACTAACGTGGGATTGGATGTATAGGGATTAGGTTAGTTACGTGTCAGATATATAAAAGGGCTTGTTTGATGATTTTTATTTAGTGTACTTGGGTACCATGGCTCAGTATATTGTAAGGATTACATGTATGTTGAGAGCAATTAAAATAAGAAAGGGATAGGAAACCTTTTATTCATGGGGTTATTTTATGTATGTATATAAATGAGAAATAGCCCAGGGAAGGCCTCATTAATTAGCTTAGGATTTCTGAAGGGTTAATATGTCATGTCCTCGGTTATGTTGTAAGTGTATTTACCATTGTAGTTCAGGAGTATGTCTTTGAAGGGCTATTATAGTACTGAAACTTGTACATTGAAGAAGTGTTAAAGTGTAAAGTGAGAATTTGGAACGTACCGTATGGACATAAAGAAATTAAGATGAGAGTAATGTATATGAAAGATTAATAAGGGTAAAGGACTCTCTATAAGTATCGACTATCCAGGAGATATAAGTGCACCTTTGGTTTATCTATTCAATCATTTAGTATTGTTGGATCATTTTACTTTGTATATTAAAGTGTTATTACGGCTTGATCTATGTTATCATTCTAATCCACGATCCTATAATTAAGTTACCTCTAACTAGTCAAGCGAGTGCAAACCCATAGCAGTTTAAGGCTCCATTATTGTGCTCCAGAAGAAGAATTTTACGAAAGGCTCCAACGATTTCCTTCAAATGTTGGAAATAACTAATTTCTGGTAAAAAAATAAGTTCTAGACAGGTCTCATCCCCAGGAAAAATCAAATAATGTAAAAAAAAACGAAAATGAAAAGTTAAAAAAATTAACATTGGGCTTATGGAGTTTCAAATCAAAACAAAAGAATTGTAACAGCTGTTCATAATCAACCAGGGAACTGTCAAAGTAATACTCATGTTGTTTATGATTATTAACATGTGGTTTCCTGAGAGCAGAGATTAAAAGATTTGAGTGAAGATTACATATATAGAGTATTAAAATAAATCAAAGGGACATTGAGCTATAAATAACAACTGGAGTGGCCTTAAAAATGTAGAAAAGAGGCAAATGAGTTATACAAATCTGATTATCAGTTGGGGGAAGTGGTGAAATATTACTCCAAGTCATTTAAACAAACTGACTGGCCATCCCCTGAGCAAAGCTTGGCCCCCAGGTATTGCATCTTTATAGGTTTCGTCCATTCTGAAATTTACTGCGAATTTTTGAAATAATGTCTGCAAAAATGACAGGGGCAAAAATGGGAATTGTGTTAGCAATTCACCATTGGGCAGTCAGAGGGTTAAGCTACCCAGTGGCGGATCTAGGGGGGGCACGGCCCCCCCAGACCAATTATAAATACACTAGATATAATGAGAAGAGTGAAACTGTATATTTGGGGGGAAAGGTCAGACCAATAAAATGTTTTAATGTATGGAATATGCAAAAATTCTCACGTAGCTTAGTTGCTGATTAAACTCTTTGATCTTGATTAATCTCATTATCATAGTTGTGTTGAGTGTACCATGATCATACGTGCGGACATCGTCGGCACCACGCGACTAATGATGACCATATTAGTGGCATCCTTCAAGGGGCAATCAAATACAAAGAAGACTAACCCATATGCTCTCCTGCCTTGGAGAGCTTCAAATTTGGAAACAAATGTGGAAGTCAAATCCCGAAAAAATATGCCTAAGCACCCGGCACAAGCTTTAAAGTTTGCCGATTCTCTATCAAACATTAGAGTCCTACTTCAGCTGTTGTGCACTCTTCCTGTAACTACCAGTACAGCAGAGCGAAGCTGTTTTTCACTCTTCCTGTAACTACCGGTACAGCAGAGCGAACATGTTTCAGCTTTGCGACGTTTGAAGACATATCTACGCAGCACAATGATTGAAGAAAGACCAAATGGCTTGGCTTTACTTCAAGTACACCAGGATATTGCCAACACAATGAAGGCTGAAGAAGTCTTGGATGTTTTCATCAAGAAGCACAAGACAAAATCATCTCTAAAGGTCCTGTGAAGAATGTACATAATGTTCTATGTTCGATGTTTGATGTTCTATTAATGAAAAGTCATTATCATGCACATTTGAATTATTATTTGTGTACTTGAACAGCTCCTCACGTTTCGGTAAGTATAGGAAGGATTATTTCATTCATTTTTACTTTCTCCCTCTATACATAGTATATGGAGAAAGTATTGTTTTCGTCAAAATTTTCGAATTTGAGTTGTTAGTGGAAATATTTGTTTTGGTGCTCCCTGAACCCAAAAAAGTGGTCTTTACGTGATGTCGGTGTGTGTGTGTGTGTTGTAATACACCCTTTCTTTTTCTATTTCTATTATTAAAGAATAATTAATTACTAGACGTTAAGGTGTTTGTCTCACAAACAATATTTATTTCAAAATTACATAAAAACAGATGATACTAGTTTTGGGGGCTAACAATGAAGTACAGGCAGATGGGAAATTTAAAATGTTAAAAATGAATATAATTAAAATGGCGGCTATGAGCTTCTCTTAAATCTCAGGGGTGGTTGATCGAGCTGGCTCAAAGATTATCGAACATTTGATAAAATAAAATACATGAAAATGAATACCAATTATTTAAGATTTGTGCTGAATAAAACTTTACCAATATGGATCTCTGAAAGAAGTTAATTTAGGTTAAAAAGTCCACTTGATTCATTGTCTAGTAATCTAGGCCAGACACAGAAATTGTTCTTTGGAAATTACTCTTGACTTACTATGATAAATAGCTTGCTTCTATTGAAATTGATTTTTATAATGATATTAAAATTTGATCTTGATGAAATTGTTTTAAAAAAAGTTGTCCAATAAATTTAGTTCTTCTTTGAAATTCTTAATTATGAGGCCGAAAGTTTATGGAAAGTTCTTACCAACTGGATACTATTATATTATTCTTCACTCAGTAATAAATTTTAGCTTGAGGTGGCAAAAGGGGATGAATAATCTACTGAGCACTAGTGGCCTATTAAAAATTAGGTTTTTGGTACCTAATATACTGATTTTTATTGGGAAGGGGGGAAAATAATGAGCAATGCTCTTACTGGGGTGCTTTCACTGCCATGGTTGGATTCAGAAGAAGGAGGAAGAGGTCTCTGGGCTTGGTGATGGATCTTCAACAATGCTGACCACATGTTCTTGAAGCTTTTCACTGTTGTACACTGCACTTTGGTTTTTGGAAAAAATTTTAATAGAGATCAATTTTGAAAATTATTATATATAAAATTATTTATCTGAGACAACCTTTTACATTAGTGTTATATCTAGGTATTTGATTAAATGACTAAATCTAATAAATTACGTTTGAGTAGGTGATTAAAATTCATAAATTGTATTATTTGAGATAGTGACAGATTTGAGGGGTGGTGATATGGGCCTATTAAAAATTAAATGGTCCTTTGAGGAAAAGTAAGTATTCAGGTATAGCCTATTTTACACAATTAACATTTAAGGAACAAATTATAGAAGGATTATTAAGAAGTTATAAAACTAAATGAAAATGAATGTATAGTCATGTTTATGTGACATTGCAATATCCCCTCAGAAATCATGTAATGAGATTGACATTTATGAGACGAACATTCATGGTTTCGGTCAAATGGCGGATGGACATGGCGATACATTAATATGAGAGGTGATACTTAAAGTTAGGATGGTACTTAACATATGGTGGTGGAGTTGGATGAAATATTTTTTGTTACAACTTAACATAAAAGTACTAAGGAGACATACATAGGATCAATGGGGAAACATAAAACATAACTTAAAACATTTGGGGAAAATAGCAAACAAGGGATTAACAAAGAAATGTGGGTATGGAACATGGAAGTTTGGTTGTAGGGGAAAAGGATGGGTGTGATCACTGATAATATAGTTTATTGGTGTTTATCTATTCACTGATCGCTGTTTATTTAAAGTCTATCCCCTCTAACCCTCTTGCTGTTCTAAATTCACTCCTATTTTAAAATTGAATAAAAAAATAACATTTAAAATAATTAACATTTATTTATATAATATTAGTTTATTTACACGGTGGCACTGTGGTCTCTGCACTTTAAACACTGGGGAAGAACAGGGAAATGATATCTTCAATGGGGATTAAGTGGGTAATGTATTTCTTTAGTGCGCTTACATGGTAAGGTCCGTACTTGTAGCGGTCATCCATGCTGTTGACGTGGTAGGTAGAAGGCCCGAGGATTATTAGAAAATGTTTGGCTGTATTTCATTAATAGATTAGTAAGCTGTTGTTTTTGTGTGTTATTGAGGGTGTTGTTATTTTGTAGCGATTCTCGTATGGTTTCAGCTGTTAAATTGCTATTATCGTCACGACTTGTGTATTCATAATCATTATTTATATCATTTTGTATATTTTTATATGGCCTGTGGCGATTGTCATTATATATGTAACACAAAATTCCATCAGTTTTAGCTTTGCCAAACTTCATCGTTATTTCGAGGTCATTTATATTCATTATGAGTATTCCGTCATTGAAGTTCATTTTCATATTCAGTTGTCTGATTGTGTCCATCCCAAATATAAGTGGTCTTATTAAATTAGGTAACAATAATATCTGTATGTATGTTGTTTGGTTACTAATTTTGATCAGAGCTAGTATTATGTGTGAAGCACGTCGTGATTTCCCGTTTGTAGCGGTCTTTATGAAGGTATTTGTTACAGGTAGTATTTCGTGTTTTCCAAAGTTTTGTTGGTTATCTTTGTACCACTGCTCTGACATACAGGTAATGTTTGATCCCGTGTCGATTAGTGCGTGTAGTGTCAATTTATTTATTTCAATTTTAATTTCGGGACAATTTAAAACTTGTTGGTTTTCAGCTGGAGTTGATTCTATTTCGTCTTCTAATAGGAATTCTCGATTACAGAATATGTTGCTGAGAGTAAAATTGTTGCTTTGGGTTGTATTATTTGGAGTATTGTTATCATTATCATTCGACCTGATTAATCCGAGGTTGTTTGAAAGCACTGAAGATACATTAACTGGGGGAAAAGGGTAGTTTATGTAGTGCAGGCCGTTTGTGTCATCAGTGCTTACTTGTTTAAAGCTGGGCCATTTGGGTTAGGGGATTGATTGGGGCTGCTAATTGTCATGGTAGCACACAATTTGCCTTGTTCTGGGGTAGGGTATTTCCGGCCGTTATCCCTAGAATGGTATTGCTGGTAGCCTCTTTGTTCTCCTTCTCCATATGGACTTTGTGGTCTGGGGTATTGGTGAGGGTAGTTTCCCTGATAGTTGTGATTTCGCTGGTTTGGTCGTGGCTCGTTCCTGTGGTTGTCTTGCCGGTTATTGTTAATGAATGGTGGTTGGTATGCTCGGTGATCTTGTCTTCCCCGCTGGTCATTTTGGTATCCCCTCCTATCGTTGTTTCGATTGGGCGAATTGTTACCATTTGACTGTTGAGAATTTACGGGTCTTGCTTGTCGTGAGCGTCTGTGGGAGTCCTTAATGTCCTCTCTCTGTAGCAGGGATTCAAAGTCTTGCAAGGTGTTAATATTTTGCACTCGTCTAGCATCTTGGATTAAATCGTCAAAATGCTCACACAAACATACAATAATCTCATCTTCTGTGAGGGGTGGTGTTAGGGATTGTAGTGTTAACACACGCTCTACAAAGTATTCAGCTCGGGACAGGTTTCCATTAGGGCGATATTTCTCTGTTTCAAGTTTCTGGCGTATTCCCCTCTGTACGTCCTTACTGAAATATTTATTCAGGAAAACAATTTCAAAATCGCTCCATGTTTTTACGTCGTTTTTGATGAGATTAAACCACCTTGAAGCATGTTGTTCCAAACTTGACTCAATTAGTTCAATTAGATGCTCATTTTCATTCGCTAGATTTTGATTGCGCGCCAAGCTTCGCTTGTAGTAGCGGTGCAATTTCTCGAGAAACTCTTTCGGGTTATGTGCGCGACCATGGAATTTCGGTAGGGTCATCTCAAGTGTGGAATTTACATTGCCGCTGCATGTAACATGTATTTGTTGTGGCAGATTGTATGTGTTTGGCCTTGTGGAATTTTGAAGATGTTCAATTTTTGAGTTCTGCTCGTTGATTGTATATTTAATGTTAAAAATTGTTGTGCTTTGACTTTCTATTTGTTCTCGGTTTGTCTCTATCAAAGGGATTATTGTATTTTCTAGGTACTCAGTGTTTTGTTTCGAGATTGCATTGATTTCAAATCTCTGTTCGAGTTTGAACTTTTGAATTTGAGTCGTCAGATTCACATTTTGGTCTCTTATTTGGCTATTGATAGTATTTAGCGTTTGGTTGTTTGTGCTACTGATAATACTTTTTAGTCGGGCGGTTTGGTTTTCAAGGTCTTGTATTAAATTTTCTCGGATAACAGTCTCACGAGCATTTAGTTCGGATTCCAAGTCTGTACGAATTTGGTTTATTTCGGTAGTGTGCCGTTGTTGTGTTTCCGTGATTTGGCCAATTTCGGTTCGGATATCATCTTGTGCATTTTTTATTGATGTAATCTGACTTTCCAAATGGGATTGACAATTTTGGATTTCAGATTTCAATTCGTTATTCTGGGATTTAATCTCGGATCTTAAAATGTCGTTTTGGGACTCAATTTGATTTTTCAAAGCAGAATGTTGGGATTCTATTTCATTTTTGATTTCATTTTTTATCTCGATTTTTAATTCGTTTTTTAAAGCAACGTTTTGTAGTTTAATCTCATTTACGGCGGCATTAGTATTTTGAATCGCAATTAACAGCTGATTAAATACGTCGTTATGAGCTGATGCAAAAGGCATTGTATCGGATGTAGAAGGCGGTGAAACGATTGAGCTGACTGATTCTGGGGGAACAGCTGGTTCAACTGTTGTTAGGTTGGCATTCCTGAAAGTGTCGTTGGTTGTCATGACGACGGTGGCTAGCGATTGCGCAACAAGTGATGTGCACAGGTGAGGATCGTCTGCTTCGCTTGAGCTACTGGACTGGATGGGCTCGCCCAACGTCAACATGGGGTCCGTGTCGACCGCGGCGTCTTGTTCTTTGTTTACAATGTCACTTGTTTGTTCTCCGTCTGTGTCGTTTGGTAAAATTTCGGGTTCAGTGGTGTTTGTTACTGTCGGGACTGTAGTAGTATTTGTTGGAACTGTGTCGTTGTCAAAGTCTGGATCATCAGAGTTATTTTCCCTTGCGTTCTGTGATTCGCGAACTTTAACGCTCGGCCGAGGGTTAGAGCGTAAATTGTACTTGTCACCCATGTTATTTGTTGTTTTGGCTGTGTATAGTGCTATTATGTGTGTTCAATAAATAACGTGTCTTTAATAAAGTAACAGGTTTGACTTATTTATAACTTGGGGTTATCTTAAAGTTACTGTTCTTATAACTAGCCTAAGATTGTCTCATAATCTGTTCGATATCCTTTGATGCCACTACGTTGGGACGCCAATTTGTAATACACCCTTTCTTTTTCTATTTCTATTATTAAAGAATAATTAATTACTAGACGTTAAGGTGTTTGTCTCACAAACAATATTTATTTCAAAATTACATAAAAACAGATGATACTAGTTTTGGGGGCTAACAATGAAGTACAGGCAGATGGGAAATTTAAAATGTTAAAAATGAATATAATTAAAATGGCGGCTATGAGCTTCTCTTAAATCTCAGGGGTGGTTGATCGAGCTGGCTCAAAGATTATCGAACATTTGATAAAATAAAATACATGAAAATGAATACCAATTATTTAAGATTTGTGCTGAATAAAACTTTACCAATATGGATCTCTGAAAGAAGTTAATTTAGGTTAAAAAGTCCACTTGATTCATTGTCTAGTAATCTAGGCCAGACACAGAAATTGTTCTTTGGAAATTACTCTTGACTTACTATGATAAATAGCTTGCTTCTATTGAAATTGATTTTTATAATGATATTAAAATTTGATCTTGATGAAATTGTTTTAAAAAAAGTTGTCCAATAAATTTAGTTCTTCTTTGAAATTCTTAATTATGAGGCCGAAAGTTTATGGAAAGTTCTTACCAACTGGATACTATTATATTATTCTTCACTCAGTAATAAATTTTAGCTTGAGGTGGCAAAAGGGGATGAATAATCTACTGAGCACTAGTGGCCTATTAAAAATTAGGTTTTTGGTACCTAATATACTGATTTTTATTGGGAAGGGGGGAAAATAATGAGCAATGCTCTTACTGGGGTGCTTTCACTGCCATGGTTGGATTCAGAAGAAGGAGGAAGAGGTCTCTGGGCTTGGTGATGGATCTTCAACAATGCTGACCACATGTTCTTGAAGCTTTTCACTGTTGTACACTGCACTTTGGTTTTTGGAAAAAATTTTAATAGAGATCAATTTTGAAAATTATTATATATAAAATTATTTATCTGAGACAACCTTTTACATTAGTGTTATATCTAGGTATTTGATTAAATGACTAAATCTAATAAATTACGTTTGAGTAGGTGATTAAAATTCATAAATTGTATTATTTGAGATAGTGACAGATTTGAGGGGTGGTGATATGGGCCTATTAAAAATTAAATGGTCCTTTGAGGAAAAGTAAGTATTCAGGTATAGCCTATTTTACACAATTAACATTTAAGGAACAAATTATAGAAGGATTATTAAGAAGTTATAAAACTAAATGAAAATGAATGTATAGTCATGTTTATGTGACATTGCAGTGTGTGTGTGTGTGTGTGTGTGTGTGTGTGTGTGTGTGTGTGTGTGTGTGTGTGTGTGTGTGTATGTCTGTGTGGATAGAGCTAGAGCCCTAACCAATGGGCCGATTTTTATGAAATTTGGTATGTAGGTACTAATCCACGATATCTTCAGGCGCTTTTTTCATTTTTGAATTTTTGATTTTTAAGGGTAATTATCCCCAAAAAAGCCAAAAAACATGAAAAATCAAAATTTCTTAAAAACGGCTCTAACGATTTTGATTAAACTTTAGTCGTTTGTAGAACTTTAGTTTTCAAACAACATGACACCTGCATTCCTGTAAAAATTCGGGTTCAGAAATTTAAGGACTTAAAACATAAAAAATTCAGTTTTTTGGATTTTTCATAAAAATACATGAATATAAAAAATTAATACTCACCATTAAAAAGATCTCAAAAAACTAAATAATTTAGTATTTTGAATTACTATTCTACGGTTGCTGGTTTCGGAGAAAATTGAAATTTTCATTTTGTGGTAAACGCAGTACGTTGTCCAATGTTATTCTTATGGGGAATACAAAAATTACTATTTATCTCTTATTTACTGATAAATTTCATCCGAACTTGATATGCTTGTCAATTTAGCATTGACCAACAGAGGAAATTAAAAATATGTTGCCCCTTAATAACCCTGGGGTGAATAGGGGGCATTTCCCCACTTAAAACCACGAGTGTAGCAATGGATTCTGTAGTGCCTCCAAAGCAGGGATTTGGGTGGATGCTTTTTAAAACAACTTGTTTACAAGATTTTCTGTACATCCAACCGTGCTTTAATTGTATTCTATATTTAGTAAATAATAAGTAATTTATTCGTTAAAGTTGGGCTAAAAGGGAGAAAGTATGTGTCAGTTTCCTGATACCGTTTATTTACTTTGTTATAAATGAACTGAGCAATTCTTTTAATCTTTTAGGGATTTTCCCCGATAGGGAAGAAACCTATTACTGTAGTTGGCATGGTAAGACAACTACCACAAAACTTGTGGTTGGCCCGGGACCATGATAACTTTGTTTTGAGGCCCCCAGACGCCAAAAACACCGTTCAAGGAGGAATATTTAAAAAGTTCTCTTTAGCTCGACATGGTGTTGTTGCCAAACTACCATTCTCCTTGAAGAGGTCCTCTGGGGTTCAAAGCGAGGGTGTGTTACAAATAATAAAGAAAGATACTGACCAAATTAAACAGAAGTACGATGATCCTATAGCAATTTCCTATAAAATAGAGCTTGCAAATGTTAAAATTAAGGATTTGTTGGAAGACCTTCCAAAGATACTACAAGATCTGGAAAAAGAAATGTACTATCTTATGGATTTCTATATAACACTAGATTTGGCTGGAATATTTAATAAAGAGGAAATGTGCCAATATCTTACGGAAAACTTTGACTTTTGCTACCAAGGGGAGTACAAGAATGGATATAATGTTATTGTAGATAATTTCCATGTTAGTAAAGACTGTTTAACATGGTTTCATGTAAATAGCAGGGTAAAAATATATAATAAATTTATATGCCAGATTACAAGCCCTGGAGTAGTTAAAGGTATAGGAAACCATATAATAAACTTTGTAAACTGTCCAGATGCGAGACTAAAAGAAACGTTCTCGTCTAAACTAGCTAGAGAGAATGGAATAACAAGGTTAGAGGCAACAATCTATAACTATTGTAGAGGTTTTGGTAAAGGGTTTGAACCTTATTTAAGAGATTGTTTAATCCTAATAGAAGACAACAAAAGGTACTTCCAAAATGCTCCATTCTATGCTGTACGGTACCTCTGCATAAGAGGTTCTGCATAAGAGGTGGATGAAAGTTGCCAATCAATTACAAAACAGTTGTTGTTTAGTGTTTAACGATTTATTACAATACGCATATTGGGGTAATAGTAATACGAAGAACTGGAGTACAACTAAAACTGCCAAAAGATAGTACACAAAGGGAAAAGTTAGTAAAGTACGCTCTATCTGCATTTAGCTTTAACTGTTTACCAACTAACTATGTGGAGGTAATAGAGGAATTTCCTGATGCCATAAGTGTGAAGCATAAGTGTTACATCAAATCTGGGGGCACATGTTTTACAAAATCAAATACACCTTTCTCCACTATACCTAAACACATAAATTTAGAAGAATTAGGCTCAGTGGAAAGTCCTAACCTTACTCCCTACGTTTTAAGAAGCCGGACCAATAAACTGTACCCATACACTATTAAATAAATAGAGCCACTTTCCAAGCCTTTCTTAGAGAGGTGTTCCAAAAAGAGGAAATTGGAATTAGAAGACATCGACAGCAATAAGCGTAAATTGGAATATGTGGAAAATACTGTTGGAGGAATACAAAGCACATTTGGCTAAAGAACAAGAAATAAGGGAAAGAGAGGGTAAACTGAAAGATTACTCCCTGCGACGTTGGGAGGATCTAGAGCATTATGGACATTATATAGTGTATGCGTTTGTAGTAAACAACAAGTTTGTGGGGGTGTTGGTAGAAAAGGATGGACAGAGGGATGTATACTATATTAAAGATAAATAAGAATAGGGAAGGTTATAGCGTGTTGCCATATAGTGGTGATTTGGACATTATTTACCTACCTACCAACGAGCCACTTGCAGGCTTTAACACTAACGGAACCACAACATTTTATGGTAATTCCTTTCCAAAAATAGAAAACCTAAGTTTCCATAACAATGTGTGGGATGATGTTGGACAAGAAGACATAGAGATGCAAGATATTAAAGGTGATATTAAATTTAAAGAATGTAGTAGACTGGAGGATTTGGAAGGTGGTGCGGGATTATTAATAAGCGCTACTAAACAAGTCCAACATAGGGGTAGAAAAAGTTATACTGTACAGTTTGAAAATATTCGTAACCTTTATGTCTCCAACCACTGGCTGGAAAGGGAGCTAGAATGTGGGAAGTTTGATTTTAACTACAAAATTAAAATTAAGTTGGATAAAATAAAGACTACTCCAAACAAAGCACAAAGAAAGGTTAGTGTGTAGTTGTTTTGGGTTTTAAAAATTTATTTTTTGCTATCGCAAAGATGCTATAATTTAAGAATTGGAAATACGCAACAACATATCCAGTCTAATTTACAAAATATTGGAAATGGTGTTTACTTATGCATTTGCTTAGTATCCAAAATTTAGACGGTTCTGACTATAAACATTTTGTGGATATATATTACTTATTATATTTATATTACAGTGAGAGGTAGTTGAGAGGGCCACAACAGTATTGGAAATATGGCAATTATAACAGCGGGATGGTAAATAAGCTTGCATTTATTTTTTTTAATCCAACCGTAATAGTGAATTTGGAAATGGAATATGTACTTATGCAATGGGCAGTAACATATTGCAGACAAATCGGACCATAAATACGAAAGTTAGTTTTAGGTTGTGGCAAAACAACATATCGACTGTATTATAGGTGCAAATAATATATATGGTAATTTTAGATTTAATAGTTGGGGGGGCTATAACATATCCAAAAATAAATCAAATCAGACAATAAATAAAGAAGTTGGCAATTGATAGTATATTTTTCAAAATATTTTGTTAATTTGACTGTAGTATTGAATTTGGGGAATGTAGGGGGAATTTTTTAATGCATTAGCTTAGGATGGTAACATATCCAAAAATCAGTAAAATCGGACCATAAACACAAAATTTATTTTTTTATGGATTATATATATAAACTATACAAAGTATAAAATTTGAAACTTAGATATGGTAACTATACATATAATAGTTTAAGGTTATAACATATCCAAAAATCAGTCAAATCGGACAGTAAATAAAGAAGTTGGCAATTGCCAGTATTTTTACAAAATATATTTTTTTAATTTGACCGTAATAGTTAATTTGGGAAATGTAAGTGGGATTTATTAATGCATTAGCTTAGGATAGTAACATATCCAAAAATCAGTCAAATCGGACCATAAACACGAAATTTAATTTTTTTATGGATTATATATATATATATATATATATATATATATAAATAAAATAAACATAAAATTTTGAACTTAGATATGGTAATTATACATATAATAGTTTAAGGCTATAACATATCCAAAAATCAGTCAAATCGGACAGTAAATAAAGAAGTTGGCAATTGATAGTATATTTTTCAAAATATTTTTTAATTTGACCGTAATAGTGAATTCGGGAAATGTAAGTGGAATTTATAAAACACTTGCCTAGGACAATAACATATCCAAATTGCAGACAAATCGGACCATAAACACCAAAGTTAGTTTTTTTATGGATTATATATAATAAACTATATAAAGTATAAAATTTTGAACTTAGATATGGTAATTATACATATAATAGTTTAAGGCTATAACATATCCAAAAATCAATCAAATCGGACAGTAAATAAAGAAGTTAGCAATTGGTAGTATTTTTCAAAAATATTTTTTAATTTGACCGTAATAGTGAATTTGGGAAATGTAAGTGTAATTTATTAAAACACTTGTATAGGACAATAACATATCAAAATGTTAAGCAAATCGGACAGTAAATAAAGAAGTTGCCAATTGGCAGTATTTTTCAAAAATATTTTTTAATTTGACCGTAATAGTGAATTTGGGAAATGTAAGTGGAATTTATTAAAACACTTGCCTAGGACAATAACATATCCAAATTTTAAACAAATCGGACTGTAAATAAAGAAGTTGCCAATTGGCACTATAGTATTTTTCAAAAATATTTTTTAATTTGACCATAATAGTGAATTTGGGAAATGTAAGTGGAATTTATTAAAACACTTGCCTAGGACAATAACATATCCAAATTGAAGACAAATCGGACCATAAACACCAAAGATAGTTTTTTAGCCTGAATTTGAAAATTAATTTAAAAAAATATGGAGGAGGGATGGGGATTGGGAAAATATATTTAGGCATGGGTTGGGTACTAGTACAGGCTAACAAGGAAACTTGTATAGGGCGGGAGCCGGTGTCGGTCCAAAAACGGCTCCACATAAGAATAACATGGGAAAAAAGTGCCGAATAGTATGTCTCTTTCCTAGTTCTCCTCTACTTTCGTTCAAAGTCATATATATATATAGATATATTATATATATTAGGGATGAGTCAATGCCAAAATTTATCGATTCTCGATACCGAAACCATATCGATACCTAATAATTTCCAGTACATATAGTTGTTAAAAACAGTTACAAATTTATCTTACCATTTAAAATTATTTAGCAGCTTTTAAAACTAAACATGTGGTTGTAAGATAATGACTCAAAGGAATAATGTTGGTCAGCCGACTGATTTTTTGCATTCAACTAAACCCCACCCCTCCCCACCGTCACGTCATCCTTCCTTATCGCCAATGACAGATTGTTTGCCGCCAACTCAATCCCTCCCCGTGCCCTCTGATCGGCGGGGGAGTAACGATCCCTTTTTCAAAAACTACCGGTATCGATGATATTGGTATCGACATTGAACAAAAGAATCGCGATACCGAAAAACCAATGTCCATGAATCGGTGGTATCGAGAGTCGATTCATCCCTAACACATATATATGTGTGTGTATAACTGTATTTTATATGTGTTAGTGTATTTTATATGTATGATAGTAAACAAAAACATTAATACTATTTAGGATAGGTAAAATAGGCCTAGAATAGAAGAGACGATGGACTAAATAACTTTAACCTACTCGAATGCCCTATAAAATACAATCAAAGAAAAAGGACTTATACACATTAGACACATATTTAGGTATAATTATATTTAGATAAGTTTTCATCTCTGTAATATAAGTATAGTAAAAGACATTTAACCTAGGGTACTTACTCACTGAGAAATATAATCCAAGTCTGACAAATCGACCTAACCCTACTAAAAAGTAAGTTTGAAAAAGTGATATATTTCATCCAATTGGCCCCGACACAGATATATTTGCGTGTCAGAACAATATAATTTTGTACATAAACTTTTTATTAACCACTCATATTGTAAATCTAGTTTAGAAACTTAGTAATTAAAAAGTTAGAAAATAAAACCCTGAATTGTAAACATCAAGAATACTCAAGATTCCCCGTACGGAACTGCCACCATGATTTTTAGTTCTTTGTAAATCCGCTAGAGCAACAAAGTGTCTGTAGACCATTTTTGAGAGACCTGACCGTCTAGTGCTGAACTCTTGCGGCGAACGATGGAACTGCGTTAGGAATGTCATTCATTAGCAATTATAAATTCAGATATTTATTTTCTACGTTTTTTTTCATTAAGTGTAAGGTTTTGAGTAAAAACTAAGAATGTAATAAATTCCTAAAAAATAATCTGAAACTTTTAGAAATGTGTACATAGCAGGAATATATGTTTTAATTTAAGTAATGCGTAATTTAATACAGATATTAGTTTGTTTACCTCAATCAGCTGTTTGTAGTATGATAGAATAAGATGCAATTATGAGTGTTTTAAATTAAATTTGACTTATTTTATTAACTTTAACGATTGGAAATATTATTTTATTGTGTTTTCGATATAAATTTATATTTTCCAAATTAAATTAAATAGAGAAATATTATTTTTTAAATTCAGTGAAGTGTGACCAATAAAAATTAGCTATTGCTGCTGACAGCCAATCAAAAAATTACAGTGTACCAAGATTGTTGAGAAGGATTCTAATTGGTAGATAGCCTTCTTCCCCAAATCTGGACGAGGTAACGCCGTGTTGTGTCTTTGGAGAGCCGAAGCAGGACGGACGAGCAAGTCCATGTTGCTCATTCCCAGGAGGGAATAATCAGTTTTACATCAAGATTTTTTATGTTTGTGCGTGATAAATAAGTTTTTTAGTATTCCCCCAGCTCTAAAGCCCAGCAGACTCCCATTAATAAATTTTAACCGTATTTTAGGCACACTTTGAGGACTGTTTGGTGAGACCATTCCTTATTCTCACACTAATCCCCTTCCAGCATACATCTATTTGAAGATTGATCATATTGATCTTTAGGGACGTTTCATATCAATAACTTTCAAAATTAACATCAAGATTAATATATTTTAAAAGTAAATTGAAGAAGAGTGCTAATATTTTATTTATTTGTTGAAGATTTTGGACTTTCTTTTAAATTTGAACTCTCTATTTAATTATATGTTGTTGTACTTTACCAATATAAAAAATTTGATTATTATCGATCGAGCCAGATGCTAATGGACCTTACAAAATTTGAACCCTGAGATAAAAAGAGAACTCATTTGCTAAATATTGTACTTTCTAATCATTTTTTATCTAGATGTAAACTAAAACTGTTGAATAAAGACCAAGGTTATTTGTTATTTTGTAAATTGTTTGTTTATTCATTCAATTAATTTATATTATATGTGTGTGTGTGTGTGTGTGTGTGTGTGTGTGTGTGTGTGTGTGTGTGTGTGTGTGTGTGTGTGTGTGTGTTGTGTGTGTGTGTGTGTGTGTGTGTGTGTGTGTGTGTGTCTAGAAATGATGACTTATGTGAAAAAGTCCAATCTTGATTAAATGTAATATAAAGGTAAAGGCAGCATCTATTTTCATGAGTTCGAAAATCAGAGGCAAGTCGCACTACCTTAAAGGGGTCTTGTACCCCAAAAATGTTGTTTTTTTAGATTTACTTTGATTTATTTTAATTCCAAATTGTTTGTTTCTACCATTCGATTCAGCTTAAAAAAAACAAACGATTTTATATCTCGCTTATTATTTTAAATACGCTATAGGGGTTTTTTCTTCACAGTCATAACTCGATAACGGCTGGACGGATTTTAAAGTTTGAGGTGTCAAATTAAAGGTATTTTTACCTTGATTTGCCAATTTGTCTCAGAATTTTAAGAAAGGGCATTACCTAACTACAGTAATGGGCTGAATTTTTGGAACAGTGGTGCTATCCTACGGTGGAAGTCAAAACTACGTTTTGATTCAAAGTCAGTTGTTATCATCCGTTTTAATATCAGATGTTTTGTTATGTTTGTTTACAACTAAAGAAATATAAAGATAGTAAATATCATAACAATCTCCCCTCCCTGGATGTAGTCCTTCAAATAAACAGGGGGCCTCCGAGGTCTTTCACTCTTCCTGAGGGTGTTTTCTGGATTTTGGTTTAGGTTCTTTGTGTTGCTATCTGCTCGTGTACTTACAGACGGTTGAGGTAAGTCAGATATATCAGCACTAGCATCTGGATCATCGCATAAAGACTCAGAAAGATTTCACATCCCACTGTCTTCGGAGTTCTGATATTTTTCACCGTAGGGAGCAATATGTCGGGATGAGTCCGTAGTTTCTCGCCCACCAGGATAACGAATGTAAGCGTTTCTGAATTGCCTTCTAAGAGTGTGTTACCTCCTCTACCAAAGGCTCAAATTTAGATCGACGGTCAAATCGACGAAGAAGAACAGTACCGTGATTTAAAAGCCAGGATGGAGTTGAAAAACTATTTGATGAATACCTAGGAAAAACAAACATTCGCTCATGCGGTGTAGCATTCGTTGCAGTGCACAACAGGGATCGCATAGCGTGGAGAGCATCTGGTAGAACATCTTCCCATCGAGTAATAGGTAGTCCACGATCTTTGAGGGCAAGTTGGATAGTCTTCCATACAGTACCATTGAAACGTTCGACCTGTCCATTTTCCCGAGGATTATAAAGGAGTTGTCCTACTCGTCACTACACCAAAGCTATGGTCTTAGTTCTTGAGACATAAATCCCGAGCCGCGGTCTGAATGAATGAATAAATGAAGGAGCGCCAAACACTCCAAACAACTGTTTTAGTGATGAAATTACAGATGAAGCAGAAGTATCCCGACAAGGGAAAACAAATGGAAAACGTGAATACTCGTTGATCACAGTTAGGATGTACTTATTTCGAGAACTAGAGGGAAGTGGTCCCTTAAAATCAACATAGAGCCGCTCAAAAGGAGCTGAGGCTTTAATGAGAGTACCCTGATGTTTGTAGAAGTTGGTCTTTACTTATGCGCAAGTGAGGCATGCTGATGTGATTCGTCGCACATCTTCCATGGAATAAGGGAGGTTCTTGCAACGGATCCAGTGGTAGAGTCTTGAGACACCTAGATGGCACAGTGATTTATGGAGAGAAATCAAGTTAGTCTCAGTGGAAGTCGCACTAGAGGATATAGTACTGACTCTTGAAAGTGCATCTGCTGCGTGATTGTCTCTTCCTGGACGACATACATTGTCATAAAAATAGCAAGAGAGATCTAATCTCCACCTTGTGATCTTCTTGTTCTTGATTTTTCTCCCATGCTTCATGTCAAATGCGTCATGAATGCTATAGAGCGTTGTTTAGTAAAGAGGTGGAAATGTCTAAATAAGAGAAAATGTTTCCAATACCGAACAGCCTCAATACGCATACGACTCCTTCTCGACAGACGAATGACGTTTCTCCGAGTCTGACAAGATTCGAGAGAAAAATGCTACAGGACGATTCCGCTGGCTTAGAGTGACAGCTATAGTGGTATCTGAAGCGTCGGTCTCCACGCAAAATGGAACGTCATGATCAATGCAAGCTACGGATACGTCCTTAATATATTTTTAACCTTTTGGAAAGCCAAAAGAACCTCATCAGAGAGTGGAAAAGAATACTGTGTTAAGTGTTTAATCTTTTCAGAAATGCAGGGTGTGAACTTAGAATAGTGAGAAACATTCCCAATGCCCTCCTTAAAGAAGCCGTATCAGTAGGTGGTGGGAATTAACCTCCTTTAGTGGATTGAATCGTTTATTTGAATCAGGTCTGATAACTCCATCGCTGATTGAGTGACCTAGTAGGGTGATATTGCGTAGATAAAATTAGCTTTTCTCATGAGTGATTGTTAAGTTGTATTTCGAAGCTGATTGCATGAAATTATTGAGATTTTCATCGTGTTCAGCTTGAGTGCGACCGCAGATAGTGATGTCATCAAGATAAGCAAAGGTTTTCTTCACGTATTACCTGGTCTATAGTCCGTTGGAAAGCTGCTACACCGTTTTTTGTAACGAAAGGGATTCTTGTAACTGGTAGAGTTCTCCAGCAGCCTCGAAAGCAGTATACGGGCGGTCTTTCTCTGGGATAGAGACCTGATGGTAGGTACTCTGAAGATCACTAGTGCTGACAAATTTGTAACTAGCTACTTTAGAGACTGTTTCTTTTATAGAAGGAATTAGGTAGGCATCCAACTCGGTGAATTTATTTATGGTTCGAGAATAATCTATGACCATTCGCCTTTTGTGATTTTGTGATTATGTCACCAGGACTTGTTCCCACCATGGTGAATTGTTCTTCTCAATTACACCATCATTTAAGAGCTTATTTACTTCAGCTTCTATAAACTGAGTAATTCAGCTTCAGCTTCAGCTTCAGCTTCTGAGTAACTGAGTAACTGAGCTTCTATCATTGAGTGAATGGCGAACCGATTTAACGGCTACTGGTTTACAGTTTGGAGATAGATTAGTGAATAAATTAGCAGGTCTAACATTGGCAGTAGTGAAGGCACATACGAGTAAAGGAGACTTACCCCCACCAAACTCAAAGTGAACTGATAAGTGAAGTTGTAATAAATCACGACCTATAATAACCTTAGAGCAAAGGATATAGGCATTACAGAGAGTTTAGTGTATGGGTAATTATGGCCAAGCATCTCCAGATTTGCTTTGCAAGTGCCTTTGATTGTTACCTTATGAATTTTAGAGGCTAGACCTACCTGATCATTCGCTTTAAGGATTTTCAATTTTAGCTGATGAGCTATTTTCTCAGAATCAAACTGATGTCACTACCCGAATCTAGCATCACACAAAGTTGATAACCATTGACAGTGAAAGTTGCTTTAACTTTTGACAGGACAATAAATTACAGAAGCATAATCTTGAACAGTTGCTGTATGTTTCTTAGGTTGAGACCGACAAACCTTTTGAAAGTGGTCGGTTTTCCCGCAACTATTACACACTTTGTCTTTTGCCGGACAATTTGCACGAGAATGCCTAGCTCCTCCACAAAAATAGCATTTGGCACGTAGAGCTCCTACTTCAGGATCGTGTTGACTGCTAGTGACTTTTGTTAGTAACATGGCTATAGGTTGGTAAGCTATCAACACCATTTATTGCATGACTGGGTGACTCATACTGCAGGAAATGAAGCTGAGCTAATTCTAAAGAACGAGCGTTTCTGTGAGCATCGATCAAAGTAAGAGTTTCATTCTCAAACAGGCGTATTGTTGGGTTTAGTAATCACCTGATAAACGAATCACGGATACAGTCGTCACATTTGGTGTCTGCTGTAACAGCCTTGAATTGACAGTCTCGACTAAGGAGTCTTAAGGACTCCAGGTACCTGTCTATTGACTCACTAGGTTGTTGACGGTGAGTGAAAAGTTTATGTCTGGCAAAGACCTCGTTCACAGGTTTGACAAATACATTCCTGAGTACATTAACTGCCTCATTATATGTATTGCATTGACTTACATACTAGTAAATGCTAGGTGAGATGTAGTTGATGAGAAGATGAAGTTTCTGTTTCTCGTTAGCTGATATACTTCTTACAAAATTCTGGAATCTGTGTTGCCAATGGTTCCAGTGTGTTGCTGCATTACTGGAATCAGGATCTAACTCGAGTGTATTCGGACAGAGAAGGCGATCCATAGATTTAACTTTTGTGAATTAAATTGTAGTATAACTTGTATAAGAATAAGAAAGATAAACCTGAACATAGGCTTTAATTCACATAACTAGTGTCAAGTAATATACAAATACAGAATTTAAAGAAGCTGGTAAACAAAGTATTTAACACATGATTATAAATACCGGTATAGTAAATATCATAACAATGACGCAGAGAGGTATCATTTGAAATTCGCTTGTTATCCATACTAATATATGCCACATACCAATATATCAAGTGACAATGTTACCTTATAGTTAATTCTAGATAAATCAACCAAGCAAGTCCATTTTCTCGAATTTGTTCAAATATTATTTTGCCTTTGGGCTCACCCAGCTTAAATATACATTATATTAGTTTATTTTGTGATGCAATTCCAGAAGTTAGCTTGAAACAGCTGTTATTACTTCTGTACTGTTTTGTTTGTATCCACAGCTGCTATTAAATTTATTTATATCATCCCATAGTTAAGATTAACATTGGAACATTGAAAGTCCAGAGGACAGAGCACTAAAGGTGGATATTTTCCAACCCCCAAAAAGGCACATCTAGACACCAAGGGCTTTCAAATAACGCAGGATCCATGATTTATGATTTAATAACTTTACCGGTAGCCTGCTCACAAAAATTGCCTTATTTTTTATAATGTATTGATTACAAATACAATCCAAACAATATGTAAAATAATATTTTTATAAAATTTGGGCTATTGGCAAATAACAAATCATGGGTTGGTTACATAAACCATGTGGAGTTTATACAACTGTATAACCGTATATGAGCCGAATATTCACAAAATTAAAAAACATTTGGTTGAATCCGATTATTTTGTATACAAGTTTGATATCAATGATAAGCTCTTACTCTCTAGATTCTAGTTGTGCCTGTTGGAATTTTGAAAAACCTCCACCTTCAGAGCTTCGCTCCATAGACCTTTACAGTTCCAATGTTAATCGTATGAAGTTATACTTTGTTTAGTTAGTCAGCTAGTTCTAATTTCAAAACACTTTTAACGTCTGGCTCTATGCCTGCTACCATGGTTTTTAAATCATGGCCTGCTACATTCCCGCACGGAAACGGGACACCTGCTAATTGTATTTAATAAATAGTTAGGTGACTCTTACACTATTGTAAAAACCTGATTTCTCACTACATTACTACATTAAATCAAATATAATTATTTTACATCTGTTTGTAGCATTATTTGTTTGTGGGGATTTACAATTATATTTTTGAAACTATTTAATAAATTAAGAACAAGTTATTCTGTCTATTCCAATGACGCAATTTTTGTTGCAGCCCAAAAAAATCGAGGGAAAAATGAATTACTTTACTAACAAACCTATTAGAAAACTTTACTTAACTAACTATATTTGTGGGCCTAAAAAATCTACAAAATTAGTAGGTACTTTAGTTTTAAAAATCCAGTATTTCACAAATATGATGCCGAGCATAATTGTGCAGCACCCACAACGACAAATCTGAATCCCACAGATCGAGATCATAGAACAAAAAATAGACTGTGGTTACTGTTAAGGGGTGTTTGGTCAAAAAATTAAACTGTAATATATTATTTTTTCACATCAGGATGAAAATTAGGAAACAAAATAGATATAAAATATTAAATAAAATTAAATATTAATATATATATATATTAAATAATTCGCATTACTATTAAGGGAGTTATGGGTCTTAAAAGTAGAGATTTAGTCAAATGTTGGGAGGTCAGTAAGAAAACCGTTGATCCGATTTCAATGACAATTTCCAGTTGTGTGGGATAAATTCAGGTTATTATTATTACTAATATAATTTAATTTCAAAATAACAAAATAAAAAATATATGTTTTACTTTAAAAAACTATTAAAAATATACTAATACAATTTTGTGGTATAAATAATAAATGTAGTTGTGCGGGCCAGTATGATATGCATGTTAGAATTTGTTTGAAGTTTATATATTTTTTCGTTTTGGTCTGAGACCTGCTCGTTTGGTTCTTGGAAATTACCTTCCGGGGCAGAGTAGGCCAGCCGCACTACGCCTCACTAATACAAACTCACACGCACAGTGCCTCCACGCGCGCACCCCACGCACGAGCGCGTAGTCCAAGGTCACGCCGGCGCCACCTGTACACTCCCTCCAGCCACACCCTCCACGAATCCCGCCACTCGTACACCACGAGCACCGCGTTACCATGATTTTCAGTTTTCAGAGTATTATAGTATTACGGCAACCGTAGCAATTAATGCCTTGTAAGAAATATAGGCATACAAGAAATAGGGCAATTGCGAGTAAAACATTGTTGTGTGAAACAAGTTATAGGCTACCTGTCAAGTAACTGAAGATCCAGCTTCTTCTGAAGATGTATTTAACTAAGTGATAGGAAAGTGTAAATTTACGACTTACTTCAAATTTCGTGGAGAAATTCCTTTCTACAATCAGTTGGACAAATTCATTTTGCAGAGCAATCAGAAAGACCCTAACTTCCTTTTTTTGGAGGATATAAAAATTACAAATGTTGTGTTTTTGGCTCCCAAAAACGGTAAAAAGAGATCGGGAAGTAAAATTATTGCATACTACATTTTATGACATAAAAATAAAAAATAAAAACAGAAATGTAGGCCTAAACCCTCTCCCATAACTTTAGCACAAATATTTATAGCCAGATAAGGTACTCAGCTGAAGTGTACATTCTGATATTTAATTTAATACAAAATTCTATTCAGTTATGAGACTATTGTTCAGCTTTGACACTCGACTTCTAAATTGTGAATAAATATTTGCTTGTGTAGCCAGGTTGTAGAGTGGTTACACAAGCCCACCACCACTTTTTTTGGTATTGCAACAAGTAAGCATTTCACAATGGCCTTTTGACACCAGCGTAACGTTACGTTATGTGACAGGACGTGTCAGACTTTTTAAAAGATTGCTCGCCGTTGTTTTAAATGGGGCAATTCACACCGCCGAAAAAACGTAACGCGTATTGGCGAACTAAACCAACTAATCGCAGGGGATCGCAAATACCCCCCTAACTCACGCTATAATTAGTTAAATCAAAATTTAAAATATATTTTACACCAAAACACGAAGAATAAGACAAGGAAAATTTCGATGTAACCGCCGTTATTGTTGTTTAATCGGTTAATCTTTGGAGGCAAATCAAACTCGAGTATCCATAATTTTGAACCCGACAGTAGTCGGGGAAGAAAACTGGAAAACTCAGATCAGTTGATCAGTAGCTCGCGGACGTCGCTTGCGGTATGAATTGGCCACGTGTGTTACGTTAAGTTACGTTACAGACGTTATGTGACAGATCTCGGTGTGAAAAGGCCTTTAGTGGGGCCTCCGAACCAGACATTGAACAAGACTTCGGACCAGACATCGGACCGAGCGCTCTCGAGGCGGTTTTTTGAGAAAAGATCAAAGAAAGATCGGTCCGATGTTTTGTTCGGGGTCTGGTTCGGGGTTCGGTAGTTTGTGGTACCTCATCCATACGCTGCTCCGAGCGCCATCCCGAGCGCCGTCACGAGCCCCGCCTCTAGCGATACGACGACGGTGAGGGTTGCGGTCTTGACTGTTTTCATTTTAGTTTCCAGTTCTCTAGTGTATGTAAAGTAGTCTTACGATGGAGTGGTCTGAGGAAAACACTTTCATGTTTATTTCTGGGTACAACAATCGGCCCCTTTTGTGAGACTTTTGTCCCATCCTTCACTACCACAAAGTGAAGAGGAATGACGCTTGGAGAGAAGTGGGTGAAATCGTGGGAAGGTGGGTGAAATGGGTGAAGTGGGTGAAATCTACACAAAAGTACACTGTTGACTTGCACAATGACAACTAAAGTCGTCCCCACCGTTTTTACCCCGCTCGGTGGTTTTCGCGCTCAATCTGTCTGATCCGATGTCTTGTTCGGGGTCTTTATCGGGAAGAAGTTCTGAGTGAATTTAGCTACTTTCATGCCCTGCTCCCTGCTCGATCCGATGTCTTGTTCGGGCTTGTCCGGTAGTGTGGGGCTGCCTTGATTACGGTTTGGGTATTAACTATTGCGGTTTTCTTTGGCCAATAAACTACGTTTAGGCCTACTTGTCGTTTTCGGTTTAAAAGTTACGGCGACCATGAATTGCGGTCAAATTGCACTTTTTTATCCGAAAAAACGGTCAAATTGCTGATTTTGGTCCATGAATTCAAGACACTCGTCTTTTTTTGCCGATAATACACATGTTGGTCAATAAAACTCATTCGGCTATTCTTTACAGCTGATCAAATTATTATTGATGATATGGAATTTTTATCAAATTTCCGAGGGAGGACTCCCGGACCCCCCGCCCCTGAGGGGTATTCTATACACCCCCCAAAAAAAAACCGGGCATTTCCCCCCACTCAATGTGACTCCCTGGATCCGCCCCTGATCGTGCCTGCATTTTACTTTGTAACAGTAAGTAACAAATTCTTATTTAGCTTCTTCAACAGGAAAAATTCTTCTTCAACAAATGGATACTAAATTCCAACAACAGTGGTAAAAATACATCTACCAAAAGTTCGTATGTTGGTGATTGGAGTAAAATATCCCACATTTGTATATTTATTGAAAAATTGTTATGAAATAGTTCCGGGACACTCTGTACATTTATTTAATACAGCATTTTAAAAAATTAATGAGATCAATGTATTTATGATTAAATATATTTGTTAAATTGTAATTCTTAAAATTAAAACCATTTTATATTTATAATTAATGTTTATATAATAAATAATGTTATTTGTTTTTAATACAGTAAAGCTAGGATAATTCGAACCTCTATAATTAAAATTCAATTTTTTGGATGGTTTGAATTTTATTACCGCAGTCCCTTGAGATTCGAACTATCCGAGTTCCACTGTATTTAAATGTGTTCACAACTGTGTCAAACATTTTTAATGATAAAATCTGTATAGGCTACAAGAAATGTACTCATCAAAACTATAAAGTGAACGCCCAAAATAAAAATATATTTAAGTTTAGTTGTCGGCGACATTGAAAGGCACATCAGTGTAAAATAGTAAGCAACCCAACCCTACTCAAACAGTCGAGCCGCGTGCCGGGGCCGTGCGGACCGACGAAGAAGCAAGTAGTCGGTAGACTGAAAGACAGCGGTGCGCACACGGGACACGGGAGACATTTCAGGAGCCGTGTGACGTCACTAAAACGCGTCATCGGTGGGGTTCCCTCATCGCCCGCCGCTAGCACCAGAACAGTTTTTGCCGACATCTAAGTTAATCAAGATCCATGATCATCATCATCATCTCATCATATGTTAAATATTTGTACTTGTAACCACATTCTTACTATTTCTGTCATAAGTATTCCCTCACCCGATTGTCAGCGCTCTGTGGGGCAGCAGTTAGATACTGTTTTTTCACTGATTTTACAATCAAAACAACAGCTACTCATTACTGAAATCAACCCTTTATCATTAACAGATTAACTTGGTACCACTTTTGCTGTTTCCAGAGTTAAACACGTTACTTTAATCCTCATCGCTATCCAATCTAATGGGCAATAATCCAACCTGGCCAGCAACCATATACAACTTAATTAATATAGCCCTCGTAAAATTATGTTCGGCAGGTTTTCCATAGTTATTAACATATTGCGTGGTATGTTTCACTATTTATTCGTCTTTTATCATTATGAGTCAACCAATCGAGGACAACTTTGGTGTCCAATTAAGGAGAAAGTTTATTGAATCTTCTTAGTAGTAAAATTTAAATTTTCCAAATTGATATCTCTTATTTACAGCTACAGGCAAACAATTAGCTTATTAAGAGAATAACCAAATGTTTTGACTCATTACGCCAAACTGAAGAGGAACATGCTTTATTCACATAGGCTATACTATGTTTGACCTATCTACTTAAAATTCTTTACAATTTGTGTAATTACACACAACAAACGAGTTAGTACGCAGCACGCTGACGTGAGGGAAGTGAATTTCCACATAAAAACTTTTAAAACTAAAAATCAGTGTAAAAACAAACATTTATTCCAATTTTTATTGAAATCTGAAAACATTGATTTTTTGGCTGTTCTGATGCTCCTGGTTTCATTTACCTGCAAAGCTGGGAATAAAATTTTGCGCATTATAATGTTAGGAGAAGATCCAGACAGGTTTGAAAGTAGGCGTGAGTTGCTGGGGATGATAAAAGTACTCTAACAAAGGAATAACAGGTTTTTCTAGTGTAAACCCCCATAAGACAACGTACTGTGTTTAGTCGAAACACATTTTCTTTAATAACTCGATAAATATTTATGCTAGAATGAAGAGAGAGGGCTTAAAACTTTCGCCTCGCTAATTCCCATCTTTTTTCATGCATTAATTTTACATCTGGGGCTTTTCTGACCCTTTTTGGGCCCAAAAACTCGAAATTTGAAAGATTAATCCCCAAAAAAGGGGTTTGGAGTTGTCCGATTGTTTTGCCCAACGAACTTGTCCAACTGATTACAGAAAGGAACGTTCCTACCAAATTTGAAGTAAATCGGACAAAAAATGCGACCGCTAGAGTGCAAACATATATATAAAATTTTGAACGAACCCCCAAAACGTGTTCAGGGGGTCACGTTAGGAACTTATATGGTGGTCCCAGGCTTAAGTTTCACCGTGCGGGTCATGCTAATACAGTAGTTCACTTTCCAAAGGAAATTCACTAATAAAATGTGTGACCCTACACAACACACATTGAGTAAAAATAGAATTATAATGTTTCCAATTAATTGTAAGTAGAAGAAAAGGAACTGTTTCCGAGTAGGTTGAAACATTATGTAAATGTGCAGTAGCTTACATTTTTTAAATATGGGTAGGCCTATATTAATTTGTTTTCAAAGCCCAAAGAAACAAACACTTTTTGTTCTCATTTATTTGACGGACAAAATTATTATTAGTATGTGAATTCGTATGTAAGGCCAGTTACTGGGATATTGTTCAGGTTAATTTATGATACAATAGATACATAAACATTTCTTTCAGTCGATTTATAGACGCGTAAAGTTGCTAACATAACAGAGCGGACGACTCTTCAACTTACAGATGAGCAGCAGACTCTAGCTACAGTACGTGTGATGTCATAGGGCTTCTGTTTTTGTGTTCATCGGTGACGTCATAAGGCTTCTGAAATGTCTCCCGTGTGCCGCACCGGAAAGACAGTGCTGCGTGGGGGGAGGGGGAGCAATTAGGAGAACGCGCTCCTCTCCTCTCTCCCCCCAGCCAGATCACACACACTCACAGCACTGCCCGAGTTGTCTTCCTAGCACCTAGCAGTGCGCAGTGGCGACTTGTAGAACTACTGCTCCTCACCGCCAGACTATCCTAGCGGCCACACACCCTTAATGCATGGGGTAATTTACAAAGCCTGTTTTTGGTACGTCCGCCATCTTGGTGGTCTAGATTCAATTTTTATAAGTGTTAATTATGGAGATTAAATTTAACCTTATTGTGCACAACATTGCTATACTAGCATTGCAGATTAATCTAGAGCAGCAAAAAACAAAAAAAGTTTTCAGATATCCATAGAAATAGAGAATAAGTGTATGTTTTAACACTTAATTTGATTTGTTTTTAAAGGGCAGCGACTGTGTGAGAACTCGATTTACTGAGCAAGCTTTTGGGTTTACCTGTAAGAATAGATACTATATACTCAATGGTTTTAATCTTCTATATTCTACGATTCTGCGACCAACTACACGACTCTGCGAGTTTTAAACTTTAACAGCTGATTTGCCTATGTCATGTCATCCGATTCGATGTTGTGGTCTGCTGTAACGTAAATGTACCAATTTGGCAATTTTTAACCTAAATTACACTGTGATTAATATTATAACTCAAACGGGAGTGACATAAAATTAAATTTATATATTTTTTAACTGTGAATATTTTAAAAAGTTTACGCTTTAATATACAGATTAATAACCAGGTCTAAAGTTGATATGCTTTAAAGAATTAGCTTTTGGAGCTGACAATAAACAACAAGTGACCATGGAAAAGAAAGGTCTGATTTATTATCAATACGGTATTAATATTTAGTTGGGGTTTTCTATCTACATATCATCATTATAAGTACCGATTACATTTTTGGGATTGGATTACGATTAAAGTTTTCAGCAGGGTAATCCAAAATGGTTGATTTGAATAGGTACATCTATTTCAATTTATTTTGTGATTGTAGTTTAGATTCATAGTAAAATTATTATCAATAAAAAATGGTGTCTTCAGAAAATAAATTGCTGTGGAAATTAATATTACTTAGTCTTAAAATATTCTTTAAAGCAAGATTTTCATGTTGACCACTCAGTAGCTCTCTGGGCCCTAATTCTACCTTCCAAAGCAGTGATAACTCTCACAGTCACTTTCAACATGCCCTTTCATTATTATTTGTCTTGGTGTTGCAATATAGTGGCTTTAATGATATCCAAATGGCTGTAGTTTAGTTTACGGCCCACATCCATTCGATTGAAATTTTCGATTAAAAGTATCATTATATCGATTAGAATATTTCATTCGATTAAGCAAGAAAATCTATTATCAATCACAAACTATGATTTCCTCTTTCGCGAAAAAAGCACAAGGACCATTCAAACAAGTAGGGCTACAATTGCAGTTTGGTTATCGTTTTGTAGGGAGGTTCATTTAAATTGTTTGGTTTATTTATTCAGCTCTGTTTTGTTTAATTTTATTAAATATTCTTTTATCTTTTGTTTGAGTCAGTCATGAAATATATATTGTGCTTATAATTTTTTTGATATAAAAACAGCTGATAATAACCGATACATCTTAATATCGATATTTTAAATCGCCAGTAGTTAATACAAAATTTCAATTGAATGAATGTGGGCCGTAAACTAAACTGCAGCCATTCAAATACCCATCATAACTAAATTTTTACTTGAATATTAAGTTAAGTCTGAAGTGTCTAATAGGCCTGAAATAATCAGCTTTCTAATCTGCCACCTATGTTTATGTTTATGTGTTGTTGAAGGGACGGATTCAGAGATCCAAAGATTCAAAGATCCTCACACGTCAACCAAAGCTTATTGTGTGTCCCTAGTACGTTAGTTCGGCAAACCAATGCCCGTACCCTTTACGAGATCCAGGAGTTTTTTACCAATACTAACGTCCCTTTCATCACCTGGTTGCTTACAACCAAACAGAGCCCTTCTCCTTGCCCCGAGTCTCTCGTAATCCAGTATGATGTGCTTGGCAGTCCACCTATGTCCACCAGACTAGTGATCCATATGTGACTTGAGGCCTTATTACTGCCTTGTACAGCCACAGCGCTATGTGAGGCTTGATCCCCCACGTGGAGCCTGCAAATCTCCTGGACGTCATGAGGGCCCATTTCGCTTATGCCGTGTATTATTCAAATGATCATTCCAAGTCAGCTTAGAATCAATTGTCAGCCCTAGGTATCTGACTGTACCTGATACTTCAAGCCGTGTTGGTCCAAGTCTCAGCCGGGTAAGAGACTCCAGGTTCTTTTTTCTTGTGAACGGAACAACTACTGTCTTTGAGGGGTTTATGCTTAGTCCCTCTCCACCAGACATTGACATATTGAAGATTGACATTCATGACATCAGCAACAATATTCGTGAACCTTCCCTGTACCATTAGGACTATGTCATCTGCATAGCCCTGGACAAAGACGCCTCTGCTAGTGAGCTCACGAAGGAGACCGTCCACCACCAGGTTCCACAGATCCTGCACACCTCCCTGCGGACAACCCTTCGTGGGTGCGATGACTATCGATTCACCCTGAAGATCGGCGCTAATCCGCCTGGAGCAGAGCATGGTCTCAATCCACCTACATATAGCAGACTCAAGACCACGCCCACGCACTGCCCGGACCATGGCCGTGTAAGTAACATTGTCAAAGGCACCTTCAATGTCCATGAAGGTGCATAGAGCGATTTTCTTAGCAGCAAGGCTGTCCTCCACCCTGCTCCCAAGTTGATGCAGGGCTGTTTCGCAGGACTTACCAGGCTGATAGGCATGCTGGTTTCGATGAAGAGGAGTACCTGATAGCACTCCCTTTCTTAATTTTATTTCTACTAGTCTCTCCAGCGTCTTCAAGAGAAACGATGAGAGACTGATGGGATGAAATGATTTTGCAGTTGAGTAGTCTTCCTCTCTTGGGAATGAAGACCACCCTACTGAGGCGCCAGGCTTGAGGAATGTACCCGTAAGCCAGACTTGCTCTGAAGAGTTCGCACAGGAGGACCAAGAGAGCTTCCGGTCCTTGCTGTAATATTGCCGTTATGATACCGTCCCCCCCAGGAGATTTGAAAGGGCCAAACTTGCTGATGGCCCATTTAACTTTGGAAAGTGTGACAATTCGTCTGGCTAAAGTCCAGCTTCCGCAATCAGCTCTTGGCCATGAGCCCCTTTTGCTGTTGCTGGACATGCCTAAACAGTCACTCTCAAAAATGCAATCCGGAAAGTGAGTCCCAAGGAGAAGTTTGAGGCTTCCATCAAGTCCAGTGGTATATTGTCCCCCTGGTGACCTCAGGGATCCCAGGAGGCCAATTGGGCTTGAAGCTAAAACACGCTGCAGTCTTGCTGCTGCGCTGAGACTGTTTACCTCCTGTGTAAACCATCTCAAAGAGTTCTCTTTGGCTTTTTTGATTGCAAGGCTATATTCTGTGAGTGCCTTATAGTATGGCTCCTAGATACGGCTTCGTTTGCAATGGTTATGAAGCTTCCTGACAACCGTCTTTTTGCGGTCAAGGCCAGCAGTCCACCGCTTAGTATTAGTGTGACTCTTTCCCCGCCGCAATGGACAATTGTCCTGAGAGCAGCTTATGATTGCGTTCTGAAGATCAGTAGCAATCTGGTCCATGTCTGCAAAGCAGCTGACCCTCCTACCTAATGATCCCAGTTGAGACAGTAGGTCAGACTTATAGAGTGACCAATCTGTTTTCCTGGAATCTCGATAGCAGGGCGAGTCGCCCTCACTTTGCAGGTTAAAACAGATGTACCTGTGGTCAGACAAGGAGGCCTCGTGGCTTACATGCCAATTGTCAATGACCCTAAGGACTGCTTGTGAACAAAAAGTAATGTCAATAACCTCACTTTGATTTCGTGTAACAAACGTCGGACGGTTTCCGACATTACAGACATAAAAGTTCTTAGATAGGCCTAATAATCAGCTTTCTAATCTGCCACCTAAAACACTGTTATTATATAATATATAAGCAATTGTACCGCTGTGAGCTCTGTCTGCAGTCTGTGTCTGGCAAATGTAACCTGGTAGACACAAACTAACTCACACTATGTGTATGGCTTAGTAAAAGATGGTCCAATATAACTGCTAGCGGATCAGGTTGGCTGGAGCCAGCGATGTAAATACTCTGGATCGCTACCTGCCCGTAAGCCACGTACAGCAGTTCTCGACTGCACGCATGTATGTGGTGCAGGCTGCGTTCAACTTCGCTTCTTCCTCTCAACATTGAAGCATATTCCTAGGTTATTTCAACAAAATATTGAATGGATCAAAATTTATACAAACTGGAATTTGTGCATTCAGCATAATTTCCAGGAGTAAATAAAATAAATATTTATTTCCTCCAAGCAGACGCCTTCAAATTGTAACCAGTAAACAAAAAGCAATCTGGATCTGCAGTTGTTTAGTTGTTATGGTTGTGTTCGGTCAAAGCTGTCCCGTTACTGGCAGGGCAAAACTTTATAATTTTAATTTCTACTAGCACCAACACTAAAGTCACTAAAGTCAATCCTAAGATAATTTGACTATAGGATAATATGTTGCAAGGTCCATACATACCTTGTAATGTCTGTGCAGTCAATATAATTAAGGTTTTCTAGCTAACCAGAAGAGACATCGTAAAACAGCTTTAAGGTCACGTGATCACCAATCCAATCTGCAGTGTTGCTAGAAACAAGATATTTATCGTACGCGTCCCATATTATCATCGTCATTGTAGTTAAACATTGTTTAACTAATTGCACATTTTTATTAGCTTTCATTTCATGAAACTAATATATTGTTTTGATTTATTTATATTATTAGATTAATGGATTAAGGATTTAAACTTTATTTCTGCATGTCCAGTGACAATATAAAAATAGCTGTACCACTATTATTGCCTGTAAGTTTGAGAACAATCACACTATGTTGTTGATTTATGCGTCAGCTGGACGACATCGTAAGACATCTTTGCTGCGAACATTACTCTTATGGAAATGATCATACCTGGGCTGAAAGCTCTACGAACCTTGGATATGTGTTGTACCCGCGTTACTTTCGGGTGTCTCTTAAGGCTTAAGACATTTTTAGCAGACGCGTAAACGTATGATTGCGCATCTTTGCAAAGCTCCTTAGTTTGATTATGTATCAATACAAATAAATTTTGCATTTTTCAAAACAACTAAACTGTTGAAATCATTTGTATTTGTGTACATTATCACATTTTTGGGATTTCTCTGTCAGATTGCAATATAAAATTTATAATGATGCATATGGGATAGTTATTTGTTAACCTATTGTAAAAGTGTTTGGCCAAAAATAATATGTGTATTAACAAAGCTATACACATAAAATGTCTATTCAAGTATATATTTCAACATCCATTCTTCGTTCATCCTCTTACGGGAAGAATGAGCGTACACCTAGTTTAAATACTTGAAAATAATTTTACAAGGTTCCCTTTACTTTACAACTTTTGTTGAACGAAGTTAAAAACAAGGATAAGAATAAATTTAAACATAATTTCTCTGATAAAGTGAACGAGTATGATCTTACTTTGTATTTTTACCCCCCAAAATGTTACCAGTATCTGAGACGCCTAAATATCACCACAGACCCAAACCCTTCAACCTTATAGAAATGGATTTCAAAATTTAGTTGTAGTCTAGGATATTTAGAAGATATTTTTCAATTTTTGAAATGTTATGTTAAAGAACAAAAACACTTAGAAAATGTCTGTTTGGTATTTGATTCTATGAGCATTAGGAAACAGATCATGTTTGACGAAAAAGTAGGTAAAAATGATGGCTGTGTTGACCATGGTAGTGCACACTGCTTTATGCTGATGATGCCGATTTAAGAGCATATACATGTTTTACAGATTTTAAATCCAGGTTAAATTTGATAAGATCACACGAGGAGGTATAAAAAGTTGTTAAGTTTGCTTATATGCTTAAACTAACAACGGTAAACACGAATGTTAGAAGTGATAAGTTAACACTAAAAGTCTGTAATCACTTCAAATGCAGTGTGTTTAGGGACCACTTAAGCAATAATGAATTTGAAGGAAGTCATGCACTCGTTTTAATAAAATATATCTGTAAAGTGTTTTTAAATAATATCTCATCCTCTGGCAAAAATAAGGGCCGCAGAAGCCACAAAAAAATCAAATTTGGGTTTGAGGCAAAAGCTGACAAAGATTATATTGTTCAGTAATGTTTAGTCTAAACATGTTATTTGAGAAAGATTTGTTGTGTGTACTTTGATTATTAAATAAATAAACACCCTTTAATCTAAAACGTTTTATTTTTCCCAAAACTACTGCATTCTATTACACTGTTCCAGGAACATAAAGTGCTTGTAAGTCAAACTGAACAACTAAACTTATTAATATAATTATTTTTTTCGTACGAGAATTATATTCTATTTGATAACATGATATTAGGCATGAGAATTGACAGCAAAATATGTCGAAAAAACTAGTCTACAAACTTTAACGGACCAGCGATGGACGGGATTAAAATAAGCCGCGGCAATGTTATTTCAATGTGCTGCCGGCTCTATGTTGCCCCCATTCTGTCTTTATTCGCCGCAACGCAACCACCCGCGGTCGGCTCGGAGCCTGACAGTGGACTTCCCAACATTACATCGCTGGCTGGAGCAGGCCAAGGTGCTATCCCTCTAGCCACAAGGTAGTGCTTAGACGAGGGTTCGAATCCCATCTCAGTTGGTGGTTTTTATGTGCAACTCATAGAGAATTCACCCCTGTTTTCTATCTGAGTTGAAGGGGAGGGTGAACCTTAAGCTAACAGTGGACTGTACGGCTCCAAACTGATGATGGGTGAATACTTTGTGAATTACATATTTGATCAGGTGTTTTGCTACTTTTTACCTATCCTACTTTACACGTTTTCACCAGGTTCATGTTTTTTATAATTTTAAATTTTTAGGATTTTTAAGATCAATAAAACAACATAGATTCAACCACGCTGTTTACTAGGTTGACACTCAAAGAGTTAAGTTTGTAATTATTAGATATAAAAACATTTACAAATAATAAGATTGCATAATTAGGCTACCCTGATATCCACTATTTAAATCATGTTAAAATAAACCAACTAATCTTTTATCCTACACCAAGTTTAACTACAGAAATTAAAACATTTAGGTAGTCATTTAGGTAGTATGAACCCAAATAAAATGAACTCCCTACATTAGTCCTGAATCTGTTCACATTTATAGATCTGAAAATCATCATACTCATGTTTTTTTGTTTTTTTTTACCTTGGAGATGAATTAGCAAAAATAAATTAATCTTAAAATTGAATTAAAATCAAACTATCCAATGCTTATTCTGTCTAAAATGAACATTCTGTAGGCCTAATTGTTTCATATTGATACCTATATTTTATAATTTAACTGATCCACTATAACAGTAGGTTGTAAGATTCAAGATTCAAGATTCAAGATGTTTATTTTCCATAAGATACATTTGTGTAATGGTAATACTTTCTGTTATTTTTAGAAGGAGCTAAGTGTGATCCCGGATGGAACGATCCACCGCTATTTTCCTATGAGACTCAAACAGCTCAGCTGAAGGCTTCCAAACCGAGGACATTCCTGAATAAGAGAGTTGCATTCCCGTTAGATGGGGCCTCCCCACCAACTTCAACTTGTATGCCAGTCGATCCAACCGCGCCATTGTCAATGTGTAATATATCAAATTTACCTCCCCCTCCTATGGGGCCTTTCACACCACCGAAAGAAATGACAATGAGAAATGAAAGTTGTGTAGAGCGTGAGAATATGTTTGATCCCTCACAATCTTTAAAAACGGTAATGACAAATCTGTTTGATATTTTGGATGCAACTTTTCAAGATGAAGAAAAGGTAGGTCATTCACAATAGGCTAATTTAAAATAAAAATATAAGAAAACTGTATAGCCCATCTATAACTGTGTACCTTGGGCAGGTATAGGACCAATCAGCTGTTTACTAGAGCTGACAGCAAGCGGAAAAGTAAGGCACAGCGAGCAAAAAAAGCTTGTTTCTCACTAAACAGAAAACAGATGTTTTACAATATGTTTTTAGATCATAAAGAATTACTTTAGGTGCAGTCGCAGGAAAATACAATGTTATGGCATCATTTGTACATACCTTGCACCGTCCTTCTTTCCTAGAGACTTTTCTTCAGAGTTTTCCTCTCTTAAGTTGGGAGGGATTTTTTGTTTTGTGTAATCGCTCAGAACCTTAATAACAATTTTATTTCACTATCACTTTAACTTCGGAGCTGTAAGTAGGGTTACCATATGCTCTAGGTTAAAAAAGAGGACACCCGTCCCCGTTGAGAGGCGGGTTAATAAATAGCGAAAACATGACCCCCCCAGCAAAGTTAAGTATGAAAGTCAGGTTTTTAAAATAGTTAGATGTTTAAAATTTAAAATTATGGGTTTCGATTTATTTTTTTAAACCAGAGGGACAATTAATCTTTAGGGGATTTAAGATTAAAATTTCGTAAACACCTTTTTCTAGGCATTGCAACTAATTAACGTAGTTTTGAGAATATTCAAACTATCTGCCAAATGCAGAACGTCTCAGGTACAACCTCATAACTCACTCAGGACTCAGCTGGGTGGCATGCAGCCGACAGCAACGGCGATGATAAACAGCGCAGCGGCAAAACCTAACCGCATAGTGGATTTGGATACCAACTGATTTCATTGAATAAAATAACTACAAAATTACATTTTTTAAAGCAAAAGGCAAAAAACTGACGATTTGATTACTACTTTGACGAAATATCGACTTAATATTGATTATAAAGTCGATAGAAACGTACCAATATTCTGTTAACTGCTTGTAAAAACCCGGACAAATAGTAGGCTTCTCAAAAATCCGCCCGGACGTTTTCGAATGATCCAAAAAGAGGACATGTCCCGGGGAAAAGAGGATCGGAAGATTTATTTTTAAAATAATGTGTTACAACTCTATATATGTTGACATCCTCTTGGTGAAAAAGGTTTTAACATATCATTAACATTTACATACCGGGAGTATAATAATAAAATGATTAGTGTTTCAATACTGTATGTGCCTTGAGGTATTTTGCCCAGATATTTTTTCTTGCCAAGCAAAATGTTATCACAGTCCATGCAACATTTCTGGATTAAAATTGTTTACCAGATATAAAACTGAGTCTATGCTGCATCAAAATATGCCTGTTAAAAAATTTCTATCTGGGAATCTAATTTAGTCTAGTCATGGTTTTAAACCCAACTGACACTGCATTAAGTAGTAAATTACTTTCTCTAAAACCCTTGATACACCCGAGGCTTGATTAAACAAAACCAATTGTTAATCTCCCACAAAATGGAAATAAAAGTAAAAGCAAGCTTTAAATTGGAGGTATGACTACTGTAACGGGAGATTTTGGGATCTATTCTATTTGCCTTGTTTCTATGAACATATTATATTGCTGGAGGACGCTAACTCGCTGGCTAGTGAGGGGTACTCTACAAATGAAACTAAAATATGTATCAAAGACTGTATTTTAATATTAAACAATAATGATTCAGATTCAAACGTTAAAGACATTTTTTATACATGATTTCTATAATTATCAAATTACAAAAGGTTCTATAGAAGAATTTAAATTAAAAGAGTAAAAATCTAAATATGATTCTCAAACCAAAAGAAAGAATAATTATAGTCTATTTAAAGTAGGTTTAGGATTGACTCAAAAGACACATGTTGGGACTAGTGGTAACTTTTAAGCAGCAGCGTCTCGCCCAGCCAATGACGGGGCAGCTTTGACCGAACAAAATCATAGCAACCAAACACTTCTGTCCTGCAGTGCCAGATTGCTTTCTGTTTACTGGTAACCGTCTGCGTGGCATAAATAAATGTTGGTTTTTATTCGCTTAATGAGCAAATGCCAGTTAAAATGTAAACGTTATTTTTTTATTTTGATCATTTCAATGTTTTGTTAAACTATCTAAGGTATTTAATGTGCAGTTATATATTGATGTTCGTATATTTGATATAGTGAGTTCTTCGATTATTGTGTTGAAAAACAGTTTAGATCAATCTCGCACGAAAAGAGATTGTCCCCAAACTCGACCAATACCAAATTCTCTTTATCTTAAACTACCCTTTTTACTTGTATTTTTGAGTTATACCTCAATGGTCTTGAAAATGTGTATATTATCCATGATGCAACAAGTCCAACACTTAATGTTTTGGTGAAAGTTAGGTGAAACACGTCATAGGCTTGCTCCTGTTCCGATAATTCTATCTTATTTAATAAATCGATTGACCTAAAATGTCACACTCCTGAGTCAATAATTTTAGTAAATCACAGTACCTTATTTAAATTATATTCTAAAAATTTAAATTATCTTACAACTTATTAACATCGCGGGCAAAGCCGCGACGGGTAACACTATAAGGTAAAACTTAATCCTGCTAACCCTGGCCTTGCATCGCTTAGCAAGGGTAAACATTTGCAAAAAAAATGTAATTCCCATTGTTTTGGCAAGCTGAGGAAAGTGATTCCATAATGTAATCCAACCACATGTAGCCGTCGTCTCCTGTTGGTTGTTGATTTGGCAACATTGCACCACCAAAACTTCCGATAGCTGTCACTTAGGTGCTACAGTCAATCCTAAAGCTACTTTAAATAGACTATAAGTATAATTAAATTATTAAAAAGGTGTTATAATATTTTATTAAAGGGACAAGAGAGTAAAGTATAAAACTTTAAACTGTGTTTGCAGTATTGTAATCAAGTACTATAATAATGTATTAATGTGTGCTTTAATTAAATATGTGACTTCAAAAAACTCTAAGTTAGAAAATGTAAAACGACCTTACCTGGACCAGCAGGCGCTGGTGTCCTGCAGTCGAATAAATTTAATTGACAAAAAGATGGCCATCGGTGGTATTGAACTTGAATAATCTGGGGTGGTGGTAAGGCCAGTGGACTGCAATTGTTTGCAATTAAACAGCTGACTGTTAGCAAGTAGCATAACAAACTGCTAACACTCAGCGTCTCACTTTGAGCAACCAATCACTGCATTGGGAATTATTGAAGCTAGTTTCCTGTTTGTTTGAGAATAATTTACAATGTTACAATTAATTTAAAATTGAATTTATTTACTATTTAAAAGAGAAATTAAAAATAAGAATTTGTGATTAGAAATACTAGCAAAAATACAATGTTAATAAAATATTTAAATGGTAAAAGTGACATATTGTCACACTACTTTCTAATCTATAACTGCCAAAATAAAAAAATTTTGAAGTTTCAAAGCCAAATCTCCCAAAAGCATGAAAAAATAGGAAAGCAGTGTGAAAGCAATACACTTATTTTTTTTTTTTTTTTTCATTGAAGTAATCCACTCTAAGATAAATTGTTGAGTAGTCAAGTTGTTTGGGCGCTATCAATCTCTCCCTTACTGAGTCCAACATAGATAATGCTAGTTTCACCACAGCACTTAGAAAAATAACAAAATCTTTATAATTCATATTAATAGACTGATTTTCACCCTGGATTTGTTTACACATCAGCAGAAAAGACTTTTTCTCTAAATTTACCTTTTTAAAGTTTTTGAAAAATAATGTGCAGGGCTTTGCCCCATGGCCTTTCAAAGTACACATTTTTGCCATATTATGGAACTCCATAATTAACAACTGATTGAATCCTTCATTCCATTTGTTGATTACTCAGGGTAACATATGAAAGTGTTGTCGCTAACAAAACTGGCAGTCTGCTTCCTGTGAATTGTGTCTCATTGTTGTGCATGGGTCTGTTTTTCCACTGTTCTGCCCTGTTTTGTCCATGAGCTGTGTCAATGTATACAAAACCCGATAAGTAGGGACACCCCATGTAATTTTATTTTAGTTTTGTCCCCAAGTTCAGAAGAGAATTCAGCGCTGACTTGTCCCTGCTAATTCACCTTGGTCTTGTCGCTCGCGCTACAGTTAAGGCAAATGTAAACTAGAAAATGTCAAAATGAGTTTGTTTGTTTGTAAACAAACTAGTAAATGGACCTCTTGCGGATCTTCGTGAAGCCTGAGTAGGGGGTGTCAGCAGAAGAGTGGGGGGATCAGCGTTGGAGGGGAAGTTCACAATACCATGTGTCACAATACTATTCCTGCGGAATACATTTGGCTAGTATTTGGAATATTTGTACTTGTACGATCAGCTGTTTTTTCTTCTCAAAAAAAGTTTATTTGCTTTTGCTGATTGTTTAATTGAAATTTCAATATTTTGTCCTATAAAAGTAATGTTTAAAAATAGCAGAGAACTCACTAGGTTGAAGGCAAATGAAAATAATTGTGTTAGGCCTAATCAATAGAGGCTGCCCCACACTTCTCGCAAATACTCCTGAATGTTCGGAGTAGTCGTGAGGAATGTGGGAACTGCACAAACTTTTTGGTACCAGTATACTATCGCCAAATGATTCACTCTAATGTCCCATCGAATGTTCGGAACGAGTCGCGACAACGAATCTTGCTCCAAATCAACCGAATGTGCATAGCGAACTAACCAAGTACACGCTCACCGATACCATGCAATAACATGCTCGCCCATTCGCTTCCGTTTGTCTTTTTTGATTTGTGCCAAAAACCCGACAAAAAACGGAGCACGGCGAACATGAATCATGGCAAGGCAAAATATTCCGAACATACACGAGCACACTGAGTACACTATTGTGCTCGCCTTAGTTTGCCTTTGTTGGGTCATAGTGTACCGGTAGCAAGTACACAGGATGGAATGTTCAGTGAACATTTGGGAGGATGTTAGACCGAATGTTCAGGTCTGTTCGTAAGATGTGTGGAACAATCATAACCTAAGATCTTTGCACAGCAATCACTTTGTGGTTGCAATGTTTTTGGTTTGGCACGTAACAGATGATTCTCACAACCGATTTTTAGTCAACATACTAAGAACAGATGTCAATCACTCACCCCCACCCTAAAAAAAACCGGTTTAAACCACTTTAACCAATAACACCCAGGCTTCACGAAGATCCGCATGAGGTATAACAGATTCCTGTCAAAATATTTCAGCCAGCTGTTAGAATTTAACAATTAACTTTATTCGTAAACACTTAAATCCAGTCTGAATAGAATCAAAGATTCGATTTGACTATCTGTGTTTGGGGGGCGGAGTTATCACTAGAAATTGTTTTTCCTACTTATTCGGTTATGTATACATTAGTTGTGTGCTACAATGTGTTTACTCAAACATATGGTTTGGTTTTATTCTTAAGAATAGTTCTTTGAATTCCATGTTGTTGGCTTTTATTGTTGAACTTTGATTTTTAAAGGACAAAGCTGAAATTCAGCGTAGATTAGACATCCTGAGGAAGATGTGGAATGATGATAAACTTTGCAAGGATGTCCAACAGAAGATTCTTGCACTCTCTCAAGGTAAAATTGACCAACTGCTCGAGTTGTATAGCTATGCGTAATGATAACATGAGAAGTCCTGTTGCTCGAAAATGAGTGAAATTATGCTTATAAGACTCGGCTTTCGGGCTTAAATATATGTTCAAAAATTGTTTGCGCTCGTTTACCATCTCGAGATTTCCCCTCGGAATATTAATGATTTTGTTCCATTTTATTAGTTTGTCTATTTATATTCACCATACTAAATCCATTAGTGCTGTTAGACGGCAAAGTGTAAGGATCAGTTCAAACATGAAACGGTATTATGTTCCAACAAATAAAACGATTCAATACACGCAACTGGGTAATTGTATTTCCAATGCTAAAATTATCATATTTCTTGTAATTGTTATTGTTAGGGATGAGTCGATACCAAAGTGTACCGGTTCTCGATACCGATACCAGAAAAATCTATTCTCAATTCCGATACCATTGATACCTACGATTTTTCAGTACTTATAGTTGTTAAAAACTATTGTTAAAAACAGTTACAAATTTTTGTTACTATTTAAAATTATTTAGTAACTTTTTGTAGTTATCAAACTAATTTGTTAATGTAATTTTTACATAATTTAATGTTAATTTCACTAGTATGCTACAGTAATATAGAAAAACAAAAAACTGTTTAATATAGGCTAAATTCATAATGGGGAAAAACGTAGTATTAAGATAATGACTCAAAGAAATAATGTTGGTCAGCCGACTGATTTATTGCTTTCAACCGGACCCTACTCCTCCCCTCCCATCCTGTCTTCCTTATCTCCAAGGTCAGATTGTTTGACACCGACCCAACCACTCTCTGTGCCCTCTCTGACGCAGGAGTAACCTTGCCATTTTCAACAAATACCGGTATCAACATTGAACGAATGAATCTCGATACCAATACCAATGTCCAAGAATCGGCGGTATTGAGAATCGGTATCGAGAATCAACTCATCCCTAGTTATTGTACTGGCAAATGTGTGAGCATAATTTGAATACGGTTGGTATATCTGTTTTGACACTATTGTTTCACAATCGTTCACTTACTAATCACTTTAAATTCTCATCACTTGAAGTACAACAAGATTTTCTTTGTTCATCCAATCATTACTTTGTTTACTTTCATATTTTAGAACAGATATTTTTGCCAATATTTCACTGTACTATTTGTTTTTGTTTTTACTAATAAGTGATGGAAGATTTCCACACAAATTCCTTGAATAACATTGCATTTTAATTTAAAGTCTTAAAAAATGCAGGGTTGGAATAAGAATACTGAAGTATTTTATTTGCTTCTTGAGGTTTCCTTCTAAATACTTAAGAAGTTGAGTGTAAAATTATCTGTGTTGTGTACTACAGTTGTTGTGTGGGAGATTATTTCTTAGACGGTTTTGCTGTGGTTTTAAACCTTCCAACACACACACAGGACAATGGGAACTTAATTGCCATTGCTAACAGTATCAAAGCCATGCATATCCCCTTGAAGTACAAAGTTTGTTTATTACCTTTGTGTTAACTTAAGTTCATTGCTCAATTTTCATTTTCACTGACACATTGGAAATTCAGTTTCCATCATCTTGTGCTAAAAATTGCATACTTTAGTGCTTCTGCAACTTGAGCCCACCAATGGAGTTATCATTGAACCAGCTGTAGTATGAGAGTACAAAATATAAAGGTGGTTTAAAATGTTAAACCACCTTTATATTTTGTACTCTCATACTATAGCTGGTTCAATGATAACTCCACTGGTGGGCTCAGGTTGCAGAAGCACTAAAGTACTGCTTAATGAAGCAGTTTGAGTGGTTATATACTTTATTTCCCTCACCACAGAGGATTGTGAACTGATGTTCTGTACTCCTTGTGTTTTAGCGCTGAAAAACAATGAAGTGGATAAGGCTGATGAATTGCAAAAGTGTCTGATGGTAGATCACGCTGCCTCATGCAGCCCTTGGATGTCCGGGGTGCGGCAGCTGATTCACCACCAGGAATCTTCAAACAGAAGTGATGAAGTTCCTCTGGCCATCGATCAGGAGACTTCAATCAACAACCAAGATATTTCAGCCGCCAACCAGGGAGCTTCAGAAACACTGTAGTTGAAAACACCATTACTTCTACCAGTCCATTTAACTGTGATAAGGATATAATCTTAATTATTAATTTATAAATATTGATAGCCTATAGCTAGCTAGCTATCCATGAGCGAAATCATTTGAGCTAAACATTTGATAAACAAACTATAAATATTTTTTATACAAATTTTTAAATTTATTTGATTTCCTAATTCCCATTTTTAGCGAATTTCCCCTATAGGGAAGAAGCTATTACCGTAGGTCTCATGGTAAGACTTTGTTTGCCCAAGACCATGATAACTTTTCATTTTGAGGTCCCCAGATGCCAACAACACCATTCGTTCAAATTTATATATATATATATATATACATGTATGTGTGTCCGTAAGCACGATAACTCTCGCAAAAAAGGTCTGATCTTAATGAAATTTGGTACAAATGTGTAAGTACCATTTATTTGAACGAGTTCAAAAACCAAACAAATCACACCATTTGAAGGGGGGTTTTTCCTCATGTAATTTTTATTTAAATCAAATTTATAATTGTTACCATTGAATTCAGCATAAAAAAACAAACAATTTGGTATTTTGATCATTGCTCTACGTCAGTTGGTTACTGAGATATTGAAAGTGCTATACACAGTACGTTGTCTAATGTTATTCTTATGGAAAAAAGAAAAATTGTATATCTTGCTTATTTAAGGAAAAAAAACTGACAAAATTTGGTATATGCCTTTATCTGGTTGTGGTTTATTGTTGTTTGCACAACAAATTTTTTCGCCTATGGTTCCCGTAGCAGCAAACCTAGGTATTCGGTCCCCATATTATTCTTATGGAAAATAATTAAAATGTTATATATATATATATATATATCACTTATTTATGAATGGATATGGATGAAACTTGGTATGTGACTTCACTTAGATGAGTTCTATTGAGTTTTTGATTCCATTAAAAATAAATATGTGGATTCGTTATTATTTGTGGGATAAGATTACTTGTATTTATTTGAATTGAGTACTTGGAAGGACAAAGATATCAATTTAATTTATCATTAAAATTTGTTTGAAGCCCATTATCCTCAGTTAAATTTAATTTTGTGTGGAATTGAGCAAAATATTAATCAAGTTGATTTGATAATGGATGGCTAGCTTGAGTCAAAGTATTTTCCTCCCTATTTTATAAGTACTAATTTACTAGTTTATATGATGATGTGAATTTAACTATATATAGTATTATAGACGAATAGTTTTAAAATACTGTACAGAATTTCGAAAATGTCATGCAAGACAAGATTATATTTTTTATATTTTTCTTCAATTTAAGTAATATGTTGAGCTATAACAAAATCTTGTGATCCCTCACCATTATTTACTTGGAGAAAATTTGTCACTGTAAAAAAATTAAATTTAAAAAAATTGTCTTTGTACTAAAGAGCTTACATACCTCAACGATCAATGTGTTGAATATGGCATGTTTCTCTGCAATGCATTTTCAAGTGGTCAGTACAACATTTTGTCATCAAAATAAGATATGTCGATGGATAAAATGTACAGTAACACACATTACATACAAAAAAACATACAAATCCAGTTAGACCTATCACACACGTTTCTTTGTACACACAATGACCTGAGCAGAGAGCAGACTTGATTCTTTTATTGACACCTTGAAAATGCTGTGAAAGCGGCGAAACATCTTGGTGTTCTAATCCTTCCATAACGGCACTAGTTCTCATAGACACAGGTCGGGTCGGGTGTAATTTGTAGGTCAGAGTGAAATAAATGTTTTATATTTATGTTGTTATTATGATGTATTTTGATGTTATTTGCCACAAATAATAGTTTTGCACCAAATAATTTAAAAATATATTTGTTGAAAAAATATGTAAGAAGTTGAAAAATATAATTGTTTTCCTTCTTGTTAAGAAATAAGTACTCAATAAGACTTTCAGTTGGTTAGTGGTATTTTGCTCTTCACATTAATTTTTAAAACCAACAACTGTTATAGTCATCTTACCATTTGGTGCTAAAATATTAGAAGTCTGTATAGCTGTTTGTTCTCATAATTTACAGTTTAATCTGCTCCCATGTGCTAAACCCAAGGCAAAATTATGCTCTTAAAACAGCATAATGATTTGTAGTTTCAGTTAAAATCTTTGGACTTATTGAAAGAAGACCCGAAACCTCCCTTTTCTCATAATTAGGCGTTTTTTTCTTCCAACAAAGGAAGGGATCTCTTTTTATTGGATACTAGCTGCTATGCCCGTGCTTTGCAAGGGGTTGCAAATTCAGAATAGAAAAATTGTAAACAAAATAATGACAGTCTGTAGGTACTCCTTATAACAGATGTTTATTTAAATGAATTGAATTAGTAAAACACACATGTGACATAAACCAAATAAAACTCTCCTCCGTATGAATAAAATGGGAACTTGGAAGTCCCGTGGGGCAGAGCCCTGAGGATATTTCTAAATGGCAATAGGCCTATGACACTCCTAGGTACACAGACTACATTTGTGCAAAATTTCAGCAGAATTGGTCCAGTGGTCTTGGCGTGATGGAACAATAGACAGACAGACACCACCTCATTTTTATAATAGTAGTTATGATGATTGTATGTACAATTAAAGATATAGAGTGGACTTGGTGTTGGGGAATATACGTATGGAAGATGTACAGTAGGTAGGATAACGTAAAGTAATAACTATTCACTTGAATAAGAATGCTTCATATAAATTATTTGCCCTTGTGTTTCTTAAGATGATATATTGGAAAAGTCATGATTAATTTACTATCCAAAATTTCATCATCTAAATCCATGTCAGTACCACATCACTAATCCACATAGACTAATAGCACCTACAGGGCCAATTTGTATATCCATACCCCATAGTTGACTTCCTACAGTTCTAATTAAAACAAAAGATCAGAATTGAAGATAATGTTTACAGGTAAACTTAATTTTATCCAAAGCAGTTCAGGGTGATATTTAAGATAATGTTCAAACTTTTTTTATTAATTTTGCTTATACCTAACTAGGTTCAAAATATAAGTTCCTTGGTGCTGCCCACATTGCTACCAACCCTCGGCTTAAAAATTTCCTATCCTAATGGGGGCCTCATTCACCCCTAAACTATTAGAAGTTTGTTCCCATCATTTCCAATTCAAACTTGTCCCATGCTCTTATGTCCAAACCCAAGGCAATTCTGACTCGACTGCAGGGATTTCTTCAAAATTAATAAACAAATTGTTTACGGTGAGTAAAGTTTTAGATTGGAGATTGAAAAGTGTAAAATAAAGTTGAATTGATTGCTGTTTTTGTACGGTTACATTTCACACCCTAAAATCTCGCTCAATACACTTTCACCAATATGTTATTTGTATCTAATACAAAAATTGGCCCTAAGCCTATATGGCCCCAGTACATTAGTTTGCTTTATATATTTTTTAAGAGTAAATACCTTACAAAACTGAGGGTAACCTTTTATATACTTGGATTAAAACTTGTTTGGCTCTTTTTTTTGGTGTCCCTAATATTTGTACAATCCTACTACTATACTGTTATGGTAGCTTCAATATTGTTATCTGATATTTATTTGTCATTCCAATACTTAACTGAATATAGAATTTGCAATACTGTATACATAATCTGAGCTAGTCAAGGGAGGGTTGTGTGTAGAATTAACACAACATTTGTATGTGATAATTGTTCAATTTCATGATTGTAAAAAAAAAACAGCAAATAATTTCCTTGGATAGCTCAGTTAAATTTATATATATACCACCAGGGCTGTAGACAAACCAGTTTTTAGTTTGGGCCTCGCAATGGGACCTTGGCTAGGCCTGTGCACAGCAGCGGTTTGGGGCAGCGGCGCTATAAGACGAAAATTATATACGGCAGTTTGCGGTGCTGCCGATGCCATATCATCTGACTTGGGATGGACAAGCACTTGAAAATAACAAATTTTCTCAGGGATTTGGTAAATTTGTCAAATCTTCAAACTCAATTTTTAGTTTTAAATCAACGCTATCAGGAAACTGACACATACTTTCTACCTTTTAGCCCAACTTTAATGAATAAATTACTTTTTATTTACTAAATATAGAATATAAAGTATGGTTGAGTGCACAGAAAATCTTAAAAAAAAGTTGTTTTCAAAAATCCCCAAATCCCTTTTTTGGCGGCATTACTAATTTTTGTCTAAATTACGGTTTAACTGCATTATTTTGACCTAATCGATGACAGGACCTAAATAACAGCCATCATGACATCTGCGTCTGGACTACGGGAGACCTGGTCAAGTTTTTAAGGTGTGGCAACATCAGCCTTGCTTTGGTGTGGCAAGGTAGGGGGCTCGACCAAGTAATTTTGCCCAGGGCTGACCCTCGAATGAAATATAAATGGATAGCGCTCTCAATGGACAACAACTGTGCCAGTCCCTGAATCCGCTGGGTGGCAAAACGGCCCGAGCTGGCTCCCGTGCCGCGACAAATTAACGTTAATTATGTCTCGCTGTGACCATCTACTAACGCTCTAATATTTTAAAAGAGCATGTTTTAAAGGGCATTTTTTTTTATACATGGAAAGATTACATATTACAGAATCAATGGTATAAATATTATTGCTGAATCTAATCGAGAATATTTTTTTTCCTGTAAAATAAATTAGGCTTCACGCGGCGTGACATTACTTAAATTATGTCTCACTGAGAACGACTGTTACTACTTAAATCAGTTAAAACTTACTAATGGAAATATTACGTTTTAAATAATCTAATCATGTAAATCTGAACATTAGAATAAGATAAAAGCCATTTTTAGCGAATTTCCCCTATTGGGAAGAAGCTATTACCGTAGGTGGCATGGTAACACTTAAGCCCGAGACCATGATAACTTTTTATTTTGAGGCCCCCAGATGCCAAAAACACCATTCGTCTGATCTTAATGAAATTTGGTACAAATGTGTAAAGTACCATTTATTTGAACGAGTTCGAAAACCAGATGAATCGCACCTTCCGAAGGGGGGTTTTTGGGGGATTTTGTACCCCAAAAATGTGTTTTTTGGGGTTTTCATGGTTAATTTTAATTTAAACCAAATTTTAATTTATACCATTGAATTCAGCTTAAAAAAACAAACAATTTGGTATTTTGATCATTGCTCTACGTCAATTGGTTACCGAGATATTGAAAGTGCTAAACACAGTACGTTGTCTAATGTTATTCTTATGGAGAAAAAGAAAAATTGTATATCTCGCTTATTTATGAACATAAACTGGCGGAATTTGGTATATGGCTTGATCTGGTTATGGTTTATTGTTGTTTGCACAAAAAAACAATTTTTCGCCTATGGCTCCTGTAGCAGCAAACCTAGGTACTTGGTCCCCATGTTATTCTTATGGAAAATACTTAAAATGTTATAAATCGCTTATTTATGAATGTATATGGATGAAACTTGGTATGTGACTTCACTAAGATGAGTTCTATTGATATTTGCATAAAAACCCATTATTTTGTGTGCCTTGTTGCAGCAAACCTGCGTACTCATCCCCAATGTTATTCTTATGGAGAATAATTAATATTTTAAATATCGCTTGTTTGAGAATACATTTCTTATGAATCCTGTTAAGTGTTATAATGTATTATGTTATATATTCATTGGAAATTCGCTGAGTATGCAGGTTTGCTGCGACGGGGGTATTTATTTATTTTATATGTTTGTATATGTTGTATATGTTTTTAACGAATTTCCCCTATAGGGAAGAAGCTATTACCGTAGGTCTCATGGTGAGACTTAAGCCCGAGACCATGATAACTTTTCATTTTGAGGTCCCCAGATGCCAAAAACACCATCCGTTCAAATTTTTATTTATGTATATATATATGTGTCCGTAAGCACGATAACTCTCGTAAAAAAGGTCCGATCTTAATGAAATTTGGTACAAATGTTTAAAGTACCATTTAGTTGAACGAGTTCGAAAACCAGATGAATCGCACCATCCGAAGGGGGGTTTTGTACCCCAAAAATGTGTTTTTTGGTGTTTTCACATGTAATTTGAATTTAAATCAAATTTTAATTTACACCATTGAATTCAGCTTAAAAAAACAAACAATTTGGTATTTTGATCATTGCTCTACGTCAATTGGTTACCGAGATATTGAAAGTGCTAAACACAGTACGTTGTCTAATGTTATTCTTATGGAGAAAAAGAAAAATTGTATATCTCGCTTATTTATGAACATAAACTGGTGAAATTTAGTATATGGCTTGATCTGGTTGTGGTTTATTGTTGTTTGCACAAAAAAATAATTTTTCGCTTATGGCTCCTGTAGCAGCAAACCTAGGTACTTGGTCCCCATGTTATTCTTATGGAAAATACTTAAAATGTTATATATCGCTTATTTATGAATGTATATGGATGAAACTTGGTATGTGACTTCACTAAGATGAGTTCTATTGATATTTGCATAAAAATCCATTATTTGTTGTGCCTTGTTGCAGCAAACCTGCGTACTCATCCCCAATGTTATTCTTATGGAGAATAATTAATATTTGAAATATCGCTTGTTTGTGAATACATTTCTTATGAATCCTGTTAAGTTTTTTAATGTGTTATGTTATATATTCATTGGAAATTCGCTGAGTATGCAGGTTTGCTGCGATGGGGGTATTTATATATATATTTATTTATTTATATATATTTATTTATATATATTTATTTATTTATTTATGTGTCCGTAAGCACGATAACTCTCTTAAAAAAGGTCCGATCTTGATGAAATTTGGTACAGATGTGTAAAGTAGCATTTATTTGAACGAGTTCAAAACCCAGACGAATCGCACCATCCGAAGGGGGGTTTTGTACCCCAAAAATGGGTTTTTAGGGTTTTCACATGTAATTTTTATTTCAATTAAATATTTAGCTCTACCATTGAATCCAGTTTAAAAAACAAACAATTTTTGTATTTTGATCATAGCTCTACGTTAATTGGTTACTGAGATATTGCAAGTGCTAAACACAGTACGTTGTCTAATGCTATTCTTATGGAGAAAAATAAATTTTATATCTCGCTTATTTATAAATATAAATTGACAAAAGTTGGTATATGGTTTCAACTGGTTGTGGTTTGTTGTTGTTTGCACAAAAAACAAAATTTTCACTTATGGTTCCCGTAGCAGCAAACCTAGTTACTCAATCCCCATGTTATTCTTATAGAAAATAATTCAAATGTTATATATCGCTTATTTATAAATGTATATGAATGAAACTTGGTATGTGACTTTACTTAGATGAGTTCTATTGATATTTGCATAAAACCCATTATTTTGTGTTCCTTGTTGCAGCAAACCTGCATAATCATCCCCAATAATATTCTTATGGAGAATAATTAAAATTGTATTTATCGCTTATTTGTGAATATATTTTTATGAAACTTGGTATGCGGCTTTATGTGGTATTAATACATTGGAAATTCGCTGAGTACGCAGGTTTGCTGCGACGGGTGTATTTATCTTTGAAAGAAGTTTGAGAAAGAAACAATCTAGGTCGCAACTTTACTTCTATTACGGCTACCTGTAGCCAGCTGCTAACATTATGATTGATTATAACTTATAAAAATATACGGTAAAAATACAGACATTTATATTTTTTTATTTGAAATGTGTTCAAATATATATAAAAAATCGTTTTGTCATAAAAACCGTCAACGTTTTAACAAAATATTAAAAAGGAAGCACTAGTTACTAGTAGTTATTTATTTGTATTATTGCAATTGGTTTTATTTGTTTATGGATATTGGCTTTCATTGTGTCCAAACACTTGCAAGTGTTTAATTTAGAAAACAATTAAATTAAGATTAAATAAAGAAATAAGCGTTAAGAATATTATAAACCTTGTCGTTACAGTTTTGAGACTTGCCGCTTATAGACAATAGACAATAGACAATATTCTTTATTTCCTTTAAGCATTTAAAAAATGCAATAGGACATGTCAAACAATATGAACAACATGAACAAGAGATCACAGAACATAGTATGTACAATGTAAATGTTTCAGTCATTACCTAAACTTATTCTAAATACAAAAGGCAGAAGTTTGCATAATAATAGGTTTGTAGCCAATGGTCACTTACAAAAATTTACAATCCCAGAATTCATCAGTTGAGTAGAAAACTTGATTTTTGATCCAGTTGTTTAGAACCTTTTTAAAGCTGTTGTGTGGTAGGTTTCTAATAGCTAAGGGTAATTTGTTATATAATTTGAGCTGTTGGTACATATGACTATTCAAGGTCTTGGAAAGTCTTACATGAGGAGTTACAAGATTGTTTCTTTGTCTAGTTGAATAATTATGATAAGAGTTTTGACAATTAAAAGAAAAAATATTCTGTTTGACATGAAGTAAATTACTTAAAATATATAAAGATGGAACACTAATGATATTCAGTTTCAGAAAACTTGCTTTGCATGATTGTCTACTTTTTAAATTATCCAAGACTACTACCTACTTTAACTACTTTTTGTTTTCTTCCAGAAAGATAGGATCTAATTAAGTTCAATTCCTTATTTCTAATACCATAAAAGGAAAGCTTATCGTACAGAATATCAAAAGAAAGGCAGTCAAAAGCCTTAGTCAAGTCTATTAAATTGGAAGCTACTATATGTTTCTTTTCAAAGCTATTAACAATAAACTCTACAATGGCCTCTATAGCTAAAACAGTGTTATGCTTGGGTCGAAATCCATATTGGTGTTTATACAACAAGTCATTGGTACTAAAGTAGTCATAAAGCTGTAAATCTAAACATGATTCTATTATCTTTCCAAGGATCGGTACAATGGCTATGGGTCGATAGCATTCAGGCAAGCTAGAGTCGCCTTTCTTAAAGATAGGGGTAACATTAGTAAGTTTTAAGCAATCAGGGAAAACCCCTTGAGTAAGAACTAAATTAATTAAAAACGTCAAAGGAGTAGTAATAATGCTACCAATTGATTTGACAACAACATTTGAGAGGCCAAAAACATCCTCACTTCTAGAGTTACTGAGATTTGATACTACTTGAAGTACCACATTCGAGTTAACTGGTTTCCAGCTAAAACCAGATACAGGTACAGTCTTATGTTATGGTTTACCTCGTTTACTATACTAAATATTAGGCATTTATATGAATGAAGGGAACTAAATGAAACTAGAATAAATAGCACTGCATTAATTGAAAAACAATTTATTTATTAGTTACACATGGCTGAACAAAATGAATTTATTAAGTTTTTGTCGATTACTTGGGGAAAGAGTGTTTGAGATGATGGTTCTTTTGGCTATGTCATGAAGGCGGACTTTCAACCATATAAAAAACAATGTAGAAGTAGGAACACATGTCAGTTTGTAAACAAATCAGACGTTTTTAAATTTCCATGCTTTTCTTATTGGAAATGTTTTACGTTATTTATTGTTTGCTGGTAACTTTGTAGAAATTCTGCTATCCTTCCCGAGTCCCTGGGATCAAGACCTTAAATTTGAGCCGTATCCCATCATCCAGCAATTTGCCAAACTCCCTCAATTTTGACTTTAAAATTTCCCCTTCAAAATTATATATAAGGATAAAGATTAATAAAATTACAAATTTAATATGTTATATAGACGGTAAATGACAGCTGTGTATGGTATTGTAACCTTAATTTGATTATAACATTACTTAATTGTTAGTCCCCAGAAACCTTTCTAGTTTATCGATGGGCGAAACTCATCATTCAATGATTTTAAGGTTTTTGAACAGTTGCAACTCACAAATCAATAATGCATAATGCATTACACAAATACCGTAATAATACACTTACCTGAAAAACGATAGACCTTTATCCTTTAAAGCCCTATTTGTGTAATTATACGCGGCACATTACTTCACCATAACTTAAGAATATCAAAAATTCAAATGATAAAATACACGATCTGCATGTGTTCACCACCAAACGCTGAGAGGAATGACGAGGATTTTATTAATATTTGGCAGAGAATTATTCCAAATCCCTAAAATAATTCCATAGTCTAGATCGGTGTGTCTTTCCGAGTATTCTGCCGCTCCTTGTGAATTCGGTTTGTCGTGCTCTTCCATGCAATCCGCTCTTAAAAAAGATTGTACAGATAATGGCTAGTCTTACAAAAAAAAATTTAAAATACAAAATAATCTAGAATGTTATCTATAACTTTCCCGCTGACAGTTTTTACCTGACCAAAACATAAAACAGTTCCTCGCTTACTACTTTTTTTACCTCATTCTATATTTGAACTAAAAACATTCTGTGTTTATTTGATTATTAAAATTAGTTCCATTAATTTTTATAATTGTAATCTTTGTTTTTCGATTCACCAGTTAAAGCTGTAAAATTTGATGCAAGAATACAATAATTATCTCAGTTTTGTGTAGCATAAATGTCAGTTTGAATGTAGCGCTGTTTTGTCGTCTGACATCGGGGTTTTGCGGATATAGACTTTTTTGCCACCCAGCGGCATTAATAACGCCACGGTTTTCGGCTCTTATTAGCATTGCAAGGCGCTATCCATTTATATTTCATCCGAGGGCTGACCAAAGCTGTCTACGGTCCTGCATATTACGGTATGTAATTGAAAACCTGTTACGTTTATTGGTAAATGTAGAAATATTTATTTATCATTCATCGACCCAAGTCATTCTACGGTGTATTAATTTTACTGGTTATTATAAATCACAAATAAAAAAGTAGAACTGATTTTTCCTTAAGATTGATTGAAGTGTTGAATTAGTTTATGCTTTGTAGTAACATTTATCCTAAGTTTGTTAACATGTTATATTATTAATACAAATATTTTAAGTGTAATATTTTCCTTTATTTGCATTTAAATCCCTCAAGTGACTGCTAAAAATATTTCACTTAAGTTTTTCCTGATTACAGCATCTCCACAGTTGTTTATGTTGTTCAGTGTATTTTTCCTGTTATTAGTGAATTTCCTTTGGAAAGTGAACTATTAGCATGACCCGCATGGTGAAACTTAAGCCCGGGACCACCATAGAAGTTCCTAACGTGACCCCCTGAACACGTTTTGGGGGGTCGTTCAAAATTTTATATATATATATATAGACATAGACATTATATATATATATATAGATATAGACATTATATATATATGTGTGTGTGTGTGTGTGTTTGCACTCTAGCGGTCACATTTTTTGTCCGATTTACTTCAAATTTGGTAGGGACATTCCTTCCTGTAATCAGTTGGACAAGTTTGTTGGGCAAAACAATCGGAAAACTCTAAACCCCTTTTTTGGGGATTAATTTTTCAAATTTTGAGTTTTTGGACCCAAAAAGGGTCAAAAATACCCCATATGTAACATTAATGCGTGTAAAAAGATGGGAATTAGTAAGGCAAAAGTTTTAAGCCCTCCCTCGTCATTCTAGCATACATATTTACCGAGTTATTAAAGAAAATGTGTATCGACTAAAAACAGACGTTGTCTTATGGGGATTTTACACTAGAAAAGACTGTTATTCCTTTGTTGGAGTACTTTTATCATCCCCAGCAACTTCACGCATACTTTCAAACCTGTCTGGACCTTCTCCTAACATTATAATGCACAAAATTGTATTCCCAGCTTTGCAAATAAATGAAACCAGGAGCATCAGAACAGCCAAAAAAATCACTGTTTTCAGATTTCAGTAAAAAGTGGAATAAATGTATGGCATTACACTGATTTGGAGTTTTAAAAGTTTTTATGTGGAAATTCATTTCCCTCACTTCAGCGTGCTGCGTGCGAACTCGTTTTTATACTGATAAGAGTAAATTCCATATCTTAAGAGTCAATATCATAAGAGTCTCTTGCCATAGGCAGAATAATATTTACACTATTATTGTCTTATATAGTCAAAACCATTAACCTTTAACCTATATATAATAAAAACCATAAATTATAATTAATAAACTCACCAAAATCCTTTGGTTGTAGCCTTAAGGTGTCAATTTGTTAAACAATTATTGCGAGACCAGTTTCGGGTCAGTCACAACCCACCTTCAGTCACACTTATCCACTATTAAAATTGAAGCTCACTTGTGCGGTTGTCGAAATTTGCCACGAAAACAAAGTACATATTGCAAACAAAACAAAAACATGTGGGCCTATTTAAAACTATTATTTGCATTCCGGCCGTCCTCTGCGCACGTTTTATCATCCTGTCCTAACAGACCGGCACCTGTACATGTACTAATCTCTGTCCTCTTGTAAGGCTTCAGCAAAAAAAAAAAAATTGATGGGATTTGAATTGAATTGAATTGAAAATATCTTTATTCATAAAGTATACAATGGTATACATCGAATGGCGTCATTAAACTAACTATCACTAACACCAGTTTACAATGTCAATAATCTTAAAATAGACATCTAGCTACAATTCAGCAAAATCATATAAAGGATTATCTATCAAATACATTTTTAACCTCTTTTTAAACACCTCAAGATTACCTATGTCCTTCAATTCCACAGGTAACCTAGATAAAAATTTTGCACCAGCACAAGATTTTTTTTGTTAAAGAATGTGAGCTTGTGGGGATTAATGGCAATTTTATTTCTATTTCTTGTGAAATATGAGTGACTGTCGCCTAGCCTGGGAACCAAATTGTTTTTGCACAGTTGTTTTAAGTGGAGAGTTGTATGAAAAACATAAAGACTATAGACAGTCATTATGCCCAAACTTGAAAAATACTGAGAACAGAAACACCAAAATTCAAATTCAACATGGTACGTATTGCCCGTTTTTGAAGAAGGAGAATTCTATCCAAGTTCTGTTTTGATGTACCGCCATAAATAGCAATACCAAATGTGATTGACGATTCTATAAGTGCAAAGTAAAGAGTTTTTAAAGTATTTATTGAACAAAATTTAGACATTCTATACAAAGCATATATACCTGAGGTGACTTTATTTACAACTTGATCAACGTGGAGATTAAATGACAAATTTTCATCTACAATCAGACCTAAAAATGTTGTAGAACTAACTTTTTTCAAAGCTTGATCATTAATTTTTATTACAGGATCCATAGAGGGTTTACTTTTTCCAGCTTTGAACATAATATAGTTAGTTTTACTTGTATTTAATAATAATTTATGATTATTTAAAAAATTGTTTATACCTGTTAGACTTTGAATAGCACTAGTTTCCAAGTTATTTAGTATACTATCACTTATTTTTAAACTGGCATCATCGGCATACAGACACAAATTCTTTGATGGACTATTCAGAAATGAAAGTGGAATACCTCTTAAATAACAAAGAAACAACAGTGGGCCAAGAATTGATCCTTGCGGTACACCATGATGAATCTGAGCTAATGAAGAATGGCTGCAAACTATTTGTTTTTTTATAGTACTTTTTATCTCAACAAACTGTTTTCTATTTACTAAATACGAACTTAACCAATTTAAAGAATTTCCACTAATACCCAGGCTTTCAATTTTGTTCAAAAGAAGTTTATGAGACACACTGTCGAACGCTCTGCTTAGGTCCAAGAAAATTCCTACAGTTTTCTCTCCTTCATCAACAGAGTTTATGACTGAATTAATAAAATCAATACCAGCAGTTATTACAGATCGGTTTGGTCTGAAGCCATGTTGTTCCTGATCATGCAAACATTGTGTTTCAAGGTAATTAACTAATTGATTGTAAGCTGCTCTTTCAAAAATCTTAGAAAAAATTGGTAACAATGACAATGGCCTGTAGTTGGAAAGGTCTTTCGAATCACCTTTTTTGAAAAGAGGAATCACTTTAGCTATCTTAAGTTTATTTGGAAAAATACCGCTAATAAAAGATGAATTTACCAGGTGAACTAAGGGTTTAATTAGCTGTTTGCTTGCATACTTTATCACTGTCATTGGAATCTCATCAAATCCTGTTGAAAGCTTATTTGGAAATGAACTCAATACTTTCAAAATTTCAGTATCTGTAACTGGTCTGAATTTAAAAATTTGATTTGCTAAGTTGTTGAACCAAGGCATAGCATCATTGTCACTTTGACCTCTTGTTACTAACTGTGGAATGATTGACAGTTCAACATAATTAGAAAAAAAATCATTAAAATACCTACTGATCTCTTTAGGTTCAACAAGTCTCACCACCTACTACAATTTCAATATTGTTACATGGTTTCTTTTTATTTCCAATTTCTGAATTAAGAATACACCAAGTTGTTTTGCTTACATTACTGGTTTCTTCAATTTTATTTTGATAATAAACTTTCTTTGTATTAATTAAACTTTGTTTGTAATTTTTGCTCAAAATTTTAACTCTATTAAATAATTCTTGATCATTAGTAGCTCTTGCTGAATAACTCTATAATTCTTAACCTATCTTGTTTTATATCTTGTGTTATCCAACTTTTTTACAATTTCTTGAACGCTTCTTTACTTTTGGAAAACATATATCAAAGTAGTACATAAAAGTCTCGTGAAATACATCAAACTTGATATCAACACTAGCATTATATACATTAAACCAATTTTCTTTATCTAAATATTTAACAAATAAAGCCAAATTAGCATCATTAAATACTCTAGTTTCTTTTATCACAGACTTATTTTCGTGTTTGACAATATCACCATTGATTTTATTACAGCAGTTAGGCCTATACAAATCATCTACAACCACCATCAAACCATCATGGTCCGATATTTGAGAATTTATTCCGTCTACCTCAATATAAAAATCATCGATGTTTGTCAAAACATTATCTAATGCGGATTCTGTACTACACGTAATTCGAGTTGGAAAATTTACTAAAAACCTCATGTTGTACAATTTTAAAACATCATTTAATTTTTGGCGGTCAGAACTGTCTAAAACATTAATATTTATATCTCCTACGACCATTACATTTTTAAACTTCTTAACTAAGACTCGCAAACAAAAGCTCAATTTCTCTAAAAATATTGACATGTTAGTACTTGGAGAACGATAAATTGCAATTAAAACAAAATTAAAACCAACTAATTTATATTCTACAACACAACATTCAAATTCTTTTTCAGAAATAATGTCTTGAATACATTGCAATTTAACTTTTTTGCACTTTATGTTTTCTCTACCTAAAACCATAACACCTCCTCCCGTTGTAAGAACCCTTGAAAAAGAAGCATTCACATGGTAATCTTTTAAATTAAACCTGTCTATTTCAGTAACCATCATTTTATGCTCATTTAAAACTATAATATCAGGATTTAACTCATTAACTGTAATCTCCAAAGATTCTACTCTTGATGGTAAATGTTGAATGTTAATATGAAATAGGTTTAATTTATTTTTTACTGTTGAAATTTTGCAAACATCTAAAGCGCTAGGCCTATGTAATTCATTACACAAACTTTTCAAACTTAAGTTATTTTTTCTGGCACTGAAATCAAGTTTTTTACTTCAGCAGAATGACATGATAGATTTGGTTTGTGTTTTGACGAATCTAAATCTAAATTATTAACTAAAACTAAGTGACTTTGTAGCCTATTTATATTTGGTGATGAGAAACCAAGAAATGGAGAGTCTGCAGTAGAGAAGTTTAGCGCAGAGGAGACGGGCGTCACTGGAGACAGGCGTCGCTGTGCAGGGGAGGGTCGCTGGTCACCAGTGCTGCTTCTGGGGGAGCCTGATGAAAGGGATGTCGATTCAGCCGTTCTGTTGCTAGTGGCGGAGCCTGGTGGAGAGGATGTTGCCTCAGCTATACTGCCACTGATGGTAGTTGATTCAGGTCTGGTGACAATGGGTCTGGACTTCGCCTCAGCTGCTGCCATTGCCGGATCAGGGATGGGCTGATTCTGCTGCTCTACATTCGTTCTACGAGCAGTGTTAGTGTTGATCAAGTAATTAATAGTCCTTTTCATCATATCCACAATTCTCCACTTGCCTACTTTATTAAAATGCAACCCATGCGATGTGTACATGTGACGTGGTAACTCATCAATAGGCAAGAATTTTGCATGCGGAGTCCTTTTAATTATGTGTTGGAGTTCAAAATTGATGTAGTCCACACTGCCGTAATCCCAAGGTTGGTTATGGCGGAGTGGAAGTGCCGCAATTGTTATATTTGTATGTGCTGTTACAGTTATTATTTCTTCGACTGTTTTTACCATGTTAAATACCATGATTGTTTTGGTATTTAAAATTGTTAACGTAGTATTACGTAGTCAGAATCAGTTTGAATAATTGTATGTAGCCAATTTTATATATTAATTAGCTAAGGAATTTTCTTTTTTCGGCCTATGTCTTAATTTCTCAACCGATTTGGACAATCGATGTGTCATTTTAAAGGTTGTATACTGCAGATTAGCAGAAAATTGTAAAACTCAAAAATAACGCTTTAATTTTTAAAATATTGACAGTTAAAAATGTCTCCATGTTATTTAAATGGGAGAATATTTTTAAAGGAACTCGGCCTTAGTTTGAGAATACTAGGCAACGTGTGGTCATGGCATTTGTACCAATTTGAAGCTTAAGCATTCCGATGTTCTCCAAATTTGTCAGATTTATCAATTTCTCCATGTTATTCATATGGGAGTATTTTTATTTAAGATTTTGAGGAACTCGGCCTTAGTTTGAGAAAACCAGGCAACGTGTAGTCGTGGAAGTTGTTCCAATTTGAAGCTAAAACATTCCGATACTCCAAAAATTGTTAGATTTATCATTTCCTCCATTTAAGTTCGTTAAATGATACAAAGCATTAAGTCCTAAAACTTCTCCATGTTATTCATATGGGAGAATTTTGACCAGGAACTCGGCCTTAGTTTGAGAAAACCAGGCAGCGTGTGGTCATGGAGTTTGTACCAATTTGAAGCTTAAACACTCCGATACTCCCCAAAATTGTCTGATTTATAATTTTCTCCATTTAAGTTTGTTAAATGATATAAAGTATCAAGTCCTACAATCTCCCCATGTTATTCTTATCGGAGAAATTTTTACCAGGAACTCAGCCTTAGTTTGAGAAAACCGGATAACGCGTGGCCATGGGATTTATACCAAATTGAAGCAGAAACATTCCGATACTCCCTAAAATTGTCATATGTATAATTTTCTCCTTTTAAGTTTGTCATATGGTACAAAATGAACATGCCTATAAACCATTTTGGTGGGATTTTTAGTATGTTTTGTCCACAAAAAACAGCTGATTATAATCCCAACTCAGTAAGTTTCAGACAGCTGATCAGGTCATGAAGCTTTTGATTTATTTTCGTCTGTAGTAAACATCAACGTAAACATTTTTTTTATTGGAAGGTGGGAATGTTTTTCGCACCCCGTCGCTCCCGCGGGGGTAGTGAGTTAATTTTACTTTTTCCCCTAATACATAGTTTATGGAGAAAGTAGGTATTGTTTAGGCAAAATTGTCTAATTTGAGTTATTAGTGGAAATATTCATTTTGATGGTCCCTGATTCTAAACAAATGGTTTTCGGAATGATTTCTGTGTGTTTGTCTGGAGGTGTACAGAGCTGGAGACCGCACTCATGGTCTGATTTTGATGAAATTTGGTATGTACTTTACTAATACACGATATCTCCAGGCATTTTTTTATAATTTTTTATTTTTAGGGGTAATTACCCCCCCAAAACCGCAAAAAAAACAGAAATAATCAAAATTCCTCAAAAACAGCTGAAACGATTTTGATTAAAGTTTAACAGTTTGTAGAGATTTAGGTTTCTAACAAAATAACACCACCCGAATTTCTGTAAAAATTCGGGTTCAGAGATTACAGGGCTTAAATTGTCCAAAATTCCGGTTTTTTCTTAAATATTTTAAGTGCTAAATAAAACTTACTTATCACCATTAAGGAAAGCTAAATAAACAATTTACTATTTTGAATTTTTATCCTACGGTTCCTGATTGTGGAGAAAATGGTAAACACAGTACGTTGTCCGATGTTATTCTTATGGGGAATACAAAAATTACAATTTCTCTCTTATTTAATGATCTATTTACTTGAAATTTTATATGCAGGTCAAGTTAGCATTTAACCAACAGAGGATATTCAAAATATGAATCCCCCTAACCCTGGGGGGGGGATAAGGTGGTGATTACCCTCTTGCTACTTTGTGAGTAGCAAAGGATTTTGAAGTGAATCCAAAATTGGGATTTTAGGTGAACATTTATAAAAAAATGTTTTTCGGAAACTTTTACTTATACGTATTTTATATTCTATAGTTAGTAAATAGAAAATAATGTAATCATTAAAGTTGGGCTAAAAGGGAGAAACTAAGTGTCACTTTCCTGATACCATTTATTTAGTTTTGTGATTGTGTAACTTTTAAACTGCATCATGCCACATATAAAGGTGCATTTTCATAATTTATAATATTGTTAGTAGGTAAATATTCAAAACTGCAGGTATTTCATTGTTGGTGATTGTTCCTACAGGGTACCGGACTACTCAAGCTTAATATTGTATCCGTCGAATTTCGACAGACACCTACTAGTTTGTAAATTATGATGCAACATTTAAACGAGTTTGCACGCAGCGCGCTGACGTGAAGGAAGTGAATTTCTGCATTAGCATCTTAAAAAAATCAAATAAAGGGTTTAAAACATCACCGGTAACTTTTTTTGGAAAATTGAAAAATGTAATTTGTTGGCTGTTCTGATGCTTCTGATTATACTTAAATTCACTTTATTTTTTGATTTATTTGGACTTTACCTATCGCTTCTAGTGTTTAAAACTACACTACGTTTCGGGAGGTTTCCGTGTCATGTTCCCGTCGACAAAGACGTGTGGGTATCCACAGCTGTGTCGTCACGTGCCCCTGTCGGTAGGTGGGGGTAACGGCTCTCCCCCCTCCACTACCGCTAGCCACTAGTCGAGTGTGCGGTCTGGTCGTGGATGGACGTGAGATTCAAGTTTCCTGTGTTTGCTGTCAGCTTGGAGGCCACGATGCAGAACAGGTAATGTATTGTCAGTTTTCCATTTGTTCGTAAATATAAGTGTTGTGTTAGTGTATTGTATTTGATTTTTTGTATATATATATATATATATATATATTTGTTATCTTTGTGTTAGAGTAAATTAAAATTTACGGGATGTATAAAAGACGTCTTACAACACTTAAGATATATTTACACTTATACTGATTCACATACAGACGGTAAACATATATAAAAGATGGTACTAGGCTATCGATTTCGACCAGTCACACCAGTCATCTTCAGGCCAATGAGAGAACTCTACATTCCGTAAGTAATAACAACACGTAATATGCTAATAAAAAAGTTGTTTAAATTAAAATGTAAAGGAAAATATTTAAAAAAATCCAAAAAAATGTAGGTTAGTTAGGTGTATATATAAATGTTGTGTTAGTGTATTGTATTCGATTTTTTGTATATATATTTGTTATCTTTGTGTTAGTGCAGATTAAAATGTAAAAGAAAAATATTTAAAAATCAAAAGAATGTAGGTTAGTTAGGTGTAAGAATTTGATATGTAGATGTAAGTAGGGTTCACTTGATAACGGGAGGAGTTTCCTTACCTCCCGAAACGTAGTGTAGTTTTAAACACTAGAAGCGATAGGTAAAGTCCAAATAAATCAAAAAATAAATTCAAATCCATCGCTATTATGAGTTTCAAAAATACAGTTAAATTCACTATTAGGATGGCTCCATCCGTGCTCCATCAATAGACCTCAACGAGATGAAGCTGTATACCAAGTTTCGTCAGTATACGTTCATAAATAAGCGAGATAACAACATTTTCTTTTCCTCCATAAGAATAACATTAGACAACGTACTGTGTTTAGCACTTTCAATATCTCGGTAACCAATTGACGTAGAGGAATGATCGAAATACCAAATTGTGTGTTTTTTTAAGCTGAATCGAATGGTCAAAACTAAAATTTGACTTTTTCAAAAATTATATGTAAAAAATTCAAAAAACCCACTTTTGGGGTACAAAACCCCCCCAAAATACCCCTTCGGATAGGTCGATCTGTCTGGTTTTCCAACTTAAAGTCATAAATGCTGCTTTACATATTTATACCAAATTTCGTCAAAATCGGATCATTTTTACGAGAGTTATCGTGCTCACGGACACACATATATATATATATACAGTATCGAACGAATGGTGTTTTTGGGGTCTGGGGACCTCAAAACGAAAAGTTATCATGGTCCCGGGCCTAGGTCTTACCATGCCGACTACGGTAATAGCTTCTTCCCTATAGGGAAATTCGCTAAAATTAATATTTCACGCATAATTCTTTAAAATATTGGCTAGAGAGTAGCAAATGCTATAAAAAAACTACTTCAAAATGTGGGCTTTCAGAAGATATGATACAACACTAGATTCGTTACCATTTTAGTACAGTAATGCGCGTTTGAATGGTGTAACATGTGGTTTCGGAAAATAATAATTAAACTCTGTCATACTAAAAAGACATATGAAAATTTGCATTATTACAGCTATATCATGAAGTTAAAATTCCTTTTTTACCTGCAAAAGTACAAGATAAAATCGTAAATGTTAGATGGATCACACGAGATTACAGCTTCATTTCAGTTTATTTTCGAAATGTCCTCCGTTCTCTCTTATACAGGCTCTGGCTCTCTTTCGCATTGCACCAACTGTCACTTTATGGCTTAGTTTTTCCCTAACTTTCTGTGTTACATCTTGGATCCTGTTTAGAAGTTCCTCTTCACTATTTACAGGAGTTGCGTACACCTCAGACTTCATAAATCCCCACACAAAAAAGTCCATGGGATTCAGATCAGGAGATCGTGCAGGCCAAGGTACAGGACCTCCTCGGCCAATCCAATCCAAATTCAAATTCGGTAGTTAGCACTCAGCCAATCTCGGATGTCTGTAGTAAAGTGAGGAGGTGCACCATCTTGTTGATAAATAATATTTTGACGATGCGCAGGGTCAATCATATCCAACATTTGAGGCAAATCTTGTTGCAAAAAGTCAAGATACATAACTCCATTTAAACTTCTCTGAAAAATGTGAGGTCCCAAGAAACGATTGCCAACCACACCAGCCCAAACGTTTATATGAAATCTTCTTTGAAAGGACATTTCTCTTGCTGCTCTTGGGTTTTAAGTATCCCACATGTGCATGTTGTGGCAGTTGAATACACCTTGTCTTGTAAAAATAGATTTGTCTGTCCATACGATTTTTTTGAAAAAGTGGTATTGTTCAATATCAGAATTTAGTAGATAGCGACAGAAATCTCGTCTAGCAGCATAGTCATTACGTTCAAGGCCTTGAACTTTTGTGAAATGGTAAGGGTAGAATTTATTTTTGTGTAAAACCGTCAAAACTGTAGTTTTACTCACGCCTGTTTCACCTGCAATTGTTCTGCTACTAATCCCCGGGTCTTCTATAACTCGGTCCAGAATTTGCTCTTCAGTGTACACATCCAAAGCTGCTGCACCCACCTCACTCCGCTCCTTGTGCAGAGATCCACGTTATACCAAACGCTGATGCAACAGCGTAAACACTTGCGTACTGGGAACGCGCCGACCAGGATAGCGGACAGTGTACTCCTTTTGAGCCACACTCGTGTTTCCATTACAGTAACCATAGAAAAAATGCATTTCCGCATATTCTTGATTTGAAAACGACATCTTGACATCACTGCCACTGAGTAAATGGCCAAAATCCACTAGAAATACTTTGTCCAAACAAAACATAACATTGGTATCTCTGCGTGATAACTTATCTCATGATAAGGTGGGCATTTTTTAGATATTGGAATTCTTTCAGATGTCCTTGTATAATGATTTGTACATGACAATCACTGTCCCTAAATTATTATTTTTTTTTTTTTTATGAGGATTTCATTGTCCTTTTTATCTGACCTTAAATAATGCTATTTAAAATAGTGCTGCAAGTTAAATTAGTGGTATTTTAGTTATCTAAAATCCAGACTTTTAACTAGTGTAATTTTGGCCTAACCTCGTTTTACACCACTCAAACTCGCATAACTGTACTAAAATGGTAACGAATCAAATGTTGTATCATATCTTCTGAAAGCCCACATTTTGAAGCAGTTTTTATAGCATTTGCTACTCTCTAGCAAATTTTTTAAAGAATTATGCATGAAATATTCATTTTGGCGAATTTCCCCTATAGGGAAGAAGCTATTACCGTAGTCGGCATGGTAAGACCTAGGCCCGGGACCATGATAACTTTTCGTTTTGAGGTCCCCAGACCCCAAAAACACCATTCGTTCGAAACTGTGTATATATATATATATATATGTGTGTGTGTCCGTGAGCACGATAACTCTCGTAAAAATTATCCGATTTTGATGAAATTTGGTATAAACGTGTAAAGCAACATTTATGACTTTAAGTTCGAAAACCAGCAACATCGCTCTATCCGAAGGGGTATTTTGGGGGGGGTTTTGTACCCCAAAAATGGGTTTTTCGAATTTTTTATATATAATTTTGGAAATGGTCAAATTTTATTTTTTCCCATTGGATTCAGCTTAAAAAAACACACAATTTGGTATTTTGATCATTTCTCTACCGAGATATTGAAAGTGCTAAACACAGTACGTTGTCTAATGTTATTCTTATGGAGAAAAATAAAAATTTTATATGTCGCTTATTTATGAACCTATACTGACGAAACTTGGTATACAGCTTCATCTGGTTGTGGACCATTGATATTTGCTCAAAAAGACACTTTTTTACCCAAGGCTCCCGTAGCAGCAAACCTGCGTACTCAGCCCCATGTTATTCTTATGGAGAATAAGTAACGTGTTATCTGCCTTCATTATGAAAATAAATTAATGAAATTTGGTATGTGGCTTTACCTACATGAGTTATATTGATATTTGTATAAAACCCCATTTTTTGTCTTCCTTGCTTCAGCAAACCTGCATACTCAGCTGCCATGTTATTCTTATGGAGAATAATTAAAATGTCATAAATCGTTTATTTATGAATGTATATTGATGAAACTTGGTATGTGGCTTTATGTGGTATTAAGATACGTATATATGCATTGGAAATTCGCTGAGTACGCAGGTTTGCTGCTACGGGGGTATTTAATTTTTTAAAGGAAATGATAACCAACTTTACACTTCTAATGAATTTAATAAGTGATTATGTAGTGTCTTGCTCATTAAAACCTATTTGTCCTTACTTGAAATTTAATTTATAATACGATGGTAGTATTACAGTTTGACAAATGTTTCGAAATATCCAAGAAATTATTAATTTTTGGGTAAAAGTACGGTTAAAAAATATAATACAAAATTTTTTTTTTTGTGGATGTGTGGGGTATAATTTTTTTTTAATTGTGTATTTAAGTTGCATTTATGTAGTTCTATCACCCAAAAAATTTTGTAACGCTAGGTCCAGACCACCCTGTATATATAAACTTGTTAGCGACCCCCCAAAATGTGTTCAGGGGGTCACGTTAGGAACTTCTATGGTGGTCCCGGGCTTAATTTTCACCGTGCGGGTCATGCTAATAGTTCACTTTTCCATAGTAAATTCACTAATAACCCCGAAAATAAAGATTACATGAGGAAATATCTATATTTTAAATTTGTTTTAATAGATACCAGTACAGAAATAGATTTATTAGACAGTACCATGCCGGAAAATACTGGGAAGGTCAGTGAATTTAGTATTCAAAAGACAATCTGAAAATATTAAAAAAACTTGTAGGAAGTCTAAAGAGTTATGTGTAATTTCCGATAAACCTTAAATGGTTGGTCGCTACTACTATCTATATTACTTTAGATTGTATATAGATTATTTCAAACAAAATATTCAGAAAATTTCAAGAAAACAAATTTGAACTTCACTCCTCCATCTCCATCCCAACCATTCAATTTTAAACATGCGCGTGAACGGATCTACAACCATAAAGACAAACCAGTTGCTCAACTTTACTTAGAAAACAGTTTTCTCGTAAACAGAGCAGCATCTAAAGGGCAGTTTTTAATTTTGTGCCTACCGTTCAATAAATTAATTTTTAGAATTATTTAAATGTTGATAATGGATACACTACTGAAATATATATGAACTTAAACTTTAAATAACAAATTTAGCAATTCCCAACGTTCCTTTAGGGCGTAAAACTTGTGGCTTAAGTCTCAACTTGCACGCTTATTCTTGTTTCCAGTTGTCCACGGGAAATTTGATGATAAGTGGAAAACAAATCATTTACTTAACCATATATTTCCAATATTTACAAAATGATAACATATATAAAAAACTATAAAGCTAATATACATTTAAATAACATTTATAAAAATAAAATAATTTTAGCTCCAAAGTAAAATGCCTTTATGAAACATTCTTGATATGAGCCAGCCGCTGATTCACAGTCTCCATCTCCTTGAGCAGCAGGGCAACGCTGTGGCGAAGGGAGTGAAACTTGGCCACCGGGAGTTCGACACTCTGTTTCTCTCCGGTGTCGAGGGTGAACTCCAGGCGAATCACCGGCTCCAGGATCCGGGACAGGTCTCTAGAACAACATGACATGTGAGATTGCTGGAATCACTTATGACAAAACTTTACTGGAATGAATGAATAGAACTTTGCAAAACCTTAAACTTATCGGAACGGGGCCACAAAGCATCTAAGGTCGGGTTAACATGAGTACTTTGCAGCGGCGTTAACGCAGTGTCATTTTGCAGCACGTTTTAAGCAGAGCATGTACTCAACCGGTGCATGCACTGCCGCTGCGACACCTCACATGTGAACTGCTCAGTATGAGTGTATATTCTGCTTAAACATGATGTAAAATTACGCTGCTGCAAAGCGCTCGTGTGCGTGTGAACCCGGCCTAAGAGAAAACAGTTGGTAATTCTTTCTTTGAAATTCATAGTTGGTATCACCAACTATGAATTTCAAAGAAAGAATTACCAACTGTTTCTAGTAGTAAGTTTATGTTATTTAGGAAATTATTGAGGACATTTTTCACACTGATTAGGAAAAACGAATGTTGTTTTACTAAACAGTGATGGAAAATGTCCGCAATAATTCCCAAAATAACGTATCGGTAATATTTTACTAATAATAATCGGCAAAGTTTATGATCAAAATTAAAGGAAATAAGCAATACACACTCATTAAAACCATAGGAAAAAGTGTATTAACTGCTTTCTAGCACACCCAATTTTACATTTTTTGTAATCAATGTTGAATGTTAACCTGTGGTAGTAATTTTATTGTATTCACAAGCCTATAACGGGATTTGATTGGTGCTGCACTCTAGTAGCAAAATCTGTACTGATGACTGCGGACAACTACGGTTCTTTCCGCTAGAGGCGCGGACTGACTGATAAACCTAAATAACGCCATTAGGCCTTTGGTCGTGTTAGCTGAGTTGGCCAAGTCGTGGAAACACCTTGGCCAGGTGTTCATACGATGTTCGTGGGTTTGATTTCCGTACACGACCATAACTGACCAGTTATGCAACTCTGAATGAGTTAACCGGTCTGTGGCATCGTTGGTGGGAGGGGCCAATTAAAATAAACAGTGACAGGCTTGCTTGGAAGTTAACAGGATCGGTTAATTCTTTTTGAGTTGCACATGGTCAACACTAATTTTGCTACTTTTTACTTTAAACTGCAAGAAAATTATATTTTAATTAAAATACACCATTAATCCATTTAAAAACACAATTTTGTCCATTCCAATTCATAGGTTTAAAAAATGAAAAGTTGGGAATGGCAACAGCAAGATAACGGGTTAAACACTTGACCAATCAAAATGGGTTTCGTAACAGTGAAAATCTTGGTTCTTGTCTTGGAAATCATGTCTCTTAGTGAGTAGAGGTGGGAATTACCGTTACTTTTGGGAAACGTGTTACACCGTTCCATTACAACTTGGTAACAGGTTACAGTAACCTTTTAAATTTGTAACCTGTTACCGGTCCGCTCCTCCCTGCACCACACCGTGACACATCCCAGCTCGGCGGTAATGAAACCAAATTCTCGCTGGGTGTTATTGCTCTACCCTGTTACTGGCCATTTGTTCGTTCTGGCCCGGCTGGACTGTAACGTCATGCTAGCGGCGCTACTGTCGCTCGATCCTTCCGACCTGGCAGAAATGTAACAAAATTCTCGCTGGGTGTTATTGCTCTACCCTGTTACTGGCCATTCGTTCGTTCCGGCCCGGCTGAACTGTAACGTCAATCTAGTGTGTTGTTACTGCCTGCAGGTGGTTCATTCGTTCCAGTTTGGCCGTAATGTAACGTGTGGGGTTTTTTGCTGGTGTTAATAGTACCGAGCCATGTAATAATAAATAGTTATTAATAATTATTTGTAATTCTTTTATTTCAAAATTATGAGTGTAAAGTTGTGAAATAAGGAATAGAATTTAATTTTATCTGCTGTAAAAATAAAGTCTGCCAATAATATTATTTTATTAATAAAAACCTAGTTTTTATAAGGGCGTTGTATTCATAACACAATCTATATGTTTGATACATTTTTATTTACATTTATTCTCAGTTAGGATAAATCAAATTAATTATAATCCAAACAAACATTATAAACATTATTATTCTTGCTTGGTGTTATATTGATCTACCCTGTTATCGGCGTTCTATCGTTCCAGCCCGGCGGGAATGTAACGAAATTCTCGCTTGGTGTTATTGCTCTACCCTGTTACTGACCATTCGTTCGTTTCGTCCCGGCAGGGCTGTAACTTAATTCTATCATGGGTGTTACCATTCCCTAGATGATCGTTCGTTCCAGTTTTGCCGTAATGAAATGTAACTATGCTTGTATTGTTGGTGTTAATGTTTCCGCACTAGGTACAGTTCTCGTTTACGTTAAATTCCAGCTGGAATGGAACGTTTCCTCACATTATAATCATGTTTTCTCGCTTAGAGGGTTTCGTCCCTGACTGAACCCTTACAGGAAATCAGTTTAGAGTCCACTGAGCATGGAGCAGATGGCGTTACAAAAATAACAGGATATTTTGAGTAACGTGTTATCTTGGTAACAGGTTACAAGTACAGTGTTATTTATCCTGTTACGTTAAATAACGCCCATCTCTATTAGTGAGGTGCACAGTTAGAAATAGCACTATTTATTAATAACAATTAGTTGCATACCAGTGAGAAAGAAGCTTTTACCCCAAACTAATTGCCACACTTCCCCCTTCTCTGTGGTTCATTCAAGGTGCTGTGATTGTTGTGTTCACTTTGAGTATGCAATGAGCATTTTAGTAATTACAGTAACAATTCTGAATTTTAAAAAACCTTACTTAAGATTCATTGGCATTTTAGATGTTCCACTAAGTTTTATGAAAACCTCCACTAAGTTTTATGAAAACCTTGAATCAGAACCTGTTATCAGGAACTGTTGTAGTGGCAGGTATGTTGTGATTATTTCTCTGAACTTTTCTTGAAATCTCAGCACATCGTTTTTAATTTCTTCCTATCGTATTTCCCCCGTCCCTTTCTTTATTTTATATTTTGAAATGGTGCACTCTCTTCTACTCTTGGAACTCATTTTAGGAATAGATGCAGGGTACTTCAATGAAGTGTTTTGGATTAATGAAAAAATCCATGGTTTGTGTTATGTATGCACGAGGAAAGCTTCTGGTTTTTCCTCGTCAAAAATTGGAAACATGGTGGTCCCATTCATCTGATTACGTAACATTCTTGAAGGGTCTCACTACATTATTGTTAAGATCGTTTTCCTTCAAATATCTGGTTTGACGGCTACTATGTGCAGAGTCAGTGGTAATTTTTTCATTTCAGTAAATTTTGTTTCATACATAGTGTTTACAATGGGTCCAGTTTGACTTTGAGCTTATTAACTTAGATAAACTGATGGTTTGTGTAGCCCAAGTCATTAAAATAAGTAAATAGCTAACAATATATGTACACAATGTATTATCAAATACCACAGTCGCAGCAAACCTGCGTACTCAGCGAATTTCCAATGCATGTATATGTTTCTCACTACCACATAAAGCCACTTACCACAGAGAAGAAAGAATCAGAGGTCGCTTTCTTATGGGAGTAGCGTACGCCTCAGTGGCAGTTACAGTTTGTCCCGGTAGGCAGCGCTGAGATCTTGAAATGCACCTTGTTCGAGAGGGAGAGGAAGTTGATGACGTAGGAGAGGTATGTCGCATCCCCTTCCCGCTCCCGCTCAGTTCTGCTGGCGGCCCAAATTATGTGCAGAAAATGGAATTATCAGGCTAGACCAAAAGTGTAGAACACGGCAACGGAGCGATCCCGGGCAGTGAGCGCGCTGTCGTTTACACTTTCCTGGACCTCTTAAGAGTAATAAAACTACAATAAATTTTATATATTCCTTTTCTGCGTAATTTGCCGCATCCAATGGTACAAATATATTTTAGTTTAAAATTACGAGTAATTTTTAATAATGAAAAATATTATAAAGTTGTAACAGCATGACAGTAAAAAGTCAGTCAACAAAAATTGTTTTTGTTTTTGAGGTAGAAACAAACATCCAGCGAGAAAGTTGTAGCTAATTAGTTGGTATTCAACATTTATTGGAAACCATTTTCTATAGAACTTCTAGTTTGTTCAATAATCCGATGTAAATAACCGCTATGTTCAAATCTACGCGCAATGCCATTCGCCTCTTATTTTAATTAGATTTTCACTTAAAAACATAAAATGAGCACATTTTACTCCATGTTGTATTTTTATTATTGTTATTTAACATAGCTTTCAATTTCAATAGAAAAAGAAGTTATTGAGGTGTAATTAGGCTCATGATGAATTTTATAATTTTATATGTTAAACGTAAAATAAAAAGATACTTATTTTTTATAAGAAGTAAAAGGTTATATGTTAGACTAAACATCTTGTTTAGTGATTATATTTTTCTCGTAAAGGCAACTTCACTTGTCTTACTGCAACATTCGTACATAATTCGTTTTGGTGTGAATAAATGTTTTTGTAATTTAAATTAGTTTCTCGACCGCACGTTAAAATGGAATAGACAATACATAAACATACCACCACTAGTGATGCCAACCGTCCGGTTTTCGACCGGACAGTTCGGTATTACTCATATATTTCGGGTGCCTGGTTGGAACGCCCAACGGACGGAAAATGTCCTGTTTTGTTGATAAGAAATAGGTTACAGTTCAAAATTAATAGATTCCAGTCTATTCAGACGGAGTTTAGATTAATATTTAGGGTAATTTATACTAAACATAAAATCAAGAATAATATTTATAGAAAAATGATTATTTCTAGATTTTAAGCACTGCTTTTTACGACTAAATCTAAGGGCAATGTCTTTTAACTCTAGTAGTTAACAACTGTAATCAAAAATCACAAATTTAATTCAATACACATTTTAATCTACAGTATTACACATTACCAATTTAATCAACAGCTCGTCAAAAAATCTAATTTATTTTCTGGGTAGAAAAGTGTTATTGTTAGCAGCCAAAGAGGCTTAATGGTTGATTTTAGGATACAATTATATAACATTTTTTTGGGGGGCCCCGTCCCCTCGCTCTATTATTCCTACTACGAAACAAATTAATTGTGCAAGAACATAAAATAAATTTTGCAATTTTGAAGTGTTTTACAACGGAATATAAGCAGAGAACAAAGCAGTAACAACCCAAACACCTAGAAATGAGGGTGGGATAATTTCTTGCCCCAAGACGAAAATTTTGATTCTCACTTGTTACAGCTTATCTGACACATTCAGGTAACGACATATGCTTCAAGCTGACTTAGTTTTTAGCGAATTTCCCCTATAGGGAAGAAGCTATTACCGTAGTCGGCATGGTAAGACCTAGGCCCGGGACCATGATAACTTTTCGTTTTGAGGTCCCCAGACCCCAAAAACACCATTCGTTCGAAACTGTATATATATATATATATATATATCTATATATATATATATATATATATGTGTCCGTGAGCACGATAACTCTCGTAAAAATTATCCGATTTTGATGAAATTTGGTATAAACGTGTAAAGCAACATTTATGACTTTAAGTTCGAAAACCAGCCCGATCGCTCTATCCGAAGGGGTATTTTGGGGGGGTTTTGTACCCCAAAAATGGGTTTTTCGAATTTTTTACATATAATTTTGGAAATAGTCAAATTTTATTTTTCCCCATTTAATTCAGCTTAAAAAACAAACAATTTGGTATTTTGATCATTTCTCTACGTCAATTGGTTACCGAGATATTGAAAGTGCTAAACACAGTACGTTGTCTAATGTTATTCTTATGGAGGAAAATAAAAATTTTATATCTCGCTTATTTATGAACGTATACTGACGAAACTTGGTATACGGCTTCATCTAGTTGTGGACCATTGATATTTGCTCAAAAAAACAATTTTTTACCCAAGGCTCCCGTAGCAGCAAACCTGCATACTCAGCCCCATGTTATTCTTATGGAGAATAAGTAACGTGTTATCTGCCTTCATTATGAAAATAAATTAATTAAATTTGGTATGTGGCTTTACCTACATGAGTTATATTGATATTTGTATAAAACCCAATTTGTTGTCTTCCTTGCTTCAGCAAACCTGCATACTCAGCCGCCATGTTATTCTTATGGTGAATAATTAAAATGTCATAAATCGTTTATCTATGAATGTATACTGATGAAACTTGGTATGTGCCGTTATGTGGTATTAAGATACATATATATGCATTGGAAATTCGCTGAGTACGCAGGTTTGCTGCTACGGGGGTATTTTTAAATAGTCTTAACTTGTTCTCTTAATTTTAACAGTACCTGGGGGGCCGAGCTTTGCTCGGGGGAAGGCCAGTCAGTTTGTTTAGATGACTTGTAGTAATATTTCACCACTTCCCCCTACTGATAATCTGATTTCTATAACTCATTTGCCTCTTTTCTACATTTTTAAGGTCCCTCCAGTTGTTATTTATAGCTCAATGTCCCTTTGATTTATTTTACTACTCTATATATGTAATCTTAACTCAAATCTTTTAATCTCTGCTCTCAGGAAACCACATGTTAATAATCATAAACAACATGAGTATTACTTTGACAGTTCCCTGGTTGATTATGAACAGCTGTTACAATTCTTTTGTTTTGATTTGAAACTCCATAAGCCCAATGTTAATTTTTTTAACTTTTCATTTTAGTTTTTTTACATTATTTGATTTTTCCTAGGGATGAGGCCTGTCTAGAACTATTTTTATCCCAGAAATTAGTTATTTTGAACATTTGAAGGAAATCGTTGGAGCCGTTTTTGAGATCCGTGTCGCAAGCAAGCAAGCACGCAAGCAAGCAAACCTTACTCATATTAGAGTATAGGATACAATCACGAACCTATGAAATGTGAATAATTTATTTTTATTAGTTGTATTTTACCCAAAAAAAAATAATGTTTTTGTAATCGATGTAGTATTCTAAATCGATCCCTGACAGGAAGTTTGTATTAAGAGAAGTATTGTTAAACGTTTTGAAGGCAACTAGGTCCTTTCTATTATGTTTATTCTTTATGAAATTTTGGCGCAAACTACTTTAGACCAAGCTCTATCCAATGACACCAAAAACATCAAAATCGGTTTAAAACTGTAGGAGGAGTTCCAGTAAAAAAATTATCCCTAGCGTATAAATTAGTAATATCAAATCCAGCTGCTCGACTTCGAGCAAATACGTTTCTGTCTTTTTAAATTGAGATGCAAATCGAGAAGGTAGCTTAAACAGCTGATCTTGCTTCTATACTGTGTTTTGTTACCATCAACAGCTGTTAAATGCTCAATTGCAATGATTACTGTTCTTCCAAAAGATAAATGATGACATTTTGAAGGCCTGTGGGGCGTAGACCTGCCCTGAGGACCGAAGTAAATGTTAATGATTTTCTGCAAACCTATGCATCGAGACCTTTCCATAGATATTTAAATCAAAAAATGGGTCAAATGGTTCCTGAGATCTCAGCATGACACAAACTCTGCTTGTGTATTAAATATTAGGATATAGATGTTGGAATTTAACTAACCGAATTATTGCAACACTTGTAATCCAATTATTTATACTGTCTACAATGTACATTTAAGAATATTATTAGGTTTATTCTCTTGGACTCTTAAAAGAATACACTTTGTTTTGAGGGGTACGATTCTTACCGACTTATCATAAGCAATTATAATCCAACATTATTTGGGATTAAAAATATTTTATTTTCAAGTTATGTGCTTTAATTAAAAAGTGTATACTCCTCTATCCACGTTTAGTGATTCATAAGTTATCCAGTTTATCACATCATTAATTTTATACAAACAGTCAGTAATACTTCATTTGATCAAGTAATATTTAAAAGTTGTGATTTTAATACCTAATGTTTAGTAATTGTTTGTGTAATTTTGAAGGCTATTGCGATAATATTTAATAACATATCACTTTTACTTGTGTACCGACAGGGAGCGTACTGCCAGAGTATAAGTAAACAGGAAAATGAAACCTATTTCAGCCGTTACAGTTTATTAATAACTAGCTGCTACGCCCAATTGCCCATGCTTTGCAACGGGGTGAAAATTCAGGGTAGAAAAATTGTAAATAAAACAATGACAGTCTGTAGTTATATGCTCCTTTTAACAGCTGTTTATTTAAATGAATTGAATTAGGAAAACACACATGTGACATAAACCAAATAAAACTCATCTCCATAAGAATAACATGGCATCTTCGAAGTCCCGGGCAGAGCCCTGAGGACATTTCTAAACAGCGATAGGCCTATGACACTCCTCGGTACATAGACTACATTTGTGCAAAATTTCAGCAGAATTGGTCCAGTGGTTTCGGTATGATGGAACAATAGACAGACAGACAGACACCACCTAATTTTTATAATAGTAGTGATTTACGAACTGCTCTCCCACAAAGTTTTGCGGATACAATTGTTATAACAGCTGTTTTTTGATTCAAGAAAAACACTTGTGACATAAACCAAATAAAACTCTCCTCCATATGAATAACATGGGAAATTGGAAGTCCCTTGGGGCAGAGCCCTGGAACTAAATTGAAATTCTGGCTTGGCAGTGACTTAGAACTTGAAATTATCTTTTAAATAAAAAAATAATCATCAAAATCGGTTAAGTATTAACTTCAGGAAGTGGGTGAACAAAAAGCAGGATTTTTTTAAATATGTAGATGAGTAGCTCCCCCACAAAAAATTGCAGATATAATCCTTATAACAGCTGTTTATTGAATTAAAATAAAAACATGTGACATAACCAAATAAAACTCTGCTCCATATGAATTACATAGGAACTTGGAAGTCCCGTGGGGCAGAGCCCTGGGGCCTAAATCGAAATGCTGGCTCGACAGTGACTTAGATCCTGAAATTATCTTTTAAATAACAAAAGAAACATCAAAATTGGTTAAGTATTAACTTCAGGAAGTGGGTGAACAAAAAGCAAGATTTTTTAAATATGTAAATTGTGGACTAATAGGCCTACACTTTATTACTTTCAATGTTCTAATTTATTTTTAAAAAAGTCAACCAAGTGCACTTAAATTTGTATATAATAACCATAGTTAAATATCTGACTTGTTATTATTACTGATATGTACGGTTTGTAGTTGTACAAAATGGACGGTAACAAAGTAATGTTATAAAATAATTATATCTAGATTAGATATTTGTTCGGGGGCTCGTTAAATAATTGTAAATGTGTCAGTTACATAAACTACTGTAAAATTTCTTTAAAAAGTTACCAATTTCAGCTTCATTAAATTTAAACAGTATGCCACTCTTCTGGCGAGTAGGCCTACACAGTGCCAGTGCCAGTCAAACTCATCAACCGAGGACCGAGGCCTACGGCACACAGGAGAGGGACAGGTGGTGAGTCACGAGCCGGTGATAGTATTTTGGCGCGTAGCAAGGAGGACATGAGAGTGCGAGGGGGTTAAGGAGAGGACGAGGGGAGGGAGTGGCGACAGTTCTGCCGACTGGAGGCGGACCGGGAAACTAAGAAATCGAGTATAGGTCCTCCGCATTCGATCACCATTTGGCGAAACAATAGATGCTACCTCTGATTCTTTCTTCTCTGTGCACTTACCCAGTTTCATAAAAATACATAAATAAATAAGTGATGAATAGCATTTTAATTATTCTCCATAAGAATAACATTGAAAGCTGAGTTCGTAGGTTTGCTGCAACAAGGAACACAAAACAAGCATATGTGTTTTTATGTAATTATCAATATTACTTAAGCTGCACACCAAGTTTTATTAATTTATCCTCATAATAAGGATAAATTACTCCCACTCATTACTTACTTACTTATTTACTTATTACTTATTTTCTTATTCTCCACAACATTAGGGCTGAGTATGTAAGTTTGCTGCTACGGGGAAAATTGACAAAAATTTATTTTTTTGTGTGCAAATATACCAGTACTATGTGAAGCCCACATGCTAAGTTTCATCAATAAACAGTCATAAATAATCGAGATATAAAATATTAATTATTCTCCATACGGATAACATAGGACAACATTCTGTGTTTAGCACTTTGAATATCTCTGCAACGGTTAGACGTAAAATCATAATTTAAACACCAAAATGATTATTTTGTAGAGCTGAACTGATTGGTAAAATCAAATGTGAGGTTTACATTAAAATGAACTGAGGAAAAGTTAAAAACCTTTATCCCATAAGATTAACATGGAAGATTTTATGAGCACGTGTTTTGGATTTTCTCCGCAATCACTTAACCTAGGTTAATGATTCAAAATAATAAATTATTTGTTTTTAAGCTCTATAAAATAGTCAAAACCAAAATAATTGTTTCAAAAATTTGTAGGTGAAAAATGCAAAAAACAGATTTTTGGAAAATTGTAAACCCCCATAAAACCCCCGTCCCATGGTCCGATTTTTCTGGATTTAAAACTTTTAAGTCATGAATGTTGCTTCACACGTTTGTGTCAAATTTTATTGAAATCGGAAGTTTTTTTATAGTTATTGTGTTAACAAGTTCACTGTGTTACAGCAAATTTGTATGTGATTACGGTGGTGCGTTAAGAGACGTATGGTTCTCATTTGGTGTGATTAAGCCTGTCCGATATGAGACCTTGAGATCTCGTTGCATAGACGATCTTTTGCGCCATTCCATTTGATCATTTTGCTTTTGCATAATATTAAAACGAATAGAAATAGAGCACTCTGTGGTGTATTTTGAGAACTAGCATACTGTTGCAAACCTACACTCAGGATTTGAATATGACTCAATAGTACGAGGCACAGGGATCTCGTATTGCACATTTACGAGGAAAAACACACTACAAATCAATTTAGCTTATTGCAATTACAACAAACAACTTTTGGCGCGGGAACGTACTCAAGAGCTCCAAGCGGAGATAATGTTTGGAGGTATAAATACTATTCTACTCTATGAGCATAATTTCTTTGTTTAATTCAATGGATTAATACTTGAGTTACTGCCCATAAAAATACTGTATATTTAGAAAATTTATAATAGGAAATTTAATTCTTATATTAAATCTAAAAAAAAAGATTTTACCAAACAACATTTTTACATACCTGGATGATATGATAATGTCTATCCGCCAACTTAGATTATCTTTGTTAATGTTGGTTACTTCCATCTTTCAAAAATAATTGAACTGTAACAAAATATTTCTGTCATAACCCATCCTAAATTAGGTACTTTTCTAGGCCTAGATGGTATACAATTTTACAAGCAAAGGTAGAGAGAGCTCCCTGATACAAAAAATAAACATAGTCACCAGGCAGAATAATCTGGGGGTTGCATTCATAAAAAAAACTGTAACAAACAAATAATATGTTTAGGCCTTGTTAAAATTGTGTTTTTGCAAGATATATGTGTTTTTGTTATGATTGTTGTCTCATAACACTAAAATAACTGTGGTTTAATTAGTGGCAAGTTCAAATTGTCATATAAAGTGTGAATTAAATGCATGAATATGATTGCAATTTTCAGAATTGGACATTTTAAAATTTGTTATTAATGTTATTTAGTATCAAAAATAAATGTATATATCAGGTAACGCCTACAACTTGTTATCATCATCAAATCAAATCAGATCTCTCTATTCCCATAAACAATACAAATACAGTAGTTGGTACAGTGGATGATTGTAGAGGTGTCGTCCTAAAAACTAAATTACATATATTTCTTAAAAATAAACAAGGTAAAGTAAGATTTATACAATAAATCTTAATAAAATACAACAAAAAGTAGTCAGACATTTCTAAAATATATAGTAAAAGTATTCATCTGAGTCATAAAAACAGGCATTAAAAAGAAACCGTTTGACATCAGTTTTAAATTTAGAAAACTGTAGACCTCTAATGGAAGTGGGGAGTTGATTTAACCAACCTTAAAGAAATACAGTAAACACTTTTCAGTGATTTAGAATAGGCCAACAATTGTTGAGTAAATCCCAACTTTAGACAATTATTATAAAATATCTAGGCCTATTAAACATATCCAGATTGAAATTTTAATGGCATAAAGGTATGAGGGTGATTTACAAACATTTTTGTCAAGTTTCATAATTTAAAAATGATTATTTGCTGGAATAGTGACTAATAGCAGGTTAACACCAGGGTGTTTACGAGCGTATAAGGGAAGGGTAGTCATCAACCTGATCTACGTATAGCATTCCGGCAACAACACACTCCTCGAGAGGAGGAAAGTGAGTCTTCCTTATTGCGTTTCCTGCTTACCAGTAGCAACGCGTGGAACGTTTCTTGCGTGGGAGGTTTAACAAATATAAACTCATCACAAATCACTATTAGACTACACTATATTCTTTAGACACCATGTTTTTTTTACAATCGATAGTCAAAACATTGCTTTGAACGGGTACTTTAAGCGCAGGATAACAAAGTTATCAAAGCTTTACAAACTTTAGCAGGAAACAAAAATGATACTCTAATATTAAAATTATAAAACTTAACAAGAATATTTTTAAATCACCTCATAAATGCCATTAAAATTTGAAGCTGATACGTTTAATAGATATTTTTTAATAATCGTCTGATGTTGAGATTTCTTTCATAATTTCTGCGTGGACAGTAGTAAAAATTCCGGAGAGACTTTCATAAGCGGGACAGTATAAACAACCGAATGAAATTGTTCAATTTTTCAACAAAGCCTAATTCGTTGTTTTATCGATTTAGAATAATTTATTGTATGTATTATATCAAGTAGCTTAATTTTTGGTTTGTTTTCCAATAATTAAGCTTAAAATATTATTAAAATAAAATTTTGGTTAGCGCCTATATAGGCCTAAACAAATTATTTATTTACAAACAAAACTAAAAAACTAAACAAATTAACAGTTGTTATACATTTCCAGAATAAACCTTTCTGACAGCACGCACAAACAGTACAAAAGGATTTTGTCCAGATAGTTTCATTTCTCTCCTAAACAAATATTCACAGAGGTGGTCCGCGATGTACTAACTTAGCAACGTGTTCCAGATTTTAGATTTTTTTACTGCCCTCCAGGAACTTTCAATAGTTTGTGTTTGCAGTGGTCAAAGGATCTGTGAAATTCTTACTATGGTTTACTGTGAAGTGAACATATCCTTCATTGGTCAAACCAAAATAGGATTTCCATAGCATACTCGATAACTCAATCAAACTAATCGATATCTCAAAACAATAGGCTAACACAATCAAATTCATCAATAAATACCCACCGTCGCAGTAAACCTGCGTACTCAGCGAATTTCCTATGCATGAATATATTTCTTTTTACCACATAAAGCCACTTAACAATTTTCATAAAAATACTTAAATAAGTGATATATAGCATTTTATTTATTCCCCATAAGAATAACATTAGGGCTGAGAATGCAGGTTTGCTGCAACGAGGAAGATAAAAATGTGGGTTTTTTGCAATTATCAATATAACTCAATCAGGTGAAGCTACATACCAAGTTGTAATGATTTATGTTCATAATTAAGGGAGGTATAAAGCTTTACGTATTCTCCATAAGAATAACATTTGGGATGAGTATGCAGGTTTGCTGCTGAGGATAATCAACAAAAAAATCAATTTTTTATGCAAATATCAATATACCAGTGTTGATCAGATTGTTTATAATTACGGGTGACTAACTAGGATTTTTTAGTGTTAAAGAGGATTTCATCTCCGGCCGACAAAGTTAAAAGGAACAAAATATAAATTGTGAATAAGGGGTACAGTTCTGCAGACGCTCTACGATATATTATCGGATGATCAATCGATTGTTTACATATCGATATTGTAATCGAATGATACTCAAAATTAGTAATCTAATAAAAGTCGACGTGACTTAGTACAGTCAATGAAAAACTCGATTATATTTAGAAATATGTTGTAATTTATTACAAAAAGTAATATAATCTGAAAAAAGTTAACTAACAAATGAATATAAAAAGTGAACAAAAATAAAATTAATAGAAACTCAAATTAGTAAACAAGTGAACATAATTGTTAAATAATTAAGCACAACTAGTTACATACTCTGACAACAAAAAATACACCCGTCGCAGCAAACCTGCGTACTCAGCGAATTTCCAATGAATATATAACTTAACACATTACCACTTACCAGGATTCATAAGAAATATATTCCCAAACAAGCGATATTTAAAATATTAATTATTCTCTATAAGGATAACATTGGGGCTGAGTATGCAGGTTTGCTGCAACAAGGAAGATAAAAAATGTGTATTTTTGCAATTATCAATATAACTCTACCAGGTGAAGCTACATACCAAATTTCATTAATTTAGATTCATAACTAAGGGAGATATAAAACTTTACTTATTCTTCATATGAATAACATGGGGCCGAGTATGCAGGTTTGCTGCTATGGGGATAATCAACAATAAATAAGTTTTTTGTACAAATATCAATATACCAGAACTAGTTGAAGCCACATACCAAGTTTCTTCAATATACATTCATAAATAATCGAGATATCAAATTGTATTTATTCTCCATAAGGATAACATTGGACAACGTACTGTGTTTAGCACTTTGAATATCTCTGCAACGGTCGGACGTAGAACAACAATTAAAACGCCAAAATGAATGTTTTGTAGAGCTAAACTGATAGGTAGAAAGAAATGTGGAGTTTTTAATGAAATTATCAAATGAAAATCTAAATACCCCCGTCGCAGCAGACCTGCGTACTCAGCAAATTTACAATGCAAATATATGGGTATCACTACTAACTAGAGCCACTTACCAAGTTTCACAAAAATACATTCATTAATAAGTGATACATAGCATTTTATTTATTCTCTATAAGAATAACATTATAAATGAGTACGCAGGTTTGCTGCAACAAGGAAGATAAGATATGTGTTTTTTTGCAATTATCAATCTAACTCAACCAGGTGAAGCTACATACCAAGTTTTATTAATTTAGGTTCATAACTAAGGGAGATATAAAATTTTACTTATTATCCATATGAATAACATGGGGGCCGAGTATGCAGGTTTGTTGCTACCGGAAAAAAAACATAAAACTTTTTTTGTGCTAATCTCAATATACCACAACTATTTGAAGCCACATACCAAGTTTCATTAACATACATTCATAAATAATCAAAACATAACATTTTATTTATTCTCCATAAGGATAACATTGGACAACGTACTGTGTTTGGCACTTTGAATATCACTGCAACGATTGGACGTAAAACAACAATTAAAACGCCAAAATGATTGTTTTGTAGAGCTAAACTGATTGGTAGGAAGAAATGTGGAGTTTTTAGTAAAATTATCAGAGGAAAACCTAAAAACCGTATTCCCATAAGATTAACATAGGAAATTTTATGGACACATTTTATGACTTTTCTCCACAACCACTAAACCTAGCTTAATGATTCAAAATACTAAATTGTTTATTTTTTTAAGCTCTACAAAATGGCTACAACCAAAATCTAGTGTTTTTAAAATTTTAGGGTAAAAAGTTCAAAAAACTGATTTTTGGAAAATTTTAAACCCCCATAAAACCCCCTTCCCATAAACCGATCGATCTGGTTTTCGAACTTAAAGTCATAAATGTTACTCTCCACATTTGTGCCAAATTTCATACAAATCGGGCGCTTCTGTCAAAAGTTATCGCGGTAATGGACATATATATATACATATATATAAATTTGAACGAATAGTATTTTTGGCATCTGGGGACCTCAAAACAAAAAGTTATCATGGTCTCGGGCTTAAGTCTTACCATGCCACCTACGGTAATAGCTTCTTCCCTATAGGGGAAATTCACTAATTCCCTATAGGGGAAATTCACTAAAACCGTATTCCCATAAGATTAACATGGGAAATTTCATAGACACATTTTTTGACTTTTCTCCACAACCATTAAACCTAGCTTAATGATTCAAAATACCAAATTGTTTGTTTTTAGCGAATTTCCCCTATTGGGAAAAAGCTATTACCGTAGACTTAAGCATGGTAAGACTTAAGCCCGAGACCATGATAACTTTTTGTTTTGAGGTCCCCAGATGCCAAAAACACTATTCGTTCAAATTTATATATATATATATGTGTGTGTCCGTTACCACGAAACTTTTGAAACTTAACTTAACTTTTGAAAGAAGTGCCCCATTTTGATGAAATTTGGCACAAATGTGGAGAGTAACATTTATGAGTTTAAGTTCGAAAACCAGATCGATCGGTTTATGGGAAGGGGGTTTTATGGGGGTTTAAAGTTTTCCAAAAATCAGTTTTTTGAACTTTTTACCCTAAAATTTTAAAAACACTAGATTTTGGTTATAGCCATTTTGTAGAGCTTAAAAAAAACAGTTTAGTGTATTGAATCATTAAGCTAGGTTTATTGGTTGTGGAGAAAAGTCAAAAAATGTGTCCATAAAATGTCCCATGTTCATCTTATAGGAATACGGTTTTTAGATTTTCCTCAGATAATTTCACTAAAAACTCCACATTTTTTCTACCAATCAGTTTAGCTCTACAAAACAATCATTTTGGCGTTTTAATTGTTGTTTTACGTCCAACCGTTGCAGTGATATTCAAAGTGCTAAACACAGTACGTTGTCCAATGTTATCCTTATGGAGAATAAATAAAATGTTATATTTTCATTGTTTATGTATGTATATTGATGATGAAACTTGGTATGTGGCTTCAACTAGTTGTGGTATATTGATAATAGCATAAAAAATTTTGTTTGTTGATTTTTCCCGGTAGCAGCAAACCTGCATACTCGGCCCCCAAGTTATTCATATGGAGAATAAGTAGTTTTATATCTCCCTTAGTTATGAACCTAAATTAATAAAACTTGGTATGTAGCTTCACCTGGTTGAGTTATATTGATAATTGAAAAATACCCCCGTAGCAGCAAACCTGCATACTCAGCGAATTTCCAATGCATATAATATTATCTTAATACCACATAAAGCCACATACCAAGTTTCATCAATATACATTCATAAATAAATGATTTATGACATTTTAATTATTCTCCATATGAATAACATGGCGGCTGAGTATGCAGGTTTGCTGAAATAAGGAACACTAAAAACGGTTTTTTATACAAATATCAATATAACTCAACTAGGTAAAGCCACATACCAAGTTCTATTAATTTATGTTCATAATTAAAGGAGATAACACGTTACTTATTCTCCATAAGAATAACATGTGGCTGAGTATGCAGGTTTGCTGCTACGGGAACTGTCGGCCAAAAAATGGGTTTTTGTGCAAATATCAATAGACCACAATGAAATGAAGCAATATACCAAGTTTCGTCAGGATAAGTTGATAAATAAGCGAGATATACAATTTTTCTTATCCTCCATAAGAATAGCATTGGACAACGTACTGTGTTTAGCACTTTCAATATCTCAGTAACCAATTGACGTAGAGCAATGATTAAAACACCAAATTGTGCGTATTTTTAAGATGATTCCAATGGAAAAAAATAAAATTTCACTTTTTCAAAGATTATGTGTAAAAAAACTATTTTTGGGGTACAAAACCCCCCCAAAATACCCCTTCGGATAGGTCGATCTGTCTGGTTTTCAAACTTAAAGTCATAAATGCTGCTTTACACGTTTGTACCAAATTTCATCAAAATCGGACCTTTTTTACGAGAGTTATCGCACCCACGGACACACATATATATATATATATATATATATATATACAGTTTCGAACGAATGGTGTTTTTGGGGTCTGGGGACCTCAAAACGAAAAGTTATCATGGTCCCGGGCCTAGGTCTTACCATGCCGACTACGGTAATAGCTTCTTCCCTATAGGGGAAATTCGCTAAAACACATCTTATCTTCCTTGTTGCAGCAAACCTGCGTACTCATTTATAATGTTATTCTTATGGAGAATAAATCAAATGCTATATATCACTTATAAATGTATGTATTTTTGTGAAACTTGGTAAGTGGCTCTAGGTAGTAGTGATACCCATATTTTTCTATGGAAATTCGCTGAGTACGCAGGTTTGCTGCGACGGGGGTATTTTAAGCTCTATAAAATGGCTATAACAAAAATCTAGTTTTTTTCAATTTTAGGGTAAAAGGTTCAAAAAACTGATTTTTGGAAAATTTTAAACCCCCTTCCCATAGACCGATCAATCTGATTTTCGAACTTCAAGTCATAAATGTTACTCTCCACATTTGTGTCAAATTTCATCAAAATCGGGCGCTTCTTTCAAAAGTTATCGCGGTAACGGACATATATATATATAAATTTGAACGAATAGTGTTTTTGGAATCTGGGGACCTCAAAACAAAAAGTTATCATGGTCTCGGGCTTAAGTCTTACCATGAGACCTACGGTAATAGTTTCTTCCCTATAGGGGAAATTCGCTAACAACTTGATTTTTACCTCGATGATATGTTTTCATTGCATCTCCACATTTTCCACAATTGGGATTTTTTTGGAACTAAACATTGTTGTTGTAGCCAAAGAAATGCACTCTCATTATTTGTAAAACATTTTGAGACAAATAGCGATAATTTAATGAAGGCACACTATCAGCCATTTTCGTCACTACAATAAATAAATTATAACAAACAGAATATGACCACCAATCAATTAAGTTTGATGTAAAAACATATGATTTCATACAATTTCGATATTTAGAATCGATTACAATATCAATATTTAAATAATCGATTGTTCATCCGATAATATATCGTAGAGCGTCTGTGGAACTGTACCCTGAAAAAGTATTAAATGACATTTTAATAAAGAAATATTGTTTGATATTAACTAAATTATTGGCAATAAAATATCGGTTAAACATATCATAAGTTACACCTTTTACACTAATTTGTTATTAAAATAGTAAGACCATTTTCGCAAGCGAACATAAAACATTTACGGTAACAAAGGAGAAGCCGCTATGATTTGATGGAAGAAAGGCACTGGGGCTGGGCTGGCGGCTGGCGAGCGAGCCACGGCAGTGTCGGCGGCGCCATTCTCTCTCATTCCCTCTCTTTCGCACATGGCCGTATCCCCTCCTAGCTCGTGACTCGTTGGTTCCTCACGTAGCCACAAGCTGTGCCACTGCACGGTTGCCTTCGGCGCTGATTCTATACTAGAATTTCCCGCAGGAGCACGCCACTGTTCCCCCGTCTTGGGCCGTCTTCATCTGTTAGCATGCCAATGAACCATCTACTAAGGAGTATGCTTAAATCTCTATGATTTAACTTATACAGTATTAAAAAAACTCAGGAGGCAATGACCTGTTGGAGTATTATCTAGGTTAATACAGAGGCCTACCTCTACAAAATTAAAACTATTTATTTGTTCCCTTGGTTGCTTCTTCAGTGGCCCAAGTGTAAGAATTTATAGTTATTATAACTAATACCTAACTTATTAGATTTCTAAGCTAATACAAATTAAAAATATATAGTAGGGCTAGTTTACTTACCAAGTTAACTTGAGGAGTCCGCCTTAAGTTATGTTGTTTCTTTTGACATACTAAGAAAGACTATAATGATTTAATGACCAAAATATTAACATTTTTAAATGAGAGTAGTTCATTTTAAATTATCATTGTCTTTTGACTTAAGACAATAATTTATTATTAACTAAATTGACAGATTAAAATTTAGTGTTTTGTTTGGCAGTGGCTACGTACACGTCCGACGTGAGCCGCTACTGTTCACATCCGTTCCAAATTATGCACCGTACGTTACTTTCCTGTGATTTTTAAAACAAATTGAGAGCCAGAAAACCTCCTAACCTAACCTAACGTAGCCTAACCTATCCTAACCTAACGTAACATAACGTAACGTAACGTAACGTAACCTAACCCAACCTAACCTAAGCGATAGCGAAGTGAATTTGCCCTTACATTGGACGTGTACGCAGTCACTTCGTTTTTGTTTTTATTTTTTCCGTCAAGGGCAGACTATAAATTGCGAACCATGCAACTTCAAAGATAACTTTAGTGTTTTATTTTTATTTTTTGTAATTTTAAGAATAAGTTATTTGGCTCATACTTAAATTGATTTTAAGGTGTTTATGTAATTATTCACACATTTATTTTACTCCCACCTCTCTTAAAATTAGAGAAATAAGTAGTGTTATGGCCATGTCATTTAGCTTGTTTTTGATTACTAGTCTATGGATACACATATTTATTACTCTACAAAACAAAAGTATAAATATTTTGAGCTGTGGAGAGCAGATTTTATCAATATCATTGGGTTTATAGCTAGCTAAATAAAGACTCCTGATCCCATTATAGAAACACCATATTCTCTTCGAAACATACCCAAATATTTTTATAAATTTAATCGAGGCAAAAAATAAAAACAAACACTTTTTTGATTTTTTTAAATAGACTTCGTCAAAGATTCATTCGTTGCCTCCCAATATATCAGTTTAATTGACTCTTTTGCTAAAAGCATTGAATATGGTAAGCAAGAAGGTAAGGTAATTCACCAGAGAATTTAAAGGCTCTAAAAATCGAATTGATGAGTGTTCATTGATGTTGATGAAACCTAGCGTGCCATAGTAGTGTCAGCCTTCTCAGACTACCACGCGAGACTTGTTACGTTAACATTTGCCATGACAATTAATGAAACAACTCCTAATTAAAAACTTTGGTAACACAGTTAAAAACATAATTTAAATTGTGTTGCCTTTAGTATTACCATAGACTAAACTACTGTAGTTAGTCTATGGTATTACCAACATTCCTCCTTGGTCAACACTATATATGTCCAGTTTATTTACATTTTCACTAACATTTACACAATCAGACGCTTAAAATAAATCGCAGACAATTTCTCCAGTTTCCTATATTCCCGTGATAGATACATTTTTATTAACCGTAAACCGTAACCCGTAAACCCATTTTTATTAACTATGAAATTTTGACTGTTATTAATTTATATATCTATAATATTTTGTTATTTAGTTTTAAGAATTACCAATCATATGCACTTAGAGCTGATGTACACAGCAGAAATACACGGTTCAAAAATAAGCTAGACATTCCATATGTTAGCCTGGAAAGAACTAAATCAAGCCATAGAACGCTTGGGATGAAATGTCTTAATAAACTGCCTGGAAATTTGCTTACAATGAATTATGTTAAATTTAAAAATGTTATTTATAAGTGGTTAACTTTAAACCCGTTCTATTCTCTAACTGAGTTTTTTGAACTAACCACCTCTGTTATTAAGATTCTTTAAACAGACCCAACTAATCTGTGCCTCTCTCACATTTCCATTGCTTCTTTGCTTTTGTTTTTTCTCTCCCAAGTCCGCCCATAAAATCCACTTCCATGACTAACTTGTAGCAAATTGTAATTTATCTGTAACTTTTTAAAACTATATTGACAAATGTTTCTAACATATAAACAATTTCTGACAATTTCTAATGTACAAATAAATGTATCTTATGGAAAATAAACATCTTGAATCTTGAATCTTGATATATCTAAAGAGCTCAGGAATAGTATAATTTATCATCAATAATTATAATTTAATGAATGTCTGCATGGAATCAAAATATAACACTATCTAAATAACTATACAGCCCGATGTGCAACGTATACGAATAGTATTATATTACCATAGACTAACTACTATAGTTAGTCTATGATATTACTAATTAGTACGCAGGTTTGCTGCTACGGGGAGAGAGTTTTGACTCTTGACAGTTTGGTAATTTGTTTTGGTAGTATCATTGATTTTGAATACAGAATAGATATTCCAAGACTGGTTAATTTTTTGAAGCTAGGAAATGAACCAGCTGGTGCACTAATCAGACAACTATATCAGCTGCGTATGAAACAAAAATAACAAACCCATTTTTCATATAAAAAGAATCCCGATTTATCCCTTTGTATGATGTATAATCAACGGTAGTATAGTCATGTTATTCCCCATTTAAATCAACGTAAATTTAATGATTTTTCAAAACCGTTATCATTGTTTTAAAGTACATTACAAATTGAAACCTGTTGTTAAACTGAACTTTTTAATCTTGCGAAATGTTTAAAATAAAAAGTAACCAATCATCTTGAAGCTAAAGTAATGATTTAGGTCACATTAAAATAGTCTTGTTTCTAGGTTTAGGGTCATCGTTTGTGAATGACATTGAAAAACGGGCACTTGGGTGGTTAATTTAATTATTTATTCTACTTACATATCAACACAATAACATTAATAAATAATGGATGATTCAATATTAAATTCAAATCCAATGTAAATGTAAACTGTTGACAGTAAACACTACAGCAGACAGCCGGTCGGCGACTTTTAATTTTGACAGCGTTCACCCAACAAATTTTAATTGGTCCAGCTAAGTCCAAGGTGACAACATAACAAAGTAAAAATCTGAACTAGACGGCATGCTTTTGGGAAATGAAGTGACTACGTACACGTCCAATGTAAGGACAAATTCACTTCGCTACCGCTTAGGTTAGGTTAGGTTAGGTTACGTTCGTTACGTTAGGTTAGGTTACTTTAGGTAAGGTTAGGAGGTTTTGCGGCTCTCAATTTGTTTTAAAAATCACAGGAAAAGTAACGTACTGTGCATAATTTGGAACGGACGTGAACAGTAGCGGCTCATATCGGACGTAGCTTCTGCCTTTGGGAAACATTTAGTCAAATGTGCGGCTGAAGAGGGCCCAAGCGCCCTAAAGCAGCCTCAGTGGGCCAGGGACTTCCCCGCCCACCGGAACCTCACAAAAACAACAACAAACGTCAAAGAGTAGTGACTCCAGTAATACCATAGAGCTCACCATTCAGTGCTACCATAGACTAACTACAGTAGTAACAACTGACTGGATCTGGAATCCTGGAACTGGAACACTGAACTGAAACTGAAACTGACAATTGGCGGACAGCGGTGTTGTTGTTTGTTGTTTTGGTTGTTTGCGTTGTGTAATTTTTCTGACCATATATTTCGTCATCAAGCTGTCGATTTTAAAGTGTAATATTACGATTTTTAGGACTTATAATATTATGAACTAAGTTTCACAAAAGTGATTGTATTATAAAAATTGAACAGCAAAACTAACCTAAACCTATCCTACTTAACATTTTGACGGGTCTTACTTAAACTTATTAGCATTTGGTATTCTACGAATCAGAGTCTACTTATTCAGCAAAAAAAAAACGTAAATTTACCTTTTCTTGTATGGACTGTTACTTTCATGATCAAATTAAAATATGTGTTCTTAAAATAAGTTTGATAACGATATGTTAGACTTGACTTGTAGGACTGATTTCCGACTTTTCATTTTTGCTTCAGTAACATGGACGCTCTTAGCTACTCTCGTTTATTGAGTTATGTTGTTTGTGAAATGACAATGCCAATAAAAAAACATGTTTATAATTTTGCTGTCAGTGACCAAACATCTTTGAATCCACAACTTCTTTCTGCTGCTGCTCTAACTGCTAAATCTCAGATACAAATAAACTCCCAAAAAATATCAAGTAATTTTTCAAATAATATAGACATGTCTGGTGCACCCATAGAAACAGAAGATGAAACAGTCGAATATGAAATTCAAGAATTGTGTGAAGGTACTGAAATAGAGAATAATGCTTTAGGATACATTTTAAATTATGAAAACTGTGATCAGAATAAAACTGAACCAAAGTATTCTTATGTTCCTACATCATCTAATCAAGATACTGATTTATTGGACATGGGTGAAGAAATGAATGCTGTCGGTACACAGTCAGTACTCAAAAGAATGTGTTATTCAACAAAGGAAGATAAACTCTTGCAGCCAGTTTCGAAAAAATTTAAAGATATTTCAGATGAACCAAGCAAACATTCAAAATGTCTTGAGAGGGCAGGAAAAGTGACTGTTTCCAGTGAAAGTAATCTAACCATTAGCAAAGATTCTACTCTTAATTCTGACCCAATGCTATTATGCAGTGATAGTGACTTCAAACTTATGTTTAAGGTGTCCCGCTCTACATTTCAGGTAGGCCTAAACAACTGCATTTATAATCAGTTGTCATTGCATATTTTTTAACCGCTTAGTAGACAATGAAATTTAACCCTAGGACTGCCCTTGGCCGAATATTCAGCCATTGCATGTGTGCGCTTGATGGCCTATGGCGGGCCAATTGTGCCATTTTTTTCAACTGCTTGTAACCATTGAAAATATCCAGAAACATAATAATATTGATACCATTTAAAAGAGGAGATGCTAAACTTTAATTTTCATACATAAACGAACCTCGTAGCAGTAACAGATCAATATAGGCCTAATTGCTATTATAATTTAAACAAAATTTAGTGAGCAAAACATTTTTGACTCGTGAGTGGCAAAGTCTTGTAAATCACGTTTTCTTAAAAAAATCTTAGTGTCTGTATTTTGGCTCAAACAGGGTTGGTACCATTGGAAACAGCATAATAAGTTGTTCTCTCTTTTGTAATGAGAAATTTGTCATATGACTTCAGAAAGTCCGAGAAATAATTCTTGAGATCAGCCGTTGTCAGGCCCATCATTTGGGGTCCGTTTCACAACGTAAAGGTATAGAACGTAAAGGTCCTATTTAAAATAATGCGTGATTTCAGAACATAAAGGTACATAACGTCAAGTCTTAGTTATTTCAAAACCTCCTGTTTCAAAACGTACCGTAATGGTATTATTATAAAACAATTTAAAAACTATGGTGTTTCAAATCGTAATAGGTACAAAATGTCAAGGTACCTACTATTTGTTGTAGGTTCCAGTAACCGTAAACGCTGAATGTGATTTCACTCCAAACCAAATCTGGATCCACTCCTTTCAAACTGTTTTTAAAAACATCTGTTTCACTACGTCAAGGTACAGAACGTAAAGTGCAGACAACCTCAAAACCGTTCTCAGCTGCTGTGACTCATTTGCTGGCTGAATCACTCTGTATCACGGATCAGACTGTACTTGACGTTCTGAAACTTTACGTTGTTTACTCCGCATCTGAACTAAAACATGGCTTATATATATATATATATATATATATATATATATATATATATATATATATATATATATATATATATATATATATACATATATGTAAATTTTGAACGAATAGTGTTTTTGACATCTCGGGACCTCAAAACAAGGAGTTCCGTTATTATGGTCTCGGGCTTAAGTCTTACCATGAGACTTACGGTAATGGATTCTTCCCTATAAGGGAAATTCGCTAAAAATGGGTTTGTGTAAAATATAACAATAAAATGGTACCTCAAAAAGTAAACACGAAAATGTAGAATTGAACCTGGGACCGCATGATCGTGAATTTATTAAGTTTTATATCTCCCTTAATTATGAATACAACTTGGTAATATGTAGCTTCACCAAGCTACATTAACTGGTTGGTGGTTGAGTTATATTCATTAGACTGCCTTAGCTTACCAAATTAAGAAAAAGTTACAATTCATCAAGCAGTAGACGGCACTGTGATTTTAAAATTTGCCACAGGTAGTGCTCGGTGTGATTTCAAAGTTTTATACTGGCAGCGCTCACATAGGAAATGTCACCACTTCCAGTGGCTCATGCCTTTTTTTAGCTGCTAGTGTAATATAACAGTGTTGGTACATTATTTTTATAGCCTACTTATTTATTTTATTTTTATTTTTAAAATGTTCAGCGTAAGTTTGTCTTTTTCCCCGGTTTCCGTATTTCTTTCCGTAATTCAGGTAAACAAATTTTGTTTAATAAATCAAACCCATTTACACGTAGGGAAATAAATTGCCTACATTTTGTATAGCCTATCTTTGATTGTCTGTAAAAAGATTTTTGTAAAAATACTAGAACTATACTTTTTTTAATTATTTCAAAAATTTTATAAAATAATGGTTTTTCAAATTTTGCAAGAAACCCACCAAAAGGGATTAATTTTATTTTATTCAAAATCTTCTTTTTCTAAACAAAACGATTATGAATATGACTAGGTTATCAAAAGCAGTTTAGGCACTGTGGATTGTTAAAAAACCCTCTGCAAAATGGCAACAATTTCTAGGGTATGAGAAATTTGGCAGTAATCAGGCAAGGGCAGTCCTAGGGTTAAGATCATACACCGGCTGAACCACAGGGTGTTCTTTAGGGTGATACAGCGCACAGATAATGCTGTAGAATTTTATTTAGGGCTGTTTTAATATTAGCAAACATATAGTTAACTGTAGTGATTAACTTGGCCTAAGTTAAGACCTTCACTACTACGAGTCCCACACTCTGTGATACAGGTGTGTGTCAGTGTGGAACATGTTACAAACACCTTCACAACCATGTGTCCCACACTCTGTGATCCTTGGTGAGTGTCAGTGTCAGTAGAGAACGTGTTAACACCTTCACTACCACGTGCCCCACACACTGTGATACAGGTGAGTGTCAGGGTCGGTAGGAAACGTAGTAATGCATTAAATGCTTCCAAAACTTACTTTTAATTTTGAGTTTCCTACCCAAATCAAGGCCTTTCTGCCAATAGTTTACATTTTTTTAATCCTCCCCGACCTCTCAGACATTTATAATTGTTGCCAAGTACCTGCTTTACTGTAATTAGAACTAAATAAACCTGATAGATGTTATTTCAACATACAGTATTTTATGACGTTACCAAATGCATCATGTAGGCCTATGTCTAAACTGGCAAATAAAATGATTCTTTTAAGTGCAGAACCAAAAACTCAGCCAGAATCAAAACTATAAGTACCTTTTTTTGGGGGAAATTGACTTAAAAATACTATTTTAAGGAAAATGCCCGTTTTTAGAAAATGTATCTAATATGGGAAAACTTACGCCTAGCCTACTTTTGTTTCTGTATTTCTAAAAATTAGATCAAATTTACTATTACTATAAAACTTCATAGGAATTATTGTTATGTGTAGGCCTAATAGCCTACTCCCACTAGGTCTACTAATTTTACCTATTATAGTTATTGATGTAAAATAGTTTCTTGAGTAGCATAATACGTGTTGTTACAATTAACAGGATAAAATAAAACTACGTTTGGGCCTAATGATTCGCTGATTAGGCCTGATGATGACTGGTGTGACTGGTTGATATCGATCGCCTTGTACCATCCTTTTGTATATTTACCGGTTTGTATATAAGTACAGTATAAATGCAGTTCAGTATAAGTACAGTGTAAATGTATTGTGTAGTGTTGTGAGACATAGTTTTATTTCATCCTGTTGATGTAAAATACCCGGATATTTAAAACTTGGGGTAAATACCCAAAATTCATAAATACCCGGTATTTTGGGTATTTATGATATTTTACATAAAAACGCCAATCTAATTCATATCTATCCTTACTACTCTTGTTATTATCAATGTATAACATTTGAGGATATTTTATTGATTACATTTAGTGATTATTTTACTAGTAAATAAATAATAATGACAATTTTTGTAAAAAGACCTGTCAAGCGTACAAACAGGGCCATACTCGGGGTGGGGGGGCAGGGGACATTAGCTGAGTACGGCCCTGCGTACAAACCATATCAAACTATGGAGGAACTGGTTAAGTACGAGACATTTTATATAAATTTAAAAATATATAATTTTATAATTGAACGAATACAGAGCAAAATTACAATGTAATTGAATTTAAATTATTTTCCTCAAAAATTTTAAATTTATTAAACACTCCAAAAGACAAAGTACTAAATACCCAGTATTGGGTATTTATCTTGATCTTGTTCAGAAGTTAAATGCTTGTGATAACCATGTTATACTCTTCAAAACTCTTTTTATGATCATTTTATAATCCTTTCAGCATGGGAATTTCAATGAACCTTGTTAAAATCCCTTAAATGTTATAAAAATCATAAATACTAATACCCATGTTTTGGATATTTACCCTGGAGCTTGGGGTAAGTGCCTGGGTAAATACCCATTTTTTATTTACCTACCCGCTGGGTATTTACCTGGCCCACATCACTAATTATAGTTAGTGTCATGGGTAAAGGCACAGTTCCCCAGATAGAGCATCCCGTCCTAATCCTTTGTTGACAAACCAGCACTTGTGTTGGGAGCGGCCACCTGGCATGGCTGGCATCCCCCTACTCTTTCCAACAAATTCCATGTTCTGCAAGAATTTCAATTTCGAGACATGGTCATTCAAATTTTGTCTTATTGGTCAACATCAGATGAAAAAAATTAGCCATAATTTTGTGCTGTAGGCCTAATGGATACATTTTTGAGAAATTATAGTAGGACATGGAATTTCTTGGAAAGTGCAGGGGGATGCCAGCCGTACCGGGTGGCTGCTCCTAATAAAAGTGCTGGTTTGTCAACAAAGGGTTAGGACGGGATGCTCTACCTGGGGAACTGTGCCTTTACCAATGACTCCATTACACTGATCCATACCAGTTTTGAGGCTGACATTGGGTTGTATGACATTGAGCAATTGAAGTTTTCATTACATATGGTAAGTCTTTTGGCTGTCTATTATGACAAACTTCCCTTTCACCTTTTGGTCCCTCCATTTGCAGCGGCTAGGGACAGAATCTCCGGGTTTGGTCCCCAACCTGCCAACCTGAGAATGGATACCTGGCTGTTGTACATGGATACCCTGTCAGTTGAGTTGACCAGTTGGAGGGCAGAATATGCGGGTCCCCTGTTTGAGAACCTCATCCCAGCTGTCATAGGGGTATGGGAGTTGGCCCTCTGAAGGGTCGATTTGGCTGCTGCCCCATCCCACCCTTTCCTTTCCTGCTATATCCTATCTTTCCGGTCTTTCCTATCTGTGCAATATTCCTGCTTGTGGAAGATGTGACTAGCAGCTATGCTGGGGTTTCCTAATCCGCAACAATGATGATGACACTACCTAACTATACAATTACCTGGACGGTAAAAATGCATCCAATTTGTCTTGTCAGATTAAAAATGCTCCATTTCACTGAACCAACTTCATAGAGTTTTACATCTAGAGTTTTTTTTTAATAAAAAAATGGTAAAGTTGTAAAAGATAAAACGAGTTCGCACGCAGCAAGCTGATGCGAGGAAAGTGAATTTCCACATACAAAACTTTAAACACTCAAAACCAGTGTAAAAACATACTTTTATTCCAATTTTATTGGAATCTGAAAACATTGATTTTTTGGCTGTTCTCATGCTCCTGGTTTCATTTACCTGCAATGCTGGGAATACAATTTTGCGCATTGTAAGGTTAGGAGAATGGTCCAGTCAGGCTTAAAAGTAGGCTTGAGGTTGCTGGGAATGATAAAAGTACACCAACAAATGAATAACAGGCTTTTCTAATGTAAAACCCCCATAAGACAACGTACTGTGTTTAGACGGTACACATTTTCTTTAATAACTCGGTAAATATTTATGCTAGAATGACGAGAGATGGCTTAAAACTTTTACCTCACTAATTCCCATCTTTTGATATACATTAATGTTACATCCGGGGCTTTTCTAACCCTTTTAGGGCCCAAAACCCGAAATTTGAAAGATTATTCCCCAAAAAAGTTTTCCGATTGTTTTGCCCAACGAACTTGTCCAACTGATTATAGAATGGAATATCCCTACCAAATTTAAAGTAAATCGGACAAAAAATGTGACCGCTGGAGTGCATACACACACACACACACACATATATATAAATGTATGTATCATTTTGAACAACCCCCAAAACGTGTTCAGAGGGTCACGTTAGGAACTTCTATGGTGGGCCCAGGCTTGAATTTCACCGTGCGGGTCATGCTAATAGTTCACTTTCCATAGGAAATTCGCTAATAAAATTAGGTACTTTGTTTACATACATAGGCCCCTAAGTGCCTTATTTTTCGATCTTGCAGGCTCCTCTCACAAAGATGGTGTGAGATAAACGATTCTGAAAGCCGCCAACTGAAATACGGTGATACAATTGCTATAGGATTAATTCATTGTAAATTGGCCACTTATTCTTTATGTAGAGTTCAACATTGTGCGGGACAATCAGGTTAGGTTACTTGATTTATATATAGCCTGATTTACTAATATAATCCAACCTCACAGCACACTGTATAAGTTGGTACTCCAATTAAAAATCTACATTAGGCTCTTGAAACATATTTTTAGCAGTGAAAAATGACACAAAGGTTAAATATGCAACAATTCTCCTTTCTAACACGACACGTAGGTTTGGTAGTTGAAAAAAAACCTTTCTGAATTTCATTTATTATAACATTTTCGGATTCTCCAGTTTTTTGTGAACAAAATGAATATGCATATTGATATGTTTACTTCAAAATTGGATTTATTACAAATTTCTAAAAAATAGTATGCAAAATCACCAAAATAACCCTGCCACTCCAGCCAAAACGTTCAAAGTCTTCATGCCACTGGGAGGGTTAATGTTTTGTGTTGGACATTTTAGTAGAACAAACTTTTTCAGGGTAATTGATTTGAGTACTTTTTTGCAGATCCTGGTTGATATACTTTCTGATGAAGAGTTGGAGCCCATTGAGGATGTGCCTTTACACAAGAAAATACTGATCGTTCTGTGGTTACTTGGCACTTCAGGCTCAAACAAAGAGGCAGCTCGAGTGTTTGAAGTGTCAGAGGAGGCAGTGTCAAGCTGTTTTTTTGACATCTGTGCAACTTTGTATAACAAATCTGAGACCTTTATCAAGTGGCCCTCTTCTGATGAGTCTGAAGAAATTGCCTCAAGGATAGAGACAAACTTTGGATTTCCTGGAGTTGTGGGGGTTTTAGGATGCCAATATTTTACCATTTCTATCCCCAAAGAATCTCTATCAAGAAGAGAACATTTTAATGGGAAACTCAGAATGTATTGTGTGGCTTTACAGTTAGTGTGTGACGATGAGCTTGTCATCAGAGACATTTTCCCTGGTTTGCCTGGAGGAACTCGTCCCGCTCAGGTCCTGCGGGATAGTACACTAGGTGAACTATTGACCTCACAACCAACCGAACTTATCGATCCTAATAAACACATCCTGGCTCCCTCTGAGTTTCCACAATTTACATCCATGCTCACACCCTACACCAAAAAATCTGAATCCTTAACCCAAGATGAAGAAGAGTTCAATGCTCTACATGGAAATGTGTGTCTTTTGGCGGATCAAACCTTTAAAATGCTAAAAGATAGGTTTCGTGTTCTAAAACTACTTGATCCAGAGACCGCAACTATGGTTCTAGTGACAACATGTGTTCTGCACAACATTTGTGTTCAAAATGGTGACACTTAAAATGCCGAAGAAATTGCTTGGCTGCAGTTAAAGTGTGAATTTTGTAAACTTAAAACTGAAACTATTTTAAATAATTAAAATCCGTTTTAGATCTTTAGTCATTGTAAATCATTTACTCTTCAACTTAAAGAACCTTGACTCTTAATACATAAGGCATGTTTTTAAAGTAAGTACTGGTTTTGAACTCCACTGTTGTAGCGCTGCGGTTGGCATTCCTGCATGCTGCGCTGTGTACCTGCATCTATTGGGAAGCCTGGGATGAAACTACGGCAAAAATCAACCGGATTTTCATTTGTTTGTGAGCATTCTAAATGGTGCCGACAATTGAGGTCCCCGCCAACTTTGAAGTCGCGATGTGATTATATTTCTAAGTGTTAACTGTGTGAAAGCGGCTAAAATTCAACGGCAGATTAGTGAAGTGTATGGACAAAAAATAAGCAATAGAATAGCACACAAATGAGTTCAAAAATTTAAAGATGGCCATATGAATGTTCATGACGAGGAACAAAGTGGGCGACCCTCAGTCAATACTTACTGTTTGGTGCATACAGTTTATCAAAACGTGACTGAGAACAGACGGTTTACGATTTCTTCGCTACCTTATGAGTTTCCTTTAGTGTTAGGAAGTGTTTTTTATGCATTTCTTACCGAATGACTAAATTATTGAAAATTGTGCTCACGCTTCAAAAATGTTGACAGAGGTACAAAAATCCAAGCGTTTGGAAAGTGCGTTGTCTTCTCTGCGGTACGAGGAGGAAGGTGATACATTTTTAAGCCAATTTGTCAAAGGTTTCGAATCACTTCTTGATGCTAGAACACTTTGCTATACACTTTGATAATTTCCTGAAGAATTTCAGCCGCTTTTACACCGTTAGCAATTGGAAACTAAATCGCTGCGCGACTTCGAAGTTTGTGGAGACCTCAATTGTTGGTGCCATTTTGAATGTTCACAAACAAATTAAAATCCGGTTGATTTTTGCCAAAGTGGGGTCCCAGGCTTGCCAATAGATGCAGGTACACAGCGCAGAATGCAGGATTGCCAACCGCAGCGCTACAGCGGCAGAATTCAAAAACGGTACTTACTTTAAAAACTTGCCTCATATTTGGGTTTAATTCAATCCCAAAACTAATAACTATACCAAGACTCAGTGCACACTTGTCGGTTGTATTCTGCCCCAAAGTAGTGAGCTCAAATAGATTTTAACATGCCAACTCACGTTTAATGACAGTCATGTGGTTACAACCTCTTAGTCTTTTCAGCTCTGTCTGCCTCACATCAAATTCTTTTTATTTGTATAAGTACAACAAATAGTGTTGATGATTAATTATAGGCTTTGGCCTAGTTTAAATCAGAACAGTTTACACCTACAGAATTGTCTAATGAAAGAAAAGCTTGTTCTAGTAAATATTCTTTTGATAACATCTTGAAGTTGACAATATCTTCTACATTGTTAATATCTTATGAACAGATTTCAAGAATGATTTCAAACATTTACCTGCTTCTCCCATAAGACTGATTTTAGCACATTTAAATCCCATGCCCCCCCAACGAATGTCCAATCATTGATTTATGAATGGTTATAACAAAAAAATACTTAGCATTTCCAGTGAGCGGAATTACCACAGATAATCTTTAAATAAAATTCAAAGATTTTCAGTACAGTGGACCCTTAGTAGTCCGTCGGTATTTAGACAGGACACAAAGATACTGCTGTATTCTCTCTCTCTCTCCCCACCTCTCTCTCTCCCTCTCTCACTCTCTTTCACCATATTTATCTTGGTCCCGTTAGGTGTTTTTTCAACCCCCAAAACCCTCTCAGAAAACACATTATCAATACTATATTTTTTCACTCATGACCCCCCCCCCCCCCCCTAAAAGGATGGTCTGTATCTGCCCCTGAGCAATCTAAGGGCTTTCACTTGTATACACAATTATTAAACATACTTCTTGGGTTTTTAGACTTATTTTACAATTTGAAATATAAATAATTTTCTTAAACAGCATGAAACAATACGTTTTGTTACAATTAAACAGGTTGCAATAAATAATGCTTCTCACAATACCATAATGTATATTTACACATATACTGTATGTACATTCAACAGAGGATCAAACATAAAAGATAGTAACAAGATAATTTATTTTGACTAATTGCACCTATCAGAGAATGACATAATCCATGATCAAAAACTGAGAGAGATAGAATTTATTATACCCTGTTTAATTTGAAATATAAATACTTACATATCCTATCAACAACTCATTTTCTACATAATAATAATAATAATAATAATATTTATTCCGTGACAATGTTTAACAATGTGTTGGAATTTACAAAACAAAATATTAAATTTATGGGAAAATCTTTAAACCAGGTAAGGTAGGCCTGAGTCCTATCTTTCCCTTCCTGGCGGGGTACGGCCCTTTTCTGGGAACCAGTCCGGCATTTGCCTAAATGAGATGAGAAACCGTACAAACTCTTCTCAGAATGGCCGGCCTGGGATGAAACCCAAGGCCTCCCGAATGTGAGGTGCAATAATCGCTACCTCACTCGGTTGAATTTTTTTACATTTATACATTATATTTTTATACACTTTAATATTGAAAATAAGAAGATTACATAAACAACATATTATTATATTGTTTATGTAAACTTTTGTAGTTAGTCAGTAGTTTTATTTGACTTTTTTCACAAAATGTTTTTCTTGAATAGACTGGGATATAGATTAATAGTTTCTTCTACAAAAATTATTTGAATAACAATAATACCCACTTAACTTTAACTTTTGTTTTTTAATTTTCAGACTTGTTATTTTTTTGTTTTTTTATCTTCTTTTTTGGTATTTTGTAATTTTTCTTCATCTTTTTATTAACTTGCCTATTTTATTTTGTTTTATTCCATCTTTTCTTTTCTATTATTTCTTCATTTTCATTATCTTCATACTCCATTAATTAAAAAATATTGGAGTAAAATTTTATGATCTGACTATTGATTTGTTATCTTGTTTATTAATTATAGTGTTCTCTCTTTCTTTATTTGTTTGTTAACTTTGTTTTTATATTGTTTGTAATGATTGTTGTTGTTTTTTATTTTTTATTATTGTTAAATCATAACATAATAAACATTGTTTTACAACTGCATGTGAACAAAATAACTATGTATAGTTTTAAGGAATAAAATGACATCTGAAATGTCATATTTAAAGTGGTAATAAAATTAAAAAATCAAAAAACAAATTATTATTTTTTATCAACAATCATTACAATAATGGACCGTCTACTATCTACACCCAAAGGTTGTAGAGTTTCGAGTCTGATATACCATCCGCATCACTACAGCCCGGATGCTTGGATGCTTCGAGTACTATTGACCTATGTATATTAAATCAAACTTAATTAAGTAATATATATTTTAATAGTTTATTTTAAAATTTAATATTCTATATGCATTGTTGATTAGTTGTCAGAAGTTGTATGATCATTTTGTGTAACATTTTCTTTTTATAGTCTATATAATTTGTAATTGTATCTTTACTTACATGTTTAATTTATTATATAACACTATACATTGGTTTGAAGAGCATGGGATTCTTGCCACAGATGCAGGGTTTGCAGGCGACAGGGTTCTTGGGTGGGTGTGAAGGAGGAGGGGGAGCGGGTTGTGGGGGAGGATACAATCCTGCGACAGAGTAGACATATGGCTGCACCTTCGATGACTGAACGGAGATTACAGAATACGCGGAGAACTCAGGGTCTGCTGCCGTCACAACTGCCAACACCATCAGCACCTAGACATCAAAGGATTGGTTGGTCATTTGAACTCTTACAGTCAATATTTGGTTTCTATATCTAATTATTTTGATTTAAAATATAAGTTGGTTCAATCATTAGGCATTTTTTTCAGACAGTACAACATGATCCAAAGAATGGTGTCATACATGAAAAATAAATTTAATTTAACTTGCTGGATATAAATAAATTGTTTGTACAGTTGATGTAACCCCCATCTATAACCACCTTACTCTCTTTTTTATTAACAAAACACCTTTGTTCCCTGGTGTTATAATTATGAATTTGACTATTAGCCCAGTCAAATTAGACAAATCGAGGGAAATAATCCTGGAGATTTGAAAACTGGTAGGATTGTTCATTACCCTCTTCTGTGAATCATACTAAAAGTCCCCGCTCGTGGGTTGTGAGCTGGCGGTGGGGGAGCCTCTTATGGTGAAATTTCATGGTGTATGCGAATATTCCATATTTTCATTACGATTTCCTTAGTTATTAAGTTTAGCCAAACGTGTTACATATCGAATTGAAGGAAATTAAATTACTAACTAAAGAAGTCATTTGTAATTTTGTCATAGGGTTAACGGTTAAAGAGTTATTGACTTTACAAGCTGTGAAATTATCAGCAGTAAGGCGTTTCGGAAGTTTCCCCTTATAAGATAGGCAAAATAAGATAAATATACCGTCAACCTGGACACAACCAAAACAGGAAAATGTTGAAGAGTTTTTAAACTAGAAGTTACTCCTTAACAACCCCAAAAATTGGAACACCTCGAAAAATTCAATTAAAAATGGTGGTTTGAGAATACATGATGGTATGTATAGTGTTAGAATATACTGTAGCTAGCTCAAATCAAAATTCTTTATTCAGAAAAGCATATACAGTATATACAATGAACGAGTCGAGTATGTACAGATAACATATACAACAATAAGCCTTATGAATCTATTGTCTTAATTTATCTATTATTTAAAAAATTGTCCAATGAGTAAAAAGCTTCCTTTACTAGGAATAGCTTCTTCCCCATAGGGGAAATTCGCTAAAAAGCAGGATTTAAAAAAAAATGTAGACAATTTGATGTTTTGATCATTGCTCGATATCAATTGGTTAGTGAGATATTGAAAGGTTAAGATAATGAGTGCAAAATGCTCCTTTTGCACTCCTACCATGCAAAAATTTATGAATTCAATATTTACGCTTTTAGCGATGTTATAGTGAACTTAGGAACACGTATGCCAACACAACTGCTTATTCAACATCTACATCTCGAGTGGCTGAGTTTGCGGTGGCACAGTGTGCAAAGGGCCTTACAATCCTACTAATAATAATAATAATACGGTATGCAGTATAATATAAAAGTTTGGTTGGACTTACAAATAAGTTCACACAATTAATTAGTGAAATAGTAAAAAGCTTAGGAAGTATAGTAATATAGGTATAATTTTGAATCTTTCCAAGGCTTTTAGCTAAATGGCTCAAAAACAGTTCCTGGACCATCCCACGTTATTGGGGACCAAAGATTTTGAATACGTTTTCCCACTGTAGGGCTCTGCCCTGCTGGCCATTTCTATCACTTCCTGACGTCTTATTTTGATGTATGATGGTTTGTTGGATTTGTTTCATAAATAAGATGCATCTCTCAAAAGATTCCCCACTTGTTGTTTGTTTAACATTGCCAACATTGGGGCTCATCTGCCCTTACTGGAAAATTTGCCATTTACTGTGCCTTTACCCATGACACCATGATACTGGTTCCATACCAGTTTTGAGGCTGACATTGGGTACAGCAATTGAAGTTGTCATTACATATGGTAAGTCTTTTGACTGTCCATTATGGCAAACTTCCCTTTCACCTTTGGTCCCTCCATTTGCAGCGGCTAGGGACAGAATCTCCGGGTTTGGTCCCCAACCTGCCAACCTGAGAATGGATGGTCCCTGGCTGTTGTACATGGATACCCTGTCAGTTGAGTTGACCAGTTGAGGGCAGAATGCGGGTCCCCTGATTGAGAGCCTCACCCCAGCTGTCACAGGGGCACGGGAGTTGGCCCTCTGAAGGGTCGATTTGGCTGCCGTCCCATCCCACCCTTTCCTTTCCAGCTATATCCTATCTTTCCGGTAACCTGCGCAATATTCCCACTTGTGGAAGATGTGGATAGCAGCTATGCTGGGGTTTCCTAATCCGCAACATTGATGATGATGAAAACGTCCGATTTCGATGAAATTTGGCTCAAATGTGTAAAGTGACATTCATGACTTTAAGTTTAATGAATAAAACTTGGTATGCAGCTTCGACTGATTAAGTTATATCGATAATTGTATAAAAACATATTTTGTGTTCCTTTGTTGCAGCAAACCTGCGTACTCAGCTTTCAATGTTATTCTTATGGAGAATAAATAAAATGCTATACATCACTAACTTATTTATTCGTGTATTTTTATGAAACTTGGTGAGTGGCTTTATGTGGTTGTGAGAAATTACAAAGTTTCATAACATGCATTGGAAATTCGCTGAGTACGCAGATTTGCTGCTATGGGAGTATTGTTCACTCACTTCCTAAAGTTAATACTTAACCGAATTTGATAATTCTTTTTTTATTTAAAAGATAATTTTAAGTTCTAAGTCGCTGTAAAGCCATTATTTTTATTTAGGCCCCAGGGCTCTGCCCCACGGGACTTCCAAGTTCCCATGTTATTCATATAGAGGAGAGTTTTATTTGATTTATGTCACATGTGTTTTTTCTTAATTCAATAAACAGCTGTTTGCGGGAAGCAACTAGTTTTTGTAAGCTGAATACAATGGTGCAAACTAATATCACCTAAACAAAAAGTATTAAAATTTAAGATGGCAGGAGCGCTCCCATGAAGATGTAGTGGCTGGACAAATGGTGGCGATAGTGTGCAGTATCCCATATGGGTCAAAACTGGTAGCTAGCAAAATCGCATCCCCTTGCCACCACATTTCAGGAAGCGCGGCAAGTCGCGCCACCAAAACCCAATCTTACCACGTGGTGGCACATCTATGGTGGCCCAATGTGTACCAGGGCCCGGATTATACAGTGTATCCGTCAATTGAAATGTTTGTCTTTTTATATTAGCGAATTTCCCCTATAGGGAAGAAGCTATTACCGTAGTTGGCATGGTAAGACCTAAGCCCGGGACCATGATAACTTTTCTTTTTGAGGTCCTCAGATGCCAAAAACACCATTCATTCAAAACTATATAGTTATACAGGGTGTTGAAAAAAAACCTTCAGGACTTCGGGATATGATTACTTACATAAAAACTAAGGAAGAAGTTCCTGTTAACACATGTCCTAAAATGCTCGGTTTTCCGTATATCCGTCTGTATGTGTTTTTTACATGACCAATTATATCTCACGAACCACTAAACGTATAAACTTCAAACTTGGTACGTGGATGAATATTAACAAGACCTATTTAGGTATGTAGGATCAAGTTTCTACTTTGTACCATTTCAAAATGGCGGCCATTTTTAGATTTTAAAGCTTAATATCTTAAAAACCGTAAATTTTACAAAAAATTTTATAAGAGACAAAAAAGTTGTCCAATTTTATTTTCTAAACAATGGTATGAAGATTATTAAGATCGGGCCATAAATAACTGATTTATTGCAATTTGTTTAATAGAATACATGCTTATTTGCTATAATTGCTACAAAATAAGCATGTATTATATTAAACAAATTGCAATAAATCAGTTATTTATGGCCTGATCTTAATAATCTTCATACCACTGTTTATAAAATAAAATTTGAAAACTTTGTTGTCTCCTGTAAAGTTTTTCATAAAATTTACTGTTTTTAAAATATTAAGCTTTAAAATCTAAATATGGCCGCCATTTTGAAATGGTACAAAGTAGAAACTTGATACTACATACCTAAATAGGTCTTGTTAATAGTCATCCACGTACCAAGTTTGAAGTTTATATGTTTAGTGGTTCGTGAGATATAATTGGTCAAGTAAAAAACACATACAGACTGATATACGGAAAACCGAGCATTTTAGGACATATGTTAATAGGAACTTTTTTTCTTAGTTTTTATGTAAGTGATCATATCCCGAAGTCCTGAAGGTTTTTTCCAACACACTGTATATATCTATATACGGGTTGAGTCAGACACCCATTCAGCATGTATAACGGGAGAACGGTCAAAAGTCTTCAAACAAAATACTTCCCCATCAAAACACATATGGGCTATCTATTAGAAATATTTTCATCAAAATCTATAAACAGAATGTTCCAAAACTGAAGGTCACGGGTTCGAATCTCAAAATTTTCTTACGTAAACAGAGAGAATATTATATATAATTTTAAAGGTCTCGTTCAAAGAAACATTTTGACGAAAACAAAAATCACTTATCTTTATCCGTTTCAAAATGGCGGCCATTTTTGTGTAAAATATTACTCGTGTTTTTTGCCGACTTAAATTTCTTACTCCTGATAAACTCATCAGCTTTACTCTGATATGCTACAAGACAGGCTTTTTTTTAGAAAATCTATATTTAAAAAAATATTTATTTAAAAAAAATCAGCAAAAAACATTGATTTCCCACATTAAGTGCATGTTAACCCTTTGAGTGCCACGCAACGATATATCGTTGTGCACGGAACATCCGAAAAATACTTCACAACGATATATCGTCGTCGGTGGTCTTACTGAAAAATACATTGCAACGATATATCGTTGTTATGGAAAATTTTTCTTACGTCATTACTTTTTATTATTTCTTTCAGGTGATTTCCAGGATAGTTTCTAGCTCTATAAATCTAGTAGTTATTTGGTGAAAATCTTATATTTGAACAATGTTTATTTATCTGAAAAAAATATAAAAAATTTCCCGCATGTATAATATGTACCTATTCAAATTTTTTATTTTTTAGATATTATATATGTGCATAATATTATAGCTAAACTTTAAACTTACAAAACAAAAAAAGTTTCATAATAATATCTTACCAAATAAAAAAGTTATTGATTTTATGTACAAAACCCTTGCAAAATGTTGATTTTGTGTATCGTTGTTATAGATAATTTTTCTTACATCATTACTTTTTATTATTTCTTCCAGGACATTTCCAGGATATGTTCAGGTAAACATATACTCCATAAATATATGAGGCCTAGTTAGTTTGCTTTATGAAATAATATTGTAATAAAACTTAAACCCTTGAATAAAGTTAGGCTACTGTCTTGTGTACTAATTTACAGTTTTTATATTAGGCTACTGTCTTGTGTACTAATTTACAGTTTTTATATTTTTTTACATTTATGGAAATAACTCGTCCGCCTACAGCCCAAATTTGATGAAACTTTCAGGAAATATTTTGGGAAACATGTCCTCTATAAATCTAGTAGTTATTTGGTGAAAATCTTATATTTGAACAATGTTTATTTACCTGAAACAAATAAAAAAAAAAATTAAAAGAAATTTCCCACATGCCTATATTTATTTAAATTTTTTATTTTTTAAATATTATATATGTGCATAATATTATAGCTAAACTTTAAACTTGCAAAACAAAAAAAGTTTCATAATAATATCTTACGAAATAAAAAAGTTATTAATTTTTTTGCAAACCCTTGCAAAATGTTGATTTTGTGCCTGGCACTTTTTGGATATACTCTGTTAAAAACTCTGGCACTCTAGGGATATGACAACCGAAAAACTCTGGCACTCAAAGGGTTAATTGTACACAACACATAAAACGAATGTGACCACAGAATACATGCAAGTGTTATGCAAATTAACATGCACTTCATATGGGAAATTAATGTTTTTTGCTGATTGCAGAAAAACTAAAAGAGATACAAGGTTGGTGTAAATTAGAAAGTTGCTAGGATTTACATGACCTTTTCAACACTGGAAAAGGCTGTTTTCCATATCTTAATATCGTTTTATTACCTCCCATACCCCTATACCAACTTGTTATCCCGACAATATCTCCTTCTAACTTTAACATTGGCATCCTATTAGTGAATTTAAATATAGCCAAGAGCATCGAAACAGCACAAAAATAAAATTTTTTAATTAAAAAAAAAAGTGTAACCAGTTTTGGTTTTAAACCCTTTATTTGATATTTTTAAGGTTTAAATGCGGAAATTCACTTTTCTCACGTCAGCGTGCTGCGTGCGATCTCGTTTACCTTTTACTACAGCATGGAGAGGAAACACATGCTTTACTAACTACTCCACTACTCCACAACTGTATATTAAACAATATAAAATAACGGCATGGCAACGAAACATTCGTTAGGGAACACATAAGCCCTTGCAACATGGTATTTAAAACTCAATTTATTATGAGTGTTTTAAGCCCATCATGCACTAACTACATGAATTGTTGAGCAGATATTTGGAAGAAGATAGGTCTATCCCAAAAATCTGTTATGGGCTTATTCCCGTTCCAATGAGGCTTGGCCCTATTAATGACCATCACAATTTCCATGTTAATCATATCCTTGCTAGACCGATTGAAAAAATAATTGGTAGAAAGACAGCAGGAAATGGGAATGTACCATAAGCAGAAATAGGCCTATACTTTCCGTCCCTTATGTCCTTTGCACCATTATAACACTCACTTGGTAAAGTGTCAGCATGTGATTTTTGTGAGAATAGTGTTTAGAGCCAATGTATACAAATATTTAATGTATACATTATTAGGTTATGTATAAATTTCTAGAACCATTACAAATTAAGATAGAATAATTGAATATAAAGCGGACATGTCCAAAATAAAACAAAACGAGCAAATAAACAAAGTAAATATGGTCGCCTTGGAGAGGAACTGTGAAGATAGGCATTTTGAACAAACTGATTGGCTTTTCAAGCAAAGCTCGGTCCCCCAGGTGATGAAGTGCTTCAACAAATGTATCTAACTTTTCAAATTTAATATTACACAATGATCGCGAGCGAAGCCGCGATGGGCTACTACTATAGTTGTAATAATATTTGTAGTACAAAATAGATTGAAATTTCTTCTTTAAAACTTGATTAAATCTTCAATAATCAACTACAATGAAACAATTACCTTGGTAACAATTTACAAATAATCTTTTTAAACCTAGGATACAATTTTGATGATTTTGTTATTATTATTAGCTTCCTCAGCTAATTTTCATCTCTCTTTTTCGTAATGCAGTTTATTAGTGACCACAAGGTTTGCTTCAAAGTGGAGCTGCAGTAGCAGGTGTGGCATTGTAGTGGGAGAGGCATCCATCGGACTGGCGGGGAGAGGGGAGGCAGTGGGGTAGCCGGAGGTGGAGTCTGAGGGGAGAGTAGATTCGTTTGATGATTCGTGGAAGATGGAGGACGGATCCTGGATGACACTACAGGAGAGCAGCATCTGATAAGGTAGGTGGTGGCAGTCACCGAATATAAAAATTGGTAGGATGGAGGTAAAAAAAATATAGGAGCTGGAATAAGAGGATGAAGGTTAAAACCCTATGACAACCCTCTGCCGAAATCCATAGCAGCCTCTAATAGAAGAAGAGGTAACGCGTCAGAGGAGGAGGTGGTGGCTACCTCCAAATATTAATAAATGGTTTGAGGATGGAGGAAAAATAAAGGTGCTGGAAGAGGATGAAGGGTGACACCCTATGGAAACCCTCTGCTGAAATCCATAGCAGCCTCTAATAGAAGAAGAGGTAACGCGTCAGAGGAGGAGGTGGTGGCTACCTCCAAATATTAATAAATGGTTTGAGGATGGAGGAAAAATAAAGGTGCTGGAAGAGGATGAAGGGTGACACCCTATGGCAACCCTCTGCTGAAATCCATAGCAGCCTCTAATAGAAGAAGAGGTAACACATCAGAAGAAAAGGTGGTGGCTGTCCCGAATATTAAACAAATCGTAGGAGGATGGAGGTAAAAAGTAGAGGTGATGGAACAGGATGCAGGATAAAACCCTACGGCAATCCTCTGTTGAAATTCAGCAGTCTCTATCAGATGAAGGGTGAAGCATAAAACTTGCTGATTCATGAAATCCACTCAGGGAAAATATGTCCAGGAGCACCCAGCATGAACACGAGCTTGGATAGCATCAAGGAAAAATGAGAAAGGCGTTCAATTTGGAAATGTTTAAAACTGGTCTCATTTCATATAGTTAGCACTTCATGCAGATAAGAAGTTCAAATCCTTCAAATTGAGAATTTAGATCGACATCTTAACCCCAGATGCAAGATTTGCATTTTTTTTTTGATAAATCTAACGATCCTTAAATTATTGAAGTCAAGTGGTGAATAACTGATCGATCTGTTATAATTTGCATGTGACTGCAATTAGCTCATCTTTGGTTCCTCCACAAAACAACAATGGAATAAGTAACAAGAACTGTAACAACTCGGTTTTTTACAACTCGGTTTCAATAATAATTTAAGTATTGTTAGATTTGTCATAATATTTCCTAAAAGAAGTTATTCTTGTAAGGTTTTTTTTTTAAATGGTTTGTTTTAAAGCTATTTAACATAGACAATTTTAAATGTCAGCCATTTTGAAATTGTCAAAGATAATCACCCCATAGCTTTTGGGTTGATAGACATTATCACCATAAGCAATTGACTGATGTGTGATACAATTCAGTTCAGTAGTTTTAAAAATATGGACCTTAAAATAAAAACAACAAATAGACAACCGGAAAACTCTGCATGGGAGGCCCTCAGAGTGTTTGTCTTGACCCAAGTAATTCAACTATTTCTCCAGAGAGTTAAGAGACACCCTGAATGTATGTGATATACGTTTTTCAGAATAAATAATATTTTATTGATATACAAATAGTTTGCATAAAAACACCTATAAAATTAATGATCCTTATAAAATACAAGCAATTATTTTTCAAAATAACAGGAGAATTGGGAGAAATTGTTTTTTAAGCCAATCTTAGGGATTATATTCAGATAAACCTCCAAAATTAATCCCTTCTATAAATAAGACTGTATAAGACATGTATAAGACTGTTTTGCTTAGAACTGAGTAATATTATAACTTACGACAAACAGTGACATGGCTGGAACCTCTTCAAGTGACATCCATCAATCATGTGCGTCTTGCGGTTCAAACATGTTTTATACTCTGCCAGACCCTCCCTGATATGGTCCATAGCCTCAGTTTCAGTTTCAACCAGCTATCAGCTTCACACACGACTGTTTGTCATGCATGTCAGGTCTCAAATATTTGATCCTGTTCATTGAACTCCTGATCAGTATCTAGTAAAAAATACGATTCATATGATGGCTTCAACAAATTTATAAGATATCACGAATTTAGAAGTAACAGTGGTTTAGTTCTTCATAAAACTAGTTTACGGTTATTTTTTAGAAATGTTTCCCTTTAAAAATAAACCTTACTGTTAAAATTGAACGGAAAAACCCAAAAGTGTAAAATAATTATGGATTACAGAAGTAAAAGAAAATTGTATTGTATATCTTTATGAGCCTGTGGGAAAGATACTGAAATAGTGGTACTGAGATGGCTCCCTCACTCATAATAATACCTTTTTTAGTTTATATTGTAATTTTCACACAACCTCTACAAGCTTCTATGATGTAGAACTTGTAGAATAATTTCCAGAAATAAAGGATTTGTCTATTGTCTATTATCACTCCAGCACCCCTCGTAGATACTCCCACCACAGTCCTCCCTTACCATTGGTATTGGATAATCTTTACCTAGAAAAGGCAAAGCCCACACTTGATCACTCACTCATCACGAATTCTCCTACTTCCCATTTACATAGAGTTGAAATTGGGTACACTGATTCTTCAGGCATAAAATAGGAAAACTAAAATAGGAAAACTTCAGGCATCCTGATCTGACCTTAGGGCTTCACCAGAGACCTCGACAAAGTCCCCATGTATTCCTTATGGATATTCATTTTTGTTTGAGCTGATGAAAATACAAACAGCTAATCTTGATTCGTAGTAGTTCCAAGGGCTAACCGCAGAATGCAGCACATACAACTGTGATAGTTTTTATAAATCATTTGCGAAGCCTGTGGCTAACAGCTAGTTTATAAATAAAATTACAATACAAATGCAATAGCTAGACTTTTAGTGATCCTCTAAAAATACCTACTCTTTGTCCAGAATTTACCTCTAAATCCCCTGACCTTTCAACGGGATTAACCAATTCCTCAGTATGTGGTAACCCTGAGCTAGTGACAGGTTTTACTGTAGTGTAGTGTAAATGCCTCTTCCACATGTGTAATTAACCATGGTTTAAATCTTTAGCATATTACCTCTTGGGGTCGCTCCGCAGTTGTTATTACAAACCCCGTGTCCGTTAAAATAATTTTATATAGTATCCTATTTTGATTGATTTGAGATATATTCACACTACATTTTGTCATCATTCAATGGTCCTCTGTCATTTGTATATACCATGTGAAAGTTACATCAACAGTTTATTGGATAGACCTGGGTGGGAAGGCCAGTCAGTTTGTTATTTGGAGTAATATTTTACCAATTCCCCCTACTGATAATCGGATTTGTATAGCTCATTTGCCTCTTTTATACATTTTTAAGGCTCCTTCTGTTGTTATTTATGGCTCAATGTCCCTTTCATTTATTATACCACTCTATATATGTAATCTTCACTCAAAGCTTTTAGTCTCTGCTCTCAGGAAACCACATGTTAAAAATTATAAACAACACGAGTATTACGTTGACAGTTCCCTGATCTTTTCTGACAGCCAGGCTGCTCTGAGGGCGCTGGACTCTTGTGAGTTCAGGTCTAGGGTTGTGTGGGACTGCTACAAAACAGTGTCTTGTGCTGGTAGACGCAACATGGTTACTCTTTGTTGGGTGCCTGGTCACTCTGGGATCGTGGGTAATAAGGTGGCGGACAGGCTGGCTAACGCGGCTGCCTCCCTGGTTCCCATGGGTCCCCCCCTTTTTGTGGGATATCTCGTTCTTGTGCTTCGCAGGTGATCGGTGCTTGGGCTCGGGATCGTCATAGAAGGAGATGGGTAAAGCTCCCTCTTCATAGGGTCAGCAAGCTCAACCTCCGGGGACCATCCCAGCAGGTCACAAGAAATCTCCTGGGTCTCAGTAGGCTGGACATTAGGCGGATCACAGGTATGATTACGGGCCATGGTCACCTAAGGAAACACTTCTCTCGGATGGGCGTTTTCAATGGTGACTCTGCATGCAGGAAATGTGGGCAGTACGAGCAGACTGCAGACCATCTGCTCTTCGATTGCGATGAGCTTAGGGAGGTAAGGGCTTCAACTCTGGGATCTATGGTCAGGGGTGGATACCTGCCTCCTGAGGAGCTCGTCGACAGGATGATGCAGTTCATCAGGCTCTTGAACCTGGAGGAGTACTGATACCTTCTCATTTCTTCTTTTCGGGGGTGCGCAATAAGCCCAGTGTGGCTGATGTGCCTTGGGACCTAAGTCCGCCCCTTTTGATGATGATGATGATGATGATGATGGGGGATTAGTACGCAGGTTTGCTGCAACAACGAACACCAAAAATGGGTTTTTATGCAAATATCAATAGAACTCAACTAGGTGAACGAACATACCAAGTTTTATTAATTTATGTTCATAATTAAGGCATACATAATACTTATTCTCCATAAGAATAATATGGGGCCTGAGGACGCAGGTTTGCTGCTACGGGAATTATTGGTAAAAATTATGTTTTTGTGCAAATAACAATAGACCACAACTAGATGAAGCCGTATACCAAGTTTCGTTAGTATATGTTCATAAATAAGGGAGCTATAATATCTTTCTTATCCTCCATAGGAATAGCATATTGGACAACATACTGTGTTTAGCACTTTCAATAACCAATTGACGTAGAGAAATGATCAAAACAACAAATTGTCTGTTTTTTTAAGCTGAATCCAATGGTGAAAACTAAAATTTGACTTTTTAAATTATTCCATGTAAAAACTTAAAATAATCCATTTTTTGGGGTACAAAACCCCCCACCCAAATACCACTTTGGATGAGTTGCTCTGTCTGGTTTTTGAACTTAAAGTCATAAATACTTTACACGTTTGTACCAAATTTGATCAAGATCGGACCATTTTTATGAGAGTTATCGCACCAACGGACACATATATATATACAGGTTCGAATAAATGGTGTTTTTGGGGTCTGGGGACCTCAAAACCAAACGTTATCATGGTCCCGGGCCTAGGTCTTACCATGCCGACTACGGTAATAGCTTCTTCCCTATAGAGAAAATTCGCTAAAATGAACATTGGACTTATGGAGTTTAAAATAATAAAAAATACCCCCGTTGCAGCAAACCTGCGTACTCAGCGAATTTCCAATGCATAATATATGTCTTAATACCACACAAAGCTGCATACCTAGTTTCATAAAAATATATTCACAAATAAGCGATATATACAATTTAATTATTCTCTATAAGAATAACATTGGGGATGAGTACGCAGGTTTGCTGCAACAAGGAACGAAAAAATGGGTCTTTCGTTCTAGGTAAACTAGGTAAAGTCATATACAAGGTTTTATTAATTTATGTTAATAATTAAGAGACACATAGCATTTTAATTTTTCTCCATAAGAATAACATGGGGGCTGAGTACGCAGGTTTGCTGCTACGTAGGTTTGTACCTTTAGCAAAAAAAATGTTTTTTTGAACAAATATCAATAGACCACAACCAGATAAAGCCGTATACCAAGTTTCGTCAGTATACGTTCGTAAAGAAGCGAGATATAATTATTTTCTTATAAGAACAGCATTAGACAACGTACTGTGTTTAGCACTTTCAATATCTCGGTAACCTATTTACGCAGAGAAATGATCAAATTACCAAATTGTGTGTTTTTAAAGTTGAATTCAATGGTGAAAATTAAAATTTGATTATTTCAAAAATTATATGTAAAAAGTTCAAAAAACCCATTTTTGGGGTACAAAACCCCCCAAAATCCCCCTTTAGATAGAGCGATATGGCTGATTTTCAATTTTAATGTCATAAATGTTGCTTTACACGTTTATACCAAATTTCATCAAAATCTGACTTTTTTTACGAGAGTTATTGCTCCCTGTAACATTTTTACTTTCTCCCCCTATACATAGTATATGGAGAAAGTATTGTTTTCGTAAAAATTTTCGAATTTGAGTTGTCAGTGGAAATATTCGTTTTGGTGCTCCCTGAACCCAAAAAAGTGGTTTTTACGTGATGTCTGTCTGTGTGTGTGTGTCCTCCGTGTGTGTGTGTGTGTGTGTCTGTGTGGATGTGTACAGAGCTAGAGCCCTAACCTATGGGCCGATTTTTATGAAATTTGGCGTGTAGGTACTAATCCACGATATCTCCAGGCATTTTTTTCATTTTTTTGAATTTTTGATTTTTAAGGGTAATTATCCCCCAAAAACCGCCAAAAAACATGAAAAATCCAAATTTCTCAAAAACGGCTCTAACGATTTTGATTAAACTTTCGTGGTTTGTAGAACTTTAGGTTTCCAACAAAATGACACCACCCGCATTTCTGGAAAAATGCGGGTTCAGAAATTACAGGACTTAAAACATCAAAAATTCAGTTTTTTGGATTTTTCATAAAAAATCATAAATGTTAAAAAAGATTACTATTCACCATTAAAAAGAGCTCAAAAAACTAAATAAATTAGTATTTTAAATTACTATTCTACGATTGCTAGTTGCGGAGAAAATTGAAATTTTCATTTAGCGGTAAACACAGTACGTTGTCCAATGTTATTCTTATGGGGAATACAAAAATAAATATTTCTCTCTTATTTACTGATCAATTTCATTTGATATGCAGGTCAAGTTAGCATTGACCAACAGATGATGTTCGAAATGTGTTGCTATTTAACCCTGGGGGGGGGCAAGGGGGCATTTCCCCTCTCAAAACTACTGTGTGTAGCAACGGACTCTATAGTGCCTCCAAAAAAGCAATTTGGGTGGATATTTCTGAAAACAACTATTTTAGACAATTTTCTGTACATTTATCTATACTTCATATTCTATATTTAGTAAATAACAAATATTTTTGTCATTAAAGTTTGGCTAAAAGGGAGAAAGTATGTGTCAGTTTCCTGATACCGTTTATTATTTTTCAAATAATTCAACAGTTAAGGAAAGTTGTATTTTATTCCTTGGGCATACAGGCCTGATCAACCTGTATAGTATCTTATCAGCTGGATAAGGAAACAAAGCTGCAGCTCCAGCCGGCCCAGCAAAGAATTCAGCTCTACATTCCTGTTGAACTACGACAATAATTGCCTGACAGGCTGTACCTTGCTCCGCCCTCCCCCCTCAGTTTCTGAAGTTTAATACTGGGAGTGTAAGTTTGGCACCTACAAGGACCACATGTTCTCCAGTTCCTGCTCGACATCATAAGCTACCTCCTTGCTCATTTATGGATTTTAGCTGAGGGATTCCTGCGGGAGCTGTCTGTGCCTACCTGTGCCTGTCTGTACGGGTCGGCTGTACTGTCTGTACCTGCTGCCTGTGCCTGCTACATGTGTATGCACCTACCTAAGTGGACCTGCGTCTCCCTGCCGGTGACTTGTCACTGCACCTAGAGTTGTCAGGAGGCTGCCGCCTTACCTCGCCTGGTGTCAACCGGAAGCAGCTACCTTGCCTTCTCGAGTGTCGACCGTCATTGGATGTGGTCCTACGTACCGATAAGTGGCAATTTAATTATTATTTGAATGGAACTTCACTTACCTCTAATTGGTGAATTTTAACTGGTACCAGTAATATTATAAATGCAATTGGACTCAAACCTGTCTTTGAAAGTTTTCTTTTACTTGACGATCATCGGCGTGCCGGATTATTTCTTCGCTTTCGATGAAAAACTTAATTGCGAATCATACCTCCGACTCCATCAGGAATCAACAAGCGCATTGCGACTCATGTGTAACATTTATTGGGTCAAACTAATTTAAATATGTGTAATATATTCAACAATTTATTTATTTATCTGTAGATTCTTGTATGTTTACTGTATATTATATGTGTATGTGTAATCATTTCAGGGACTTAGTGGCCGGCCAAGGTATTTGAATTGGGAAAATCATTTGTTTGGTATTAAGATATTTTGTATTTGAATTTTGGTCATTGTTAAAACCCATGGACATTTGAGAAGGCCTTATTAGGTAATAGTGTTTTCTTGTAATTTAATTGTCTTATTATAATAAATCAGGCTCTGTAAAATTCAGTCACCTTCATTTATCAGCCAGCTTGGCTCCCGGGTAGCTACTGAGAGCTCCAGTGACGAGTAGGCCTGCGAGCCTTTGAACGCCCGCAAGCCTCCGCATCGCCACGCCAGCTTCCAGCTTCGTCCACCAAACGATGGATCCAAACGTCATCGCCGGTTTCACTACTGCAACATAAAGCCAATGCATTAGTCTGGGCTTGAGCCCCCAGGTCGAACCTATCATCCGCCTGCAAGCAAATAGGGACCACTTGCCTCGATCAATGACCCTTTGCAACTGCGGCCCCCATTGAAGTGTCCTGTCCAGAATGACTCCTAGATACTTCACCTGGTCCTGAGGAACAATGGTGGACCCCTGCAACCTGAACGGCCCGATCCCCGCAATGTTCCTTCTCCTCGTGAAGGGAACCACAACAACATTTGAAGGGTTGACGGAGAGGCCAACCTCTCCACACCAACGGCCCACCGCCCTCAATGCAAAATTGATGAGGTCTGTGACTGTGTTGTTGAACTTACCTATCACCAGGATAGCGATGTCATCAGCGTACCCTTGGGCAAAAACGCCGCTGTCATTGAGATTCCGGATGAGATCATCCACAACCAAATTCCACAACAGGGGGGACAAAACTCCCCCCTGAGGACAGCCTCTGGTCATCCCAACCTCGACCGTCTCACCGTGAAGCGAAAGCTTAGCCCTCCTACCTCGAAGAAGAGCCTCGATCCACCTACAGATCACCTCACCCAGGCCCCGTGCCCTAACGGCACGCAAAACTGCCTCTGTTACAGTGTTGTCAAAGGCCCCCTGGATGTCAAGAAAAGCACCCACTGCGACCTCCTTTCAGCCTATGGCCTTCTCTCTGCTGCCCACAAGGTGATGCAAGGCAGAGTCACATGACCTACCTTGAATGTAGGCATGCTGGTTGCAATGAATAGGCGATGTCCGCAAGGCCGTGTCCCAAGCGTACCTTAACACTAATTTCTCGAGAGTCTTCAAAAGGAAAGACGTCAGGGAGATGGGTCGGAAGGACTTAGGGTCAGTATACCTATCCTTACCGGGCTTAGGAATAAAAACAATCCTCGAGGAACACCATTAAGAGGGAATGTGTCCTAGAGCCAGACTTGCTCTGAACAAACCATAGAGAACTGGGAGTAGTGTTTCAAGACCCTGTTGAAGCCACACCGGCCTAACATCATCCGGACCCGGCGCCTTAAAGGGACTAAGAGAGTTGACAGCCCACCTGATTTTACTGAGAGTCACCACCCGACCGGCCGTAGCCCAACGCGACGCGCAGGCCCGGCCAGCCGCCCGAGAATCCTCCCCAATTTCAGGTTGCTGAAGCAAGTAGCTGCCAGGAAAGTGCACGCTGGCCATAAGCCTTAACACCTCCTGCGGATGATGGACCATCACCCCATCAGGCCCCTCAAGAGAGCCCAACTCAAGGGATCTGTCCCTTACCAATATTTTGTAGAGCCTAGAGGTCTCCCTCATGCTCTCCACATTGTTGCAAAAACTGTTCCAGGACCGCCTTTTAGCCCTCCTGACAACGAGGTTTTATTTGGTCAACATCTCGTGCAACATCTTGAAAGCAGCGAGCAAGGAATACCATAGAGTGGCAATGTGGCGCGCGGACTGACGCCGACTTTGAAACACCGGGACCTCTGGTGGAGGGGATACGGCGACTAGTCACCCTAGTAGCGAGCGTCTGGACTGTCATTCTAGGCTTGCTGGCTGTCACGTACGCCATATAGTCACTGTCGCGACTATTCCCCACACGTAACAACCTGCATTGAAATGTTTACATACTTACGATGCCGTATTGTGTTGCGTCTGGTTGTAACAACTCTACAAAAAAGAAATTGGATGGTATAACCTTTCACAAGTAATATATATTTTAGCAGTCAGTAAATTTAGTTTTCATCATGTGTTAATTAAATTTGTGTGAAATTAAATTTCGCCTATTTTAGAAATAAAATACGTTTCTGATAGTCGTTCAATATTTTGTCAGTTAACAATCTGTATAAATAAAAAAGTAGATTGTTTGTAAACAACAAATGGAATTTCTTTGACCGCGATTCAATTAAATAACGGGAGCTTGGCTTTCGATGAAACTTTTTATCTGGTATCAATACATATCTCAGAAGGTTCTTTGCTACTTAGATTATTAAAATTCACCATGGGCTAAGAGCCAAAAAGTTTTTTATTTTTCCTAATTTTGTTTACCTCTTCTTCGGCAGCAACCGGGTACCAGCTAGTGTAAACTAATGCTGTTTAACAAATTCACAAAGAAAAAGTAAGAAGCCAAAACAATTACATTTTTAGGTCAGTAGATTTATTCTAATTTGCTTTCCAATTATTTTTATATTTATATATTAGTTATTTTATTATTATTACTTAAGTAAATTCATTACTATTGAATTCACTCTAAATATCTTTAGAAAATTCACATTAAAGTATAATTCGCTTGCAAAACTGCGTATTTATTTGTTTACCTAAGAAACATTTATTATTGATTGATTTGAACTTCAATGATGGTTTAGTTTTCCAAAATATCAATAACTATGTTTGAAAATTTGAAAAATGCCTTTATAGAACGAAAAATGTGGATATGGAATGTAATCAGATTGGTTCCCACTCCACGCTGTGCGATGCAGCGTCGGCGCGGCGGCCGGGTTCGGGGCTGTTCGGTGGAAAATTAACTTCTCACTTTACAGCTGTCTGCAGGCTAAACTAAAGGTTTTACAAAAAAATTTTAAATGTAAACTTTAAAATTTGGTTCATTTCAAACAACTTTCTCGCTGACGAAACTCACCTGACCAAAAAATAAAAAACTTACCAGCCGACCAACTTTTTCATGTCCCAAATTTTACGAAAACTTGTTTTACTACATATTTATATATTTTTTTAATTGTTCCAATTTCAATTTGCATATTTATAAAAACCATTACTAGGGTGATTTAGTATTATTTAATATCTCAAAATTTCAGAATTTTATCTCAACTCTAAGTGGTCGATTCAACGGTGTTAATGAATCGCGGCAAATTAAAAATTGTGGTCGCGGCGGACAGTGGAGCTGCCTGTTGCACCTCTGCTAACACAGAAAGGTGGCTTCAGCACCTCTGATGTGTAAAGGATAGGGATTGCCACTCTATGGTATTCCTTGCTCGCTGCTTGAAAGTGCTAAACACAGTACGTTGTCCAATGCTATTCCTATGGAGGATAAGAAAGATATTATAGCTCCCTTATTTATGAACATATACTAACGAAACTTGGTATACGGCTTCATCTGGTTGTGGTCTATTGTTATTTGCACAAAAACATAATTTTTACCAATAATTCCCATAGCAGCAAACCTGCGTCCTCAGGCCCCATATTATTCTTATGGAGAATAAGTATTATGTATGCCTTAATTATGAACATAAATTAATACAACTTGGTATGTTCGTTCACCTAGTTGAGTTCTATTGATATTTGCATAAAAACCCATTTTTGGTGTTCGTTGTTGCAGCAAACCTGCGTACTAATCCCCCATGTTATTCTTATGGAGAATAATCAAAACGGTATATATCGCTTATTTATGAATTTATATTGATGTAACTTGGTATGTGTCTTCACCTAGTTGAGTAATATTGATATTTACATGAAACCCCATGTTTTTTGTTCCTTGTTGCAGCAAACCTGCTTACTCATCCCCAATGTTATACTTATTGAGAATAATTCAAATTTGATGTATCACTTATTTGTGAATATATTTTTATGAAACTTGGTACCTTTGCGGCTTTATGTGGTATTAAGACATATATTTTGCATTGGAAATTCACTGAGTATGCAGGTTTGCTACGACGGGGGTATTTTAAATTTACAATTTACGGGGGTATTTACAATTGCAGAATACCTTGATTGAGAGAATAAAGGGTAACACGAGGCATAATCAAATCCAGTACGCAAACAGCGCGTCCCTTCCGATTCACAGACGCAAAATGGGTACCGGATTAACTTTGCAGGCAGCCACGGTACGGCGCGGCGGGGCGTTCGATCTCATATTGGGAGATAGATACTGTAGCTCGCAGCGAAAAGAATGATTTCATGGGTTCCAAAATTTATAGCTGTAATATTTTTACACTAGATAATACACAGATTAACATAAAGTTATGAGATTTTAATTTCTTTACATAATCAAGTAAAACTGTGTTTTCAAGCTGTCATCGAATTTTGTTACACATTTGTATTTGTATAGTAAATTATGACGATTTAGGGAAGTTATATACTGTACTAGATCAAATTTTTCTTTCATAGTTAATGTATACCAATTATTTTTAGTTTATTTATTTTCAGTTTATTTATAAAATAATGCATTATTCATAACTTAAATGTCTGCGGTATAATTAATTAATTGAGACATTACTTAAAACAAGTTAAGCTTGTACTAGCTTATAATTTAGCTATTTAAAACAATTATAACGAACAAATAGGAACGGTTTCACGAAGACCAACCTGAATCTCCAGTAAAGGTGTAATTCCCAATTATAGTTTGGAGAAATTACTACTTTTAATATATGAAAAGACAGGATCACAATCGAGATACCTCCCCTCAACAAAGAAATTCTCAAATTACGCTCATGACCTCCTGTGCGAAAAATTGTGTTTTTTTGTATTATGGTGATAAAGAACCTTTATGTATTTACATTCCTGTTTGCTAGGAGCTCACAATTTGGCCGATCGCGAATTGTTGGCGCGGCGAAAGACTGGCGAGAGGGGAAGGAACTCTGCACTTTCAAGGTCAAGTTTATGTCGACTTGTTCGACAATCGATACGTGCAACTTCGACTCGTTCGATTGTATCGTATCGAACTTAATAGCAATGAAACACGTTACGATGCTTCTGTCACAGTCCGTACATGCATTATCACTTTTTATCCGCCCTTTAGTGATAGCACCTTTAACGCCTTTAAATTTAAGCTTGGTGATTCAGTATGATCAACTAACAATTAAACAATTGGTCAGATTTTGTATTTTTTAAACACATTTAATGGGTGAAACAACATATATTTAAGAGGGGCCTTCAATCCTCCTCATCTACCTGCTTCTCCCATGTTGATTTCAAAGTCCGTCCCTCCTCAACGGATTTTCTGAAATCGATGATGTATGATTCATTTTAAAGAGAGAAAAAATACCTATAATGATTTCACTGAGCAGGAGTTCGACACCACAAATAGTTCACCAATATAATCAAACGTAAACAATGAATAATTTTGAATTTTCAGAACGATTATTACTTGTGATAGCTTAGTTAAATCATTACCATTTTTTTTTTGCTCTTTAAAATTGAGCCACACATCAACGATATCAGATAAACCCGTGAGGAGGGACGGGCTTTGAAAGTTAGCATTAGCCTTATGAGGGAGGCGGGTAAAAACGCGAAACGTTTCGTGAATGGAGCGCCCTCGTAACTCCATAAATTGTAGTTTATTTGATACAAACTAAACATTACACATGAATGGGTTTAAAACAAAAACAGTTTGCTTTTCCTCATTTCGATATTTATGTTTTAGTTTTAAAAAGTCTCTATGTTAATCTATTGGAAAAATGGAAAAAACTTATTTAAAAATCCTTATAAAAGTCAAATTATATTTATGAATATATTGATAAATATATGCACATACACTTATCATAATCTAATAATTGGTTATCGGATTCCTCCTTATCAATTAAAGAACGTGACTAACGTGAGCAGTACTGCTTAAATAATCCGATCGATGGTCGAACTAATACTACCGATACTTCGTCCGATGCGATACATCGATTGCTTAGCGACTAGTGGCGCGCCTAGCGGCTGTGGCTACAACCAGCGGACGAGGAACTCCCGCCAAGGCCAACGACTGAGGCGGACGGACGCGGTTTTTGCCGCCAAGACGAAGACGGCCGCTTCGCTCTCGCATCAACCGAATCAAATCTGGTTTGGACGCATCTCAGGCACAATGGTTCATCAGGGTCGGCCCTCGGTATGGAACAATTCGAGGACTCATCTTTATTATCTGAAATTTCCTCATCCAGGGAAGAGTAGTACCCTTTGTGTCTATGTCACAAAGAATCCGAGCATTTAAAAGGTCCTGTGGAAGACGTTTGAAAATAATAGTGCCAGCAAAGTTTGTCAGGATATATTTTATTTACAAAGATAGGAATATCGAATTTATTTTTTTTATATTCTTTGATTAGGCTATGTTACTATTGGCCTGAAGTGACTACCTAAATATTTTTGAAGGGCGTAAGACACTTTACCAACTGTAATGTCATATCGTAAAAGTCTTGCAGGCACTTTTAATAGATTTATATACCCTTCAATCGTGACATGCTGCATGGCAATGAGAAAACAGTTTTACCAATGTAGATCCTCCTACACTTAGTGTTTGGTGAAGAATTAAATATTGTAATTATAGTGGAGATTATGTAATTTTTCAGGTACAGTCTTTTTTGAGAATATGAAGTAAAGCTATGTAACATCAATTAATTAAAGGTAAGATTTGATACTTTAAAAATCATAAGGAAATCGGTTTCATTACCACTAACTTGGTAACACACCGGCGCCGCGGCGCTGGCCTTACGGAGTTTCAGTATAGATTACGTTAATGCCAGCCAACATACATTGTATACCGGGTGTCTGACGTAAGGTATCTCAAACAGATTACAGACAACTACTCAACCTAGAAGGATGATACAAAACTATTCCCTACTTAATTAACTCTAAGTACCTGGGGGCCGAGCTTTGCTCGGGGAAGGCCAGTCAGTTTGTTTAGATCACTCGTAGTAATATTTCACCACTTCCCCCTACTGATAATCATATTTGTATAACTCATTTGCCTCTTTTTTACATTTTAAGGTCCCTCCAGTTTATATTTATAGCTCAATGTCCCTTTGATTTATTTTACTACTCTATATATGTAATCTTCACTCAAATCTCTTAATCTCTGCTCTCAGGAAACCACATGTTAATAATCATAAACAACATGAGTATTACTTTGACAGTTCCCTGGTTGATTATGAACAGCTGTTACAATTCTTTTGTTTTGATTTGGAATTCCATGAGCCCAATGTTAATTTTTTTAACTTTTCATTTTAGTTTTTTTACATTATTTGATTTTTCCTGGGGATGAGACCTGTCTAGAACTTTTTTTATCCCAGAAATTAGTTATTTCGAACATTTAAAGGAAATCGTTGGAGCCGTTTTTGAGATCAGTGTCGCAAGCAAGCAAGCAAACCTTACTCATATTAGAGTATAGGATAGGATAAAAAATACTCTCATTTATTAGGTGAAATATATGTATCTGTCAGTTTAGAAAATACATGGTATTCTATTAATGGCAATTGTTTTAACTGGCCGTCATTTTGAAACCGATTAAGATAAGTGAGTTCATTTTTCGCCAAAAGGTTTGGCTATTATAGGGCTTTCAAATGACATGATTTTATGACATTTTAATTATTTTCCATAAGAATAACATTGCGTCTGAGGATGTAGGTTTGCTGAAACAAAAAACACAAAAAGGGTTTTTTGACTTTTTTTATAACTAAACTAAGTGAAGCCACACACCAAATTTTATTAATTTATGTTCATAATTAAGGGAGGTAACATTTTACTTATTCTCCATATGAATAACTTAGGGGCTGAGTACGCAGGTTTGCTGCTACGGAAACTATCGGCAAAATAATCATTTTTCTTGCAAATATCAATAGACCGCAACGGTGATTTAGTAGGGAATCATTTTGTTTCGTCCTTCAAGGTCAAATAGTGTGTCTGTTTGAGAAACCTTACGTGAGACATCCTGTAAAAATTAATGAATATGAGGGATTGTAATGAGATGAATAACCATAGGCAGATTCCCAGAAGAGAGTCTGAACTGGCTGATTCAGAATTCCGCCGCCATATACCTAAACAGCTTCATCTAGTACTCCAATAAGGGGCATCACAGGTACCATGTGTACGAATCCCCTTGATTGTCTGGCATTTGTTTGACAAATATTTGAAAATGACTGGCTTAATATGAACTGTCTTATTCTAACTGTATTTGATAAACACGATTTTTCACTAATCTGTTTTCTACTTTCAGGCACCTCCAAGTAAGTTTAGCTTCAGTGTTCTAAGATCCCGAGTTAATTTTTAACAAATTGCTTCGAAGTAATGTTCTTTCAAGGTACGCGGCTTGGTGTAGAGGTTAAAGCGAATGACTTTAGCTTGCAAGGTTCCGTGTTCGATCCTTACCAATTACCAATGGCTTTTGAATCTGTGATAATACCGCGGTCCGGTGATTCGGAATCCACTTGAAGCTGTAGGTCCGCCCACTAAAATGGCTAGGTCTTTTAAGAAATTATTAGAAATCTCAAGTATGAAAGATAAATTATTTAAGATAACAAGTAATAATATTTATCGAGTTTTCCATAGGGTGTTGTGTGCTTATGAGTCTTCGCACAAGCACCTCTGGTTTACTAAGCTCGGAGTTGGAGTTTCATGAATTCTTGAACACGTTTATTTTTCATCCCCGATTAATACACAGTCGCAATGACGAAATACGTTATGGAATATGAAAGCGCAACAACTTGCTCTTTCTATTGTTGTCCAGTTTAGAGCTTCTATCGTACCTTTTATGACTCCAAGGGGAATCAACCTACTACAAGATGGACCTACCCATCTAACGTCGGCTCTAGGCTTTATCATCGACTTATGAATATTTTGATGCATTTTTGGGCATGTAGCCTTGCGGCGAATCCCCCTCACATATCTACTGTTTTCTGCAGCCCGAGTCGGATGAAATATTCATCAATCGGCAGCGGTACGAAGGAGCTGGAGAAGGAATAAATCCGTCCGTCTGTCCGTCTATCTGTCTGGGGGCCCGGCGGGCCGGCCGGAAAGGATTGGTTGACATTGGGCGCGCAAGGCCTCGGTTACGCAACCAGCCTTGGCTCGTATTCTTGCGTAATCACGGTGAGCGACGACCATTGTGCTTCCAATCTCGCTGTTAGGTCACTACATCAATTTTATCTTCGCTTAATCTCGTAATCTAGTTTTTTGACTGCCCGGAGCGATCACCCATTGCGGATAGTATTTTAGTAGAGCTATGGGCGGTAGAAGATTTATAAGAGAGCGTTATTAAATAAGTGTCAAAGATATAGAGCGCTATATAGAGCGCTACCGAAAAAAATGGGAAATTTTAATTTCAAATTAATGAAAGAAGAGACCAAAAATGCAGTGGAAATCATAATCTGCAGGTTTTGGTTCGTAAGTACTTGGTATACGGGTTTAAAATAATCTGAACCCGTAGACCGACTCACACGTGTTCCCAGACGAGTTGCTAGACTTGGTATTAGAATCCTGGAATGCCACCGTAATCCCTGTTGCCATGCAGACAGGCGTCACTAAAACCTAGGAATCATTAATACATCGGACGTCTTTTTGAAAACCTTGAGTCCACGCACTTGAGATTATAGCTTTTCCTTACTTTCAGATCCGGACTACCCATTAGAACTATTTCGGTTCAAAGTTGAAGAGGCTTGACACCTCAGCCGTAGCTAGTGAACAAAATGAACAAACAGCCTTGCATGGTCAGTAGTTTTTAGATAAATCGGAAATCTGTAAGTTTTCATTGATTAAATTTATAAAGTCTATATAAACTTCAGGATATTTGTCTTTCTAAATTAATATTATAAACATATTATGGTCTATCTCGCCTCGTTTCGGTCTGTGTCTGTTAGTTTTTTCTAATTAATGCATTGTTAAATCTTAGGAACACGAGAGATATTGACTTTTGATATTGACGTTTCCAGCTATTGCAGTTAGTTTTAAAATGGTAGCCATTTGAAAATTGTTATGTTAAATATCCTGGAAGGGAAAGGTTTTAAAAAATTATCTGGACAGAAATGATACGTGCCATTTCATATCATAAAAATGATACAGAGGTTTTAAAGATCTCCTAACCCCTTATCTCAGCATTTATGATGTCAAACGAAAATCGCGCAAATTTTGTATTTTGAAAGCCGAAATTACTCAATTTTTTTGTTTAACTACCACAATAGTGGTGGCAATATAAGAGTTTAGGGCCACAAAACCCAATTGCGGAAAAAATTTGGCGGAGAAAACCCCTAAGGATTTGGCCAAAAAAATTTAAGTCCGAAGGATCAGTTTTTGAACACTTCCTAGAATCCACCCAACAAAATTGTATATAAAATCACTGGGTGTAATGCCAAAGCAGATGCCAAAGCAGCGGCAATATAGGGGTTTAACATACATTTAAAATATTCAACAATTGAAATATTCTGCCCACGGATATAATCAAGTCCTTGTCACTATACACGTCCCATTTAAAGCACACGACTTTAAATTAGAACTTAAGCCACCACCGATTTATATTTAAAAAATAATTTTAAATACCCCCGTCGCAGCAAACCTGAGTACTCAGCGAATTTCCTATGCATGAATATATTTCTTACCCCCACATAAAGCCACTTACCAAGTTTCATAAAAATACTTAAATAAATAAGTGATATATAGTATTTTATTTATTCTCCATAAGAATAAAATTCGGGCTGAGAACGCAGTTTTGCTGCAACGAGGAAGATAAAAATGTGTTTTTTTTGCAGTTATCAATATAACTCAACCAGGTAAAGCTATATACCAAGTTCTAATGATTTATGTTCATAATTAATTAGTTTGTGAACTGAAGTTTGTGAACAATCCTTGGAGTTGACAGTGCAAACTTCTTCCATTTAAATTTACGCTGGTCAAATATACACTTCAGGGAGTATATGCTACACTCCTGGCTACAGCTGTTCTAGATTGTGAGATGTAACTTGGAACTTCCAAGTTGAAAGTTAAATATACAAACGTATTCACTATAGATTCCATGAGACGGTGGTCTAGTGGATATGCTCTTGGGCGCTGGGATCGAAGGTTTGGTGTTCAAATCCATGTTCCTCATGATAATTTATACCTATGTAATGGTATTTGTATCGTTTCTTTAACTGTTCTGCATGTAACGAATTGTATTTTGATTGTTCAGCTTCCCAGGTATCGGTTTTAAAAGCAAATTAAAGGCACGATTAGTCGGTGGGGCAGGCACGACAGCAATTATGTTAATTGTCTTGGGTTATTGGTTTATAAGGTCGCAAGAAGTCTGTTGGTCTACAAATACATGTAGTGTTTGCCTGCGATAAACCGCAATTGGGGTGGTGAAGAAGCAAAGACAAACCCAACAGACCACTTGCAATCTTATTAATCTTAACTAACTCAACGCTAATTAACAAATTAGGTTGTCATGTCTAATCCACCGACCAATCACTCGTATTTACAATAGTTTAGCCTTATTCCCCAAATTATGTTAGGCTATGTTACGTTATCATTGTTCATCATTGTATCATTGATGCTTTTTAATTACAAGGTTCTATTATACAAGCATTTCCTATACAGTTGATTAAATCAGTTAATGCCATTGCTCTCTATTTAAGGTTTAATACAGGTTTTGTATGATAATGGTTGGGGAAACATTTCCTCTCAGTAGACATTGTCTCTGGTCACTGTTATTGAAATATGCTGAAATATATTAAGACTAGCGGGGTCCATCCAATAATCTTATAAAATAATCTTGTATAAAAGGTGTCCCGCGAGAGTATGGCACAAATGAAGGATTTTACTCGTTAAAAGGAGAAACATCTTCATACCAACTTTTTTCTAAATCGCTTCGTTTTCCGTATGTCTGCCTGTACGCGATTTTTAATCAACACTTAGGAACCACTTGAGGTACCGACTTGAAACTTGGCATATGTATTATACTAGTTTAGGGCTAATTAGGTATTCAATTTGGCGTTTCTATCGGATGGGCGAAGGATTGGTAGACGTTGTCATACTCCTTTTCACTCTGAAATTTCAGTGAATGAGTTGCTTCCCAGCTACAGCAAGCTTGTAAGTAAATCACAAGTTGAGCTCCACTGGCGTGGCATTATGCAAATCGCTGGAGGCGAGCGGACCAGTGTGTAAGAGCCATGAAGTTCATCGTCCGTGAGCCACGTGCAAGTGTGTATCCGCCAGTCACGGCCGTGATGACAGTCATCAGCACAAGACGGCCTGCACACGACCATCATGAGCGATGAGCGATGGAGAGCGGTGGTTATCGGTTCCTCCATACCTCGCGGAGGGCAGGGAACGCAGTCTGATCACTGAGCTCTATGTTATATCTGGAGTCATCATCCTGTGTGAAAAGCGTGCCGCTGTTTTTCGGTCGTTATGTTGGCTAATGTTTACTGATGGATTGTGGGAGTTTTTGACGTTTTGGTGGTATGGTAATTTTATTCCCCATTTAAAATCATTGTAAATTTAGTGATTTTTTAAAACCGTTATCATTGTTTTAAAGTACATTACGAGTCGAAACTTGGCGTTAAACTTAACTTTGAAACCTTTCGAATTTGTTTAAATGAAAAGTAACCAATCATCTTGAAGCTATGCAATGGTTTAGGTAACATGAAAATAGTCTTGTTTCTAAGTTTAGGGTCGTTGGTGAATGGCATTGAAATACGTGCACATGGGTGGTTAAAATAATTATTTATTTTGCTTACACATCAACATAATAACATTAATAACTAATGGATAATTCCAATATTAAATTAAAATCCAATGCAATGTTAACTGTTGACAGTAAACACTACAGTAGAAAATACCCCCGTAGCAGCAAACCTGCATACTCAGCGAATTTCCAATGCATATTAATTTATCTTAATGCCACATAAAGCCACATACCAAGTTTCATCAATATACATTCATAAATAAACGATTTATGACATTTTAATTATTCTTCATAAGAATAACATGGCGGCTGAGTATGCAGATTTGCTGAAATAAGGAACACTAAAAATGGGCTTTTATACAAATATCAATAGAACTCAACTAGGCAAAGCCACATACCAAGTATTATTAATTTATGTTCATAATTAAAGGAGATAACACGTTAATTATTCCCCATAAGAATAACATGGGGCTGAGTGTGCAGGTTTGCTGCTACGGGAACTATCGGGCAAAAAATGGGTTTTTGTGCAAATATCAATAGACCACAATGAAATGAAACAATATACCGAGTTTCGTCAGGATAAGTTGATAAATAAGCGAGATATACAACTTTTCTTATCCTCCATAAGAATAACATCGGACAACGTACTGTGTTTAGCACTTTCAATAGCTCTGTAACCAATTGACGTAGAGCAATGATTAAAACATCAAATTGTGCGTCTTTTTAAGCTGATTCCAATGGGAAAATAAAACTTTACTTCTTCAAAAATTGTATGTAAAAAACTCAAAAAACCCATTTTTGGGGTGCAAACCCCCCCAAAATACCCCTTCGGATAGGTCGATCCGTCTGGTTTTCGAACTTAAAGTCATAAATGCTGCTTTACACGTTTGTACCAAATTTCATCAAAATCAGATCTTTTTTACGAGAGATATCGTATTATATATATACAGTTTCGAACGAATGGTGTTTTTGGGGTCTGGGGACCTCAAAACGAAAAGTTATCATGGTCCCAGACCTAGGTCTTACCATGCCGACTACGGTAATAGCTTCTTCCCTATAGGGGAAATTCGCTAAAAGGTCGGCGACTTTTAATTTTGACAGCGTCCACCCAATGGATTTTGATTGGTCCAGCTAACGCCAAGGTGACAACACAACAAAGCAAAAAGCTGAACTAGACGGTACGCTTTTGGGAAATATTTAGTTGTAGAGTAGTTACTCCAGATATAACAAAGAACGCAGTAAGTCTGACCAGTTGGTCCCGACGCTGACGTGATACGGGTTTGTGATTTCTGAGGACAATCTCTGTAGAAGAAGGAAGATTGCGTTTTCTTGAATTTGGTCAATTTCTAGTGTGTTTGCCCTAGAGGCAATCGACTGTCCTCAGAACATTTACTATCAACTATCAATAATCTGAAGTGGGACCTTTGTTAGAGTCACTTTCATTTTGAAGGATCGAAATAGTAGTAAAAAAAACTTAAGAGCCAAAAAGGTAAGGAAGTAAAGACTGTACAGTTTATCTCAAAATTAACTTTATCAGTATCGAGATATTGTAGTCCATCCAATAAGGTAAGGTCTTAGGTTGAGGCAAACAAATTCCCGAATGAAAGTGCAAAGACAAAGGACATGATTTGAGTTAACTTTTGACTTTAAGACACTTTTGACGTTCATTTACGTTTGAGAAATCTTTTGTCTAGAATTAGACTAACGACCAGCTCTCGGCCAGCCACCTGCTCTCACAACTCTAAATTATATACGTTCTAAAGGCGTGAAGCAATCTAGAAACACTCTAGTTGAGATCAGCGATTTGCTCAAGCCAGAAACAATCATATTTCAAAATAAATTAGAGTCTACAGAGTTGCAACACCGAACACGATACAGCGTAACAAAACAACCACAAAGATTGTCCAGATGTATCTGAGGCGTTGTGGGCGTGGCTCAATGTAGGATTGTGGATCCGATCACGAAGCGACTGGTTCTGGCTTCGATCAGTTCTGGACCGCGATCGAACCGAGATTAGAAAACTGGCAACGCTGCTCGCCCGCGGTCACAATATTTGGGAACCAGTTTAGGCCAAAAATAAACTCTCGGAGCCCATGAGGCAGTCTGATGTGAAGCTCAAAACAGCTTAACTCGAGCTAATGTTCAGCTGAATTTCCGAATTTTAGAAGAACACAGTCGCCCATCGCCCCTAACCCTGTCGCAATGGTTAAGCAATCTGGAGTTTGTTTCATTATTACTGACAAAAAAGAATGCAGTCATGGTAATATTAATTAAAAATTTGCATTGCTAGATAAAGAAAATGTTTTTACCATCCATAAACTCCATTGCACTATAAACATTCGAAATACTTAATACAAAATTTGCTATCTATTGTGCAGTTATGCAATCAAGTAGCCTATTAAATCATTATTGTAAAAGTATTTATGAGTGACACGATTACAGATAATTATTTTGTCAATTGGAGATCACATTACTGAGGTCCATGCTGTAAGGGGCGCTCTTGTTTAGCAAGAAAAGTTGTCGTAAGTATCGCGCTTTTTAACACTCAGTCTTAGGCGAGAATTCGCAGAACAAGGATGCCTAGTTCAAAAACATCTCCAATTGGCTTACCATTAGGTATAGACCCAATCACGAGTAGTCACTGCATTTTTTCCCTCAGTATGCTTGAGTTGGATAATCACATTATGCTCTATGAATTACCTATTTGCAGGTGACTAAACAGCATGACAGAGCATTCTGGTGTTTGACAGGTGGTAACAACAAGGATTAATTATGACTGAGTTTGACAGATGTTCAAAAGCCATGATCGACTGCGTGCCTGCCTCTCGCGCTCCGTGATATTGTAGTTCGGCCAGCAACGCCAGGGTGCCTTCTTTTGCAACTGAATAACAAAGAGTGGATTTTCAGCACAGTCCAACTATGTGGTTCAGTGGTTCTTCTCTTTTTTTAATTGGTCTGCATTGCATGGCTGGAATCCATGAAATCCATGTGTGGGTAAAATTTAAAAAAAAACGTCGAATCTCTTTGACAAATCCTTTACTAAAAATACCAAAGGCAGTCATTTTCATACATTCTAACCTCGCTGCGTCTTGTAAAACAGTGTAACGTTTATTGAAAAAGTTCCACGAGATGGAAATAAATGTACGTAAGATTTTTCCAGTTGGAGTCGATCATATTCTACTTCATCTAATCAAAAAATTACTGTAGTTTCATCATGATTTCCCCACCAGAAACCGCAGGGACTTGGTAAAAGGATATACGAATTATATCCTGCATGAATAAAACTTGTTATCAGAATTTAACAAAAATTAGAATTTGAAATCAGAATTTTGTATTAAATCAGTTTGTCCTTTGTAGTTTGGATACTAAATCGATATGCATTACACACAAAGAGATATAATTTCTGCCTTAGTCTTTAATCAGTGTAGATAAGGATATTGTATTTGGCCTGATGAATACTTTTAATAATTCGATATTGTTAATTGTACTACTTTTGACTGACTTTTCACAAACATCTACTCTTTTCTCGTCCTCAAGGCAAGTAAACTTTTAATATTTCGTCTATATCGTAATTCGAATCACTTCTTTCGATATGCCACAACATCAATCGTATTCGAAACTCCTGCTAGTTCTGTGATCCAAGTTCCCTCCAGATACTCGAGTGTGGCGGCCTGCTGCAATCTGTAATCGCTGTACGGTCATCGAAGGAGGTGGTAAATCATGAGTGACGTTCGACGGCATTAATCAAACCGCTAAATTGAAGTTTCCTTAGAGGTGATTATTTCTGGCGATTATAAAAATATAAATGCATCGGCTGAGCCAGGGCAGTGGCCGTCCAAGGCCGAGGTAATATCACGGGTACAAAGACGGCCTCTTGCAGTAGTGCAGTAGTTATGTATGTGGTTGTGCACTGTAACTAAGAAAAAGTATCGAGATGGAAAGGTAATTGAAAAACTCAAGATACTCTTTAAAAAACATTGGTATAAATGGTGCTGGTTAGATATAAAGGAACTCCATATTCCAGCTCTCAAGGCCAACTTAAAAAACCTGATCAACACTTGTTTGAGCTACATCATATGGAGCATATGTAGTTCAAGCGATTTGGTATAACTAGTAGCCTGTCGTGGCTTCGCTCGCGATCACAACGTAATCCTATACTCTAATATGAGTAAGGTTTGATTGCTTGCTTGCGACATGGATCTCAAAAACGGCTCCAACGATTTCCTTCAAATGTTCGAAATAACTAATTTCTGGGATAAAAATAAGTTCTAGACAGGCCTCATCCCCAGGAAAAATCAAATAATGTAAAAAAACTAAAATGAAAAGTTAAAAAAATTAACATTGGGCTTATGGAGTTTCAAATCAAAACAAAAGAATTGTAACAGCTGTTCATAATCAACCAGGGAACTATAAAAGGGACTCATGTTGTTTATGATTATTAACATGTGGTTTCCTGAGAACAGAGATTAAAATATTTGAGTTAAGATTACATATATACGGGTAGTAAAATAAATAAACAAAGGGACATTGACTTATAAATAACAACTGGAGGGACGATAAAAATGTAGAAAAGAGGCAAATGAGTTATACAAATCTAATTATCAGTAGCAGGAAGTGGTAAAATATTACTCCGAGTGATCTAAACAAACTTACTGGCCTTCCCCCGGGCAAAGCTCGGCCCCCCAGGTACTATTATACTAACATTCCCATATAAATATTGTGTTACCGTTCCAAAGCCAACATGTGTTTACTCTATCCAGCTGATTGCTTAAAACTTATAGTTATTTCTCAATGCTAAGCTTATGGGAAAAAACTCAACTTTAAGGGGCCCCAGGGCCTCACTCACAAATTATTTCTCTATAAAAAAAGTTTCCTGCACAACTTCGCGTTAGGCTCTTTCCAATGACACCAAAAACATGAAAATCGGTTCTGTAGTTTAGGAGGAGTGATTGTCACCAAAAACCTGCTCGCCTATTAAATAAGTGTAGATAGATGCCAAAGCTGGCGATTTATGTAAATGTCGTCATTATAGATATCGCAAAGATTTTCAAAGTTGAACCTTCACAGAAAATGACGAGGACGGTGTTTTCATAGCTATTAAATCGAGTAGGTGTCACAACAACTGAACTTGAAAAGTAAAATGCAATCTAAGATTCGCTTCCAATGCGACTAAACTCTCTTGGTTTACAGCGCGGAACCAAATACCTATCATGCCCAAGCTCTTAATACTATCCTACAATAAGGCAGATCACGAAATCTTCTAAGTACCTCTAAATGTATCCAGATGTGTTCTCTGGTCTGATAGCAATGATGAAAGTGTTGTAATATTCATCAAAACAAAGGCGGTTTGGATCGGAGGAACGTGGAGATCGAGATATAATTATTGTAGTTGCTAGAGCAGTGAGATGGAGGGGAGGGGTTAGGCAGAGTCAAGGCCAGAGTCGATGCCCGGTGGCTAGTCCACAGGACCGGCTCGGCTAGTTCTTCTATAACAGGTCTGTCTAGGCTAGACGCACCGTTGCCCTCCGCCAGACGAAAATAACCGAGACTGCAAATGCAAGTCAGGCCGCGGCTGCACCTTCTGGTAGGAATGACATGCTAAACGACCTCTAGGGGAGAAAATTCGTGGAGGTTTTTCAGCTCAAAGTAAAATAAAGGGGAAGAAAATGGTTGGAACATGTGTTTAGGCGAGGGGAAATTTAGGAAAATCTTGCGGAAAATACAATGAAATCTGCCTTATGAACGTCTTAGTAGTCTCTGATGTAAATATAAATATACCCCCCCTGGCAGCAAACTCGGCAAATTTCCAACACAAATACATATACCTCACCTTACCTAGTCTCATCAAAATATATTGATAAATTAGTAGGATATAACATTTTATTTATCCTCCGTAAGAATAACACAGAACAGATTACGAAGGATTGCTGTAACGAGGACGGCTAAAACGTTCGTATGCACAAATTGGAATATACCACAATTACATGGTAAGCTCATACTAAGTTTAACATATTAAATTTCACCAAATTACATTCATAAACAAGGGAGATATTGAATCCTATATATTAATACGCTAGGGGTTTTTTCTTCACAGTCAAAACTCGATAACGGCTTGACGGCTAGTAACGTTTGAGGTGTCAAACTAAAGGTATTTTTACGGAGATTTGCCAATGCCTCAGAATTTTAATAAAAGGCATCTCTTAAATACAGTAAAGGGCTGAATTTTCTGAACAGTTGCGCTATCCGACGGCGAAAGTCTAAACTGCGTACCGTATTGATTCAAAGCACGATTATTTAATTATTCTCAGATGCTATCATCCGTTTTAATATGAGATATTGTGTTATGTTTGTTTACAGCAGAAGTAACCTTTCGTTGGGTACAATCTTGCTCGGATTTGAGCAACAGGACAACTAGTTGTATTTATTCCGCATTAGAACAACATGGAATGACACAATGTCCATATGTTTACTTAGGCCTGTGTGAAGGTTTGCTGCTGCGGTGGTATTTCAAAAACAATTTTTTAGGTGGACCAAAAAACTATTGATAAAATCTCAACCCCAAGAAAATTCATATTTTGTTGAAAATCTCATTTGAAAGTTAACTTTGGTTTTTGTAGTCTCAAATCAAAACAAAAGAATCATAACAGCTGCGAATAAATTAACCAGTAAACCATCAAAGTAGGACCAACGAGATATATATTTATTTACACTGGCAAACATGCATTTTAGGATAAAATATCAAGGCATTTACACCAACCTATGTGAAATAGAATCAGGCGTGCCACAGGGAAGCATTCTAGGGCCACTGTTGTATCTCATATATACGTCAGACATACCAGAACATCCAAATTTGTTTCTATCCACCTTTGCGGATGACACAGCACTCCTAACCTCCCATGAGGATGCGTTAATAGCTTCCCAAACCCTACAAGATGGTCTTAATAGTGGCTTTTTCCAGATGGCTGAAAAAGTGGAGAATCAAAGCAAACGAAAGTAAGTCTATACACATCACGTTTACTACCAGATCAGCTAATTGCCCTCCAGTCCACTTAAATGATGTATTTTTACCTCATCAGGAAGAAGTGAAGTATTTGGGCATTCATATTGACAGACGACTCATCTGGCGAAGCCATATATGGCACAAACGACAACAACTTAATTTGAAATTCCGTCAGATGACCTGGCTTATCAACTCAAAACTTTCAATTGAAAATAAACTGTTACTCTACAAGGTTGTCTTCAAACCTATTTGGACATACGGCATATCTTTATGGGGAACAGCCTTGAAATCAAACATTGACATCTTGTAGAGGTTCCAGTTCAAGGCGTTAAGGGTTATCCTGAAAGCCCCATGGTATGCGTCTAATGCCATCATCCATAAAGATTACAAAATGCCATTTGTTGTAGAATAAGTAACAAGATTTAGTGAAAAATATCTTGCTAAGCTCGAAGACCACCTAAACCATCTATCCCTTAACCTCCTGGACAGCGCCAACATGTTTACAGACTCAAAAGGCACAATATACTAGATCTGCCAAATCGGTTTTTACATAATTGAAGTATTTTTGTTTTATTTTAATTTGTCAGGACTAATTCTGTTTGGTTACTGTACTATTTGTAATTAAACCGATTAGAGAATCAGAGGATAAAACACAGTTTTAATCAACTTAAAACTTGTACATATTTCAAGAATAATGCATTGCTAAACAAAAGTAAATATTATTACAGATGATTAAAAATAACAACAGGAGAATTCCAAATTTAAATATAGTACATTCTCCCCCACTATCAGTTCACCACGCGTAGTCTTGAAGGTAACTCGGAGACTGTCTGTTTCTTTGAGGCCTACGTACAGAAACACCAACATCAGACTCTTCAGGCGAGTTGTTAGGTTGAGACTGAGTTTCATTCGACTCACTTGCGACTATATCTTGCATTCGATTTTCTGTTTGAATATCTTGAAGGTGTGATTCAGCAGCAGGAGCCAGATTGCGGACATTTACAGAAGTTTCTCGACCGTCTGGTAAGCGGACATAAGCATATCCTGGGTTTGCATGAATAAGTTCTACTTGGCGTACCTATGGATCGTATTTGCTCGATCTCTCGAAGTTCTTTAACAATACAGGCCCTGGAGCTGTTAACCATGTAGGCATTGAACACCCGATACCAGATTTCTTATTATGTTTAAACATTCTCTCTGTGGTGTGCAATTAGTGCTAGTGCAAAGTAAAGACCTAATGGAATGTAATGCTTCTTGAATAACCGTTTCCCATCTAGTTACGGGCAGGTTCTGAGACTTTAAGGCAAGAGTTATGGTTTTCCAAATTATACCATTATATCTCTCACACTGTCCATTTCCTTGGGGGTTGTACGGAGTGGTATGACTTGTTGCAATTCCTTGTGAATGCAAGAAAGATGTTACGTCTTTCGAGAGAAATGACGTGCCACGATCTGAATGGATATAAGATGGTATTCCAAAAATAGCAAATAGCTGTTTTAAGCTTTGAATTACTACTGATGATGTAATTTCAGAACATTGGAAGGCAAAAGGAAAGCGTGAAAACTCGTCAACAACAGTAAGGAGGTAACGGTTTCGAGTAGTTTATGGCAATGGACCTTTAAAGTCAATGTTTAAACGCTCAAAAGGAGCGGTTGCTTTAATTAACGTACCTTCAAATTTTCAAAATTTAGGCTTAAGTTGAGCACAAATAGAACAAGCGGCCGTCATCTTCCGTGATTTCTTCCTAAGTACATGCAATGTTCTTGGATCGAACCCAATGATACATTCTCGTAACCCCAGGGTGACAGAGAGAGCGGTGAACTTCTTCAAGATTGAAAGATCCTCCTAACGCTGAGGTTACTCGAGAGAGGGCATCTGGGACTACATTTTCTTTTCCTGGTCGGTATACGATATCATATTTAAAACATGAAAGTTCTAAACGCCATCTTTGAATCTTTTCATTTTTAATTTTTCCTCTGACTCTATTGTCAAACATAAACGACACAGACTTTTGGTCGGTTATAAAAGTGAATGGTCTGCCTATCAAATAATGCCTCCATTTTTTAAGAGATTCTACAATAGCCTGGGCTTCTTTCTCTATACTTGGATGCAGTTGTTCAGATTTTGACAATGTGTGGGAGAAAAAGGCAACAGGTCTACCATTTTGTGAAAGAGAGGCTGCAATAGTTTTCTCTGAAGCATCTGTTTCTACCGTGAATGGAACACCTTCTTCTATGGGCATTTTTAGAGCCAAAGAAATATCGGTTTTGAGATCATCAAACGTTTTAACTGACTCTTCTGACAAGGGGAATTGTTTACTTTCAACTAACGGGCTATTTTCTCAGAGAAAAGAGAAATAAAGTTGGAATAGTATGCAAACATACCCATAGCTCGACGAAGGGCTGCAGCATTCTCTGGGACTGGGAGATCAATCAATGGTTTAAGACGTTCAGGATCAGGCTCAATCTTGTGGTCGGATATGACATAACCTAGGAGACGAATAGATTGAGTAGAAAATACACATTTGTTCTTATTCAATGTTAAGTTGTACTTCTTGGCAGCTTTCATGAAGTTTTCTAAATGCATATCATGAGCTTCTTGAGATTCTCCGCAAACAGTAATGTCGTCCAGATATGCGAAAGTATTCTTTATATTCTCCTGTTTAATTATGAAGTCCATTACACGCTGAAATACAGCAACACCGTTCGTTACTCCAAAAGGTACTCGATTAAACTGGTAAAGTCCTCCACATGCTTAGAAAGCATTAAATTGCTTATCTTCTTCAGCAATCGGGAGTTGATAGTAGGCACTTTGAAAATCTATTGTGCTGAAGAATTTGTATCTAGAGACCTCGTTTACTATTTTATCGATTTTATCGATTCTAGGTAACGGGTATGCATCCAGCATGGTGAAACGATTGATAGTTGAGAATAATCAACTACCATGCGCTTCTTATGATTTTCGTTCTTCGTTACTAACACCTGTGCTCTCCAAGGTGAGACACTAGTTTCAATAACTCCCTCAGATAGCAGTTTCTGAATATCTGCTTCAATGAATTTTTCATCCTCAAGACTATGCCGACGAGATTTTATGGATATGGGTGCACAGTTGGGTGACAAGTTACTGAATAATCTAACAGGTTGAATACAGGCTGAGGCTAAACTACAAATCTTAAGTGATTTCTTGATACCACCAAACAGTACTTCTAGGCTTTCGTAGTTTTTCAAAACATCATGACCAATTATGATATCTGTGCATAATTGATCAAGAACAAGGAGTTTAACATTACTATGAACATTTCCCAAAATTTTTAAATTAACTCTACAAAAGGATTTTATATGGAATTGAAAAGAAGCAGATGCCATTGAAACATTTACATCAATAGGAAATTCTCTCAAGTTACATACCTGAATAATATTTTTACTTATGAAACTCTCAGAACTCCCAGTATCCACTAAAGCATTCATTTCCTCTCCATTCAGTTGTACTTTGATAATAGACTTTACTAGAGAGGACGGAACAGCAGCGTTGAGACTATTGAGAAAAAGGTTGTTAGACAGAGAAGTACCGGTAGTATTATTATTCGCTCTTGGATTTGATTGGATGTTGCTTCTGCAAACCTTGGAAAAATGTCCAGTTTTTCCAAACTTGTGACATACAACGTTCTTTGCAGGACACAATTCTCGGCGATGTCTGTTTGCCCCGCAAAAATAACATTTTTGAGTTTGGACTGCAGAAAGGGTCCCTTCAATTTTGTTTACTTTATTTTCAGGATTCTCTGTTTTGTCTTTGCTTGTACCGATAACAAGATTTACAGGATGAATTGCAGGATTTATAAACGATTCAGCATGTTTCTGAGCCATTTCAAGACTACGTGCTTGATTTAACGCATCTTCAAGTGAAAGTGTTTTATTCTCCAATAGCCTTTGACGAATCTCGCTTGACAGTTTTCCACCAATAAACGCATCCCGAATATAGTCATTCCGGTTCTATTCAGCATTGACTTGTTTGAATTTGCAATCTTTGCTTAGTTTAAATAAAGCTTGAGTGTACTCATCAACAGTTTCGTTAGACTTCTGTTGTCTGGTAGCAAGTTTATGTCTTGCAAATACCTCGTTTGTTGGTTTAATGAATAGAGATGTTAAAGTACTTAAAGCATCTTCATAAGTTTTGCATAATGATATACATTCATAGATTCTTGGAGACACATAATTTATCAGGAGTTTAAGTTTACCTTCATCTGTCTTTGTCCATTTGAAAGTTTCTATTTCAGCAACAAAATTCTTAAATGTAGCAATCCAGTGTAGCCACAATTGGGAACTTGCAGTATCATTAGGATCAGCATCAAATTTTGTTGGTTTCAGTAAGTTTTCCATTACACAGTACACTATTAACATTAACTCAGAAGGATGTTAAGTTGATTAAATTGTACTATTTGTAATTAAACAGATTAGAGAATCAGAGGATAAAACATAGTTTTATAGTACAACTTAAAACTTGTACATATTTCAAGAATAATGCATTGCTAAACAAAAGTAAATATTATTACAGATGATTAAAAATAACAACAGGTGAATTCCAAATTTTTAATATAGTACAGTTACTAACTCATGTTTTCACTCCATTTGTTTTATATATATCCTTGTCATAATATTTACTTATTGTTTTATGTAAAATAACAGATTGTAAATAAAACTTTTGTCAAACAAAAAACCTTGTTGAGTAGCTCTTATTCAAGGTTAAGTATCAACATGTGGTTTCTTGAAAACAGTAACTAGAACCATTGAATAAAGATTACATCTAGACATGTTTTTCATCGACCAAACTAATCAAATATCAACGAACATGGCTCGGTCTTCTATCAGTGAAACCTAAGTTTTGAATTCATAATGGCGGAAAACAAAAATCGTTTCGAAACGCGCGGTTAAGAATTGATTTGATGAAGTTGGCGGCCTCGCCCGAAGAGAACAAAGACCTCCGAAACCACGATCGGGCGAGATAACTTCGGCGCAATTATCTTGAAGGAAACAGCATTTTTATTAGCACACTCAGTGTTGCCAGAACAATAAAGAAAAATGGTCCTTTTAATTTATCTAATTGGATACAAGCAAGTAAATATAACAGTTTTAAAATACTTCACTTTGACTTGAAGCTTGCTTTGTTCATAACGTGTGTAGAACATTTTCATTAATATTAGTTTGTTCTGCGTTCTACATATAAAGCTACTGGAATATCATATCGTGAGAATGTTGCTGCTATTGGTGGTAATAGTTATATATTAATATGTCTTTAAGGATTTAAAATTCACTACGAAAGCACATTTAAATGCTATGTCCTATGCTAAACCTAAGCCCAGTCCCGTGGCAGAGGTGCGAAGGAGGGGATGCAGTCAAAAAGGAGAAGTAACTCCCACGCCCGACCCACACTGTCGATGAAAATTAATTTAAGAACCCATAATAGCCAGGCTGGTAGATGCTTCTAGCGGCACGTGGGGAGGTTATGCAAGCGGCGCGGCACACCCCTGGCTGCCGGGAAACCATCTGGGGTAAAATTGAGACAATCCGCTGCAGGGCTTACCGAGCACTTTTTGGTGACACCTCTTCAGTTAGTTTATCTTGTAAAACGAAGTAAGTTTAAACGAGTTCGCGCACAGCACGCTGACGTGGGGGAAGTGAATTTCCACATCAAAACTTGTAAAACTAAAAATCAGTGTAAAAACAAACATTTATTCCAATTTTTATTGAAATCTGAAAACATTGATTTTTTGGCTGTTCTGATGCTCCTGGTTTCATTTACCTGCAAAGCTGGGAATAAAATTTTGCTCATTATAATGTTAGGAGAAGATCCAGACAGGCTTGAAAGTAGGCGTGAGTTGCTGGGGATGATAAAAGTACTCTAACAAAGGAATAACAGGCTTCTGTAGTGTAAAACCCCCATAAGACAACGTACTGTGTTTAGTCGAAACACATTTTCTTTAATAACTCGTAAATATTTATGCTAGAATGACAAGAGAGGGCTTGAAACTTTCGCCTCACTAGTTCCCATCTTTTCACATGCATTAATTTTACATCTGGGGCTTTTCTGACCCTTTTTGGGCCCAAAAACTCAAAATTTGAAAGATTAATCCCCAAAAAAGGGGTTTGGAGTTGTCCGATTGTTTTGCCCAATGAAATTGTCCAACTGATTACAGAAAGGAACGTCCCTACCAAATTTGAAGTAAATCGGACAAAAAATGCGATCGCTAGAGTGCAAACACACACATATATATATACAAATTTTTGAACGACCCCCCAAAACGTGTTCAGGGGGTCACGTTAGGAACTTCTATGGTGGTCCCGGGCTTAAGTTTCACCGTGCGGGTCATGCTAATAGTTCACTTTCCAAATGAAATTCACTAATAATCACAACCACTTAAATGCAGACATATTATAGCGAAGCAATAGCTATAATTGCTAATTGCTAAATTGCTAAAAGCAACTGCTAATAAGCTGTTATAGAGTAAATAGCTTAGTGTATCTAGTGATTTTCTGCAGGTTTGTCCAAATTTTGAATTTTGAGCTTTTATTTATGAATGCACATTGATAAAGTATGTGGTTTCACCTGGTTGTAGTCTATTGATATTTGCACAAAGCAATGTTTTGATGGTTCCCGTAGCAGCGAACCTGCCTAATCAGCCCTAATGTTATTGTAATAGAGAAAAAGTGAAGTTGAACGTCTCCATTAATTATGCATATAAAAGTATAAAACGTGATTTGGCTTCACTTCGTTGAATATCTTGATACTTGCATGAAAAGCGGTGGTTTTTTCTTCCTTGTTGCAGAAAACCTTGCGTACTCAACCGTAATATTAATCTTAAGGAGAATAAATACAATTATATTTATCGTTTCTTTATGAATGCATTTTTATGAAACTTGGTAAGTGGCTTTGTGTGGTAGTGAGACGTATGCATGTTTATTGGAAATTCGCTGAGAGCGCAGATTTTCTGTGACGGGGGTGTTTATAAATTGGTAAATAAAGTGATAAAACTGACATAGTCACGTTTACTAAATTTAGAAATGCTTCATTTCTCTCGACTACAGTTCAAAACTTAATATTTTAAAGCAGTACAGTACGATTCCCATTTTTGTTTGACTGGTCACTCTAAACCAGAGGGAGAGCCGGCACAGTTTCAGAGGCACCCTTGAACCTCACGCCGAATGCGAGTGTTTCCGCATACCCGGCGAGGAAAGGTGAAAGCCGCTGTAGGAGCCCATGAAGATCAAGGCCTCGCCATGACTCCCGTGCTATTCCAGGCTTGAGTGGGGGGCTCCTCTGGAACTTGAGCGTTGAATCTTAAATGTTGAAGCTACTTTATTCAGTCCCCAATCGAACATTTTATGAGGGGGCTCCAGTCAGGTAACATTTCGCGAGTCACCTGCTCCTGCCATAAGAACAATGTTAAATTTCAAATTCCCTCCTCAATGGATTATTCGAAATCGTTAGTTCGTGGATAATTTTAAAGAGCAAATAAATACATATAGATTTCAGTAAGCAGAATTTTGATATATCAAATAACAGTCGTTTAATACAATAATTTTAAAATATTCAATATTTGGGATTGTTGTTTTGAGTTGACTATTTGTGGTATTTGTAGTATTCTGCCCACTGATATCATTAGGTATTTTTTGTTCTATAAGATGAGCCTTAAATCAACAATTTTGGATAATTCATTTAGGATGGACGTAATTTGAAAGTCATCATTGGTTTTGTAGGACCGCAGTCCTAACAATAGTCGTCTGCGAAACACGTGTCAACATGAACGTCATGGTCGTATTAACAGACACCACCAAATTGTCCATGATAGCATGAGCATGTTGTTCTTTTTGGTTGTTTTAATAATAATGACACATACTGACATACAATATTTATTTCGAATTTAATTACTGATAAAAGTATAATGGTATGACTTATGTCTTTGATCTATTTATCTTTTCAGTGCTGCGATATAGATGAAATAAAATATTACAATTGTGTAAAAAAGACTTAAATACGATTATTACACTACTGTTAACCCTTAATTAACTTAATTAAACTCCAATAAATATGTTTTACATAATTATTATGTAAAATAATATTAACAGTTTATGTAGAAAATCAAATGATTTGGATATTTGTAGTAAATGTATGAAATTGAGCGAAAACTAAATACAGTAATTGCATAGTTTCGATCTATATTTTTACGGTAAACTTGAAATCAAACTTTAAAACCGGCTGCTATAGTATTTAGAGCAACAAAATAAACATCAAAAAGCGACTGTAGTTTGTTTCATGACTGACATTCTGTCAAACCGAGCACCCAAGTCTCCTAAATATCAACTAAGTCTGAAACATATAATATAGACCAAATATTAATTAATTATTTCTTGAATTTTATATACAACTAATAAGATGAATATTTAAATAACGATTAATTCATAGAAAATCCAAGGTATGGCTTATTTTTATAAATTACTGTTATCAAACTAATAGTAACATACCTCAGTTGTTTTTTGTGTAATTGAAGAAATGTTAAACCTTTCAATAATGGTATTAATCAGCCTCACTAATTACCAATATTTAATATAAGGTATTCAATCTGACTCAACATTTTATAAAGAGAAACCAAACACCTAAAAGTCGTCTTTCAGGCGATAAACCTCTTTCAAACTTCCTCTAGCAGACGTTTGCTCAAGTTTTCTTTCTTTTTCCTAAGCTTTTTTTAAAATTAAGTGTCAGTAAGAAATTATATTAGACAGGGTCAGATTTACGAGTTTTATGGAAAGACATTATACCTAAACTCTCTTTAACATTTATTAAGGATTCTGGCGTCCCAGGACAACCTTAAAACTGGTCCATACCAGTTTTGAAGCTGACATTGGGTAGCAAATGAAGTTATCATTACATAATATGGCAAGTCTTTTGGCTGTCCATTATGACAAACTTCCCTTTCACCTTTGGTCCCTCCATTTGCATCGGCTGGGGACGGAAACTCCAGGTTTGGTTCCCAACCTGAAAATGTGGTCCCTGGCTGTTGTACATGGATACCCTGTCAGTTGAGTTTGCCAGTTAGAAGGCAGAGCGGGTCCGCCTGTTTGAGCCTCATCACAGCTGTCACAGGAGCATGGGAGTTGGCCCTCTAAAAGGTCAATTTGGCTGCCTGGCCCATACCACCCTTTCCTTTCCTGCTATATCCTATCCTTCCGGTAACCTGTGCAAAATTACCGCTTGTGGAAGACGTGCCTAGCAGCTAATGCTGGGGTTTCCTAATCCAGCAATAACAACAAGAATTCTGGCCAAAAATTAAATCGGGTTTAGTCAGAAATAGAATTACACCAGGCAACTCACTCAACATAAGGAACATTAGGAATTCGTTGAACTAACTCATATTCGCCTTAAGATACTTAGTTGTGTTGGCGTATTAACCAAGACTTCAACGCAATCACTAAATCAATGGTTGTTTCGACGTTTAAGAAGGAATGTCACAAAAATACACCACTTTTCGTCTCAGTAATTGCCTTAGTACGGTTTTGAACCATCCGTCCTAATGATAAGAAATTCCAATTATCTTAAACTAATCAAGTTATAATTGATTCGTTGATCAGAAAATACGTTGTCTCAAGTTTCCAATATCTTAACAAACAAGTTGCATCTTTTCTCCCCAAGCCAAATCAATCATACTAATTTTGCATCGACTAAACTTTGCTGTGTGAATAAGAAATGTCGTAAGGATGTCGTTCTTAGAACACTTAAAGGGGGTTTGACCTGTTTCCTCTCAACAAAATAAAATCATTGCGCTTGAATTTCCGAAAAAAACTCTGGATGAAAACATTCTGTTATCTATACACTTCTCGTTAAAAAATATGACTATACATTCAAATAAAATTGCGTTAAAATGTGTGAAAACCCGAAGTTATAGCAATTAAAATGTAGGTTTACATAGCTAAGAATATACAACAAATTAATACATAGGAAATTTAGTATTAAAATCAAAACATACTGTTTAATTTTCATTTTGTTTACTTTTGTTCAGAAGAAGAATGACATTTTTGTAAATCCTTGATGAAGGAAGAAGAACCTGAAACATATGAAGAAATAATCTACTGGAATTGAACTGTTAACTTAAGGTATGTAAACCTATATATTTCAATTTTGTCATATAACAGTTCTAGAACTGTTCTATAACTAAGTTATAGGTTTTTAACACTTTTTTACTGAGGTTGCTCATTGCCTTTCTGGCAAGGTGACACCAAATATTAATTTGTTCATGGCCCACATTCTGTGAGTCATACTGTAGATGAAATTTCATCTCACCTGATGAAATAATGACACCTTTTGGTTGTTTCATTGACAGAGACGATTAATCTTTCGTTTGAGTAAGGCGTTTTCCAATATACGCCCTTAAAAAATCGCTTTGTCTTGTGCTACGGGCAATATTCTTAAACACTCCTTCGTTCATTCAGGGACTTAAGAATCTCATCAACTAGTCAGAACATGACGTTTAATGTGCCTTTTCCTTTCCTAAACCCAAAATGGTTGCGAGATAAAATATTATTTGTCTATTGGAAACATAACAACACCCGGAGAACAACGTTCTAGATAGCTTTTAAAAAGGTGGAAATAATTTAAATAGATCTATAGTTGCCATATTTTGTGAGTCTCAAGTCAAGCCTTAAAAAGGGAGACCCATTGCAATTCTATTCACCTTTTAAAAGCTAGTGAAAACGTTGCTCTCCGGATGTTGTTATGTTTCCTAGACATAATTAATATTTTAACTCGCAACCAATTTGGGCTTAGGAAATGAAAAGGCACATTAAACGCCATGTTATATCTACTTGATGAGATTGTTAAGACCCTGGAAGACGGAAGGCATACTTTAGGTATATTTATGGATCGTAGCAAGGTATTCCATGTTATACAATCACATCACAATCTTCTTACTGGGAAAATGTTTCACTTCGGTATAAGAGGTGTGGCCATTGGATTGGTATGGTTCGTACCTTGAGCACCGGAAACAATGTGTGGAAATGTCCTACTGCCTCCAAAGAAAATGCACTAGGAAGCTCTATTCAGATAAATTGGCAGCAACTAAGGGAGTTCCTCAAGGTTCGGTATTAGGACCTGTTCTTTTTATTCTATTTATTAATTGTGAATTATGTATCTTCGCTGACGTCTTATCTCTAGCTGCTACTAGTGACTGAATTGAGGATTTAGGGGATATTGCATTTGTCCATTCAAATTCTCTTCTATAATGGTTATAAAGAAATTGTTTTGCCGCAAATACTTACAAGACAGGGATAACTGTCTATCAAATTCGTAACCAAGCAAGTAATAAACTTAGTTGTCTTTCAAATCTGCTACTTTCCGAAAATACTGTTCCATCCACTGATACAGTAAACTTTCTTGATTTTTTACTGATTCAAAATTAAATGTTTCAGAATACATAAATTGGCGGGTAAAGTCAGTTCACTAATATATGGGAAATCATAAGTTATAATTTTACTTTTATTCTTATGTAATTCTCACAGCTTACCATGGTTGATTTTACCCTCATATCGTTTACGCTGTTCCCGTTTGGGGATCGGACAAGACTAGTGCAAGGTAAATCCCCTTTACTCTTCAAATTAGGATTATTAGAATCGTTTTTGGACTCAAGCGGTTAAAATTTGGTAAGGAGTAATTTCGTTAACATTTCCATCCATATATCATTTTTAAACGCTAATGTTCTGTATGAAAAACCGAGGCTTTTTAAAATCCAGAATATAAGCTTATTTGATTCACTTAAATCTCCTAATTCAGAAACATAAAACTACATTCTTTTAAATTTAAAGCTATTTTTACTACTGCTCTGTCACTCATGTTGTCCGATTGCCTCAGAGTGGAAATATCACATAACAAATTCAGGTATGTCTTTAAGAATTTATATTTCTGAGAGGGGCGTTTTACAGTGTCCATGATTAGCTAAGTAAATTCTAATTTAGAAGTGTTGCCGGTTGTTTTTTGTTTTTCATAAACGTCAATAAATTTTGTACATTTAATAAATGCCAATGTTTGTAAACCTTGAAAAAACATTCTTCTTTGAAGGCGATTAGAATTGGGTACAATTTACTATGACTGAAAATAAAATCTCTAACACCGTTTTACCTTCTTCAGTATGTTATAAGTTCATTAGAAACCCTAAAGAACCCTGAATTTTGGTTGAAGAGTATAAAGAAAACGTTAAGAGTTCAGTATTACGAGTATAAACACGTCAGATGTAAAAATCTATTACGAAACATCAGAATCTGGTTTCTTCAAATTAGTTTTGGTAGTGGAACACCATGTAATTTCTTGTCATTACTACTCTCTTGACTAATCTGTAAAAATGAAAATCCTTGCTTATAGCCATGCTATTGTGACCTCAAGTCCATCGGTGTATCCCATAGGATGTCAAACAAAGTAGTCTGCATTCTCATTTAAATACTGTCTTCAACTAGCAGTCTGCAACTCGGTGTCAAGACAGCACCAGCAGTCGAGACGTTGCAGCATCCGAACCCAGCGTTCCCGGAACGAGCAACGACATCGTACAGGCTAATAACCAGCAGCCACGACAATAATTAGAGGTGGTCGCCGCGCCGAGTTTCCTTCGTCGGCGATGGCGATGGCGATGCCAGCGATGGCAGCGATGGTAGCGATGGTAGTGGCGTGGCCTTGGAAGCGCGGTGAACGTCCGACGGCCAAGGCCAAGCGCCTCGGGCCCACAATTACTCAGTTTGCATTTTTTACTCCTGTTGGTGATTAACCACCACCATTAGAGCTCACTCTCTCTATTTCATGCAAATCGCTTCCACCGCCGCCCCGGCTCGCCGTCCGGAGATGGGAACAGGAATCGCTTCACCTTTATTGCATCCTCTTATAGATTCATATTTTCTTTAGACAGGATTTTAAACGTTGAAAATGTGCTGAGAACGGTTTAACCAATTCGGGTTTTAAAAGCGACGTTACGAAACTTCTACGGTGGTCCCGAACTCATCTTAACACGCAGGCGTGGAGCTAATATTTGAAAGTTCGATTAATTTAACCCTACATGTTGAAAAGAAAGAAAACTTCAAACAGAAACCGTAACATTGTTGATGATTTTATTGAGACGACCACGAAAGCACGTTGTCGTACATGCATTTACAAAAAAAATCTAGAGCAATTATTTAATTACTTAGATCCTGTAAGTTGATTTTTATTTTAGCGCGATCGATTAAACATTCCAAAGATCAATCACTACCACGATTTATAGTTAGAAGAACCCTAATTTGGCTATTTTAAGAGGGGAAATCGGTCCTCTCCTTCTACCTGCTTCTATCACAAGACTAATGCCAACTAATGCTTTTGCCCGTCCCACCTCAACAGATTATCCGAGGTCGTTGATGTCAGCGACCACAAGTTGACGTATGTTTTATTTTAAAGAGCAAAAGTATAGCTAACAATTTCACTTAATAAATTATTTTAATAATATATAAACAATCTTCTATATAATTGGAAGAATTTATTGATTTTTGTTCAGCGATTTTAGATCTTAAAACTATTGTATTGCATACATGTTTGGTATCAATGAAAAGCTCTTACTCTCTGGATGTGCCTTTTGGGGTTTTGAACAACCTTCACCTTTATTGCTAACCCCATAGGCTTTTAAAGTTCCAATGTTAATCTTATGGAGTTATCTTAAGGCTCCACTAAGTTGATTATAATGTACTAGCTGTTACCCGCAGGCTTCGCCCGCGAATTATTTATAATAGGTACCCCCGTCGCAGCAAACCTGCATACTCAGCGATATTACAATGGATATATATTATGAAGTCTTAATACTACATAAAGTCACTTACAAAGTTTCATAAAAATATATTCACAAATAAGCGATATATACAATTTTAATTATTCTCCATAAGAATAACATTGGGGCTGAGTACGCAGGTTTGCTGCAACAAGTAACACAAAAAATGGGTTTTTATGTTAAAATCAATATAACTCAATTAGGTAAAGTCGTATACCAGTTTTATTCATTTATGTTCATAATTAAGGGAGACATAGCACTTAAATTAATCTCCATAAGAATAACAAGGGGGCTGCGTACGCAGGTTTGCTGTATGGGAGCCTTTGGAAAAAATTGTTGGAGCCGTATACCAAGTTTCGTCAGTATACGTTCATAAATAAGCAAGATATAAAATGTTTCTTTTCCTCCATAAGAATAACATTAGACAACGTACTGTGTTTAGCACTTTCGATATCTCGGTAACCAATTGACGTAGAGGAATGATCAAAATTCCAAATTGTGTGTTTTTTAAGGTGAATCCAATGGTCAAAACTAATATTTCACTATTTCCAAAATCATATGTAATAAATTCAAAATACCCCGTCGTAGCAAACCTGCGTATTCAGCGAATTTCCAATGCATGCATATGTTTCTCACTACCACATAAAGCCACTTACCAAGTTTCATAAAGTACATAAATAAATAAGTGATCTATAGCATTTTATTTTGTTAGGGCTGAGTACGTAGGTTTGCTGCAACGAGAAGATGAAATGTGTTTTTTTGCAATTATCAATATAACTTAACCAGGTGAAGCTACAAACTAAGTTTTATTATTTTATGTTTATAATTAAGGGAGATATATACTTTTTCTCCATAAGAATAACATTAGGGCAGAGTATGCAGGTTTGCTGCTATGGGGATAATCAACAAAAAATCAATTTTTTGTGCAAATGCCAATATACCAATACTAGATGAAGCCAGTCTAATGTTTATACCAAGTTTCATCAATATACATTCATAAATAATGGAGATATCAAATTTTATTTGTTCTCCATAAGAATAACATTGGACAACGTGCTGTGTTTGGCACTTTGAATATCTCTGCAACGGTTGGACGTAGAATCACAATTTAAACACCAAAATGATTGTTTTCTGGAGCTAAACTGATTGGTAAAAGCAAATGTGAAGTTTACATTAAATTGAACTGAGGAAAAGCAAAAAACCTTTTTCCCATAAGATTAACATCGGAGATTTTATGAGCAGGTTTTTTTTGGATTTTCTCCGCAACCACTTAACCTAGGTTAATAATTTAAGATACTATATTGTTTGTTTTTTAAGCTCTATAACATGGTCCAAACCAAAATTAAGTGTTTTAAAAATTGTTGGGTGAAAAATGCAAAAAACTGATTTTTGGACAATTTAAAACCCCCATAAACCCCTCTTCCCATAGACCGATTTTTCTGGTTTTCGAACTAAGTCATAAATGTCACTTTACACATTTGAGCCAAATTTCATCGAAATCGGACGTTTTTTACTCAAGTTTTCGCATTTTTGGACATATATATATATATAAATACATATAACATATATATATAAATTTATATATAAATATAAATTTATATATATATATATATATAAATATAAATTTGAACCAAAAGTGTTTTTGTCATCTGGAAACCTTAAAACAAAAAGTTAACATGGTTTTGGGCTTAAGTCTTACAATGAGACCTACGGTAATAGCTTCTTCCCTATAGGGGAAATTCGCTAAAACCCATTTTTGGGGTACAAACCCCCCCAAAATACCCCTTCGGATGGAGCAATCTGGCTGGTTTTCGAACTTAAAGTCATAAATGTTGCTTTACACGTTTATACCAATTTTCATCAAAACCGGATCATTTTTACGAGAGTTATCGTGATCACGGACACACACACACACACACACACACACACACACACACATACACGTGTGTGTGTGTGTGTGTGTGTATATATATATATATATATATATATATATATATATATATATATATATATATATATAGTTTCGAACGAATGGTGTTTTTGGGGTCTGGGGACCTCAAAACGAAAAGTTATCATGGTCCCGGGCCTAGGTCTTACCATGCCGACTACGGTAATAGCTTCTTCCCTATAGGGGGAATTCGCTAAAAACTATGATAGTTTCGTGTGCTGCATTCTGTGGTTAGCCTGTGGAACTACTACGAATCAAGATCAGCTGTTAGTATTTTCATCAGCTCAAACAAAAATGAAAGTCCATAAGGAATACATGGGAACTTTGAACTCCCGTAGGGCATAGTCCTATAGGGATTTTACAACTTTAATATGCCTATATCTTACTCAGGACTATCAAATACCTCCCTGGAATATTTTAGCTCAATCGGTCCAGTAGTTTTCACGTGATGGAACTTCAGAGTTACGCACAAACATCCATACTTTGGCACATTTATATTAGTAGCCTATGATATGATAAATACACTTTTAAAACGTATGGCTCTATTCCTGCTAGATCACCTTACGGAGAACGGGACATCAACTAGTTGCAATAAAAAATTATGTTAAATTATGTTTTAAATCCTACGCCTGAAGTACTTCGCCAAAAAGGTGTTATTGAAACTAAGGGTTAAAAACATTCGTGCCTTCCCTATATCGCGAGTGATGGTATTAATGAAAGCAGATCTTATACGTTCCTAATTCCACAGGAGAAAAAATCTATAAACACCGGAATACCGCGGAATACCGGTATAAAAATAAATTCCTTCGAGCCGGATTTGAACCAGCGACCTATGGATATCAGCTCAAGCGCAACTACAGTCCACCGCTCTACCAACTGAGCTATCGAAGGAGCTGAGACAACGATTATTAAATGACATATGTAAACTTTACGCTAAAATACTCGACAAAAATTATCAATTAACGTACTAGTAAATTAGATACGCATTGAGTCTACATCCTGAAAATCCGGATTCCATTTTGTCACTGATAGCTTAAAAGAGCGTTCCAGCTAGTCATCGGATTCTACACCTTCTTCTCCCAAATGTCAATGTTGAAATCGCGTCCGTAATATTCGAAATCGTTTATTTATAGTTCATTTTAAGGAGCAACAAAATACCTAGTGATTGCAGTGAGCAGAATGTTAATGTCACAAATAGTACTTTTACGGTTTGTCAATTGCAATTTTTGTCGAGTATTTCATCGTAAAGTTTACATATGTCATTTAGTAATTACAGTCTCAGCTCCTTCGATAGCTCAGTTGGTAGAGCGGTGGACTGTAGTTGCACATTAGCTGATATCCATAGGTCGCTGGTTCAAATCCGGCTCGAAGGAATTTATTTTATGCTCTTGTGTATATAGATTTTTCCCCGGCGGAGTCAGGATCGTATAAAATCTGCTTTCATTAATACCATCACTCGCGATATAGGGAAGGCACGAATGTTTTTAACCCTTGGTTTCAATAACACCTTTAACGGTGAAGTACTTTAGGCGTATAGGACTTTAAAACATAACTAGTGGCTTACAGGGGCTACAGCCCCTAACATATGGTTTTTGTGTAAGTGGATAATCACAGCTGATCATTAGTTCATTTTGCTTATTAATAAAAACTTGTAGTGATATTTCCATAAGAAAATCATTGGATCTTTGAAGTCCAGTGGGGCGTAGCCCACGCAATTTTTGTCATTTCTGATTTATCATGATTGATATTGATCACAAAGTGTAATTACTATCCATAAAATATAATTATGAATACTAGTGTTTACACGTTAAAAAGGGGTTTCAATGGTCTAAAAAAAACAAAACAACTTTATATTTAATTTTCGTATTTCAATGGGTTTTATTTAAAACAAGAAAACCACTGCATAGTACTATTGAGTGTCTAATAAAACAAGCCACAATTATTAGTGAATTTCCTTAGGAAAGTGAACTATTAGCAAGCATGACCCGCACGGTGAAACTTAACCCGGGACCATTAGCATGACCCGGGACCACCATAGAAGTTCCTAACGTGACCCTCTGAACACGTTTTGGGGGTTCGTTCAAAATGTTATATATATATATATATAAATGTGTGTGTGTGTGTGTGTGTGTGTGTGTGTGTGTGTGTGTGTGTGTGTGTGTGTGTGTGTGTGTGTGTGTGTGTGTGTGTGTGTTTGCACTCTAGCGGTCGCATTTTTTGTCCGATTTACTTTAAATTTGGAAGGGACGGTCCTTTCTATAATCAGTTGGACGAGTTCGTTGGGAAAAACAATCGGAAAACTCTAAACCCCTTTTTTGGGGATTAATCTTTCAAATTTCGAGTTTTTGGCCCAAAAAGGGTCAGAAAAGCCCCGGATGTAAAATTCATTCATCTATAAAGATGGGAATTAGTAAGGCAAAAGTTTTAAGCCCTCTCTCGTCATTCTGGCATAAATATTTACAGAGTCATTAAAGAAAATGTGTATCGACTAAACACAGTGTACGTTGTCTGATGGGGTTTTATATTAGAAAAGCCTGATATCAAAGCCGTAGCCAGGAACATTTTTTGGGGGGGGTTTGGGCTCCGGGGTTACAGGAAGTAACTTCCAAACTTTCATTTTAATGCAATTCTTAATATAATCTAATGTTAAAGTAAGATTTGTGAAGTTTTAAATATTTAAATAGTACTTATATATATATAGTTATTATTATTATTAAATAACCCAGAAAACACAGCAGTAATCGTATCAACTAAATTCTTCTTTTTATTTCAAGCTTGCTAACTTAAAAAACACACTTTTGAACGTCCTTAAATGTCACTACTAACAAGATATAACAACATAAAACGGATATTTTTCAACACAATAAATACCAGAGTTTCGTTTTCGGCATATTTTCACTCAGTACTCAGTCTATAATGATAGAAGGTGGTTGGTACAAGAAAAAAACTAAGGTATATGGAAATGGAAAATCAAGTTTTAATGATTACAGATAAACTAAACACGTTCTTATAAAAAAGATACTTCATTTACAAAACAAAGTTAAGCCTCCGGTTCTTTATTTGGAAAAAACTATTAATCACATCTTCCGTCGGAATTTCTCTCTCCCTGTGAAATCAGTGCTAAGCCACTCAGACGGCTTTGACCACAAGAGTTTCTTAAATAAGTTTTCAGCCTTCCGAGGGTCGAAAAGCTACGTTCGGGAGTGCAGGTGGTCACTGGAAGTGTGGCGAAAATATTAAGCATAATAAATATATTTGGGTGTAAATCTTTGTTGCATTCTCCTAAGCTTTCAATGGCACACGTAGGCCGGTTAATTTCTTTTTTCTTATATTTAAAATAAGAAATAATTTGGCTTGCTTTGCCTAGTCAAATAAAGGTTAGGGCAAGGGCCCTTGATGCAGGAGCATGCATAATTAAAATAAAAATATATTTTCACTGTTTTGTTTGGTTTTACTTATCTCACTGAGCATTTATATCGTCGTAAAAGTCAATTAAACAGACGACACAAAGCTTTAGGAAGACTAACTGTCACTATGAAAAAAATGTAAACTGCACAGTGCACACACGATCAGCCGAATACGTCCTGATGAGTGAATTGACAGGTTATGTCAATTCCCGCTCATTCGTTCACACTCCCCCGCGATCCCTACGACGCCCGACGTGGCGTCCGCACAGCTGACTAACTACGACTTTCTTTATGACTTGAACGAACAAAATTAATTAAACAAATAAGTAAATTTGTATTTCCTTTGTTTTTAAGTTTATTCCTTGTCATCATTAAATTTTCAAACAATTTGTTATGATAAAATTCTTCACATTTTTTGTTGGTCTGTTTTTTATTATTTATCTCAAAATTTCGGGGGGGGTTTCGACCCCCTGACCCCCCCATTGGCTACGGCCTTGCCTGATATTCATTTGTAGGAGTACTTTTCTCATCCCCAGCAACCTCAAATCTACTTTTAAGCCTGCCTGGACCCTATCCTAACTTTATAATGCGCAATATTGTATTCCCAGTATTGCAGGTAAATAAAAACAGGAGCATCAGAACAGCCAATAAATCAATGTTTTCAGATTTCAATAAAAATTGGAATAAATGTTTGTTTTTACACTGTTTCTGAGTTTTAAATTTTATTCTGTGGAAATTCACTTTCCTCACGTCAGCGAGCTGCTGACGTGAACTCGTTTACTTTAGTGGTTACTGCCAAACTACATTAACAATTTTAATCAAGAGCCATACAAATGTTTCTATGTATAAATAAACGGTTAGTTAAATACACATTGATGCTTTTAATACATTTTTACTTTATTTTTTTTAAATCAGGAAAACTAAAGTGGCGTATACAACATTTTTAAGTAAATTTGTGAATGTTCCCTTAAGAATGAGTCCTCAAACAAAAACTTGTTAAAATACTAATGCAGTTTAAAATTAATTCAAATAGGACCCTTGAAGTATCCCTTTTATTTAAGAAAATTTTACATATTTTTTCATGTCATCTAAAGACAGATTAGCAATATTTCAGTACAGTAGTTACACTTAAAACAAAATTCCGTTTAGAAATATTTGTTCATGACATCTAAAGACAGATTAGCAATATTTCACTAGACATACTTAAAACAAAATTCCATTTAAGAGGGGCCTCCAGTCATTTGCTTCTCCCTAATTTTCCCGTTAGACAAAACTACGTTTTAAATACCATCCGTCCTCAACGGATTAACCGCGTTGATGTATGGCTCATTTTATAGATCGATAAATACGGATTTAAGTGAGTATAATTTTGATATCGCTAAATTCCTTTACATCCAGTATTTCAAATTATTTTTTGGGGGGTTAACCATCTTTGAAATAAAAACTCTGCTCAAATAAATCGCTATGTATAGTTTTGCTCTTTAAAACGAGCTTTAGATCAACGATTTAAAATATACTTCGAGGAGGGGCAGAATTTGGAAGTTTGCCTTATGGGAAAAGTAGCTAAAAACTTTAAATGTTTCATTAGGAACCTCAGTAGGATGTCGCGTCAGCCCAAGGAATTGGTTGGATTTTGGTTTGATTGACTGAATTACAGGTTAATAATTTATTTAGATAGGATAAAAAACAACAAGTTGCGGGGGGCTTTTCCTTTTGACGAATGCTGGATTTTGAACAAGTTTCAAAATAATTTGAACAGAGTCACTCCGTTTATTTATTCGATATCTTTACATCTTACTTTCTGTATCCATACTCAATATTGGCTAAACAGTAAACAATATCACCACTAGTTGTCAAAACCTCATCAAGTCTTACCCCAGTCAGGCCTTGCAGACCACGACTGCACAGCGGAGCCCACTCGCGGCTGCAAACCGTCGTGTAGTCGTAGACCTGCAAATCACGTAAACCGAGAGCCCTCGGCAGTTTTATTGCACCATCGTATTGTGGCTTTACCTTTAAAATGAGCCACAAATCAACGACATCGGATAATCCGTTGAGGAGAGCCGAGCTTTGAAAGTTTTCATTGTGCTTAAGGGCACAGGATCCCGCTCTTTAACTACTGAAGTCTATGCTGTGGCACATGAAAGGCCAATCGGTGCCTTATCTCGAGAGGGCATTGGCTCAGAAGTAGACGACCAGATGAAAGTGAAGGATACAACAATCTTGAAATTATCGTCCCCCACTGCAGTCGAGGTTGTCACATAAAATGCATCCTCTGATCCTCCCTTCCGAGGCCGGGTCCCTCTAAGAGTCCAGCGAGAACGGGGCGCCCAGAGGGTGGAGGGAGACATCCGGGAGTCTGCGCCGTTGAAGGGCCCTCAGCCCCAGTCTCGGCTCTGAATAATGCATGATACAACTTGCACCTTTCACCACATTTGTTCAATGTCACTCGACGTAGAGGTGCTGTGGCACTGGCACCTGCCTCTTGCTGTGGCTGGCAAACTGGATAGTACACTTGGGTACAGGAAAACTGCTTTAAAAACGTGTGGGAACGAAAACTCTACCTTGAATTAAAAATTACCACCGAGACTATGGTAACTTCGGTACGTTCAACCAAAGACTTAAAACTACTGGACCGCTCGCGCCCGTGGTGAAGTGAACCAAATTTCGGTCCGGCCGCGTTCGAGGTCGCGCTACAAATGGTGGGCCACCGCGGCAGCGCTTAGCGTGGGAGATATAGGGAAAAACACGACGCGCGCTCACTTGAATTGAATTTGCAGCCAGCTAACATTTTTTATGGTTGAATGGCCTTCTGATCCGTATTCCTGAATAGTTTCTCGAATTTTTAATACCAAAAATAACTATATTTGACCAGGGTTAGTTGCGTAAAAAGAACAGAAATTTGGGAGTTTTGTAAAATAATCTCCTCGATGGCTGATTCTTTCATATTTACAGCCATACAAATTTATGTACATTCCGCTAGGCTTTAGATTTTGTTCAATAATGATGTTTTGATGTTTTTGGTACTGGAATGAATTTTTTATGAGCAGTAATATCGTTCTTTGGACGAGTGAAACTTTGAATTTTAGCATATAAACTTCGACGTTCGCCAAAAGTTGTAGATTGCATGAAAGTTAATTGGCCTATATCATAATACTTTGTTGATGAATGAATACCATACAAGACAAATACTTTTTAATAGCAAATATATTCTTAATAAACATTAATTACCAACATGGTTACCAACGTTAAACGTTACTATTAGATCTATAACTACATTTCATTGATCAAATGTGATTAAATTGAATGATGGTTTGTTAATTTACTTAGTTAATTGGGAACGGTAAAAGCGATACTAAAACGTAACCCGAATTCGACGACTAAAATAAAAGTCGTATAACTATGTATGTTATCAAAAACCTAGGCCATGTTGTAACACAGCATCACTGAGTTGAATTTAACAGCGCGGCACGGCGCGTCTTGGATAGAGCGCGGCGAAAGGTTTCAGCATCTTTCCAAACGAATTGTAGGCAAACCAACAACTTTACCGAAAAATGTTCGAAATAAAAGTTTTAGAGAAACTAATTATCTACAACTTTCCCGCTGGAAGTTTGCTTCTAACCTAAAAATAAAAAACTTCCTCGCTGAGTAACTTTTTCATGTCCCTCTTTAATAACACGTAAAAGTTTTTAATTATTAAAAATATTAAAACACGGTAAAATAAAACAATATTTATACTTTCGGATTCCGTAGTTCACGTACGCAAAGGATATATAAATTTCATTACAATTCAAACATGGCAGTGAAGTCCAGGAGCGTGTAAACGACAGCGCGTTCAACGCCAGTAACAGCTCTGAGCACACAGTGGCCCACCATTTCTGTTCCGCACAGTCCCACGCGGACCGTTTTTAGCTCACTTAACGATCTCTCCAGTCGTTCAACTGAAAACCTTCAAAATTACGTTTTCGTTTTGTTATTTGAAGTATTCGAGTACTCGGCTTTTGTGAAGTAAACATTGTTTTCGATTAATCTCCATTGCACAACTGACTTGAATAAAAATACCCCCATCGCAGCAAACCTGCATACTCAGCGAATTTCCAAAAAATACATAACATAACACTTAAAACACTTAACAGGATTCATAAATATATTCACAAACAAGCGATATTTAAAATATGAATTATTCTTCATAAGAATAACATTAGGGATGAATACACAGGTTTGCTGCAACAAGGAACACAAAATAATGGGTTTTTATGCAAATGTCAATAGAACTCATCTTAGTGAAGTCACATACCAAGTTTCATCTATATACTATACATTCATAAATAAGCGATATACAACATTTTAATTATTTCCATAAGAATAACATGGGACCAAGTACCTAGGTTTGCTGCAACGGGAAACATAGGGGATAAACCACAACCAGATGAAGCCATATACCAAATTTCGTCAGTTTATGTCAATAAATAAGCGAGATATACAATTTTTCTTTTTCTCCATAAGAATAACATTAGACAACGTACTGTGTTTAGCATTTTCAATATCCCAGTAACCAATTGACGTAGAGAAATGATCAAAATACCAAATTGTTTGTTTTTTATGATGAATTCAACGGTAAGAATTAAAATTTGATTTAAATAAAAATTAAATGTGAACCCCCAAAAAACCCATTTTGTACAAACCCCCCAAAGCCCCCTTTGGATGGTGCGATTCGTCTGATTTTCGAACTCGTTCAAATAAATGGTACTTTACACATTTGTACCAAATGTCATTAAGAACGGACCTTTTTTACGAGAGTTATCGTGCTAACGGACACATATATAGAAATTTGAACGAATGGTGTTTTTGACATCTGGGGACCTCAAAACAAAAAGTTATCATGGTCTCGGGCTTAAGTCTTACCATGAGAGCAACGGTAATAGCTTCTTCCCTAAAGGGGAAATTCGCTAAAAATAAACCCTTCACTTTAGTTAGAGAGTTAGACTATACCTCTTTAGCGATATAAAGATAAATGTCTTCCCAGACAACTTAGTTCATTGATATCGTTCATTGGTTAAAACTATTTTTTAACGTTTGGCTTTTTAGTTTTTTTTTACAAAACAACATACTGTTTAGTTTGTTGTTATAAAGAAAAGTTATTGTATTCCAGAAATATATATTTTTTAAGTATTCATAAAAGTGCTTAAGGTTTTGGTGCCATAATTAAAAGCAAATTATAATTCATTTTTAAAATATTTCAACGTGTAATAAAAACATCTTATTCAAAACTGAGTGGTTTTCAATTCTTTCTTCGTTTCAACGTTGTTTTTCCAAGCAAATACCAAGCACTATACATATTGATTTTTACGCGTTTTGCATCACAAATTCTTGAAAAAGCCCTGTTAGAAAGAATATTCTTCGTCGGAGATACTTATTTCCAATGTCTCAGGCTAGCTATAAACCAGTTATTGTAAGAACGGCGGCAGCATGTAACTACAGAGGAATAAGCATTGGACAAGACAGCTCTACTGAACCCAACGAACTATATAAACACGTAGTTCGTTGACTGAACCTAAACCAAAGGGAATGTCAACTGGCATCATCTCCTCCGCAGTGCACCTATCCGCTTCCATGCGATCGTGTTTACATCTCCCGGTTGCCAATAACGGGGTGATGTATGGCACTCGCCGATGTATGATGTATGCTCGCAGGCGATGTACAAGCCACGGTGTTTACTCTGATGTAGGCCGAGGTGATTTACACTCTTCTATGATCCAGTGATTTACCGGGTGAAGGGCAATACATTGCGCCTTGCCCAGTTATCCTGTCGACACCCACCGCTCGCTTCCCTTCAGCTTCGTAATTGAACAGAATTATCTCTTACCCGACTGTCCTGTTTATCTTGTGCGATAAAGCGATCCACCCCAAGGTTCGATATTGAACGACTGTTTACCGATAGGACGGTAAAACACACCTTTTTACTGGAAAAGTGTGTGCTGTAATGTGTGTTCAATAGAGCGATATTCACCGAGGTTTGCATTTTTGTAATTAATCGAACTATCTGTTTATAGAATAAATATTCCATATCAGAAACACTTTTAATTGTAAATGTGTGTACTGTATAAAGTGTTAGATAATCATTAGAGGAAGGAACATTTTAATTAGAAGAAGAGTAATTGAGATCAAATTAAGATAACCAATTTATTCAGAAGTGCGTGCCTCGCTGCCTTTTTACTTGCCACTGGAAAGATTATACCAACTGCCCAAAAAACTTATTTTAGAAAAATAAATCAATAAATAAATTACGAAAATTATAAGTGAAATATAATATTAAAATATGTATAGTCTTCCAGGGCAGGCCTCTAGTCTATTCAGGATATGTTCCACAAACCCTCCACATCAACTCCACGCCTTGAATACCGGAGGGCAAAACATCTTTATAGGCATGGTTTTTTATAGGCGCTGTAAAAAGAACATATGAAACATACTTTATTATTTGTCATATATTAGTTATCATGGTCCCGGGCCTAGGTCTTACCATGCCGACTACGGTAATAGCTTCTTCCCTATAGGGAAAATTCGCTAAAACAACAACAGAGAAACGTATATTTGTTTTAGCGAATTTCCCCTCTAGGGAAGAAGCTATTACCGTAGGTCTCATGGTAAGACTTAAGCCCGAGACCATGATATCTTTTTTTTGAGGTCCCCGGATGCCAAAAACACCATTCGTTCAAATTATTATATATGTGTGTGTATATATATATATATATATATATATATATATATATATATATATATATATATATATATATATATATATATATATATATGTGTGTGTGTGTGTGTGTGTGTGTGTGTGTGTGTGTGTGTGTGTGTGTGTGTGTGTGTGTGTGTGTGTGTGTGTGTGTGTGTGTGTGTGTGTCCGTGAGCACGATAACTCTCGGAAAAATAATCCGATTTTGATTAAATTTTGTATAAACGTGTACAGCAGCATTTATGACTTTAGTTCGAAAACCAGGCAGATCATCCTATCCGAAGGGGTATTTTGGGGGTTTTGCACCCCAAAAATATTTTTTTTGAGCTTTTTAGATAAAATTTTTGAAAAAGTCAAATTTTAGTTTAAAAAACTTTTCTGGCCGATAGTTCCCGTAGCAGCAAACCTGCGAACTCAGCCCCCATGTTATTCTTATGGAGAATAAGTAAGTGTTATCTCCCTTAACATAAATTAATAAAATTTGGAATGTGCCTTTACCTAGTTGAGTTATATTGATTTTTTTATAAATCCCCATTTTTTGTGTTCCTTGCTTCAGCAAACCTGCATACTCAGCCACCATGTTATTCTTATGGAAAATAATACAAATGTCACAAATCGTTTATTTATGAATGTATATTGATGAAACTTGGAATGTGGCTTTATGTGGTATTAAGATACATGTATTGGAAATTCGCTGAGTACGCAGGTTTGCTGTTATGGGGGTATTTAACTGCACATTAGTAAAAGAGCACAGGTAAACATGGTGCTGAAAATAAACTACAGAAAAATAAGAAACAAGTATATAGTAAAAAAATTATCTGAGTCCTGAATACAATAAATTGTAATTTGTATCAGTGGCAAACGGTTTATTCAGTTATTGATCAGTTTTAGTTATTCTGTAATGGTTTCAGAATGAAGACTACTCCAGACATGTGGTAAAATTAATTTTGATTAGAAAATGTTAGAGTTATTAAAAAAATGTTTAGATAACTGTTTTCTTCGGTAGTTTGTTAACGTCTCACCTGCACGTGTTAGAAGATTGGTAAAAATATTTATGTTGTGGCAGTAAGAGATTAGAGTTTCTGGCGTAGTAACTGTGAACATCCTCTCCTAAAATCCGTTCATACTTAAATTTTGAATAATTTGAAATATATAAAGTCACTGCAGGGTTAACATTTCTAAAAATAATTTTGCATGCCTCTTCAATAAATTGTCAATGTTTGTTTTGGATGAGATTTTAATCTATGAATCAAAGGGACATTGAGGTATAATAACAACTTGAATGACTTTAAACATGCAGAAAATAGGCAAATAAGTTAGGGGAATCTGCTCATCAGTAGGGGGGCATGGTGAAAAATACTCCAAATTATATAATCAAACTGACTGACCTTCTCCAAGCAAAGCTCGGTCCAGGTACTTGTTTTTTATATCAAATTCAGCAAGCATTCCCAACATATGGCCGCGCTGTAGCGGCGGCTAGAGCGAGTCTGCGGATGGAAGTGCTCTGTTCGGGTCAAACTCTGAGCCTGCAGAGTGCAGACTACAGACCCGCCGAACCGGTAACACCACTCGGCCGCGACAAGTGCCCGCCACAGCTGCGCGGAAAATATCTTTAGATCTCAGGCTTTGTCTCGCCTGTCAAAATATGGGCGCATGTAATGTGATGAACCTAAAAAGTGTTGGTGAAAGTAAATTACCATAAAAATATCAAAAAATAAACTAAATGAATTCAGTTAAAATATATAAACTGTTGAAACGGTTTATTATTATTAATCTTTACGATGAATAATGGGTAAAATAGGTGAAGGTTTGAGGTTTTGGGGGGTCATGACCCCATGACCTCCCTCCCTATATCCGCGCCTGGACAGAGAGAAACTATATGCAACAAAATAGTAGCACTACGGCTAGTTATTTAACTGTGTAATTTAGACTTGTTGATGATCCTTACAGAATTATTTAAATAGCTATGAACCACTAGAGGCACTAACTACTGAAATAATAACACATTCAATAAATTACTAGATGGAATAACTTTTTTCGGTTTCGAGCAACGGACGCACTAGTCTTAGTCTGAATATAGTGTATAAGCATTAGTAATCTGGTCCCAGTCACGAAATATTTGGCGTTTCTACCTGATTCCCCTACAAGGATAACTTTAAAATCCCTTCCCTCCTCAACAGATTATCCGGGATCTTGAATTCAGCTAATTTTAGATAGCAAAAAACCCTTAGTAAATAGCTAGCGATTTCAGTGAGAAAAATGTCGACACCACAAATAATAACCGTCCATTAAAATTTAAAAATAATCAATATTAATTTTTGTATGAGTGAACTGCTTTTTGTGATATCGAAATACTGCTCACTGAAATGGCTTTTAGAAACTAACAATTACAATGGCAATAAAGAATATTTGAATTTGAATTTGAATTACTGTTCAGTGGCGTTTTATGACGTCATATCCATACATATATCCACATTCATACTACTCTTAGTTATAGTAATATGTTAAGGAGATTTGTTAAGATAACTAATTCATTATTTCTGAACGAGTTTGATGATTGCGATAACCAATGTTTGGTTCGTGGTTGTGCATAAAGGTCTTCATTTTCTGGCCTTTACTTGGACAAACTACCTTAAATTTGGTAGGACGGTAGATTATACACCAGAATAAAACAATAAGATAATTGAATAACAACAAAATTAAAATACTTTCTTCTAATTAAACTGACGAAAACTCTAAAATCAAATGTTATACTGATATCGCGACCAAAGCTGCAACTATTTATACATATAAGGAGAATTAAGTCAGAGGATATTGGCACTCACGACAAACAATCTTCATAAAAATACGACCTTACTAATAATAGCCATGGTAACAGTTTATAAATATATTTCGAAAACCTAGGAAACGCCAGTTGAATTGAGTTTTTTGTACAATCAAGAAGCATATTAGTTCAATTAATATCATGGCTACTATATCCAGAGTTGTGTAAGTAATCCCAGCTACCACAGTACTATAGTATTTATTATTTTATGGTCTAATCTTGTATACAATTTTTAAACCATTGAAAAAACATCCTACGTGAAGAAATTAATCTGAGGTTGAATATCGGTAGTACAATTTAATTTAAACAACTTTTTTATTAGCATATTACGTGTTGTTATTACTTACGGGATGTAATAAAAGACGTCTTACAACACTTAAGATATATTTACACTTATACTGATTCACATACAGACGGTAAACATATATAAAAGATGGTACTAGGCTATCGATTTCGACCAGTCACACCAGTCATCATCAGGCCAATGAGAGAACTGACTATATAAGTGTAAATATATCTTAAGTGTTGTAAGACGTCTTTTATTACATCCCGTAATTTAATTTATAGTTGTATTCAATTTTTCTTTTCAACGAATGTTGTATTTTTAAATTGTATTATTCATTTTTTTCTTTTCATCGCATATTGTATTTTTATTTGTGACTATTTTAGGTTTATTCCAACCGAATACAGCCGTTTTTTGGCCATGGCCAAGTGGTGTTCTGGACAAAGTTGAAAAGGGTTAGTGGGTGACTATCTATAGCAAAACATTATACCTCTGATAATGTTTAATATCCTCGACTAATTCGTATTGAATTGTTCTAGGTCTGAGAACAAAGCGCTAATTTTGGGAGCCGCGCTCTTCGATGTTGGTGAGTGGGCCCCTTGGGAACCGCAGGAGGGGGTGAGCCGCCGTCTTCAGATAACCGGTACCCTGACACTTACCAAGGCTACTTCCTACCCCACACGAGGAGGAGGAACTCACCGTCGCTGTCATCAACCCATCAAATAACCCATATCATCCAGCAAACCCTCCATGGATATTGTGTAGGTTTGCTGGATGATGTGGGTAGCCGGGCCGCGTGTGTGAGGGTGAGTGCGCGATGTATCTTTTCCAGATGGGGCTACAGTCCTCTGAATTTACCTGCTTCTCGCAAGACCAATGTAATTTTTCAAAGTTCATTTCTCCACAACGGATTATCCCAAATCGTTTCGAATTTCGATACAGTATATCACACTCATATACATCCTAAAAATTGAATATTTTGGAATTTTAGACCGATTATTATTTGTAATCACTAGGTATTATTTTGATATTCAAAATGAACCATAAATCAACGATATCGGATAGACCGTTTAGTAAGGGCAGGCTTTTAAAGTTAACACAGGCCTTATAGAAGAAACAGGTAGAACCCGGTGACTGGAGCCCTCTCTTAAAAATAAACATAAAATATTAAACGTTGCAGCTGGGGGTGGAAGGCAGTACCCGATGACCCGATGCTGCCGAGCTCCCACTGGCCCGACGCGACGCCCGGGGCGCGGAATGTGGCGGTGGCGCCCGAGGACCGGGCCCTTGACCCTCCTCCCACCACAGTCCGCATTCTGGTCCTGGCACTGGTTAGGTTTAATATGCAATGATTTTTCCAATCCTCCAGGCGATACAAGGAGAATCGTAACTCGCTCTTCTTTTTGTTCGGCCGGGCGTTAACCGCGCTTGCCAAATCTTCAAACCAGTTCTTCGTGGCTCTAAATTTGGTTTTGGGCAATTAACTTATCCAGCTTTGATAATGTGGGTGCTTCGGCCCCGCGGCCTCGGATAGACGTAATTTGAGCGGGTTACAGCCTGGCCATCCGGACTTGAGACAAAGAAACACTCGTGAATTGGCACGATAAGAATGTTTAGTAAATGGCTTTAGGTATTAAGGCAATAACGGCTTTAAGGCAATTGCAATTAATGTTCAAGGACGTAATGCAAAGTAAATTATAACCGTGATAGAGACGGAAACTTTACTACAAAAGTTTCATACTAAACAGCTCATTTAAACTTTATCAAAGGAGATTTAGAACTAGGTGTATGCTCATTCTTCTCGTAAAAGGATGAACGAAAATTGAATTTTTAAAGATATATTTGAATACAAATTTTACGAGTTTAGCTTTGTTAACATACACCTTTTTTAGCCAAGCAATTTTACAATAGGTCAACACATATCTAGACCATATGCAACATATGAAAATAATTATAACTAGTGGCTTACAGGGGCTATAGCCCCTAACATATTGTTTTTGTGTATGTGGATAATTACAGCTGGTCATAAGTTCATTTTGCTTTTAATAAAAACACTGTAGTGATATTTCCATAAGAAAATCATTGGATCTTTGATGTCCAGTGGGGTGTAGCCCACATAATTTTTTACATTTCTGATATTTTTCTCATCGCGTCCTTGGCCCTCGAGCTTTAGAATGAATCATCATAACCGAGTTTTAATATATCACCTGAGAGAAAAGTTGCCAATTATCATTATTATTAATTTCCTGGTCCAAAATCAGGGGCTAAACATACAGAAATAGACTTTTTTAACTCATTGAGTTAAAAAAAGTATTAAATTAAATCTGCCTACAACGTAATTAGTCTTACAATGTAGACAATTAGGATTACGGAGTTTTGGACATCTTGATTGTTTGTGAAAATCAATTTTCACACCACAGAAATTTTGTATTCACCACAGAAAATTCAAACAAATATACGGGAAACCGTTTACGGACTGTTTTACTGACTGGTAGAATACAAAACTTAAGTCTCGTGTCATGAAAATAGGTGACAGAGGGGACTTATTTTGGTGCATTACATGTAATAACGCTAATTTGAACGTATGATCATTTAGTAACTCTCTGCCATCGATTTATTTGTTCACAATAAAAATAAACCACTCTAGTATAAAACATTCTTGATTATTAATCACAGTTAAATAATTAGCCATGTCACGGAGCTGTACTGTCCGTCCCAATAAAATAATTCCAAAACTTATTCTATTAATTTATCATCACTAGTCCAAACATTTAGCTTTTAATTCGATGTTTTCCGGTAAAAAATATACTAATAATAAATCGAGTAGATATAAGTATTGTTTAACACACGACAAGACACCATTAATTTACATAACACTTACTTTTTAAACTATTTAAAAATAAAGAAATCGATCAAACAAAACATAACCTACTCTAATGTTAAAAACAATGTTTACATTTGTGTGATTTAATAAACAAAGATATATCCCAGCTGACATTTTAAAGACAAACATAGTCAACAGCTTACTACGAAAACTAATTCAACGACTATATCAATGCTGAGTTAAAATATCCCTTAGGTATCCCAAATGTCTCCTTCAACATTTCATTACGAAATGTTTGATCGTTATTGAGTATTTCGATAAAACACACACACACACACACACACACACACACACACACACACACACACACACACACACGCGCGCGCGCGCGACACACAACACACGGTAACTGAACTTTCTTCATCAATCCAGTGATTCACTTCGTTCATCAATTAGGATGGTTTTAGTTTAGATGTCTTAGGGTAAGAATAACAATCTTAGTCTTATTCTTAGGGTAGGGGTGATTCAGGACACAATTTTTAATTGCATATAACCATTTTTTGTGAATCCTGCTGTGCGCTAACCAGTGAGGTAGAAACCGCGCTAACTAAACATTTGTATTTTGATATAACCTAATAATATATGGTTCCTCACGACAGTTTTATATATATATATATATATATATATATATATATATATATATATATATCTTGCTATCTCATAGAAAAACGTTTAACCAAAATGCGGAAGAGTTTTAGGAATTTTAAAACTTTCTCTTCAAATATATTTAGCAGGAATTCGTTGCTTACACAGCGCCGTATTACAAAGAAATACCTTCATATCAAAGTCAAAGTCAATGTCAAAATTCTTTATTGTCGTAAGCAAAATCATTAATTGAGTTTCCGAAATAGATAAACATCTATTTTCAATGAGCTATTTGTAAGTAAATTTCCATAAATAGAATTGATATTGGAAATTTGAAACAAATTTAAAATTGTTTACGTTAGTTGAAAAAACGTATTTCCGTTGCATAACAATATTTTTGTATTTTTTGTGTACGTTTAACCGATGCTCAAAATCAAGCAAAACAGCGCGATGGATAAATTATCAATACTAAAATTGCCTTAACCTTAATATAACCGTCCAACTCGATCATATAATTGCAACATGAACTCCAAAGACGATGATCATCTGTGAAGCTTGTTTTCAAAACTATAGTCTACCTTTAAGACTTTTTAAGTGTTCCTTCTCAGATATCTTCAATAATAAGTATGTGCACATCAAATTGTCGTGTTCGGTTTTACCCATATAACCAGCCGCATACCTACCTACATACCTACCTACATACATTCATACACATAATTTTTAATTGATAATTTTGTATCCTTAGCTTTAGACAGTGTATTTAATCATTTATAGACGGTTACAACCTATTTTTGGCCCTTTTAGCGAATTTCCCCTATAGGAAAGAAGCTATTACCGCAGGTCTCATGGTAAGACTTAAGCCCGAGACCATGATAACTTTTTGTTTTGAGGTCCCCAGATGCCAAAAACACCATTCGTTCAAATTGTTATATATGTATATTTATATATACGTAAGCACGATAACTCTCGTAAAAAAGGTCCGATCTTAATAAAATTTGGTATAAATGTGTATAGCACCATTTATTTGAATGAGTTCGAAAACCAGACGAATCGCACCATCCAAAGGGGGGTTTTGGAGGGGCTTTGTACCCAAAAATGGGTTTTTTGGGGTTATCACATGTAATTTTTATTTAAATCAAATTTTAATTTATACCATTGAATTCAGCTTAAAAAACAAACAATTTGGTATTTTGATTATTACGCTACGTCAATTGGTTAGTGAGATATTGAAAGTGCTAAACACAGTACGTTGTCTAATGCTATTCTTATGGAGAAAAATCAAAATTTTATATCTCGCCTATTTATTAACATAAACTGACGAAATTTGGTATATGGCTTCATCTGGTTGAAATTTCAACCAAAACAACAAAAAACAATTTTTCGCATATGGTTCCCGTGGCAGCAAACCTAGGTACTCGATCCCCATGTTATTTTTATGGAGAATAATTAAAATGTTATGTATCGCTTATTTATCAATGTATATGAATGAAACTTGGTTGTGACTTCACTTTGATGAGTTCTATTTATATTTACATAAAAATCCATTATTTTGTGTTCATTGTTGCAGCAAACCTGCGTACTCATCCCCAATGTTATTCTTATGGAGAAAAATTAAAACTGTATATATCGCTTATTTGTGAATATATTGTAATGAAACTTGGTATGTGGCTTTAAGTGGTATTAAGACATATATTTTGCATCGGAAATTTGATGAGTACGCAGGTTTGCTGCAACGGGAGTGTTTGGCTTTTTCTGAGGCAAAATAAGCACAAATAAAAAATGAACTTTTTAGCAAAGAAAAAACAAAATTTTTATTTTTTTAATAGTTTTTTTACGCTATGACCCCTAAAAAAAATATCATTGAAATTGGTTTGATAGGATAGGTTTTAGGCACATTATTTGTGAACCTTATGACGTAAAATTTTTTTTATTTTTCAAGTTTGTCCACCTGGGGTAAAGCCCCCAAAAAATCTTGTCCACCTAGGTGTTTTTGTGATCCCAAAAACGTATACAACGAAATTGCATATGTCAAATCCGTTGACCTTATGACGTAAAATTTGACTTTTTTCGAATTTTTGATTTGTCCACCTTTGAGAAAGCCCCCAGATTGGCGATTCACAAACACAGTTTCCTCATACCCGAAGATTCCCCTTCGAAATGGCACAGGTTTTTCCTGTGGACCTTATGACGTAATTTTTGACCTCGCAGCTCCCGGTCCAACAAATGTTGTATTATATAGAACATACCCCACGCATGAAACGAGAAAACACAGGAAGGCCTACCTGACACTGACCATGTGAGAAATAAGCCAAAGGAGCAAATTCCAACAATACAATTTATACAGTACCAATAATTGAAATAAATTCCTTCATAGTAATTTAAGATTGTTCAAATAATATTGATTAAATATAGAAAACCCTATAAATAAAGTGATTTTTGCCGACTCATGCCCACGCACAGGTTTAAGCCCATGTGGGTATATTCCTTAAGGTAAAGTAAGATAAAAGGTCTAACAAAAGAATATTTTTCTACGTCATGTTTTGTTGCACATAAGCCAGCACCTAACAGCATTGTTATTCTCCATTGGTGGCGCGGCGCGGCGAGAGGCGAGTCTACTTCTTGTACACTTCAACTCTACTTGGGTCATCGGCGTCTCCACAAAAACCTCGCGAGAACTCTCAGCAGTATCTTCGCCGCATCACGCTCCGAGGTCAACAGTCCTCAGTCTAGTCATGAATTTTCAACGCCGTTTTCAAATAATAAACCGCCTTTTACATCCTCGTGTGTGCGTGTTTCGCCCTATAGCGTTGGGGCAGTTGTTTTGGAATTGTGGAGGAGTTAGTCAGCGATTTTGGAAGAGAATGGATTTGAATGGTTAGTGTCTTTATGATGGTAAGTCACTCTAACAAAACTTACTCTGATGGGGTTGCTTGATAGTATTCTTCGATAAATGCAGATTCGTAATAAGTAAGTTAAATTGCATGCTGAACATTGTGTAAATACGAAATACAAAGTTGTCCCAGTAAGCAAACTTCAAGAGGAAATATTAAAAGCTCCACAGTGATGGTAGAGAGCGCCTACAGTATGAACACTTATCGAGTAATATATTTAGATTATTGACTCGCGATCGAAAACTAATGTTGGTATTAAGGGTCTACCGAGAAGTCTACTTGATTTAACAAGTGTTACCTCTCTTATGATCTAGTCAATTAAATTTTAGCAGGTTAGGGTGCAGAGCAAAGGAGTATAGTACATTAAACTTAAGTAACGTCGTAATGTTGTCATCTCCAACGATACTGTGAACTATCTACTTGACATTGACATATCACGTCCCAGTAATTTATGACAAGATTTGAATTCCTAGATGTTGCTTGGTGTAAAACTAATCAGTACTTTAACTTTAAACTTGTTTAGTTCTTATTGTCAATCACTGAAGAATTAGGATCATAAAAGGGATTTTGAAAAGTCTCGTCTTTGACTATAACAACCTTTTTGGTTATTGAAATTACCTTTTTGGGGATTGTGATGCGTAACAAATTGGATAAAAGTCGACTTGTATGTCGATACATTTTCGCAGGACAATTTATATAGCAAAAAGAATATGACATCTCTTGAATAACTGCCTTGAGAACGACTATTGTAATCCTTCCAAAATGTCGGCATTAACCAATCATGTATCCAAAATAATATCTAAAACTGCAATTGCATTAATTACACTTCCGCGAGAGCACTAATACAACAAAAATTACCTAGGCTGGCCGATTACGTAAAACCTCGAGTATTATGAATGAGCATCATTACTACGGTTGTACACCCGCTACGGAAATGTCCACTCTGACACAAGACGGAATGCTCGCATGCTCGCGAGTGAGCATGAGCGTGAGCATGAGGAATGCCGAGGTGAGCAAGGCCGAGGTCAAAACCCCGCGTTCCCACAAGCCGCGGCTGCGCGCCGATACCATCTGAGAGTGCGCGGCGTAATTGCGGATAATGAGTGATATCAGGCTGGTGAGAACTACATTGTGTCGCGGCCGCAATGAATATCAACAGTTTTTAGCTGCTTCCTTGCACTCTTAATTAGCAGAGCGTTCGGTCCATGTCAACGCCCTGGTGAACTCGCGAGGAACTTTTGAGCTTGTTGTACGAGTTTCAGGCCTAGATAAATCTCACGTATTGTCGACGGTTTTTATGGCAGCTGCCCAGATGTTTTAGGGGTAACATTAAAAAAAAGTACATTCGGCAAAAGGAAAAGGAAAGATAGTTTAAAAAAAGTTTAATAATGTATATTTACTCCCATATTTAAACGATCTAAACATACTAACCCTTCTCCCATCATCTGTAGAAATAAAATGCTGGTTATGTCCATCGCTTAGAGCTTAGAATACCGAAACTTTCGGTTATTTTGAAGTTGTATGTTAAAGGTAATAAATAAATTGGTGCTAACCAGATTTCTGTCCGTATCTCTGACATGCCTGCAGACCATAGTTCGCCTTTACAGCAACCGCTTTACTGAATTTGAAATACCTATCCACTTTTAATTTATGTGAGCTACGGAAATTTTGTATGCGATTTCAAACCAAAGTACATATTATCGCACTACCCAAAATCAGATCGAGGTCCAATGTTACGGGAATATTGTATTTCATCGCGGAGGAAACTATGTTCGTTTGATTTGTCCATCGTATATTTAGCACACACACATAAAATCATATTTTATCGTGTTCACAAGCACTGAGCTGTAATAAACATAAGTAAGTAATAGAATGATACAATTAGTTTAGCAATTAGTAAAATTTTAACTTGGACCTTCGTCTGGGGAGTCAATTACCGTCCTCAGAGCAGAGGACACAGACACAAACTTGTCCTTAGGGCGCAAGGCCGCCCGCCACCCATTTGTGGGGGCCCTGCCCGTGCAAGAGGCACGCCACCCATTTAAAGGGAGCCCTGCCCGTGTAAGGGGCGTTCGTGTAGCCCAACCGGTGGTATGAATGGATTGGGCAATAAAATGGTAGAAGTTGCCTGTAGTCACTGATGTAGTATAAATGAAGGAATGCAAGTTAGACCCAGCTTCGTTTTGGACTCCTGATATCAAAATAATCTTCTTAATTGTCTGTTAATCCAATAACAAAATTTGAGATATCTTTGACATCAAACCTCTCGTAATTAGTAGTAATAATAAGGTAGGGATAAAATCGGCTATTAGAACAATTAATGTATAAAGTATAATAGTCTAATTAGTCTTTTGAAGCATGGTGAAATCACAGAAAACTATAAAACCCAATAATTGTTTATGAACAGGACGGGAATGACGGCCACCATGTAGGCTTCATTTTTTCTGGGAGATTGCCATGTGTTTACACACCCTATATGTATCAACGAGAGTAGGGATGGCAGTGTTATAGCAAGCCAATCAGAAGCCAGCATTTTGGTCACGTGACTTGTGACGTCATTAGGCTCCGCCCCAATATGGCGGCGCCCAAGTCGGCTTCACTTTTTCCCGCCAAATTTTCTAACCCCACTTTTCTCCTGCTAAATTTTCACGCCAAATTTCCTAACCTCACTTTTTCCCACCAGAATTCCCTCCAGATTTTTTCGGTAGTATTGCCAAATTAGCAGTGTTGCCAACCTATGCTCTACGGCTATTATATGCTCTACATTATTATATGTATATATATGCTCTATGCTATGGCTCCACTAGTATATATGCTCTATGTATATTTTTAATTATGGCTACATTATATGTATATGCTCTATGCTATTATATATGATCTACGGCTACTGGTTTATACGGTTATTACTATACTCTATGGTCTAAGCTCTATGCTATTATATGATACATAATTATACATATACTCTATAGCTACTATAGCTGGAGTATAGTCCAGATTCATCGATGAAGGTAGACTGAGATTGCCTGTTTTCTATCTTGAAAGTTAAGAATTGTTGGCTTTTGAACCAAGGATTGACTGTCCGTTTGCTTGAGTGGGGTTTGAGACCACCCGTGCATATGCACCCAGGTTAAACATTATTCCGTGCGTGAGCCGTTCCATATTACCTGGTTGTAGCCCAGTACGAACTAATGCCCTCTCCCTTTCAGCAAACAAAGGATAGAGTATTTTTAAAGATAAACCATGGCTCCTCCACCGCCATGGCCCGTGGAGGCCTTCCAAAAACAAACTAGCTGCCTCCCCCGTTTTTTTGTATTTTTACTTTGTAATTTTTACAAGTCCCACCATACGGACTCAAGGAGTATCCCAAGTCCTCCTCGGATCGGGGTTCCTCAGTGTTAATAGTCCATCATTCACTCCGGGCCGTTCCAAGGAGTAGCCTAGGTGTTAGCTAGACGCCTCAACGTACAAGACCCTTCATCTCACATTCAGGTTTACGGGGCTTTTTGTCACCCACGCCAGTGACCTTCATTCAGGTTTACGGGGCTTTTCGTCACCCACGCCAGGGACCTTCATTCACTCACACACTCACACACACACATACATACAGTGGGATCTTATGCATTGTCCAAGACATGCTCAACTATATTTACAAAATTGTGAGAAGTTAGGATGTTATTGTATGCAGAGTTAAAGTGCATATCATAACTCTTCATTACTTCTTTAGTTTTGTTAAGTACATTAATCCCGTTAGGAACAGGAAACTTGATGAAACAAGGTACGAAACCTTCATTTTTGGCTTTAAAGAGAGCTTCGTTAAATTTTCTTTTTTGTATGCGAATACATTTGTACTCGCAGACTCCGTACAGCTCCAGAAGGGTTTCTTTAATAAGGACACATAAAACATGTTTAAGTCCATCGTTGTCTGACATCACAGCAACCTTCGGTGTCTGTTTAGTCAACATCTCATTCAGTGATTGGTTTTCTTTACACATTATATCGTTTGTAGTTTTAAATTCTGAGTTAATTTGAGCAAGCTTTTGGTTAGTTTCCATAACGTTTGTAATTTCAGCCAAGAGTTGAGTGTTTTGATTTTTTAACTGATTATAATCGTGTTTAATTTTATACATTCCAGACTTTCGAATGGAGGGCAACACTTCTTCAAAAACCCAGTATTTAAATGCTTTAGCAACTGGTAGTTTGGAGGAACAAATCAACTGGTATAAACCCGGTTCTGATATAAAAACTACTTTAGAATCATTATAAGATAGGTGGGACCCATTTTTGGTCCCACCTACTTCCGGTTGAGTTGATTGGTATATTTCACTGATATGTGCTAGAAGAGCTTTTTTAGGGTTAGAGTAGCCCAAGATTTGAGCCACTTCTTTTCCATTGAACCAAGGATTGTCACCGCTGTCAAAAAGTACAGACACAGGCTGGTTATTAAATACATACGAAGTTAAGTGAGACATTTTATGTCAAGTATTGTGCAATAGTACAGATCAGAGCTACGTAAGGACACGTCTTACCTCGGCAGGAGCAGCGGCAAAAGTGACCGAGGCAGAGAGATTCGCGGGAGCGGTAGTATGACTCATTATGGGTTAGGGAGAACGATTCGCTCCCCCTTGCACTTCCGGTGTTGTTTTACTCAAGTCTTTGAATTTTGTAGCCGTAAGGCAGGGTATCGTACTCACCCTCGAGCTTCCTTTTTGGTCCTGTAATTTTGAAAACTTTAGTTTCGCTTACAGTTACAATATCTCTGTCTTTAGTCCTCCTGATTCTAGATTCTTTAATTTTCAGTTTTTGTTGTATACTTTCACTAAGTACCATTTGTTTCAAAGCTTCAAAGTTTAACGTTTCGGAAGTCTTCATATTGAGGGTGAGGCCCTTGATTTTACAAACGGTTTTCAAACATTGTTCTTTGGTTGACCAGACAAGGTACGCGTAAGTTTTTGGCCCCCCAGAAACGAACTCTACGATGAAAGATCCAGGCCCGTACTCAACTGCCAATTCATCTGTCATTTCCCCGAGGTAATCTCCCGTAGGAACCTTATACAAACCTCCCTTATAAATGTAGAGAACCGAGTCAGTGTCGTAGTAGAGGACCTGACCTCCCAGGACCTCCAGATGTTCATAGAGCTTAAGTCTCGCTTGGGCTGTAGTGTAGGCAGCGATCACAACGTTCACGTTTCGTAAGGGATCACCGACTTCCTCCAGGTACTCCCAGCTAACTACTACTACCTCTTCACTAACAGTCTGGATCCTATTTACTTGTATTTCTGGGCTTGCCAGCATTTCAAAGAGTGTTTTTGAGTCCCTGACAATCACGGCCTTGGTTTGGTTCTCCCGCTGCCCAAATTTTCCCCAAAATGAATTTAACATTAATTTAGCCAATTGTCTCAAACCCCCGTTTTTACAAATTTTGTCTTTCTCTAATTTGATTCCTTCATGAGTGAAGTAGTCCCGCACGTACCGGTCTTTGTCTTCCTCGGTTTCACACCAGCTAGGATAGCCTGAGGCTTCCTGCTTCATTTTCAAGAATTTATTGATAAAATGTGTGAAAAGCCCCCCTTTTCCATGAGTGGCTACCTCGTACTCCCACAGCTCGTACATGTCCAACACAACGTAACCTTTCTCTACAGCCTTCCTCACCTCGTCCATAGTCCACGTCCCTACGAACGCCCTTTCCTCACTCTCATGATTGCAATCCCCCTGATTTTGAGTTTCCCCGCAAGTCCTACACAAGGCAAACATGAGTTTCTTGTTCATTTTGGCTGGGAGTACCGGGTGGTAGAGATCCCGAGGCGGCAGGACTTTACACTTGAGCAGACCATCTACACCAAACCCTCTCTGTCTGCACTCCCTGTCACCTACGTAAATCGTAGGATGACCAAGGGGATACTTACCGTACTTACACACATACGGATAGAGAGAGCACACGTCCACATACTCGATTTGTTCTCCCCCTTCACATTTGTGGTAAGTCTTGGAGTTGCCCGTTCTGCCCCCAAAGAAAGCTTGTCTAGGGTCTAGAGGAAGGGTGTTCAATATGGGGAGAGAGTCCAAGTGTGTGAGCTTTTGTTCCTTCTTTACTTTACGAAACTCACACTCCCACATCTCCACAACATCATAATCGTTAAATTTTGCCATTTTGGACTTGGTTCTCTCATACCTCAGGTGAAGTGAGTCTGAGGGATCCTCCTTCAGAGGAGCCTCTCGATTGTAAGGGAAACATTTGGGGCAACCGTGCCAGTAGCACCCGTGAAACTCATAGATGTTTTCCCCGTCAAACCCATCTACTTTCATCCCGTTAATCTTTACTTCCTTACCTCGCCCCGCATGCTCGATCCTCACTTCACGCTTCTCTTCTTCCCAGCTGAGCCACTGAATGGCTATAGCTGACTGGTTTTCCACTAAACGGTAGCCGTTCTTTGGGATGAGGCCGATCGTATTTGGTTTCAAAAAGTTGCGGCGGAAGGCAAGATTGCAAGCACTAGCGATCGTTACGGCCTCTAGGAAAGGATCGACATTACATTCTTTCAGGAAAATACACCTGAACTTAAGACAGGCCTGAGCTAGGATCTCCACATCAGAGATGCAGTACTCCAGCAGTTCATTTTTAAAGTCAAAGACATGGTTGTTAGCAACCTGTTCGTTGTACCAGCTTTCAAAGGCCTTGTGGGACTTCTCAAACATACTTTCGGGACAGTAGTACTTTTTGTCGGGCATCGGGCCTACATAATTTTGGTTCGCTAGAGTGTTGAACAAGTGGGGAAAGTAACCCTTCTTTCTCTCGGGAGGTAGATCGAAGGCTTGAGGGAGCGCTGCGAGGGCCATGGGGAAATAGTTGAGTGAGTCCACAAACCTCACGTTGTCCATTTCGATGAGAATAATTTTGGTTCCCCTCATGACTAGATCGGGTGTGAATTTAGTTTCTTCCAACACATACTTGAACAAAAACTGAAAATCAAAGCCTTGACCGTTGTGTGCGATCACACAGACATTTTTAAAACTTTTACGGGCTTCCATGACATAATCCATGAATTGGTGAACCGGGTCAGAGTTGAAGACTCTCGTACGGTTCTTACACGCCATACAAAATCTAGACTCTATACAATTAAAGCAAAACTGTTGAGAAACGCACAAGTTTACTTTATGTAATTTTTGCTCGGGGTCAGAGGGGAGAGACTCGTCTTGGCGAGTCTCTAGATCAAAGAAAATGAAAAGGTAGTCCTTGGTTTTAGGCTTACCCTCGTTCCGCTGCATGAAACATTTATGATTTGGATCTTGGAAGGAGCCGCAAGGTTTGCAATAGACTTCACTGCACTTGTGGGGTGTGGATCTGTCTCTAATCCAAATTAATTTCCCGCAATCAAGGCATTTTTTAACTTCTTTACATCTGTCAACTTGGTGAGCAGTGAAACACCGCTGATTCCGCAAAGTCATGTTACATTTTGGACAAACTATTCCCCCATGCTCCTCTTTGCAGGGAGGTGAGATGGTTTGACACTGAGAACAGATGTTCGAACATCTGTGTTTAGCTTTGTGATCGTAAGGGACGTGGCAAGCTTCGCAAAAATAGTTACAGGCAAAAGCAGCGGTCAAACTGTTGATTACGTTATAGTGGCCGTTATGAAAGAGCAAGTTAATTTTGAATTTTGGATTTTCAACACGACCCTCAAAATAAACGTCCCGGCCTTTATTGTCATAATTGAACACGGTAATTTTGAACTCTTTCAGCAAGTCTTGAAACTTCTCAAGTTCAGGGATTCCAGCACCATCCTCGGACATCTCCACCCTAGCCCGCCGAGTAAGGTCCTGAGCCCTTACGGTTTGTCTTTTTTTATCATCCTGCCGAATTGACTTGTACTGAGGGTTTTTTGTAACATGAGCGATAGCCACCACCAAAGCCCTGGGGAGACACAGATTGTCTTTATTTTTAATTACAACAATTCCTTTTCTCGCCTTACACTCCTCATCAAAAGTATTATACAGGCCAGGTCTTACCCTCCCGGAACCTACAGGGAGATTAACTCGGGTACATTCTACTTTAAAAGTGTCAGTGGACTTGATGGATTCAGAATTTGATTGAACGATCCCCCCAAAAATTTGCCAAAGGATGTCTTCATTAATTTCACCAGCGGGCCGAAAAGCAACAAACCCGGGTTCTTTTGATTTTAAATTTAGACTCTGCAAAGTAAAGCCGAGCTGATCGTTTTCATGGGCTTGGTCTTTCATCTCATTCACAATTTTGGCAAAACCTTGTCTGAGCCAATCTATCTCACTGGTATCGGGAGGAGGGTTAGTAAATTTGAAAATGGTTTTTGTTCCGTACAAGCGGAATTTCTTTACATACGCCTGCTCGTCACTGAGGACTTCGACAGGCTCAACAACACCAGCCATTACTACTTAAGTCAAAATAAAATTTAAATAATAAATCAAAAGAATAAAGTGAGGTTATGTAAAACCTCGACTTGAGTAAATACAACACTAGGGCTAGTAAAATTAATATTAAACTAGTAAAGTGAGGTTATGTCAGACTAAAAGAGTGAGGTTATGTTAGACACGAGGATAAATTAGGTTATGCTAAACACGCAAAATAGGGTTATGTTATGCAATAAATTTGAGGTTAGCCCCGGTACACTAAATAAAATATAATACGCGTTAAATACTAACGAAAAATTATAGCTAGCACTTACTGCAATTGCACAATACTATCACAAACTCACTATACCACAATAGCAAAGAACGGAGCAGCGCAGAGACCTCTGACCAACACGAAAGCCGGGAACAGAGTGAACGAGGCAAGCCGAAAGCGGTGGAGGTATATGGATGGACCAATCAGCGATCAGAACGCCTAACACGGCCAATGGGATGCGAGCTTATTCCGACCAATCATATAGCAGTATTTTAACAGGTTGAAACTAGATATTTTAGCTGACTAATGGTGTTTGAGGAGGGCGGCACAGAGTAAGAAGAGAAGAGGGAGGCATGGAGGAAGAATATGATATATCATTATATAAATAATAAATGGTGTAGCTATAGAGTATATGTATGATTATGTATCATATAATAGCATAGAGCTTAGACCATAGAGTATAGTAATAACCGTATAAACCAGTATCCGTAGATCATATATAATAGCATAGAGCATATACATATAATGTAGCCATAATTAAAAATATACATAGAGCATATATAATAGTGGAGCCATAGCATAGAGCATATACATATAATAATGTAGAGCATATAATAGCCGTAGAGCATAGGTTGGCAACACTGCTAAGTTGGCAATACTACCAAAAAAATCTGGAGGGAATTCTGGTGGGAAAAAGTGAGGTTAGGAAATTTGGCGGGAGAAAAGTGGGGTTAGAAAATTTGGCGGGAAAAAGTGAAGCCGATTTGGGCGCCGCCATCTTGGGGCGGAGCCTAATGACGTCACAAGTCACGTGACCAAAATGCTGGCTTCTGATTGGCTTGCTATAACACTGCCATCCCTACTCTCGTTGATACATATAGGGTGTGTAAACACATGGCAATACCCCAGAAAAAATGAAGCCTACATGGTGGCCGTCATTTACAATTATTGGGTTTTATAGTTTTCTGTGATTTCACCATGCTTCAAAAGACTAATTAGACTATTATACTTTATAGTTTAATTGTTCTAATAGCCGATTTTATCCCTACCTTATTATTACTACTAATTACGAGAGGTTTGATGTCAAAGATATCTCAAATTTTGTTATTGGATTAACAGACAATTAAGAAGATTATTTTGATATCAGGAGTCCAAAACGAATCTGGGTCTAACTTGCATTCCTTCATTTATACTACATCAGTGACTACAGGCAACTTCTACCATTTTATTGCCCAATCCATTCATACCACCGGATGGGCTACACGAACGCTCCTTACACGGGCAGGGCTCCCTTTAAATGGGTGGCGTGCCTCTTGCACGGGCAGGGCCCCCCACAAATGGGTGGCGGGCGGCCTTGCGCCCTAAGGACAAGTGTGTGTCTGTGTCCTCTGCTCTGAGGACGGTAATTGACTCCCCAGACGAAGGTCCAAGTTAAAATTTTACTAATTTCTAAACCAATTGTATCATTCTATTACTTAGTTATCTATATTTTTAATACGCTAGGCATATTTTTGTCATAATTGTTTTGGAGCGTTGGTGCTACCGATCACCATGTCCAAGGTGTCGTTAGAAAGGTCTTAGCATGTAGTTTTGCCATCAATTAAAAAAAATTATAAAAGTCACCGTGGACATGGGAAAATATGGGGTCAAAGTCGCGATTTTCCCCATAGACATAATATGCAGTTACAAACCAACGATCGATAAATCAGCTGTTTATTTAAGGAAGTGGTTAAACAAATAAAATCTGACCCTGAAAAATGGTTATTGAACGTACAGCTGGCAACAAAACACCAGTTTTTATTTGCACAAAATCAAAACATAACCAAAAAAACGTTCGACATAATGGAGACTATAAGACGTCGACCAGGACGGCCAAGAGGAGGAGGCCGACGAACTTTAACTGGTAGACGCGAACGAAATACAAATAATACTATTGTCGTTGATAGCCGAATACAGCAAGCACCCTTCCGTGTTGGGTTTAAGTGTGCTCTCCAACAGCCGCCTGAAGATTGCACATTCAATTTAGGACCCCATATTCCCCCGCTATGGTTTTTTTTCTTCACAGTCATAACTCGATAACGGCTGGACGGATTTTAACGTTTGAGGTGTCAAATTAAATGTATTTTTACGTAGATTTGCCAATACGTCTCAGGATTTAAATAAAGGGCATCATCCAGTGATGGGCTGAATTTTCGGAACAGTGGCGCTATCCGTCGGCGGAAGTCTAAACTATGTGTTGATTGAAAGTATGTTGTTATCATCCATTTTAATATCAGATGTTCGGTAATTTTTGTTTACAGCTGAAGTAACCTTTCGTTGGGTACAAACTTGCTCGAATTCGAGCAACAGGACAACTAGTGTTTATTACAGCTCAGTGCTTGTGAACACGATAAATATGATTTTATGTGTGTGTGCTAAATATACGATGGGCAAATCAAACGAACATAGTTTCCTCCGCGATGAAATACAATATTCCCGTAACATTGGACCTCGAGCTGATTTTGGGTAGTGCGATAATATGTACTTCGGTTTGAAATCGCATACAAAATTTCCGTAGCTCACATAAATTAAAAGTGGATATGTATTTCAAATTCAGTAAAGCGGTTGCTGTAAAGGCGAACTATGGTCCGCAGGCATGTCAGAGATACGGACAGAAATCTGGTTAGCACCAATTTATTTATTACCTTTAACATCAACTTCAAAATAACCGAAAGTTTCGGTATTCTAAGCTCCAAGCAATGTATGGACACAACCAGCATTTTATTTCTACAGATGATGAGAGAAGGGTTAGTATGTTTAGATCGTTTAAATATGGGAGTAAATATACATTATTAAACTTTTTTTAAACTATCTTTCCTTTTCCTTTTGCCGAATTTTTTGCTGAATGTTACCCCTAAAACATCTGGGCAGCTGCCATAAAAACCGTCAACAATACGTGAGATTTATCTAGACCTGAAATTCGCCCAAGAAGCTCACAAGTTCCTCACGAGTTCACCAGGGCGTTGACATGAACCGAACGCTCTGCTAATTAAGAGTGCAAGGAAGCAGCTAAAAACTGTTGATATTCATTGCGGCCGCGACACAATGTAGTTCTCACCAGCCTGATATCACTCATTAGCCGCAATTACGCCGCGCACTCTCAGATGGTATCGGCGCGCAGCCGCGGCTTGTGGGAACGCGGGGTTTTGACCTCGGCCTTGCTCACCTCGGCATTCCTCATGCTCACGCTCATGCTCATTCGCGAGCATGCGAGCATTCCGTCTTGTGTCAGAGTGGACATTTCCGTAGCGGGTGTACAACCGTAGTAATGATGCTCATTCATAATACTCGAGGTTTTACGTAATCGGCCAGCCTAGGTAATTTTTGAAGTATTACTGTTTCTCGCGGAAGTGTAATTAATGCAACTGCAGTTTTAGATATTATTTTGGATACATGATTGGTTAATGCCGACATTTTGGAAGGATTACAATAGTCGTTCTCAAGGCAGTTATTCTAGAGACGTCATTGTCTTTTTGCTATATCAATTGTCCTGCGAAAATGTATATCGACATACAAGTCGACTTTTATCCAACTTGTTACGCATCACAATCCCCAAAAAGGTAATTTTATAACCAAAAAGGTTGTTATAGTCAAAGACGAGACTTTTCAAAATCCCTTTCATGATCCTAATTCTTCAGTGATGGACAATAAGAACTAAACAAGTTTAAAGTTAAAGTACTGATTATTTTTACACCAAGCAATATCTAGGGATTCAAATCTTGTCATAAATTACTGGGACGTGATATGCCAATGTCAAGTAGATAGTTCACAGTATCGTTGGTGATGACAACATTACGACGTTACTTAAGTTTAATGTACTATACTCCTTTGCTCTGCACCCTAACCTGCTAAAGTTTAATTGACTAGATCATAAGAGGGGTAACACTTGTTAAATCAGGTAGATTTCTCGGTTGACCCTTAGGCTAATACCAACATTAGTTTTCGATCGCGAGTCAATAATCTAAATATATTACTCGATAAGTGTTCATACTGTAGGCGCTCTCTACCATCACTGTGGAGCTTTTAATATTTCCTCTTGAAGTTTGCTTACTGGGACAACTTTGTATTTCGTATTTACACAATGTTCAGCATGCAATTTAACTTACTTATTACGAATCTGCATTTATCGAAGAATACTATCAAGCAACCCCATCAGAGTAAGTTTTGTTAGAGTGACTTACCATCATAAAGACACTAACCATTCAAATCCATTCTCTTCCAAAATCGCTGACTAACTCCTCCACAATTCCAAAACGACTGCCCCAACGCTATAGGGCGAAACACGCACACACGAGGATGTAAAAGGCGGTTTATTATTTGAAAACGGCGTTGAAAATTCATGACTAGACTGAGGACTGTTGACCTCGGAGCGTGATGCGGCGAAGATACTGCTGAGAGTTCTCGCGAGGTTTTTGTGGAGACGCCGATGACCCAAGTAGAGTTGAAGTGTACAAGAAGTAGACTCGCCTCTCGCCGCGCCGCGCCACCAATGGAGAATAACAATGCTGTTAGGTGCTGGCTTATGTGCAACAAAACATGACGTAGAAAAATATTCTTTTGTTAGACCTACTATCTTACTTTACCTTAAGGAATATACCCACATGGGCTTAAGCCTGTGCGTGGGCATGAGTCGGCAAAAATTACTTTATTTATTGGGTTTTCTACATTCAATCAATATAATTTGAACAATCTTAAATTACTATGAAGAAATTTATTTCAATTATTGGTATTGTATAAATTTGTATTGTTGGAATTTGCTCCTTTTGCTTATTTCTCACATGGTCAGTGTCAGGTAGGCCTTCCTGTCTTTCTCGTTTCATACGTGGAGTATGTTCTATATAATACAACATTTGTTGGACCGTGAGCTGGGAGGTCAAAAATTACGTCATAAGGTCCACAGGAAAAACCTGTGCCATTTCGAAGGGGAATCTTCGGGGATGAGGAAACTGTGTTTGTGAACCGTAAATCTGGGGGCTTTCTCCCAGGTGGACAAATCAAAAATTCGAAATAAGTCAAATTTTACGTCATAAGATCGACGGATTTGAGATATGCAATTTCGTTGTATACGTTTTTGGGATCACAAAAACACCTAGGTGGACAAGATTTTTGGGGCTTTACCCCAGGTGGACAGACTTGAAAAATAAAAAAAATCCAAAATTATACGTCATAATGTTCACAAATAATGTGCCTAAAACCCATCCTATCAACCAATTTCAATGATATTTTTTGAGGGGTCATAGCGTAAAAACAAAACTATTTAAAAAAAAATAAAAATTTTGCTTTTTCTTTGCTAAAAAGACTTTTTTTTATTTGTGCATATTTTGCCCCCAAAAAAGCTTAATACCCCCATTGCAGCAAACCTGCGTACTCAGCAAATTATATATATATATAATATATATATATATATATATATATTAATTAATTATTATATGTTAATAATAATAGTAATAATAAATATGTTCAATATATATATATACACATGTGTGTATTCACTCTAGCGTTCGCATTTTTTGTCCGATTACTTCAAATTTGGTAGGGACGTTCCTTTCTATAATCAGTTGGACAAGTTCGTTGGGTAAAACAATCAGAAAACTCTAAACCCCCATTTTAGGGGATTAATCTTTCAAATTTCAGGTTTTTGGGTTCTGAAAGGGGCAGAAAAGCCCCGGATTAATGCATTTAAAAAAAGGGAATTAGTGAGGCGAAAGTTTTAAGCCATCTCTCGTCATTCTAGCACAAACATTTACCGAGTTATTAAAGAAAATGTGTATCAACTAAACACAGTTCGTTGTCTTATGGGGTTTTACATTAGAAAAGCCTGTTATTCATTTGTTTGTGTACTTTCATCATTCCCAGCAAACTCACGCCTACTTTCAAGCCTGACTGGACCTTCTCCTAACCTTATAATGCGCAAAATTGTATTTCCAGCATTGCAGGTAAATGAAACCAGAAACATCAGAACAGTCAAAAAATCAATGTTTTCAGATTTCAATAAAATTGGAATCAATGTATGTTTTTATGCGGGTTTTGAGTTTTAAAAGTTTTGTATATGGAAATTCACTTCCCTCACGTCAGAAATCATTCGTGCGAACTCATTTATGAAGAGAGGATTTGATTTGTCGATCATATAGGCTACACTTTTTTACAAGAGGCGAGACCTCTAGATATAATAACCTCGTTGATATGTATTAAGCTAGTTAGGTCCTGCTGCACCAGCCTTCAAAACTTCAATATAAATCTTATGGACGAATGAAAATAAATTACATTGTATATATTGAGTAAGAATAGTGACTACTATAATGCCAATGCAGTATGTATACTATTTTACGAGGGGTGGAGTAAGTTCAGAAGTATGGGAAGAACATGTGCAACTAGTTGATTTCGTTAGGCTAGCTTTGAAGCCCTTCGGGGCTGAGTCCTAAATACGAATGTAAACTATTAGGGAATTCGTTTAATCTACTCTACAAACTCTTGAAAATGACAGGTCAGGCTTACAAATCGATTTGGTAATACCAAAGATTTCGCTCTTCCAAAATGCCTGCCTGTTTAATACAAAAAACCCTGTATATAATTATATAATTTGCCTTTATATAATTTGCCTGTTTATTACAAAATGAAAAGACGCTTAGAGCGAGAGCGGTTGTTTCTGAAATACTGAGAGAGCGGCAAACTGGCCCGAATCCAAGTTTGGCCTTCTACTGGAGATTAGTATTTTTCGTTTTGTCCTTAAGTAAAAAAAGAACACGTTAAAATGAGTTTCACCTTGTCTAGAGCAGTTTGCCACCCGACCCGTAAGACACTGGCGATTATGTGTAATTATTTATGATGTTATCATGCGTTGTATCGCCGGTCGTTTTGTTCTGGCAACACTGACCCCACAGAGAGGAAAATGTGTATCGAGGCTGGATACAAGTTTTATAAATCCAGCTATTATATACTCTCGTCCTATGTTACCCCTCTGCAGTAAGGTGGAATACCTAGCACTGAAGCATAGACGAGCTGTTTTTCATTTTTGACGTAACGCTTATAAAAATAAACTCGTTCTGTATCGTTTTGGCCTATATTTGAATGAGACGATAGTATTCTATTGGAGGGTTTTACTCGGGTTATTTTATACACAGTAGTACTGTGTTATAATATTTTTAATGTGGTCTATAGTAACTTAAAGTTTGTATGTAGCTAGTTTAGTTAATTATATATGCCGTCCAAGAAAATATTGCAATAGAGCATTATAAAATGTATCTTCTGTTTTGGATCAGGAATAGGTTTCAACTACCAATTTTTGAAGCGTTGTGGTACCCTTCGCAAAAGTACATTCTCAAAACTATCTTTGTTTTGAGCACGATCACTGGCACCGCCGTAAAAACGCTGCGTTTTCCACATGCCACTTTTCTAGTTTTAAATCGATTGTAATGGTTTATGGTTAACTGGTTTTAATTTTCACCAGACGGAATTATAAGGGAAGGTTCAAAATACACTAAACCAGACTTCAGTTTTCCGCGAAAAAAAGCTGGATAGACATATAATCATTTGTTGGACTTATTGACTAGTATCTCGTATTGGTATTACCCTTTATACAACTAAATGATTAAGGAAAGTCGGTCACCATCATCCTTTAACAAGATTATCTAAAGGTTTTTCGACAGGATGAACGGAGTGAGCGGCTTGCCCCGGAATTCGACCCCGTCCCACAGGGCCGCTAATGTGCCGCGGATTAGACCGAAGGGCTTCGCGGTCAAATTGATCGAAACCCGATCCCCACCTGCCATCACAGTCACCGCTCGCGCCGACACTCGCTTTCATCCCTCTACTTCATCTCCCGAGATGGGACAACTTGTTCAATCATATAGGATATGTTGGCTGAAAACCATTGTTCTCTGATGTGTTTTTTTACAAAAATACTCTCCAGTTGCTCTTCAGTAGTTTTTAACCCAGAGAAGATGTATTTATATCGTTGATTATTCTGCCATAATATTTACACTAACACTCTGAAGGACTGTGGTGGGGCAGATACCTAAGGACGAATGAAATACATAAAGAATTCGTACAACAAAATAAAAATAAAAATAGTTTTAGTAGTGCCTTAGATCTTATTCTTCCAAAACACCTACTTGTATATTAATGCTTTGGATTCAATTATTTGTAACACAACAGCTATAAAAACCAACGAGTTTAATACATCTAGAGTTCGACTGGGGAAAAAAGTGAAGCCTACATGCTGACCGCAATTCCTCTGTCTTCTCTGCTCCGATGGAAACCAACACAGCAACCAATCAAATCCCCCCTTAAAAAGTTATATGTTTGTCAGCTGACAAACGTATAACTTGTGAAGAGGGAATTTGATTAGTTGAGGAAAATGGCGGCTACCATTCAAGTTTCACTTTTTTACCCCAGAACAGAGCTAGGTGTATTAACCTTGTTAATAAAAAACGTACATCATATTAATATTGGACTAGAGTACCCGCGCTGCTCTGCAGCATCAGTCAATGTTGCATCTTGAGTTTATAAGTAAAGGCTAATCAAGTTAAAATAATGTTTTTTATGATAAAATATAAAAAAAGTTTTTTGGCTAGCGGTAATTCTTTCAGAAGCAATACGAATATTTGGTGAAAGGATTTATATGGTTTGCACTGAAAACACTAACCCGTTTCAACTATAAACGAGTTCGCACGCAGCACGCTGACGTGAGGGAAGTGAATTTCCACATAACAACTTTTAAAACTCAAAATCAGTGTAAAAACATACATTTGTCCAATTCTTATTGAAATCTGAAAACATTGATTTTTTGGCTGTTCTGATACTCCTGGTTTCATTTACTTGCAAAGCTGGGAATACAATTTTGCGCATTATAAGGTTAGGAGAAGGTCCAGACAGGCTTAAAAGTAGGCGTGAGGTTGCTGGGGATGATAAAAGTACTCTAACAAAAGAATACCAGGCTTTTCTAATATAAAACCCCCGTAAGACAACGTACTGTGTTTAGTCGATACACATTTTCTTTAATACCTCGATAAATATTTATGCTAGGATGACGAGAGAGGGCTTAAAACTCTCGCCTTTTTAATTCCCATCTTTTAACATGCATTGATTTTACATCTGGGGCCTTTCTGACCCTTTTTGGGCCCAAAAACTCGAAATTTGAAAGATTAATCCCCCAAAAAAGGGGTTTAAAGTTTTCCGATTGTTTTGCCCAACGAACTTGTCCAACTGATTACAGAAAGGAACGTCCCTACCAAATTTGAAGTAAATCGGACAAAAAATGCGACCGCTAGAGTGCATACACACACACACACATATATATATATATATATATATATATATATATAAAATTTTGAATGACCCCCAAAACGTGTTCAGGGGGTCACGATAGGAACTTCTATGGTGGTCCCGGGCTTAAGTTTCACCGTGCGGGTCATGCTAATAGTTCACTTTCCAAAGGAAATTCACTAATAAAGGTAATGTTCTCCTTAATCGTTAGACCTAACATGTTTCCCGCTAGATTTCAGCAGCGGGGATTTTATTTACTTGAACAGCTGTGATTTGTATTGCCAGTTTCTTTACTTAAAGCAGTTGTAGAGTTGTACGGTTGTACTATGATGGTTGTTTCATAAGCAAAAACGTAGTTTAAAAATAGTATTCCTAGGATTTCTCTCCCAATGCTGAATGTCTGGGTATTCATTCCTAGCTACGCTGTGTTTTAAGAAAATCCATACTTTCGTCATAATGGCGTTTGTACGCTCATCTTATTATTACATGATTCAAAAATTTGAATTAATGGTGTTGGCATCTCGGGACCTCAAAATTAAAAGTTATCATCGTCCCCGGCCTAGGTCTTAGCTATAGGTCCCCGTCTACGCTAATAGCTTATTAACTTTGGGAGAAATTCGATAAAAAGTAAATATTTTATCATCAATTATGATTTTTCTTATCGTTTGAGCTAATGTTAAAGTGTGTGATGCAGAGTTATTTTATTGTTTTAAGCAAAGCGCAATGATGGCTTTAATTTTTTGAAAACTACCCATAGAAAAAATGAATCACTTGAAAAAAAATAACAACAAAACTTGTAAAAGCTACCCCGAATTTTACTAAACCAATAATATCCCTACGATTTATTTAGGCTATGACGCTCGTCTTGTGATATCCTGTTGGTGTGGTGGCCTTAGGTTTGGGTTCCATATAGGACTTTAGGAAATACCAGAATGAAAAAAACCAGCAATAAAAAACGTTAAAACTGGAATCGTAAACTTCACAATTAAATCAGGCAAAAACATACATTGTCGCGTTTAAATTAATATCTAAATTCAAATAAACACATATTCACACACGCGCATTTACACATACGGAAAAAGGAAGCGAGAAATCGCAAAGGTTTATTTGGGCAAGTATTTTATGAAGTTTGCAGAGAGAATCCAGAAACATATTATGCACATAAAAGAAATTTAGTAGAAAGATTCATTACGGAACTAATGAATTAGATGATCATGCATATGTTTAAAAAAAGCTATAAACGTCAATCGGTTGGATGTTGTTGAAAGAGCTCAAAAGTTAATAGCAAAACCTCAAAACATAAAATGCTACTAATAAATTATACATAATTAGCAATCCTTCTTAGCCCATGTAGCAAATTTTACCAACCTATCTTCGCACCTGGATTCTGGATTACTGACTATATACATTCTTGACTATATATACATCGCAGTAGGGGGCATTGGAGGGTTCAGAACCAGCATAGGCGCGGTGAGGACGCGAGGACGCGAGGACGTCCCCCCCCCCCCCGACCCCCCCCCCCCCCGACCCCCCCTGACCCCCCCGACCCCCCCTGACCCCCCCGACCTTCCCCTGACCCCCCTGACCCCCCTGACCCCCCTGACCCCCCCCCCGACCCCCCCCCGACCCCCCCCCCCGGACCACCCTGACCCCCCTGACACCCCCCCCCCCTTACCCCCCTGACATTTCCCATAGCCAGGTCGCCAGCGGCACTTTTCGTGATGACCTTGAACATGAGGAAAAAACTTTCGAAAATTAATAACTAGCCTATTTACTCACCGATTCCCACGGGCCTTTTTACAGAATGTAGGCCTATCCCAGAGGAAGCGAATGACGTAAGAACCCCATAGATCCGCCATTAAACAAGGCCGCTATTAATTTTTAAACGCGTTTTCCTTATGGGATCTCAGCTGTTTACCGACCGATTTTGATGAAATTTCACCACATGTAGGGCGGCGGCCTAAGTAAACCATCCCTTAAAGAAAATTGAGAATCCACCGTTAAACAGGCCCACTATTAATTTTTAAACGCGTTTTCCTCATGAGATCTTGGCTGTTTACTCATCAGCGGTCTTCCAGACCCATCATGATGGTTCAAAACCAGCAAAGGCGCGGTGAGGATGCAAGCCCCCCCCCCCCCCCCGTGAGCGACTCCGCGGAGTCACGTGTCAAGGCGCGTGCTAGGGCCTACGTGACCGCCCGGGGTTGTTTACTCATTAGCGACTTTCCCTCACTCCTCCGGCGAGGCCTCCTCCCGACCGGAGTGTTATTTATAAGCGCGTCCTCGAGGGTTTCATCAGTTTGTCTTTGGAGCTCTTACTGCGCGGACGAAGTATTGCCGTCTCCGAGATACACTTTACAACCTGTGCTTGTGCGACTGTGTGGAGTTTTCTCTTTGGATATCTTAAAATGTAAGTAACATTTAATTTATCTTTTCATCAGCCGATTTACCAATGCTCTAAATCCCAATTAGCTAAAATTAATATTTAATATTTTATATATCACAGTGGAAAATAAAATTGGGTTTTGCTTAGTAGAATTATAGACGAGATTAAAATCGCCATGTGCGAGCGAAACAAAGATAAAGACGTGTAACAGTGTTAGGAATGTCATAGGAGCTATTCTTGTAATTTATTTCTGTCTACTATTAGAAGGGTACTGTTACCAAGCCCCGATGTACTGTATAGATACCCGATGTTGCAGATGGCTGTTCCTCGTATGTGTGAGGTCTGCGGTCGCTTCTTCGCTGGAACCCTGGCTCGTCACACGGCAGCCGCTCACAGGGACCGCCATTTCGACTGCAACGTCTGCGGGCGACGCTTCGGGCGAAGCGACAACCTGCGACGCCACCTCATAGCAGTTCATCCTCCCACTCCTCACGATCAAGCGCCAGGTATGGTTTTAGGTTAAATAGGAAACCACCAGTAGATTTGTTAAGCACTTCTCCAATATCCTCATACACAGTTCCTCACCCTTGTATTACTGGGCCCAAACTGGCGATCGAGATGAGGAATAGGTCACCAGTCCTCTATACAGTTCCTCACGATCAAGCGTCAGGTACGGTTTTTATGTTAAACAAGAAAGGAGGCTGCCAGCCTCTGTGTGTTCCTCACCCTTGTATTTACTGGGCCCAAACTGGCGATTGAGATGAGGAAGAGGTCGCCAGTCCTCTGTGCAGTTCCTCACGATCAAGCGTTAGGCACGGTTTTTACGTTAAACAAGAAACCAGTACTAATGACTTGTTTTCGAGAGTAAACGGCTTTAGCCGAGTAAACAGATTCAAGTAGTAAACAAGGGGCTGCCAGCCTCCGTTCAGTTCCTCACCCTTGTATTACTGGACTCAAACTGGTGATTGAGATGAGGAAGAGGTCGCCAGTCCTCTATGCAGTTCCTCACGATCAAGCGTTAGGCACGGTTTTTACGTTAAAAAGGAAACCAGTACTAATGGCTTGTTTTCGAGAGTAAACGGCTTTAGCCGAGTAAACAGATTCAAGTAGTAAACAAGGGGCTGTCAGCCTCCGTTCAGTTCCTCACCCTTGTATTACTGGGCTCAAACTGACGTTCGAGAGGAGGAAGAGGTCGCCAGGCCTCTATGCAATTCCTCACCCTTGTATATATTGGGCTCAAACTGGCGAACGAGGTGAGGAAGAGGTCGCCAGTTCCTCACCCTCATGTTTATCGAGGTAACTAATAGAACTTGTTTTTCCTGTTCGCAGGCCATCCATGCCCGTTATGCTCCGTCGCCCTGGCGAGCCCCGAGGATCTTCACCACCACATGGAAGCGGTCCACGGTGCGATCCCGTCAGCTTCGACCTCCTCCACCGCAACACCACCCCTCAGAGACCCACGGCCCGAGTGTAACGCGTGCGGGCGACGATTCGCCCGCGAGGACCTGCTCCGGCGCCACGTGCAGCTGGTGCACGCCAACGGGGTCCGCTGTCCCGAGTGCGGCGCCCTTTTCCACAGGGTCGCTTATCTCCAGCAGCACGTGGCAAGCGCTCACCGCGGCATGAGGTTCGCGTGCGCCTACTGCGACCGAGGCTTCACCCGGCGCTACAACCGGGACCAGCACGAGGCCCACAACTGCCCCATCGTGAGGAACCTCGTTGTTGACGAGATGCCATGCCTACCCGTCCTGTCACCCGAGCCTCAGCCCAGCCGCGAGCCCCAGCCTGGACCCAGCCGCGAGCCTCAGCCCGGACCCAGCCGCGAGTCCCAGCCCGGACCCAGCCGCGAGCCCCAGCCCGGACCTAGCCGCGAGCCCCAGCCCGGACCAAGCACGGCACCTGATGGGATGGTGGGTGGTGGCGGACTACCCACGTTCCGCACCATCCAACGGGCGTTCCGCGGACGCCTCCTGACCTTCGGCCTGTCCCGGCCCATGGAGGACTTCTTGACCGTGGAGGACGCGCTGGTGCTGCTGTTCGACAGCGTCCTGGAACTGTTGGCTGACGTCAGGACCCAACACCCAAACACCAAGGTCAACATGTTCCTGGAGTGTGAATTCGCCAACGTTCACGGAGCCACCTGTCTGCGGGCCTTCAAGACGAAGAACGTGCCTCTCACCGCCGCGTCCAACTTGGAGGACTTCCTGTCAGCGTCCTTCCACAAGCTGGAGGAAGAGAAGGAGCAGTGCCTGCTAGTGGGCAGCGGGTGGAGCTATCTCCGGATACGGGACCTGGAGATCCGTGTCAACCTTTACACCCCGTTGGGAGAACGCGGAGCCCGGTTCATCCTGCTTCCCAGGACCATCTGCGACACGCATGCCGTTATCAACGTGCAAAACGTCGATGACATGTGCTTCGCGTACGCCATCCTAGCCAAGTTCGTCGCGCAACACCCGGAGAGGCCCACATCGTACACACCGGACGTCATGGCACGCTACGACTGGGTCGGCCTACGCTTCCCCGTAGCCGTGAAGGACATTAAGGTCTTTGAGAGGAGGAACCCCATTAGCGTCAATGTGTACGGGATCGAGCGCGCCATGGTGGGGAGACGCCCCGACGGATCGCCAAAGTTCCAAGACCGCGTGTTCCCGCTGAAGATCTGCAAGCGGGAGTTGGAGGATCACCGGGACCTGCTGTACGTGACCACCGGCGGGGACAGTCACTACGCCTACATCACAAATATGAGTAGGCTAGTGCGACACCAGCTGACGTCCCGCGAAAGCGCTATCTACGTGTGTAAGCGATGCTTCGCTTACTTTGACAACCGGCCTAACAAGCTGCAGCTGTCCGGTGCCGAGCGTCTGGAGGAGCATATGCGATACTGCACCGCCAAGGCCCCCCTCCGCTTGGACTTGCCGAAGAAGCAGCAAATCCGCTTCACCCACCCCGAGTACACTCGGCGCGAGCGCTTTTGCGTCTACGCCGACTTTGAGTGTGCTCTACAGCCCGTCGCCGCTGACCCTGCGGAAGCGCCGCCCGGCACGAGGCCCCTGCAACTGCACGTCCCGTACGCCTTCGCCTACCAGATCGTGGACTCGCTCGGCCTGGAGGAGTTCGAGCCCCGCGTCTACTTCGGGGCTGACGCGTCCAAGGTCTTCATGGAGAGGTTGAAGATGGACGTGCTGGCGCTGTGGGAGTTCCTATTCAGCATGAGAGCTCTGCACCCTTCTCTGACCCGGCAGGAGATGAACGAGTACCTGGCAGCGACTCACTGCTACCTCTGCGGGAAGGAGTTCACGGACCAGGACGTTAAGGTGCGGGACCACAATCACGCCCCACCCTACGAGTTCCGAGGAGCCGCCCACCGCTCGTGCAACCTCAGGTACCGGGAGCAGCGACACATCAACTGCTACTTCCACAACCTGTCCAACTACGACGCCCACTTCGTAGTGCGCGAGCTGGCCATCGACCCCGGTGACGTGGACGTGTTGGCCCACACGGAGGAGCGGTACATCGCTTTTACCAAGCGATTCCACTTTGGCCAGCCTGGGGACAACCAACGTCAGAGCAGTTTCGCGGTGCGCTTCCTGGACACCTACAGGTTCCTGTCCATGAGCCTGGCCAACCTGGCGGCGGGACTTCCCACGGACAGGATGCGCGAGACGAGGAAGCGCTTCCCCGACGACCGGCTGTTCGACCTGGTGCGTAGGAAGGGCGTGTTCCCCTACGACTTCATTACGTCCTACGACACGTTGTACAGGACCAGGGAGTTGCCGCCCAAGGAGGCGTTCAGGAACTCCATGACCCTGGAGGACATCAAGGACGAGGAGTACGAGCACGCCCTCAACGTGTGGCGAGCCTTTGAGTGTCACAACCTCAAGGACTATGCCGACAAGTACCTGCGGTGCGACATCGCCCTGCTCACCGATGTCTTTGAGCAGTTCCGCGACACCTCGCTGGCAGAGTACGGGCTGGACCCCGCCCACTATTACACCCTACCGTCCTACGCCTGGGACGTAATGCTCAAGACCTGCGGTGTGGAGCTGGACACGCTGCAGGACTTTGACATGTACCTGTTCGTGGAGCAGGGGATCCGGGGAGGCATCTCTCAGGCCATCACCCGCTACGCCAAGGCCAACCACGACAGGTGCCCGGACTACCGCCCGGACGAGCCCACGCGCTTCCTCCTGTACCTGGACGCCAACAACCTGTACGGCTGGGCCATGTCCCAGTGCCTGCCGACCGGAGACTTCGAGTGGCTCAGCCGTGAAGAAATACAGGCGTTGGACATTGAGGCGCTGGACGCAGAGGCTGATCGAGGCTACATCTTGGAGGTGGACCTCCACTACCCCGCGCGCCTACACGACCTGCACAAGGACCTTCCCTACTGCTGCGAGACGAAGCGTCCGCCAACAGGGAAGTTCCCCAAACTGTTGACGACCCTGGACGACAAGACGCACTACATCTGTCACTACAGGGTCTTGCAGCAGGCGCTGCAAAACGGATTGGAGCTGGTCGCGGTGCATCGGGCGATCTCGTTTCGCCAGTCGCGGTGGTTGGAACCGTACATCCTGATGAACACGGAGCTGCGGAAGAGGGCCAAGACCAAGTTCGAACAGGACTTCTTCAAGCTCATGAATAACGCGGTCTTCGGCAAAACCATCGAGAATGTACGGAAGCGCCTCAACGTGAAGCTGGTGTGCACCCCGGAGAGGTTTTCCAAGTACGTCGCCAAATCCAACTTCCTGGACCGGACGTACTACACGGAGGACGTGGCCCTGGTGCATCTGTCCAAGGTCAACATCGTGTTGGACAAGCCCGTCTACGTAGGCATGACAGTCCTGGAGCTGAGCAAGTGGCTCATGTACGAGTTCCTGCGCAAGATGAAGGAGCGCTACGGTGACCGCCTCACCGTAGACTACATGGACACGGACAGCTTCGTCTTTGACATCGTGTCCCAGGACGTCTACGCAGAGATGAAGGAACACCTGGACGACTTCGACACCAGTGGCTATCCGAGGTCCCACCCCTGCTACAGCCCCGTCAACGCCAAGGTCATTGGAAAGTTTAAGGACGAGTGCAACGGCCTGTCCTTATTCGAGTACCTCGGCCTGCGGTCCAAGCTGTACTTTATGGACATCGAGGACGCGGCGACAGGCGGCAGCAAGGCTCTCAAGCGGGCCAAGGGGGTGGCGAAGGGCGTTGTCAAGAACGTCCTCACCCCCGACGACTACAGAGAGTGCCTGTTTGACGGGGTCCAAAAGCGCACCACCAACGTCCGCTTCCAGTCTCACTTGCACCGGGTCTACACCGTGGAAGTGGACAAGCTGAGCCTCAGCCCGACTGATGACAAGCGGTGTGTCCTCCCCGACGGCATCCACACTCTGCCGTGGGGACACAAGGACGTCCCGCCGCTACCAGCCAGGAGAGGAGATCGACGGATGGAGGTGGATGGTGAGGAGGAGGAGGGACAGCCCCAGGATGAAGACGAGGAAGAGGAATTCCCAGTTTAGTTTTAATATTAATTTTAAGAAAAATTTGTAAATAGTATTTGTAAGAAAATATAATAGCTTTATGTACAGCACGAACCTGAGTTGTTTATTTCCTCCCCTTTGCTCACTCAAAAGCCGTTAGGCTTAAAGTGTGTGAGAAAGGCGTTATGGGCCGTTTGGCCCGGGCCGTGCAGCTTAAAAGCCCCCGCCAACCGGGAGCGGTTGGCGGCGCGTGTCGGGGACGGCCCTGAAGGAGTTGCCCAGGAAGGAGTTGCTAAGTGGTTTGCTGACGCTCGAGGTTGTACCCTCGAATTGCTCAGCGGTTTGCTGATGTCCGAGGGGTCTCGTGGCGCGCCCTCTTTGGCGGCCTTCACTGCCGCTTGGCGGGGGCTCAGCCAGTGACACGCGCCGCTGGTATATAAACCTGAGGTCCAGCCCCGCTGCCTCAGTTTTGCTAATTTTTATAAATTTAGTAAGGAGAAAGGAGAAATGAAAACACAAGCTTTATCATTATGAGGCATGTATTGTACAGTAATAAGGTTACATACACATACTACAAAAACCTTACAAATTAGTTTTAAGCGAATATGGAGTGGAAGAGTCTGCGGACGAGAGCGTCGTTGGCGGCGGGAGCGGCAGGGTCGAAGAGCTGGACGTAGTCGCTGAGTGACGTGCGGAGAACAGCCCGGCAGTACAGGTAAGTGAGGCAGTAGTAGTCGCAAACAGAAGTATCGTAGCCCTGGAGCCGATACCTGTTGTAGACGTAGTGGCGGTGATGAGGATTGCGCATCAGGAACATTTGAAAGTCGGCCTGGTATGGCGGCCTTCCGTAGCTGTCCAGGTACTCGAGTCTGTCCTCTTCCGAGCAGTAAAACGCCACCCAGTGTTCACCTCCCTCGGTGTGTGCTACCGTGTTGGACACGATGGCGGTGAGAGGCTTGACCGGCACATCCGGTAGTTGGTCAGAGGCGTAGACCGCAACGTTCCTCAGTCCGGGGATCTTCGCCAGGCATTCTCTGATCTGGACGGTATTCATCGTGGGCGGAAGCAGCACAGGCAGCTTGAGACGGACGGGTCTGGACTGTCGTTAGCCACGAGCCAGTCCCGCAATACTATGCAGTTATGAAGGGCGCAACGGTTGTGGGAGCTCTTATGATGGCGACAGCGCAGGGTCCGGTAGGTGGGCGGACCGTTGAGCGACCCACAGCCCAGATCCTCCATGTCCTGAGCGGTGGTGGCGGCGGGCTCGGTTATGAGGTGGCGTTGTACAAAGTCCCTCTTCTGCGATCCTTTGACGTAGACCAGGGGACGGTGGATGAGGCAGGAGCGCAGCTTGTCCAGCAGGGCGACGTACGCGATGTCCCCCTGGTCCCACTCCAAGCCGTGGCAGTGGCGAGTGACCCAGACGCTCTCGCGCTGTTTCTCGGAAGTCAGGAGGTCCTTACTGAAGGGCGGGCGGGCGATGTGATGTAGGAGCAGCGTGCCGGTAGTCACGTCCACCACGCAAACCTCTTTCAGTAGAAAGTCATTATCACTGTCTTTAAAACACTGCATATCCATCACCACGCTTCCGTGATGACAGCGCGCTGGCGGCGGCTCGTTGTAGATCGGTGGCGGCACGTCCATCCCGTACGGCTGACTGAACTCGACTGAGCGCTGGCGGGAGCGCGCCTAGCGGGTTAACCTTGGGTGCGCGCGCCGCCATCACCTAACGGTCCGCGCACGGTGACCTTGAGCGCGCGGCAACTCGTTTACCCGCCAAAACCTAACGGTCCGCGCGCGGTGACCTTGAGCGCGCGGCAACTCGTTTACCCGCCAAAGTCGACTGTGACGTTGCGATGACGGTCCACCTCCACGACGTTGTCCAACTCGGCGTACACTATGCAGTTGAACGCCTCCGCCAAGGCTTCGGAGAACCCAATCTCTATGCGCAGGTTACCGTTGCGCACCAGGTTCCAGTGGCTGGATTGAGAGGCCGCCATATCGGGTGTCAGATCAAACGCCATCAGGCAGTATCCGTAGGGGTATTCGTTGCGACTGACTTCGTTACCACAGTCTGAGAAATTGATGCCGGTGCCAGTGTACAGCGTGTGGTAGGCGAGCACGCACAACTCCTGACCGAACGTGTAATCCGGTTGAAGCGGCTTACATGGCACTTGCTCACCATCTATGTACAGCGCGAAGAAGTTCACGTGGCTGTGGGTGAAGTTGAACGGGTTCTTCTTGTAGTCCCCGTTGAACGCCTGATTGCTGACCAGGCCAACTATAACGCGTTTCGGCAGTTGTCCCAGAAACACACTGTCCAGAGTCTTGCTGCTGATACCGGAGGGTAGCGTGAAGGATTTGACTTCCACGCGCGTAATGGGATATTTGGCTGTACCCGACTCCAGCGTCCTGCTGTGAGCCAACAGCACGCTCGGGTTGATCTTACAGCGGCGCATGAACAGGTTGACTTCGGCGATGTCCACTTTGTAGTCTGTCACGGTTTTGGACATGATGGAGAATGAGTTCTTTGACCTGATCAGGCGAAAGCGCATCTCCACGCCGTTTAACATGAACTTCTCCTGGTTGCACAGGTCGACGTGCAGATGTCCGACCATGTCCGCGTACCGGCTACCCTTGACAAACTCCCTCCGGTTCTTGAGCCCGGCATTATCCTCCTCAGTATTGTCCATGTACCCAGCATAGTCCTCGTAGAACAACTCCGCGGTGAGGTGCGATGTCTTGGCATCACCGCCATAGGACAACAGGTTCTCCAGGTAGGCGCGATAGGCGTACGTGTTGTTCTGAGGAGACACCAGTTTGTTGTTCAGGTACAGGTCCACTTGACTGAACAGCGAGTGCAGCCAGTTGTTAATCGGACCCACCTCTTTTATCGCTTGATCACCCGTTACAGCGCCTCCGTTAGCCATTCTAATGGTAGCCTTCACATGCAGTAGCGTCTGTGACAGATCCGTGTACTCGTCCCCGTGACCCGGAACTATGAACTCCACGGGCGAGTCGTCTGTCAGGGAGGAGATGGGCTTGTACTGCACCCATTTACCGCTCTCTATACTGGTCTGCGTGGGCGGTAGCGAGAACAGGTCCAACTCGGTCTTGACACACTCGCACGACTTCTGATGTAGAAACGCCATTATCCAAAAATGTCCTTCACAGTACTCTCGCTCTTCTTGCTTCTCCTCTTCTTAGCGACACGTTTTGCGGGCTTCCTCTTGGGCGCAGCGCTCTTCTTCCTCGCTCCGAGGAGTTTCGCCAGAGACTGAGGAGTAACCTGCTGTACACGCCTCTTCTTATAGGCACCACCACCGCTCAGCACGCGATCCAGTTTTTCATCAGCCCTGCGTTTCAGCGACCCGGTAAACTGTCTGAGTCGGGCGTTGGCTGCGACTCGGGGGTTGGCTGTGCCCGCCGCCACGTCGCCCAAGAAGCCCACACCGGACCTCAGCGCCTCCTTGCCCAGCGCCGATGCGCCGGATCTGATCAACGGGACCACTGTACGCATCAGCCCGCCTAGGAAACTGCCGATGCCGTGTCCGCGTTGGAAAGCGGCTCCTCTGAATACGGAGGATACGCCATGGCCCGCCTGCTGGTGGCGGTAATACGCCAGATAGGGATCGCTCGGATTCATTGCCGCTGCCTCTCTTTCCTGAAATGAAGCTTCATGCACGTAGTCCCGAAGTGGAATGGCAAGTGTCGCCCTTGGTTGTCCCTTAAATCGATTTCCACGCTCTCGAATGAGGTTTTAATCACCGGCACGTAGTGCGGGTCTATTATATACACTGTCGTGTTGGCACCGTACGTGTAATTCCTGATGTCGATGTTGAGGATCTTCAGTAGTGGCGCCACAGCGTCGCCCACCAGTTGGGGTTCCACCAGGTCGCAATACACGTACATGTGTGATGGCAGACCGGCGAAGAGGTTAGCCGGCCTCACGGACCTGTGACGCTTGACGATATCCGTATCCACCTCGTAGCCAAACTGTAGCGCCAAACTGGGGCTCAGTTTGAGGCTCTGAACGGCTGAAGACGTTGACATCAATTCCACCCTGGAGGACCTCTCGTCATACGAGAAGGCGCACAGGTTACTCTTCATTTGAGGGTGGTTGTTGATTGCGTGCACGAGTTCCTCGGTACTACTGTAATTGCCCGGCTCCACTTTGATTAACAACTTGTCCACCACGGCCAACCCGCCTTTCGAGTCCCTCATTCCCAGCACTAGTTTGATGTAGGTTCCCTCACCGACGGTCAGAAAAGAGAAGGGGTAGTGCGCCTCCGCCAGAGCGACCTCCCACTCGCCGTCTGACAGATCAACGGTCGAGGGTAGATGGGTCGTGTAGTTTGTCACCATGTTGTTGGGATAGTACTTCATTGAACTGTTACTGGGCAACGTCAGGTAAAACTGGTCGTGCCTCGTCATCGCAGCTGTTGCACGTCCGCTGCGGGTACCCACGAGTTGAAGTCCTCTCCGTAACCGGCCCACTTGACTAGGTAGCGCTTACTGGAGCCTCGCCCTTTAGTGTCCAGTATTTTATCTATTTGGTACAGGCGGTCCGGGGCCATCGTTACCTTTTGCATCTCGTGCTCGTAGAAGCGCCCTTCCAGCGGCGTCCCGTTCAGGTCTCGCAGCACGTACAATGGTAGAGGATGCGACCCGTATACGTGGTCCACCACGAACAGCTCCTTACTCCAGTTGGTCTCGTAACCTTTGGCGAACGTGCCCTTCTCCTTGGCTATGCGCACCGTGTCACCAGGCTCGAACCTGGGCTTGTGTCGCCGGATCGCCTTTCCATACATGTGACGCCACACCTTGTACACCGTTTGACCATCGCCGCTGTCCGCGTCCACGGGTCGTAGGCCACCCAGGCTCCTGTGCGGACTGCGGTTGTAGGCGTCCACAAGCCTGTCCAACACGTCCACGTAGCGATACGTGTTTTTGTAGGTCAGGTAGCGCCACATGCGGTTCTTGAGCGTGCGGTTGACTCGCTCCACCACCGCCGCCTTCACGTCGGGGTTCTGCGTGGTGAAGTAGTTGACACCGTGACTCTTGAACACTCGCTTGGTCGCGGCCCCGGTGAACTCCGTCCCCTTGTCGGTCTGTAGGCAGCGAGGAGTCGCCTCAGCGAATATCCTCTCGAACGCAGCAGCCACCTCAGGCCCGCTTTTCCTCTTCAGTGGTACCGCGAACAGCCGCTTACTGAATACATCTATCACAGTCAGCAGGTAGTTGACTCCGTCGTTGTACCGGCTCAGGCCGCGCATGTCGTTCAGGTCCGCCTGCCACAGCTCCCGGGGCCCGAACACGGCGTAGCGGTTGCGGGGAAACCGCTTGCGCGCAGGCTTGTGCAGCGTGTAGGTGTCCTGGGCGCGCAGCCAGTCGGCTACCCGACGTTTCGGTAGGCGCGCGGCTCTGGCCAGGGCGACCACCCCGCCGAGGGAACCGGGCTGGCTCGGGTCGTAGTACAACTTCTCCATTACGGTGTGAACGGCTCCCAGTTGTCCAATGACGATTCCCGGTCGGGTTCCTCGGTTATTATCCTTCTCCTGGCCGCTGGGGGTCGCGGTCTCAGGCGGTCCAGTATCGGTGTCAACCTCGGTGACAGGGGTGTTGAGGAGGCCGTCGTGTCTCCCCAGGGGCTCGATGCCGAGTCCAGCCCCACGCCTAGGTAACGCAACGCCGTGGGATTGCTCACGTATTCTTTGGGCACGTTCATGTCCTTCAAGGCGGCCATCACTTGATGCCAGCCAGTAGGCAATCGGTCCGCCCTTCGCGCTCTCACTATGCTGTGCGCGATGTCCACTATATTGGAATCGGGGATCTTCACCTTGTTCACGTACACCGCCCCACTGGCGTCCCAGGCGATGGGGCTGCCTTGCCGGGTCATGAATCGCAACAAGTTGCGCGCCACCGACCTGTAGATTTTTGAGAACGATTCCACAATGTCCTCCTCCGCCGAGGCGCTAGACTCGCGCTTCATCTGACTCGGACCTCCCGCCGCTTCCTCCTCCCTCTCCTCACCCTCGATGATTGACAGACCTATGGGTTGACGTTTAGCCGCGGAAAAGTGCAGGAACCGCTGTAACACCTGCTGATATTGTTTCCATTTCTCCGTATCGTCCAGCCGCTTGTCGCTCAATATGCGATGCATCTCAGCGTCCAGGCTGGCTGGCTTATTGGCGCTACCTGCTCCTCCTCTTGGCTCCGGCCCTGGTCCCGGTCCTTCTCGCAATCTCTCGATGAGCTCCTGCGGTACAACCACCATTTTCCTAGCGTACTCCATGTCCGATTAGCTTCTGCGCTAGAACGGGCAGAACAGCGTTCAACAGCAGAGGTAGGAGGATCCCTCCGCCCCGTTGGACGAGGTAGTGTCGCTTCTTGGTCCAACCCTCGCCGCGTTTCACCAGCCGTCTGAGCGCCTGTTTGTGTTTGCTCAATTTGCGTTTGAGGCAGGGAGAAAGCGGTACGTTTCCGCGTAGCACGTTATACGCGCACTCGCACAACGACTTGATGCGACTCTTGTCGCACACTTTTAACAGGGCCTTGCGTTCTTTGGGCGTAGCGTGTATTAGGGCCCTCAGCAGCGCCGCGTCCTTCTTCACACGGTGTGACATGATGACTGACGCTGGCGCGCGCTCGGCCTATTTATCACTTCTTCTTGGGCAGGTACACGTAGTTCACCGGATCGTCTGGGAAAATGGTTGAACGTACGCGCATCTCTTCAGGCGTGGACTGTTTCAAGTCTATGAGCAGGTAGGCGTGCGGATCACGCGTGGCGTCCGCGTAAGCCTCCTCCACGAATTTGGGGTTTTCCGGGTATACTTGGCGAGCCAAGTGTTTGATCTGAGCGCGATCCCTGGGATTCTTGAAGCACACTATGTAGTGGGCGTTCAGCGATATGTCGCGCTGGCCCCTGCCCTGGTGAAACAGGTTTTGCGTGATGAAGAACACGCTCATGTTGCGGTGGTGCGAGCCCTTGGTGAACAGGTCCGCAACGCCGGAGCCAGCCTCGCGCATCATGTCATCGACGATAACCAGGGCGGGCTCGCTACCGTCATAGTCGTCCAGGTCTGGCAGGCCGGCTACGTAGCGCACGGCAGAGTCCGCACGGCTCTTGCCACCACCGCTGCCATAGTGCCAAGTGATGCGGGCGAACCGCGTATCGCACATGCGGTCGGCGTGCTCTATGAAGCGAGCCACGAAGTGCGACTTGCCGCTGCCTGAGGGCCCGGCCACGATGGCGGTGAACGGGTGTTTCCACCTCAAGTCCATGGCGTCTACTGACTGCCGTGCACCGCCACCTCGGCTCTTGTAACTAAAGGTTCTTTTCTTGCTCTTTTTTATTTGATTTTATTTTTTCAATTTTGGAAGGAAATAAGGGAATAGGAAATACCGTTTATTTTATACAAATTCCAGGAAAGGAAGTTTGCTGCCAGGAGGGCCGCTTCTCTTTACAAGGCTCGTCCTCGGCCCCACGCCAACGTTGTACTGGGAGATGGCGTTGTCATCCAGGACTGCAAGGAACCGTCGAGGCATGTAGATCCGGATCGGGTCGTCGCCGACGAGACCCTCCAAGGTGGCCATCACCGCCTCGCCGTACGGTGTATCTACCCGCTCGAATGAGCGAATCGGGTACACCGCGTTGTCCCGCAGATCCGCGATGCGAGTGTAACCCGCGGCCTTGCAGCTATTGAGGGCTGTCCTGAGGTCCATCTTCTGGTCCGTGTTGAGCATGGCGCAGCGGCTGGATGCAGAATGACCGGCTCTCGCCACCGAGTCGCCTTTTATTGGCGGTGTCTACGTGCCGACTCACGCGTATCAACAACATGATGACATAGTTACTCACTCAATTCCAGGAAGGGTGATGTAATGGAAAGCTTTACTGCGTAAACAAGTGGATTGTTCTAGAAGCGTCTCAGTTATCAACTGCTTAGTGGAAGTTTCCACGCTCAATTCCAGGAAGGCTGACGTAATGGAAAGCTTTACTGCGTAAACAAGTGGATTGTTCTAGAAGCATCTCGGTTATTAACTGCTTAGTGGAATTTTCCACGCTCTCTCGTTTACTGGGTAGCGCGCTTGGAGTGCGCACTCCTCTTGGTTTTCCCTGAGATGATGCAATCGGTCTTTCGCCAAGTGGGTAGAGGAGTAGCGGTCCTAGTGATCCTGTCGTATCTTGACTCTCCCGTCTCGCTATTTGCCAGCCATAGGTTTTGCAATCTGGATAGCAGGTCCTCTAGACATATGCAGATTTCATCGTTTCGCTCCTCGTCCAAGTACAAGCCGCAGCTGAACGTGGGGCGACCTCCTTTGAACACATTCATCTTCAACAGTACGTTACCGCTGTTAGTAGGGTTCTTCACAGTGTACTGATATCCGCCAGCGGACCAGCACAGTGTCGGGGAATCGATAGGCACTTCCTTCCTCTTTACAGTCCACCCATCGAGCTTTTTCTTCTTTGACGCACATCCCTGCTGAACTGGCGGTGCGTTGGCGTTCTCATCGTTCATTGCGTTCAGCTCCTCTAGGAAGGAGCGGATCGTTTGGTCCACTTCGGCTGCGCTGACTCCGTTTCCGTTCATGGTGACGTCTCGAACAACACTGAGGTCGCGCGCGCGGCTCTGCCTCGGTTTTATACCCAGGTTGCACGCTTCAGCGAACCTTCTAGAAGCTTCCAGAAACGTGAGAGGTGGTCCTTCGCTAACGGGGAGCACTCCAGTCAGGAGGCCTCATGCAACACACTTGTCGGAACCTTCTAGAACGGAGGAATGTGGGAGTGATGAGGGGTCTGGAAGGCTGCTAATGAGTAAACAACCCCGGGCAGTCACGTAGGCCCTAGCACGCGCCTCGACACGTGACATCGCGGAGCCGCTCGCAGTTTGGTTTAGTCAAGCCGGCATACAACGTGTAACGAAGTCACATCAAATTCGGTCGGCAAGCAGCTGAGATCCCATAAGGAAAACACGTTTGAAAATTAATAGCGGGCCCGTTTAACGGTGGATTTTCAATATTCTTTAAGCGATGGTTTAATTAGGCCGCTGCCCAACATGTGGTGAAGTTTCATCAAAACCGGTCGGCAAACAGCCGAGATCCTATAAGGAAAACACGTTTAAAAATTAATAGCGGGCCCGTTTAACAGTGGATTTTCAATTTTCTTTAAGCGATGGTTTTCTTAGGTCACGGCCTGACATGTGGTGAGGTTTCGTCAAAATCAGTCGGTAAACAGCTGAGATCCCATAAGGAAAACGCGGTTATAAATTAATAGCGGCCTTGTTTAATGGTGGATCTATGGGGTTCTTACGTCATTCGCTTCTTTGGGGATAGGCCTACACTCTGGAAAAAGTCCCGTGGGAATCGGTGAGTAAATAGGCTAGTTATTAATTTTCAAAAGTTTTTTCCTCATGTTCAAGGTCATCACGAAAAGTGCCGCTGGCGACCTGGCTATGGGAAATGTCAGGGGGGTAAGGGGGGGGGGGTGTCAGGGGGGTCAGGGGGGTCCGGGGGGGGGGGGGTCAGGGGGGTCAGGGGGTCAGGGGGGTCAGGGGGTCAGGGGGGGTCAGGGGGGTCAGGGGGTCAGGGGGGTCAGGGGGTCAGGGGGGTCAGGGGGGTCAGGGGGGTCGGGGGGGTCGGGGGGGGGGTCAGGGGGGTCAGGGGGGTCAGGGGGGTCAGGGGGGTCAGGGGGGTCAGGGGGGTCAGGGGGGGGGGTCAGGGGGGTCAGGGGGGGTCGGGGGGGGGGGTGGGGGGGGGGGACGTCCTCGCGTCCTCGCGTCCTCACCGCGCCTATGCTGGTTCTGAACCCTCCAATGTCCCCTACTCATCGCAAATAAAGTATTTGAATTATGTGCTGCATTATTCTTTGGCGAACCAAATGAACTATATCTTGGTGTTTATAAACACATGTTTTAAGTAATCATCTGAAGTAAACAAACTTCATCCATAAGATTAACATGGGAACTTGAAGAGCCACAGGGGCAAAGCCCATTAAGATATGTTAGTTTGAATGAGTGATGACATATCTAGACATAATTACCTATCAATTAACAAAAGAATTATTAAAATCGGCCCACAGTAGAACGGTCTGACGGACTGGCCAAAGTTTTGCAATTTTTTTAAATATATATGATGAGTGAAATTTCTCGGGTACCCATTTAAGCTGCTAGATTCCAAATTTGTCAAATTTGACTAAAACTATTTTCATTCGTTTATAAAAACGCATGCCTAGATCATGGTATAAGTGTGTGCTACAACAAGACAATTGTTTCCAATTAGTAGTGATTTAGTATAAAAAGCAAGGTTTTCATTAATGTTCTAAACTTATTTAATCCAAATAATAGGGCCCGAAGTATTCCAGAGTATTTTACGGGATAATTTGTCAATTGCCTCACTGCCCTCACTGTTATACCGTTTTGCGGAAACGCTTTTATTAATGTAATTCAACATCCCAAAGTCCATTATCCTTTACTTTTACCTCATAATATTTAATAGTTACTACAAGGTGCAAGTTCTTTTAAAAATGAAGAACAGACTTGTTTTTGAAAAGTAAATTAATTAAAGCCTGTTTGACGAGTTGAACACTATTTAGAATGCAAATGGTGTCTCATGACCGAGGAATTTACATACACGATACGCGTTTATCTTAACTGTGGGCAATTTCACGTGACGAACAGTGGCCAACGATCATTGGATGTACTTTATTTTATGTTAATCTTTACTGGCAATTACGTCTTTGCGAGAATCTATGATAAAGCGTTTAAGATATAAGTTTATAGGGAGAATACAGTTTTAAGTGATACTTGATTTTTTATGTGCCGTTAGGCCTAATACCAACTCAGGAACTATTTTCTAGTATTTGCTTTGGGAAAAATACCATATGAAACAAATGATATCGCACTTTAATTGATTACTGGGATGTTGATTCAATCCAAGCAAGTTTGTACCCAGCGAAAGGTTACTTCAGTTGTAAACAAACATAACAAAACATATGATATTAAAACGGATGATAACAACGTACTTTCAATCAACACGTAGTTTAATCTTCCGCCGTCGGATGGCACCACTGTTCCAAAAATTCAGCAATTTACTGCATTTAAATTATGCCCTTTCTTAAAATTCCGAGACGTACTGGCAAATATACGTAAAAATACCTTTAATTTGACACCTCAAACGTTAAAATCCGTCCAGTCGTTATCGAGTTACGACTGTGAAGAAAAAACACCTAACGTATTAAAATATAAGATTTTATATTTTTAAATTGAAACCTCTTGGGATTTCTGCAAATTGACGTAGAACAAAATTCTCATTTGTAACCAAATCTAATTTCTTTAAGTTCTTATCAAGACAAAATTCAAAAAAGTGAACTACCCAGACCTGCACGGTGAAACTTAGTCCCGGGTCCACAACAGAAGTTCCTAACGTGACCCCCTAAACACTTTTGGGGTCACTAACAACTTATATATATATATATATATGTACGGGTACGGCGAAGGAATAATCCTTTCAATGCAATTTTCTCAAGTTTAAGTAAAAAACAGTTACCACATATGTGTGCTTAGCATAATAGTAGTTGTTAATGTAGTTGTTAATAATAAAGTTTGTTTACAAACAAAACTTTGTCACCTAAATCTTCACAGATATAGCTTTTTATCTCATAAATTACCTTGAAATTACCTTGATGTTTGTTTTACTTGAAAAGATGTAAGAATTATTTAATCAAAATGAATGAATAAATTATGTTATTACGTTCTGTTCCGTTACATTCGGCGTTTTGTTGTGTTAACTCCAAAGACAAGTAAAGTTTAAATTGTACTTGCATTTACTAGTATTTGAGCAGATGATTGTTTATAAAAGTATCCTCTCCAGTGAGGCTTCACTTTTAGCTATACAGAAAAAGCTATTACCGTAGCTTGGTATAACCATAACATGGTAAGACACTTTTAAACCCGAGACCATGATAACTTTTTATTTTGAGGTCCCCAAATGGCAAAAACACTATACACAAACAATCAGCGCCCAAATGCACTGTTTCTTGTCCCCGATTTGTGCAACCAGACCTTAAAAGTGCATTTTCTTGCTTATGCGTTGACAGATTGTGTTGAATAAACTGTCATTAGATTGGTGATAAGAATTTTTATCTTTTTTGTATCTTGTACAATTTTTATAAAATTATTGGTTTGTTTGTTATTTGACTTTAAAATATTAAAACAGGCGCCATTTTGAAAATATTTAAGCAAACTTAATAATAATGTTTTATTATTTGCTTCTTTGGTTATTTAACGTACGTGCAAAGTTTAGTTTCTGTTGCTTAAATAGTACTCGAGATACTATTTTTTTTATTAAAAATACAAAATGGCGGCTAGCGGCTAAACGGACCTATTTTGATATCAAATTTTTTGTTCAAATTGATAAGTACTACCAGATCCCGAAGTTTGTAATGACCCTTTCTGAACACCCTGTATATTAAACCCGGTTGCAGCTTCGCCCACGTAAACTATGATATTTGTGTGTGCTGCATTCAGTGGTTAGCCCGTGGAACTACTACAAATCAAGATTAGGCCCCTAGCTGTTTGAATTTTCATCAGCTCAAACCAAAGTGAATAAATTAATATGCATTGTAAATTCGCTGAGTATGCAGGTTTGCTGCTATGGGGGTATTTTGATTATATGTTTTGATTACATATCAAATGGATAATTATAATTTTATAAACAGTTTAATAATTAATCAAGTAAACATGTTTTACTTGGCATCTCATCAATACCACTAGCAACTGTTGAGTATACAAATCTAGGTTTAAAATTACAATCAAATCTTTCATGATCTTTCTAAATGTTGCATTTTATACATAAATAAAATGGTATATTACGCATATATCCATTCAAATCTCTCATCTGATGGACTAATTATGTGGGGTTCAAGCCCAAATATCAACATTTGTTTTTAAATGCAAAAGTAACCTATACAGTCACGCTGTCTGTGTGTTTTAGGGAATTTTCCCTATGGGGAAGAAGCTATTACCGTAGACGGCATGGTAAGACGTAGGCCCGGAACCATGAGAACTTTTCGTTTTGAGGTCCCCAGATGCCAAAAATACCATTCGTTCAATACTGCATATATATCCGTAGGCACGATAACTTTCGTAAAAATGGTCCGATTTTGATTAAATTTGGTACAAACGTGAAAAGCAACACTTATGACTTTAAGTTCGAAAACCAGACAGATCGCTATATCCAAAGGGGTATTTTAGGGGTGTTTTGTACCCTAAAAATGTTTTTTTTTTAGTTTTTTACATTAATATTTTAAGAAATCTAATTTTAGTTTTCACCATTGGATTTGGCGTAAAAAACGAACAATTTGGCGTTTTGATAATTTCTCTACGATTGGTTACCGAGATACTAAAAGTGCTAAACACAGTACGTTGTCCAATGTTATTCTTATGGAGAATCAGAACATTTTTATTTACCACTTATTTATAAACGTATTCGTACTAAAATTGGTATATGGCTTCATTTCGTTGTGGTCCATTGATAATTGTCCAAAAAATCAAGATTTTGCCAATGGTTCCCGTAGCAGCAAACCTGCGTACTCAGCGCCCATGTTATTCTTATGGAGAATAAGAACAATGTTATGCCTCACTTAATTATGAACATAAATTAATATAACTTGGTATGTAGCTTCACCTAGTTGAGTTACATTGATATGTGTATAAAAAAGCCATAATTTGTGTTCCTTGTTGCAGCAAACCTGCGTACTCAGCCCCCCATGTTATTCTTATGGAGAATAATTAAAATAGTATAAATTGCTTATTTATAAATGGATACGGATGAAACTTGGTATGTGGCTGTGGTCTGTTGATATTTGCATTTAAACCTAATATTTTCTGTTTCTTGTTGCAGCAAACCTGAGTACTCTATCCCCATGTTATTCTTATGGGGAAAAATTAAAATTTAATATACGGCTCATTTTTGAATATGTAGACTATCTATAAAACTTGCTAAGGGTGGCTGTATGCGGTATATATATATATATATATATATATATATATATATATATATATATATATATACATATATATATATATATATATATATATATATATATTAACATTTGAAGGGAATCGTTTGAGCCGTTTAAGGGTAAATACCCCCGTTGCAGCAATCCTGCATACTCAGCGAATTTCCAATGCATATATGCATTGGAAATTTGCTGAGTATGCAGGATTGCTGCAACGGGGGTTTTTACCCTAAAACGGCTCAAACGATTCCCTTCAAATGTTAGAAATAACTATATTCTGGGGAAAAAAGGAAAAATCAAATAATAAAAAAAAAAACGAAATTGAAAAGTTAAACAAATTAACATTGGGCTAATGGAGTTCAAAATCAAAACAAAATAATTGTAACAGCTGTTCATAATTAACCAGGGAACTGTCAACTGTCAAATTAATACAACGTGAAACCACTGGGCTCTATGTTATATCTGGAGTCACTACTCTTTGACTAAATATTTCCCAAAAGCGTGCCGTCTAGTTCAGCTTTTTACTTTGTTATGTTGTCACCTTGGAGTTAGCTGGACCAATCAGAATTCGTTGGGTGGACGCTCTCAAAATTAAAATTCGTCGAGTTGTCTACTGTACTGTTTACTGTCAACAGTTTACATTGACATTGTATTTGAATTTAATATTGGAATCATCAATTATTTATTAATGTTATTATATTGATATGTAAGTAGAAAAAATAAGAATAAATAATTAAATTAACCACCCAAGTGTCCATTTTTAATGTCATTCGCCAACTACCCTAAACAAGACTACAGTATTTTCATTGTCATGTTACCTAAATTATTACTTAGCTTCAAGATGATTGGTTACTTTTTAGCGAATTTCTCCTAAAGGGAAGACGCTATTACCGTAGTCGGCATGGTAAGACCTAGGCCCGGGACCATGATAACTTTTCGTTTTGAGGTCCTCAGACCCCAAAAACACCATCCGTTCGAAACTGTATATATATATATATATATATATATATATGTGTGTGTGTGTGTGTGTGTGTGTGTGTGTGTGTGTGTGTGTGTGTGTGTGTGTGTGTGTGTGTGTCCGTGAGCACAATAACTCTCGTAAAAATGATCCGATTTTGATGAAATTTGGTATAAACGTGTAAAGCTGCATTTATGACTTTTAAGTCCGAAAACCAGCCAGATCGCCCCATCCGAATGGGTATTTTGGGGGGGTTTTGTCCCCCAAAAATGTTTTTTTTTTTTTTAATTTTTTACATATAATTCTTTTAAACCCAAATTTTGGTTTACACCATTTAACTCAGTTTAAAAAACAAACAATTTGGTATTTTGATCATCGCTCTACGTCAACTGGTTACAGAGATATTGAAAGTGCTAAACAAGTACGTTGTCCAATGCCTTTCTTATGGAGAATAAGAAAAAATTTATATCTTGCTTATTTATGAACATATACTAACGAAACTTGGTATACGGCTTCATCTGGTTGTGATCTATTGTTATTTGCAAAAAAGCAATTTTTACCGATGATTTCCGTAGCAGCAAACCCGCGTGCTCCGCCCCATGACATTCTTTTGGAGAATAAGTAAAATGAAATGACTCCCTTAATTATGAACATAAATTAATAAAACATGGTATGTGGCTTCAGCTTGTTGAGTTATATTGATAATTTCATAAAACCCATTTTTTATGTTCCTTGTTGCAGCAAACCTGGTTACTCATCGCCCCCATGTTATTCTTATGGAGAATAATTAAAATTGTATATATCGCTTATTTGTGAATATATTTTTATGAAACTTGGTATGCGGCTTTATGTGATACTAAGACATAAATTATGCATTGAAAATTTGCTGAGTACCCAGGTTTGCTGCTACGGGGTATTATTTAAAACATTCCGCAAGATTCTAAAGTTCCGTTTAACAATAGGTTTTAACTTAAAACAATAATAACGGTTTTGAAAAATCACTAAATTTACAATGATTTAAATTGGGGATAAAATGACTATACCACCAAACTGTCAAAAACTCCCACAATGAATCAGTAAAACACATTTTCCAACTTAATGACCAAAACCACGGCACACTTTTCTAACATAGAGTGGTGACTCCAGATATATCATAGAGCTCAGTGGGTAATACTCGTGGACTCGTGTTGTTTATAATTTTTAACATGTGGTTTCCTGAGATCAGTGACTAAAATTGCTGAGTGAAGATTGCATAATATGGAGTGGTCATATCTGAATTAAATAAAAAGACATTGAGCTATAAATAACAACTGGAGGGACCTTAACAATGAGAAAAGAGGCTGATGAGTTATACAAATCTGATAATCAGTTGGGGGAAGCGGTGAAATATTACTCCAAGCTATCTAATCAATCGACTGGAATTTCACGAGCAAAGCTCGGCCCCAAATGTACTGTTGTATAATAAACAAAAAAATTATCCAACAAAATCTGGCTCAAGTTAAACATTGAAATGGCTCCCAATTGAATTACTAGATTTTACGAAAACAGGATAATATTGAAACTAAGATGATTATGTACTTGATGTTAATAAATGGATTGAATTGACGTCATATACGGTTAGGCCCATAATGTAAGTACCAGATACATCATAGGTTAGGCCTTTAGTTTATGCCAACGATCATATAATATGTTCAGTATTGCTTGTTGGTTTTATTTTTGTAGTTCGCCTCTTATAAGTTAATGCCATTGCCAAACCACGTCTGCCAACTGTCCAAGGGAGGCAGCTGGAAAGGAAGTGGGGAAGAAAGAATTCCTTTGCTCTTGGTTGTCGCTGTGAGTAGGTTTTTACCTTACAACCGGTTTCCCCCTCCACCTCTTACCTGAGCAACGCGAGACCGTGGCCCTCTCTCTGTTGCACCGATCATGGGGTGGGGAACGGACGAGACTGTAGCTCGGCAAAGTGTCTTTAGTTTGGTGTTAGTGTCGGCTGTGCGCTCTTTACTGGACAATTGTACTTCGATTAGAGTGTTTGCCAAAACATGAGCTCAGGTAAGAAGTCGCCGAGCATTTATTTTATACAGACTTAAGTTTTAGGTTGGGTATTATAAAACGATAGTATCGCTCAATACATTCATGATTGGGGAAGGGTAGTTATGTTGTGGGGGTGCTCACACACCCTCATGGTATGACCGTTATCGTGTTCTTTCATATCGTGTTCCTTTTTGCGGAATGATTTTGTGAACCAGGCTTTAGCACGGAGAATTAAATTTTACTTTATCCTTAGTGCCTCCCAATTCACTTGTAAAATGTGGGGGCCTACCGGCGTTTTCCGTTATGCTAGGCCTTTGAACCACGTGGTGTAACTTGAAGGTAAAAATGGTGCTGTTATATTTCATAATACTATATTTAATTGAAACTTAACGTCACTTAAATGTTGCTTCTAATTACCACTTGTTGATAGTATAATAATGTGATTTTATAACAAGTATAATTTATAGTTGGAAAACTAACCTCCAAGTTACCGCTTTGCTAAGCAACCTTTAAATATTAATGTTGTATTTATGTGAAATATCGTTCTACAGTTGTAGGTAGTCTAACTAGCATTAAATTATGTCAAACTAAATGCGACAGAATTTGCATATAGCATTTGTCAGTCTGGGATAGGATTTGCGTAATGTTTCGATCATTAACATATGAACACCAACCAGAACAGGCAGGAGAAAAAAATCGCCCCTTAAATTAACAATCTAACTTGTAAAAATCAAAACAAATTTGGAAGAGTACCGATATTTGTATCTCAGAGCTCTAGGCCTACCATAAGTTTTAAGGTGGAGGATATTTTATGTAATAGACCAAATAGTGTACCTTAAACTTACTAAGCAGTATTTCTTACTGAATAGTACGTGAGATAATGTAGGCTATCCCGTGCTTACTTGTGAGTTACGGGACGAGGATCAGTACGTAATCAAGTTAACGTCCAGCATTTAACAAGACAAGGGATTGGATTGTTTCCTAAGTTATTATTACAGCACACACACAAATAAATTAAAAGGCAGGTGAGCAAACGTGCACTAGATATTTTTTTCTGTGAGCACCATTCACAGAAAACTTGTTCAATGTGTCAATATGTTCGAATTCTGTATAGAAAAGTGAGCTATTAGCATGACCCACACTGTGAAGCTTAAGACCAGTACCACCATAGAAGTTCCTAACGTGACCCCCTGAACACGTTTTGGGGGTCACTACAAGTTATTATACATAAAGTAGTAATATCCTATTAATCTGGGTTTGCACTCTAGCGGCCACTTTGTCCAATTAACTTCAAGTTTGGTGGAGGCGTGCCTTTCAATGATCAGTTAGACAAGTTTGCTGGGAACAACAACCAGACAACCCTAACCCGGGTTATTAAATGACAGGCCTACTCAGATTTTGGATTTTTGGGCCCAACAAGCGTTTTTAAAAGCCCCCCTGAGTGTAAATTACTGGTACCTGTAATGTAGGCTATATTAAATATAGAAAGTAAATAGTGTTGAAACGTTTTAAGCCCTCCCCTCATAGTTCTACTCCGAGCTTACTGCAAAAGTATTTACCGTACCGAGTTAGGCCTATTAAAAAAAGTATATTGTTTAAGTACAGTACGTTGTCTTATGGGAATTTTACATTGGAAAAGGCTGTTTTTCACATCTCACATCAGCGTGCTGCATACAAGCTTTTTTTATATACCTAACTTTTAAATTAGGCCTATTGTACCGGTAACACATTGACTGCTACGGACCCTGATCAGGGTTTTTTCTCAACATAGAAACTTATGCAAATTTCATGTTTAAACTTGTTTGCAGCAGCGAAAGTGTTAATAGGCCTGTACATCATTAACAGTTGATTTTATAATTTCCTGGGGGTGTTTTTTTCTCATCTGTTAATTTGTAAACTGTTGCCGTTAAATGATAATGTATCAAATCTTATCCATTTAATCGAGAATTGGTGTGAGATAGATCGAATCATTTAAGTTACAGTAACGGTTATTGCATACAAAAAACAGGATACAGTAATATATTATCCCATTGCTATGTTTTCCTTACCAACTGTTGCATATTTGAATAGTGGAATCTTAGGTAACACTTCTCTTCATTTTCACGTGACTAGAAGACCTGGTAAGGGTCTGGCTTTTCTTCTCCTGCATCTGCTTAGTAGTTTTTTTTTTTTTTTTTTTTATGGAGGACACCAAAATATTAAGTTATAACCTCTTATACTTCTTCTGTAGGTAATTTATGTTATTGATCTACCTAGTTACCTTACCTTCGAGGATAATTTTTTTCATTTAGATTTTTTCTGAGTGAAATAATTCTTTATTCACAGGCAACTCAAATATTTTCAGTTACTAGTTACTGTTGTCTGTTGGTGTTTTTTTCAATAGACAGATACTTTCACAACAGCAAACCCCTTTTTTGTAAACTTTTTACGCTAAAGGTAATTTTAACGTTTTTAAAGAAAGCGGTCCAAACCCTTGTTCAAAACATGCTATTGCAACACATTAATAAAATTGTAGTTTTGTATTTTATATAGTATCTGGCCGCTATAGTACCCTTTTTCACCCAGGAAAACAACAGTTGTGTGTTTGTGCTGCATTTTGCGGCTAACCTTATATATCATGGATGCTGCGTCCTGTGTTTACCAAATTTGGTTGTGTTATATTGCCGCTAGGTTGTGCTTGGATGTGTTTTCTCAACAGACCCGCTAGACTGTGTGAGGATTGGTACATACAATGGTTGTTTTCAGTAGAATCCGCAAATTGTCCACGCTATTCATCATGAGTTTTGTTTTGGGCGATTAATTATGTTGAATGTATAAGTCTACTGTAGGCTATTATTTATAAACTTGGTTTTTTATTTATTTAAAATAGTTTTTTTTAATAAGCTTTGTTCAAATACAAATGACAGCAGAACAATAGGCGTGCACTTTCTTTTAAAACCTCTCGTGCAGTAGAAGAGGCATGAAATTTTTTTATGTCAAATAGGCCTACTCGTTCATTTTCAATATGAAGTCATTCGCTTCACTCACTTGCCTATAGAAAAAAAGAGTTTGAGTTGCCATTCAAGTAGTTTTTTATTTACATTATGAGAGTTGCCATTCAAGTAGGTTTTTTATTTCCATGATGATAAACAGCTGTTTACAATATTTTAAGTTATAGATATCATCTGATAAAATCAGAAGAAATCTTTCTTCCATAAGATTAACGTTGAAACTTGGAAGTCCAGTAGGGCACAGCCCTAATATCATAGGACTTCAGTAAATGGCCTATAACCTTCCCAGGGTTAACCTGTGTTACTATCCAAAATTTCAAAGCAATCGGATGGGCGGTACGGCAGCGCATAAATACGAACGGACAAACATTGATTTATATATATTAGGAGATAAGCACTTGGTTTGGAGACTGTTTGGTGTCAATTTGATGAGGTCACAGTTCATAGCAGATAAACTTTGATAAATGACTTGGGGGTCAGCAATTAACTAGTTTAAGTAGTAATGTTATTATTGAAACTGCCTGAAGGTTACATTGAGCTTGAGAAATGTAGATATCGTGTGGAATGTTTGCTGATTTACACGGTCTTAGGATAATATAAATCAATTTATTTATTTTGTTGACTAATTTTTCTTCAGCATTTCAAATTACTACTAAGAAACATGTAGCTCAAAAGTGAGATAATTTTGAGAGCAAAATTAATATTATGTATTATTTAAGCTAGCACTTATTAGCCTCTATCAGTGCGTGTAATTGGAGAGTCAATAATCTTGTAAAATATTACCTTGGCCTTCAGCCTCAGTCAATTTACACTTTGCTCACTATCACTTTGGGTTTTAAAACTACAAAATCACTTACCCTAAACATTTTTAGTGGTGTTTAACATTTGATATTTTAAAATGTAATCAACTTTGCCTAATCTAACTAATTTTGTGGATATCTAAGTTAACTTCTCACTTTAAATCTGTTACCAGCAGTTTGAATATTCGTTTAAATTAAATTAATTCCTAATCTTAATCTTAAGGTCAAGTATGAACTTTATGTGCTTCTCCATTTTTGTATAATTTTGGAATTGCGGCGGAGACAACTTCAGACTGAACTCTACCCTCTCTCTTTAAGAGGACGTTGGAGTCAGAAAAAATATCGTCGCTGACCCTAGCGCTACGGGCTATTCAATGTTAAAATGCATAAAACATGTCTTTACTGAAAAGCATATTTTTTTGTTACCGTTTGACCTATTGATTTGGAATAATTTAATCTTTTTTTGATTAGTGTTTGCTTGGAGTTTTGACTAGGACAAAACTACAAAATATGTATAAAAATGTAGACTTTAAATTACACTATATTTTTGGAAATTTATTATTTTATTTAGAAAATAGCGAGCAATTAACCTGCGTCTTCATAATACCTTTAATTTGAGACATCTTTCATAATCGTATGTTGATAAATAAGCGAGATATATGTTTTTAAGATTAACATTGTTCTTATGGAGGTAAAATCCAACATGGCCGCTCTCCAACACCCTCTTAAACACCAAAAACATAACAAATATTTAAAAACTATAGTAGGATTTCCAGTCACAATATAAACCCTAGAGTGTATTAAAGACATCTTATTATATAAAATCCAAATACCACTGACTGCCTGACTCACTTTCTCACTCCCTCATCACAAAATATCAAAAACCACATAACAGATTGCAACGAAATTTGGAACATACCTTCCTCTTGGGTCCTAGGTGCTCACTAAGAAAGGGTTTTAAGAAATTCTCATTGGGATCCGCCCCACGAGGAGTTAAAGTTCCAACCCTGTATTATTCTTATGGGCATTCTGACATTCACTTTAAAGTTTGAGCTGATGAAAATACAATCAGCTGATCTTGATTCGTAGTAGTTCCACGGGATTACCACAGAATGCAGCACACACAACTGTCAGTTTCTATATATTAGATTATTTGCGGGGCGAAGCCTGCGGGAACAGCTAGTATAAATATAAAATATAGATACAGTAGTAATCAATTTTATTAATTAAGGGATTCAGTGATTTCTGCCGAATGCTAATTGGTGTAGGGAACATAAATGAAGATGCACAGGGGTGAGATGTACATTATTGACTAGTCTCCGATGAATTAAGAATCTCACTTGCAGTAGAGTAGCTGTAGGTGAAACATCAAAGTTAGATTGAGAGTCTTCAAATTTTTGCTTCGATATAGAATAGTTGTCACTATGAGAACTAGTCATAATATCAGTTTAACTGAAAAAGCATAGATTCATGTTAGTTTGCCATTAATGTTTGATTTGATATATGTAGCTGAATTTTTATTTTATTTTATATGGTCCTAAGGGGTCTTTAAAGGTGTTTTTAGTTACCGGTAGTTTTACTTTAGCAGAGGATGTTAGCACACAGTATATAGGGTTACCATATGCCCTCTTTTCCCCAAACATGTCCTCTTTTTGGATCATTCAAAAACGTCCGTGCGGATTTTTGAGAAACCCACTATTTGTCCGTTTTTTTGTTGTTTTTTTTCAAGCGGCAATCTGAGTATTGGTAATTACGTTTTTATCGACTTATAATAAGATTATATTTCTTAAAATTAGTTATAAAATCGTTATTTTCACCCAAAACCATTGCTTTGTTAAACAACTTTTAATTGTTAGTTCTTATTCAATTATAAATTAATTTGTATTTGTTGTTTACATTTTTACATCGCGCTGTCTTTATCGCCGCTGTCGTCTCTCATCTGCATATCTAGCTCTAGCTGAGTCCTGAGTGAGATTGAGGTCATGCCTGAGAAGTTCTGCATTCGGCAGATAGTTTGATTATTCGAAAAATTATGTTAATTAGTTTCAATGTCTATAAAAATGTACTTTTTATTAAATTAGCAGCTCAAAGCCCCCAAAGATTAATTTTGTGATTTGAAGAAAGATTTTCAATTTAAACATCTAATTACCCGACTGTTGTACTGAACTTGGGGAGTGGTTTCATATTTTTCGCGATTTATTAATCCGTTTTTCAACGGGTCTTCTTTTTCAACCCAGATAATATGGTAACCATAACTATGTAAACTTTTAGGCCTAACCATTTTAAACCATTTGAACAGTCGACCATTAAAATGATTTTACACCAAGACCAAATATTGTAAACTAAAGGCAAGATAGTACAGCTATATATATAACTAAATATTTTGCAATAATAACCTATAGAGTTGAAGTACAAACAAACGTGGTATAAATATAAAGACATCGTTTCAATGTGGGATTTTAAATTAATTTAATTATAAGTTTGTAGAATAATGCAGGTGTTACTATCATGTTATTTTTATTTTATTTTTCTTTGGAAATTTTACTTACGGTGTATTTCAGAACTATATTCAGTAAAAATACCCCCGTCGCAGCAAACCTGCGTACTCAGCGAATTTCCAATGTATATATATGTCTCACTACTACATAGAGCGAGCCACTTACCAAGTTTCACAAGAATACATTGATAAATAAGTGTTGTATGGCATTTTATTTATTCTCCATTAAAACAACATTAGGGCCGAGTATGCAGGTTTGCTGCTACGGGGAAAATCAACAAAACCTTTTTTGTTATTTTAAGCCACATACCAAGTTTCATCAATATACATTCATAAATAATCGAGATATCAAATTTATTTATCCTCCATAAGGATAACATTGGACAACGTACTGTGTTTAGCACATTGAATATCTCTTCAACGGTTGGACGTAGAACAACAATTAAAACACCAAAATGATTGTTTTGTAGAGCTAAACTGATTGGTAAAAAGAATGTGAAGTTTTTAGTAAAATTATCTGAGGAAAATCCAAAAACCTTTTTCCCATAAGACTAACAAGGGAAATTTTATGGACGCGTTTTGTGATTTTTCTCTACAACCACTTAACCTAGGTTAATGATTCAAAATACCAAATTATCTGTTTTTAAGCTCTATAAAATGGCTATAACCAAAATTAAGTGTTTTCAAAATTTTAAGAGGAAAAATTAAAAAAACTGATTTTTGGAAAATTTAAATCCCCCATAAAACCCCCTTTCCATAGTCCGATCGATCTGGTTTTCGAACTTAAAGTCATAAATGTTGCTCCACACATTTGTGCCATCAAAATCGGGTGTTTCTTTCAAAAGTTATCACAGTATACATATATATAAATTTGAACGAATAGTGTTTTTGGCATCTGGGGACCTCAAAACAAAAAGTTATCATGGTCTCGGGCTTAAATCTTACCATGTCACCTACGGTAATAGCTTCTTCCCTAAAGAGGAAATTCGCTAATATGCTTGCCTTAGTAGAATAATTAAGTGTGCTAGATGAAGACAAGCTTTTACAGCTCGAGACCTTTATATCAAGTACTATCCACATGAATTATTTAAAACTGCTTGATTTTCAATGAACCTTGCTTTTGTTTTAAGTTTCTGCTAAGTACAGTATTGCCTTTCCCCGTTCCCGGTACTAGTGTTGCCAACCGTCCGGTTTTCGACAGTTTGGTTTTATTCATTTATGTCCGGTGCCTGGTTAGAACGTCTATCCGGACGGCAAATGTCCGGTTTTGTTGACAAGAAGTAGGTTACAGTTAAAAATTAATAGATTCCAGTCGATTCAGACGGAGGGTTTAGATTAATATATCTAGGGTAATTTTGTGTAAACACAAAACCACTAATAATGTTTATTCTTTATATTTTCCTTTTGTTTTATGTTAGTTTATAAAGTATAAAACTAATAAAACTTATTTTTCCGATTTGGGTAATAGAAAAATTCCTATATTTTTAGATGTTATGCACGTGCCGTTTACATTTTAATTTAAGGGCAATGTTTTTACACTGATAGTTTACAAGTGTTATTACAAATCACAAATTTACTTAATACACATTACCGATTTAAATAACAGCTCGTCAGAAAATCTTTATTTGTGGGTTGAACTATTGCGAAAGAGGCTTAAAATGGTTACTTTCAGGATAAAAAAGTACAAAATGTTACAGCCCCCCCCCCCCGCTTTAGGGCTCGTGTCCGGTTCAGGCCAAACAAAAAGTTGGCAACACTACCCGGTACCCATCTGCAATTCCAAGAATTTGCCAGACCATGTGGTGTCTAAAGGGGAGGGAAATTTCGGTTCGGTGGCGGTACTATTGGCAGCCTGAGTGTCTCACAATAGATTCCCGCCAGTTTTTGGCGCCACACTCCCTACCGGCACCGGCCATCTGTCGGTACAGTCCGCACACCAACCTGCTCACTTTGCCCTTGCCGCCGGCCGCGTCGGTGGCCGGTGGGAAGTTTTATAAAGCCCTTGGCGAATATAGTTGGTTGGTGTCTTTGTGGTTTGCGGGTTTTGTGTTGAGTGCATTCTTAGTGCTATTCATTCGCCTTGGTTATCAACTGATTAGGTGAGTGATTTTACTTTGCTGCATCACGTTGTCAAGATTTGTTGCTTTTTATTGTAATTGACCTATTACATAGGCCTGTGTCTTGTATTTAGTTAATTGTATAGCATGTTATTGCTTCACAAATTTTTAATTTCTCGTATTAGACTGTGCAATAAGCTTGATTGATAGTTTTTGGGGTTGGTTGTGAAGAAATATCTTGTATTAAACCGCCTAATAGGTCAATTACGTACTTGGGAATAATCAACTGGCTTCAGTTCCCTTCTCAAACTTTGACCTGTTGTGTGAATTAAGTGCACGTTTGCATAGACCTCCATTAAGTTATGCCCAGTCTCGAGGGATCACACTCTGACCGACATAGTGATATATCGTAAAATGTTTGCTTCCATAGTTTGACGCACACTTACGCCGGCATTGAGGTTAGTTTTAAAACGCACGCCTTTTACAAGGGATTTCTCATATGGGTCTGCCTCGAGACACTTCTAAGCGTTTGCATGTTTGGTGGCATTCCTCCGATAAGCTAATAAAAAAACCGAATGCAATAATTTTGGCAACTTTTTAGGGTTCTAACTTATAAAGCCATTTATTTAATTTTAGACTTAATGCTTGAGAAATCTAATGCCACCGACCATAAAATGTTGACAGTCGGTGAAAGAGACTTAATTTATTTCGGTGGTCACCTGGAGTGATAAACAAAAGTGCAACTAGACCATATGTTTTTTGACGAAGTGTCCATTTTATGAATGTGTGGGGTTTATGGAATTTTTGTTTGATTTGACCAAGCCTTTATTTTTTCAAGTCAGTTACTTAATTATTGTATGAAGTCAACAACTGAACCATTCTAATTTTCTTGCAAGTTGCAAGCTGATCATAAATTTAAAACTGTAATAATGCGTCTGCGGTCTAATTCAACTGGAGTCGTTTAGCTCAGTCTTGGTTGTGGAGGTAGATAATGACGCGGTAAAAAAATTAGGCCAGTCGGTTTCATTTCCTTGACTGTCTGTATTTCTTTAATGTTTGCATTCGTTGCACTTGAATTTTTCCCCCGGTGATGACGAGTCATAGTCGCACTGTTCCGGTTGTCCCACAATCAGACGGCCGTTGCAGTTGTAGCCGACGGTGGTTGGTGTTGGTGGTGGTGTAAGGTATATTTTTAGGCCGTGCAGTGGCGGGGCGCGGCCTTGAGCCATGTCGCCCGCCAGCTGTCGCCGCACGCCGGAAGTCTGACAAACAAGGGGGCCTGGCCGTCGACGCCGACATCTCATACGGGTTACGGAGCTGAACAACGACATTTTCTTATATAATTTCTGTTCAGCACGGCGGATTAGGTGAACAACTAGATATTTGAGGTTCAGCACTAGAAAATTACAAATATTATTCTTGGTCGATTAGTTGTTGTGAGTAGTCAATTAACGCATTACCATATTCCACTGAATGCATTACGCTAATAATGGTCCGCTGGGATGCATCGCTAGTGTGCTTGTTTGTACATTATAGACATTTTATTATTGTACCATGGTAATTTAAAATGTGTTATCTTTGTTATTGTTTCGTATCTGGTTTTGATGTGTTGACGTTTGCGTGAGAAGAAAACATGTTTTATTGGAAATTGAACATTTATTTCACTATTATTATTTTCAAATGAAAAAGTACAGTACGAAAGTACTTTGGACCGGGGGAGTGAAAAATTATGACTCGGTTTGTAGTTGCGCGTCATTAAATTTTGTAATTTTGAACAAAAGGTTATAAGTAGGCTTACCTATATCATTAGGATTTGGAAATATTATTTTGCTTATAATGAATTCTTAAAAAACAAATTTCAGATTTTTTGTTGTTTTGTTTTGTTTTGTTTTTACGCCTATTTTAAATATGGCAGATCGACACGACGTGTTTACATTTAGTTTTGTAGTACCGTACAAGTTTGATAACGTAATACAATTAATTAAGATATGGCTGCTAGGTTTATATTTGAAAGTTCAAAGTAATTAGTAAGTTAAGTAAGTTAAGTTAGTAAGTAATTAGAAAGTTATAAGTAATTAGTTGTTCCCTCCTTAAATATTTGTAACTTCAGATAATATTTGTGTGTGATTACATTCGGTGAATTCATTACAACATGTTATATTTAATAATTATGGAATACTCGTTATAATCAACCATAATCTTGATATAGGCTACCGTGTGAAGCAACAAAATATAATTTAAGCCAATAATAATGTTAGAAGTTTAAAATTTTAAAATATTAATCGATTTTATAAATTTGGACTATCATCAAACTTTTCTATTTGTACAACTGCATGTCAATTTTGCTTCGATGGTATGGTATGGTTCGATGGCATTTTAATAGCTTAGCAAGTTACTATATGTAGATCTTGCTCAGGATTACAAATGATATTCTTTTCAGGTATAAGCCATTGTTCTAGTAATTTATTATAATTCAATTGGACAAAAAGACTATAGGGAATGAATGTTTTCCATTCCGTTAACCACACGCCAAACCATAGTATTCTATTGCTGTAGTCGGTGTATTGGGATATTTTCGTTCCCGTTTTATGCGATGTGGGGATGACGTGTTGTAATACCCGACGGTGACGTCATCCGCAGTCACGTGGTTTACCGCTGACTGGACTTGACCACCCTCCCGCCACCTACCGCCCACTGATATCGATTCCAACATCGCACCGAGTATTACAGTACTATCGCTATCGTATCGGTTGATTCTTTCCAGCATCACTTAATACGAGCGCGGCGCACTATCGGTATATCGCATCGCTATGGTTTCTTGATCGTCGTACTCTGTTGTTACATGATAGATATCGCGGAGCGGTGAGTGTATATAGGGGCGTCCGCTGGTTGCACTCATCAGATTCGCGACTCAATTTATGTGCGGGTTGTGTCACATGGTAACGTTAAAGTGTTTTGGTTGGTCACAAAAATACGGTTTGTATTTTCATCGCTGTAAGTTTTTTTAAGATTTTTTAATGAACCCCCGTTCTGATTTTTAGTGTAGCCCCGATCTGATCTTAATGTGATTGCTTCGCTAAAGCTCACGAGATAGAATTACTGAACACTAAAAACCTATTTAATTTAGCTTATATAAGTAACTAATCAAGGGGTGTTGCGGTTCAGAACTTCGCCCTTTTATAACAAATTTCATTAGATCCACATTCGAATGTAATTAACAGTACCTATGTTGGAATAACATACAAAATTATAATATGCTGACAGATATTGCGTTGAAGGATATTGCCAAGGATGATACCAAGTTGAAGAATATTGCGTCGAACACAAATCGTACTAGAACGAAAAATCACAATTTTTTTGTAGACACCATTCTGGCATTTAATTGTGCTTATGGTATCCTATATGAAATTAATTCTTGTATAACAACGTTTTTGGTTTCTTCTCACTCTTACCTTCCCTGTCCCAGGATCTAATTTATAATGCGTGTGTCCAAAACTTGTTTGCAACCCTCAAAGACTCGTCTACATTACGCGAATGTTTGGCAAACAAGTTTGCTCAAACAGTTTTTAGTTTGGAGAACGGCGTTTGGTGTTTTTTAAGAACTAGATTGTTTGTCAGAACCCGATAATTTTGTTTGTAAAACAAAATTGTACAAACTTTAAACCATTTTTGCTCTGTTTTATTCTAAACAAACATGTTTCCTAGGTGTGGACAAGGTTTTTTAGCCCAATATTACCGTTACAGCTTTCCCTCAGACGTATATTCCTAAATTTATTCTGATACTGTTTATCTATTCATATCTCTGGATTGGGCTTTAGATGAATCTGCGAGCAATAGTCCCTAGTCTAGAATTGAAGGTAGTTTGGTGCTTCTGCCCATCCCTCTCGCCCCTTACATTAGACATCTGCCATCTGGAGCACGTTACATTCATTGTTCTAGTGTAGTTACAATGTACATAGAGTGTGGGGGCCGGCGCGACTCTCCGTCAAGGCCGCAATGGCCGCGGCGTTGGCCTAGGTCTGGGTCGGTGCCCTCCCCCACCATTCCTCCTCGCTTCTCTCTCACTCGCACTCGCACACACGTCTCCTCTCTTTGTTGTGTTATTGCCGCGACTGTTCTGTACAGTTCGCCGAAGCGCCGGTATCTCCCGGCGTTATGTACTATGTAATTCATCCTCATATTGATTTTGTATCTGCAATCATTCTTTGGTTACTTCCGTGACCATAATTTCGCGCTGGTGTCAATAAGTCGAAATTGTTATTATTTAAGATTGCGTACATGTATTGCCCCAGTTAAATTAAGAACAATAAATTAGCTTTGGAGAACACCTGTTAATGTATTTCTAACCCTTAACCCCGGTTCGTAGCCTAAAACTTCCATTTGTACGAAAAGGTGAGGGATTTCGGACTCGCAGTAAAACTTCATGCTACCATAAATTAGAAGTCCCTACTGACTGTGGAGCGTTTTTTTAATTTACAACCGCTTTTGAAAGCTTTGAATTTATTTCGATCATTTTGTACTACTCAACCTCGTAAAATACGTTTTGATAAATAAGTGATGTTTATTATAAACTAGCGTAACACCCGTTGAAAAATCAACGGCATTGATTGTGACTATCGATCGTTCTGAAAATGATAACCGGGTGTGTTCCTATGTAAACATATGAGTATTGTTTTAATTTAGCCATGACTATTAATTTACAGTTGAACACACAAAACAAATGTGAAGAACGTCATTTAATAGAATACACTTGATGGGTGTCAAGTCTGTCGTTTGAAGTTAGATGTGGAAGTGTTGTGCAAGTCCAGTAAATTACATTGTAACGCGTGTACTTGTTATTTACGTCCGGTGGAAATGCGTTTCTGTTCCATTTCAGTTATTCCCCTCTTTAGCCGCTTGATGTCCACAAGTTTATATTGCTTTAACCCTTTGAGTGCCAGAGTTTTTCGGTCGTCATATCCCTAGAGTGCCAGAGTTTTTAACAGAGTATCCCAAAAGTTCCCCAGGCACAAAATCAACATTTTGCAAGGTTTGCAAAAAATCAATAACTTTTTTATTTGGTAAGATATTATAATGAAAGTTTAAAGTTTAGCTATAATATTATGCACATATATAAAATCAAAAAATAAAAAAATACATGTGGGAAAGTTCTTTTTATTTTTTCAGGTAAATAAACATTGTTAAAATATAAGATTTTTACCAAATAACTACTAGATTTATAGAGCACATGTTTCCCTAAATATTTCCTGAAAATTTCATCAAATTTGGGCTGTAGGCGGACGAGTTATTCCCATAAATGTAAAAAAATATAAAACGGCATATTAGTACACAAGACAGTAGCCTAACTTTATTCAAGGGTTTAAGTTTTATTACAATATTATTTCATAAAGCAGACTAACTAGGCCTAGTATATTTATGGAGTATATGTTTACCTGAAAATATCCTGGAAATATCCAATTTCCAATATAAAATATCCAATTTGGGCTGCAAGTGGACGAGTTCGCATAAAAGTCAAAAAATGAAAATCGCCAAACTTGTACCTACGTAATGTCTGTGTGAGTTAGCATTTTGCCTCTTATATGAATTTAAGTCACTGAAACTGTTCTGAATAAAATAAACCAATAGTAGAAATATATACAAGCCTAGTTTTAGTCTTTATGAAGGATTCCTTACTCTAAACACTATTTACAACTTTTTCTCTAGTTTTAGAGGCACACGTTTCACTAAACACTCAGCATGAACACCGGTTTCATACCTTACACATATTGTGGGGGACTTTCTTTTCTTTACTTCTGGATGATTTTCACCAGGACAAGCTCTACAAAGCTTTTCCTGTCTCCCTGGAAGTTTTCTAAGACCTAAGGCAGGTCGCCGTCATCATTGTCCAACGCCATCCACTCACATTTTGAAGCCAACCATTCTCTTGATAATTCTTCTATGATTGAAATAATATACTTGACTCTTGGTAGTCTATTTTCTGTAGTGTTCATTTTGTACAGGATATACGAATTTAACACCATTCGGGCAAAAACATTGAATATAACTTTCTTGGCGTGTTTCATGGTGCGCCTTTCATCAAGGTACACATATAGCATCTGGTCAGTTGAGTCAATGCCACCCATCCCCATGTTGTATTGATGAGCTATTCCGGACTTTCTTTTTATTATTACTCTACCAACCCTTCTTTTCGTATAACGTACATTTTCGTCTTTACAATTAGTCGATAAAATCAAAAACTGTTTAGTGTTTGTTTTCTTCTCTCTATGTGCCATAATTAAAACGGGCCCTTTTCTCACGTAAGTTTCTTGACAAACCCTATATTTGCCCAACAATTGCCAGGGAATCCCCTTTCGGTCAATCCTCAAAAGTTCCCGTTGTAAAAGTTAGATTTCATACAACGTTCGAGCTAATGAAATTGTTGTAAAAAAATTGTCTAAGTACATGTGGTGTCCCTTATTGAAATAATTGCCCATTTCAAGTAATTTTAAAACTACTGTCATGGCCAATCCTGTCTCTGTAACTCTTGCATTATCTTCCTCGTTCCTCTTCGTCCCTCTATAACAAAAAAATGCTAAAAAATGATTATAAAAAAATGCTAAAAATGCAGTAACTCGTTAGGGAGTCTGTGAGAACCCATAATTTTATACTCCACTTGTGGTGCTTTTACTTAGGTATGTACTGGGTCAAATACACTCTCTTCTTCGTCCCGACTAAAGACTCATCCACGGACAAAGCTTCAGTGGGGTAATAAAGACGGAATAGCCTGTTGGCGTGTTCAATGATAGGTTGGAAATGAGCACAGGGGTCGTAGCCAGGTTGTCCTCGAGCAGGTATATCTTCAATGACAAAATTTTAAAATAAGTTGGAATCTGTTTCTGGTTATTATTTTTCTAAAACAAGGAGTCTCTTGGGTGAAACTTGTTTCCCAGTAGCTATGAATGCTGGGTTTTTGAGTAATTCCCATATTCAATATTATAGCAATGAATGCCTTCATCTCTTGTAATGTTACATTTATCCAGCTATGCAAACGACTGGCTGGACTGAATTGATTTGCCCGAATAAATTTATGAGCGTTTCTGTAACAAAAGTTGTCAACAAGGTAAAGAATAATTTGAAATATTCTAAAGGCTTGCTGTTTTGAGGGGGGCAGTGTTTGGGGCCTGAAAGCTCCTGAAAACGGAACTGATGTTGGAATGGCTGATCGTTTTCTTCATTGACCTCGTCCCAATCACTTGATTCTGGCTCATTTTGTACTTGAACTCGGGATCTTTGCCTACCCCCCCCCCCCTACCTCTGCCACCTCTTGTCCTGGGACCCCGTCCTAAAGACCTACGACCTCCACGTCTAGCGGGTATTGGCATAGGCCTATTTTGTTGTTGAATATTATCAACGTTACCATTATCAGTCTCATTTTCATTTGGTGAATTAGGCCTAACAGGCCACTACATTATTAGGTCATTACAATAACAATCTGTCACTAAAACTACTGGCATAGGCCTAGTTTGTTGTGGTGAATCAACACACTCCCCTCTTCATCTGATGAAGAACTATCATGCGGAGTTCTAGTTCTGGAGGAAAGTAATAACTCAAGCCTACCGCTACCTCTTCCTGTACCTCCAAAAGATGTCCCAGGGAGATCTGGATTGAAGGTTGGGTCTTCGTCAGTATCATCCACTTCACTTGAAACACTATCGGGAGAGTCAACATTTGAGTCGCCACTTTCTTCACTGTCAATATTGAGTCCAGCTTGTCTTAGATTGTCGAAAATCGTGTTTTCACTTATCGGTGATTTACTACGTTCAGTTATCGTTTATAATAAAACATTACAACACTGGTAAACTTTACAATAATAATAACTTTTGTAAATAATCTCAAACCCACGAAAAGCGGGAATATCAATAAGTTTCAGATGGTTACAAATTGCTAACGCAGTAGCAGACGCCACGGTCTTCTCGATCATGGTGCTAATTCGTTGTTATTAATACGATGTAATATAATAAATGAAATATAAATAATATGCTTTTGTAGCCCGTATGTTCTTTATTTTACTGTTAATGTGAAGAAATAATAAAAAGTAATGATGTAAGAAACATTTTCCATAACAACGATGTATCGTTGCAATATATTTTTCGGTAAGACCACCGACGACGATATATCGTGAAGTATTTTTTGGATGTTCCGTGCACAACGATATATCGTTGCGTGGCACTCAAAGGGTTAAAACAGTCCTTTAGTAACCGAAACCTTCTTCAGAATGTTGTGTAAGTTATTTATTGAAATGTTATTATGTACTGTCATAATATTTCTTTATCAAATCTAAATTTAGATGTAGCCTAATCAGTTACAAATATATTTTACATACTTATAATTGGCTAGCATCCTTTGTTGTAGCAGCTTCCATTGTGATAGGTGTAAATTTATTTTTGTAATAAATTATCATTATACATTGTAATCAAGATTTAATTAACATCTATATTAAACGCTGATTTTCAATTACCTGTAAACAAATGGGAATTTTGTTGTGCCAATTTGAGGGTTTTATTGTTAGTACAAAATTCCGTCATGTTAGTAATATCAGAATATTTGTTATATGCCTTAGTGAAGCCTACTTATGTAAAGATCAAGGAACTATATTAATCCTCTGGACCTGGGTTTTATCAAAACTTTTTTATTTTAATTTTGAGGTGTCGTGCTGTTCTGAAGCAGGTTTGTCGGTATATAGATTATGTTGCATGTGTATTGGTCTTTAAACCTCCCCTTTTCTTGTGGAGGGATCTAACTCTTCTCAATTTATTGATTCTGCTCCTTCATATTTTGACCTGAATTGTAGTATTGACAATTGTTCTAAGTATTCTTGTTTGTTTCAGGTGCAGTTGTGTTCCTATTTGGATTACTTTTTTACCGGTACCACATGGATATGCGGTGAGTAGACAGTTAGTGTGTTTAGTATTCTAATGACTGGATACTTTTTTGACACAGTTGATAGCCTAACTACTATTATTGGTGGGTTTCAACAATTTGTAGTAGACTCTATTTTAGTTTCGGATATATACTTTCCATGGCAGTTGTTCTGGTAGACCTTATTACCGTATTTAAATTTGAACCTACCTAATATTAATAATTATTTATTCTGCTAACAAATCATTTCTAGCTATTCATCATTACAATTCTTTCTAATTGTTAAGTATTTTGTGCAACTCATTTGTGATGATAGAATGGTTCATTTATCAACTTTTCTTTTGGCTAATTAATTTTATTAAGGTCTACTGTAGTTCCTAATAGGTCAACACCTTTAGTCGTACACATTTTAAGTGTTTCTATGTTCAAGTAGGTGAATTTGAAGACAGATGTGAACTATTCCATAGGATCTATTTTTTATGTTTGTAAGAATTTGTATGTATTATTATTAGTTTTATAACTTATTATTAAAAATACTATTAACCTCGTTTGTTTCCATCAAGATTAAGTGTAGCGTGGTATAAACCTGACTATACCATTCACAGACTGTAAGGCTAAAATGGATCAATCATAGATTTTTTCCAGTTTGTTGTTGTAGCTTCAGTGACAAACAAACATCACTGGCAGATTTTGTTATCAGTTGCTAATGAACATACACTTTGTTAGCTGTTTTAACAAAGGGGCATAGGACATAGCTGCAGTCATAGTAATAGCAGTTGTTAGTGCCACACTGTAGTCTTTGGTTTTAAACCTAGTCAACCAAAGAATCTCAAAATGTTGTACAAAATCTCTTTAAAAAATAATCAACCATCTTATCGGATATAAAATTATATAGGAATCAATCTCAATCAAACCGTGTCATTCTAAAACATATATTTTATTTTATAGGAATTGTTACTGTATTCTGATGTGAAACAGATGACCGATTCAAAGAAAGCCCCACAAGATTGATTTTTTTGGTGAGAATAGATCCATATTTCATTCTGATGGTATACAAGTTTGTTTTTTCCCAATGTCAGTAGTCTATTAATTCATTTACTGTTATCCGATCCTACTATATTATCACGATTATCAAGTATTGTATTTAATGTAGCCTTAGATCTTAATTGCAGAAAGAAATCAGAATTTTAACTAAAAGTCGCCTATTAATTATCTCAACAGCTGTTAACATAAACAAAAGCTGGTAACATATGTCAAAATAGTTAAAATTTCTTAGTTAATGCTGCAATTGTAATTCATCCCTTTTTCAAAAGTTAAGCCATACGAACAAGTGTATAGTTTACATGCATGTGTCAGAATATGTTCAGTAGTTAATATCTTAGGTTTAGCTGTAGCTTAGTTTGGTGTTAGTGTTGTAAGGCCAGGGATCGCCAAGCCGCAGGTTGCATCTAGGGGTGGTAACTCCACACCACCGTTGGCGTGTTACGATCGCCAATGGGTGCGGAGTTCCCCTGCCTAGTTGCATTTACACTTCGTCTTCACCCACACAGTGAACACACAGCAGCTAGACAACTGTATTAGAGTGTTATAATAAAAAAGGCTCTATACTTTAAAATGTTTCTAAAAGATTAGTTATCATATTAGTTGGTCTCTGTTCATTGTACATAAACAGGAGCAGGTGTTGGGTTCAGTCACCTGCTCCTCCCATAAAGACCAATGTTAACAAACACTGTCTCTCCCCAACTGATTACCCAATGTTTTGATTTATGGCTCGTTTAATAGAGCAAAAATATAGAGACCAAGTGTTTTCAAAGGGCAGAATCTTGATATCACAACTAATAATTGTTCAATAAAACTCCAAAATATATTTGCTAGGTATATTCGTAATATCAAAAGTCTGCTCGCTGAAATCATTGGGTTTTTTTATATATTAAAATGAGCCGTAGGCTAAATCAAAGGTTTTGAATAATGCCTTTGAGGAGGGACAGGATTTGAAGGTTGACATTGATTGGTCTTGTGGGAGGAGCAGTTAAAAACATGAAGTGTTTTGTGACTGGAGCCTACTCTTAAAGACCCTTTTATTACCGAGTGTAAGACTATTAGTTATGAAACATATCCTCAAGTGAAGCCTTCCACTTGTTTGTCAATCAAAATAATAAAGGATGGTACATTGGTACACCTTAATGTTTCACTCGAAATGCAGTACCGTATGTGTCTTTTTAGTTCTATGTGTCTACTCCTAGAAATGTTTATAAGTAAGATAGCTGTTCTAGTTTGTTATTTGTGAAAGATATTTATTAAGAACATAAATTGCATTGGTGAAGATAATTTTGGAAGTGAGTATTGTATTTTATATAAAATTACACTTTCATTTCAAAAACCATGTTAATTTGTTAATGATTATTAAATTATATCCCCTTACAAACACCTTTGCACTGAAACTTTAGTCATTTTACTAATAGTTTGTCTTGAAAATCATAAATTATAGCAAAGAATTTTTTGGGAATTTTAGTACATTCCTCTGGAACTATTCTCTGAGTTTTAAAACCCTGGTGCTGTAGTTGGATGGCAGTTAATATACTACAAAAAAATCAGTGTTTGAGCCATTTTTGAAGGTAGACTTTTAAGTAGCCTTGTAGTGTTGTATGTTTGTAATCTTGTATGTGTTACAGTGTTAGTAGAAATAAAATATTTTATCTAATGGTTGTATAAGATGATGATATTATATCCTGGGGGACAGTCGTGACATGTATTTAAGTTTATTCAGTGTCCTCTCTAAATATCTAGTTTTTCGTATCATTGTATGTAATAAATGTCTATTTGATGGTGTAGTCCGACGTGTTTTGATATGTTTAATAATATGTATTATAGGCCTATTTAATGCTGGATAAATATATGTTTCCAGATATATATTTAATTTGTACAACTTATGTGAGAACTATTTACCTTTATCTCTATTTTTGTGTTGAAGGTATTCATAGTACAAAAACAGGATGTGGTTTAAATTATATCCTAGTCGGTTATTTATAAGTTGGCCAATCCTAAGCATAATGTATCATTTTGCGGTTACTCGAATCACAGCTACACCTTGATCATGGGTCTGTTAATTTATGATTCTGGCTGAAGAATTAGTCACTCTTAGCAACAAGGCTACATGTGGTGTTCATTCATTGTGCACTTATAGTTCATTCATATTTCCCTTAAAACATGCCTGAGTTGCATCAGCGTATAAAAGTAAACATATAAAATTGTCAATTACACAATATTTTTATCTACCTTTAGTTCAAGGTTCTGATAGTCCAAAAATGTATTAAATTTTACAGCATTCATTTTCTCTGTCTCGCTATAAGGTTCCGTAGAGTTTCTTTTAGTTAAACAAAAAAAGTAACCAAAATTGTTTGTTGAATCATACACAAACGACTAATGTGTAAATTTTCTTGATGATCCAGCAAGTAGCCATGGTCCGAACGTATTGAATAAATAATCACCAAATCACCTAATTCAGGAGGTTGACCAAGGCCGTATTAGATATTTGGTAAATTATTGTAATGAAAACAAAATTCTATAAAACTGCATATTACTGGCTAGTGCAGAGTTTGGACTTAAGGGGCAGAAAAATATGTTATTAGTTTTTTTTTTTAAGAAATAGTTTTATGAAAACTGTTTGAATTAAAAACATAATCTTTTAAAGATACGACTTCTTAAAGAATACATTTAGTGCACTTCTTTGTATCTACATTTTAAAACAATTTGTGTTGCTTGTTGTAAATGTAAATTACGAAGAGCAAGCACAGGTAATTTAATACATTACAAGTCAGTCAATACATCAACATTTACGGGGCTGTGCTGGTGCCAAATGTCTAAAAAATGTGCTAACAGTGTAAAATCTGAACATATTTTGTCTTAGTTTCAGAACAAATTAAAATCATTGTAAATGCATTGTACAGCTTTAATTAATGTATAAGACCACTGTTAAAACTCTGTTCATTCAACTATTTACAGTATTTACAATTCATTCCTATAGTTAAAAGATTGTTTGAGGTTTGACTAGGTTATCAATTGCATTTCATGTTATATGTTTATAATACTGAGTGATTTTTAAAAACATGTACAATGTAACATGGGTCCACTAATAAAATATTTCCATGGCACATTGAACATAATTCAATATATTGAATGTTCAATAACGTAGTCAATCTATTGACATTTACGATAAGTCCAAAGGAAGATGGATGGCCCTTAAGTGATATGTTGGTGATCATATTTTTATGTAGACCTACAAAATTAGTTTTTAATTTATATTTAGTTTATTTAAATTACAAGTTTACAAATGTGTGGACAATTTTAGTAAAAAATATGATTATACAGTACTTTAAGGAGATAGCTTTATGGCCAGCTAGTAAGGGTTGAGGGGAACGTTACCCCCTCCAATCAGTGAAATGTAATCATGTTGCAATCAGCGTAATAAGATCTTGCAATAAAAATCAAACCAAATGACTTTGTCCAATGACACGAGCAAGAAAGGATTATGGTGGGGGTAACTTCCCCTCACACCCTTCTTTACTAGCTCGTCATCAAGTCATCTCCCTGCAGTATTTTTTCAGTAGATTGGAATTAACCACACTGTTACAGGCCTGAATGGATATTAAGATTTTTACTTTCTCCCTCTATACATAGTATATGGAGAAAGTATTGTTTTCATCAAAATTTTCGAATTTGAGTTGTTAGTGGAAATATTTGTTTTGGTGCTCCCTGAACCCAAAAAAGTGGTTTTTACGTGATGTCTGTCTGTGTGTGTGTGTGTCCGTGTGTGTGTGTGTGTATGTCTGTGTGGATGTGTACAGAGCTAGAGCCCTAACCAATGGGCCGATTTTGATGAAATTTGGTATGTAGGTACTAATCCACGATATCTCCAGGCGTTTTTTTTTTTTCATTTTTGATTTTTAAGGGTAATTATCCCCCAAAAACCGCCAAAAAACATGAAAAATCAAAATTTCTCAAAAACGGCTCTAACGATTTTGATTAAACTTTAGTCGTTTGTTGAACTTTAGTTTTGCAACAAAATGACACCACCCGCATACCTGTAAAAATTGGGGTTCAGAAATTACAGGACTTAAAACATCCAAAATTAAGTTTTTTTGGATTTGTCATAAAAATACATGAATATAAAAAAATATTACTATTCACCATTAAAAAGAGCTCAAAAAACTAAATAATTTAGTATCTTGAATTACTATTCTACGATTGCTGGTTTCGGAGAAAATTGAAATTTTCATTTAGCGGTAAACACAGTACGTTGTCCAATGTTATTCTTATGTGGAATACAAAAATAACTATTTCTCTCTTGTTTACTGATCAATTTCATTCAAACTTGATATGCTTGTCAATTTAGCATTGACCAACAGAGTTAATTCGAAATATGTTGCCCCTTAATATCCCTGGGGGGGAATAGAGGGCATTTCCCCTCTTAAAACCACGAGTGCAGCAATGGATCCTGTAGTGCCTCCAAAGCAGGAATTTGGGTGGATGTTTTTTAAAACAACTTGTTTACAAGATTTTTGTACATTCGACCGTGCTTTGTATTCTATATTTAGTAAATAAAAAGTAATTTATTCATTAAAGTTTGGCTAAAAGGGAGAAAGTATGTGTCAGTTTCCTGATACCGTTTATTTTGCTTTAGAGCTCTCATTTTGCCATCAGTTGTTCCAATCAGATCTCGGCAGACAACATTTTAACTATGATTAGGAACTCATATTTCCGAATATCGTGTCATGATAGATTAACATGTACATTTATGAGTTGCATCTGTTGTGGTGCACTACCAACCGTCTCCATCTTTGCTTTTTACCTTCTCCCCTTATACTTAGTATATGGAGAAAGTATTGTTTTCGTCAAAATTTTCGAATTTGAGTTGTTAGTGGAAATATTCGTTTTGGTGCTCCCTGAACCGAAAAAAGTGATTTTTACATGATGTCTGTGTGTCTGTCTTGTCTGTCTGCCTGTATGGATGTGTACAGAGCTAGAGCCATAACCAATGGTCAGATTTTTATGAAATTTGGTGTGTAGGTACTAATCCACAATATATCCAGGCGTTTTTTCATTTTTTGGAATTTTTGATTTTTAAGGGTAATTATCCCCAAAAAACGCTAAAAAAACATGAAAAATGCAAATTTCCCAAAAACTGCTCTAACGATTTTAATTAAACTTCAGTCGTTTGTAGAACTTTAGGTTTCCAACAAAATGACACCACCCGCATTTCTGTAAAAACTCGGGTTCAGAAATTATAGGACTTTAAACATCAAAAATTCCGTTTTTTGGGTTTTTCATTAAAAAAAAACAGAATATAAAATATTATTATTCCCCATTAAAAAGAACTCAAAAACTAAACAATTTAGTATTTTGAATTACTATTCCACGAATGCTGGTTGCGGAGAAAATTTAAATTTTCATTTTGTGGTAAACGCAGTACATTGTGTGATGTTATTGTTATGGGGAATACAAAAATTACTATTTCTCTCTTATTTACTGATCAATTTCGTTCAAACTTGATATGCTTGTCAAGTTGGCATTGACCAACAGAGTAAATTCGAAATATGTTGCCCCTTAATAACACTTGGGGGGGATAAGAGGCATTTCCCCTCTTTAAACCACGTGTGTAGCAATGGATCCTGTAGTGCCTTCAAAACAGGGATTTGGGTGGATGTTTTTGAAAACAATTTGTTTACAATATTTTTTGTACATTCGTCCGTGCTTTGTATTATGTATCTAGTAAATAAAAAGTAATTTATTCGTTAAAGTTGGGCTGAAAGGGAGAAAGTATGTGTCAGTTTCCTGATACCGTTTATGTAACTTCACACCTCAAATTCCTTTTTCCTAATAGTCGCCTGTCTAAATGTAAGACTAGATGTCAGTGTGGATTAGTTACACATAGTTTAGTCACAAAACGCCAGATTTTATTAGACCTCAAAGTCTCACTAGCCTCAATGGTTAAAGGCGTTATAGTAACCATTCCTGCGGTACAAGACGTATGCATCTCAAATATAATTTTTATTTTGTGTATTACTACTACAAATAATAATGTTTTTATTTATTTTCTCGATAATACATTGGTTGAGATTAGAAATGATAAATCACTCACAACTAGATATGAACTTTAGTATAAAATGAACTCTTGATGTAACATTTACATAAATAATACACTTAGTTTATGCTTGAGGAGAAAATAAATTTGGAGCTTTTAAGGCATTGCCAGATAAGGGGACACCATACAGATTAAAGTAAGATTAGAGAGCGATCTAAACAAAGATTATTTGAAAGCTTAAATATTATCCCTGCTGCTAAGTAATCATAGCAAATCAAAATATTATGTTACGATTTTACAAATAACAAATACACAGTGTTAGTGTCGGGGCTATTTGTAAATAACAGACAAAAGTTGACACAAGTTTGAACACAAACAAATCCTATCAGTCAAATAAAAACTCACATCACCTTAGTTTTTTATCTGAATGATAAAATAACAAAATATATGGTCAGTGTTTTATCTATAGGCCCAAGATTAGATTTTTTAATACGTAATCTGTATTTTGCATGAAATAAAATTGTTTTTATATTTATTAAAATAATGTACATATTTAAAAGATTAGTAAGAATTTAAGCTCAATTTTGAAATAAAAGACTATTAATTCCTGAATTAAAAATACTAGCTTATAACAAAACTTGTACTGTAATAATTATGAGGTCAAAATAATTTAACTCTCATACTTTTTATGTTATTGTGTTGTCTGGGTATTTTTAGTTACGTGCATTTTAGGAGGATAAACTAAGATATCAAGATAATTTTCTAGGTCCTACTTTATAAAATATTATACTACTCTCTTTCCTGTAGTACTTCTGTAGCTTCCTTGAATACACTAAGCATACATATAGACTTGCACTCCCACTCCCTTTTAATTATGTAGGTTCTTTAAAAGCGTTATCTATTTGTTGGGAAAAGGCAGTAGGACTAGTAAAGAGGACATCTCTTGTATTTTCTGCGGGCCTTTAATTTTCGCCGTTGTTGTCTCGCTACGAAATTTTAAAAAATGTTAGGAAGAAGTTTGTTTTGTTTATCGCTCGTGCAAGTATCCACTCCTTACCACTCTTTTAAGTTAAATGATAACGCTCGTTACACGACAAATATAAATTACTGGAATTAAAGTGCCAGGTTAAATCACATGTTTAGTTTGAGTTGCGTAATTTAATCTATGCTTATTTAATAGGCGAGCAGGTTTTTTGTGACAATCACCCCTCCGATTTAACTAAACTAAACTACTGAACCGATTTTCATGTTTTTGGTGTCATTGGAAAGAGCCTAACGTGAAGTTGTGCAGGAAACTTTTTTATAGAGAAATAATTTGTGAGTGAGGCCCTGGAGCCCCTTAAAGTTGTGTTTTTTCCCATTAGCTTAGCATTAGGAAATAACTATTAAGTTTTAAGCAATCAGCTGGATAGAGTAAACACAGTTAATCAGCAGGCGATGTTGGCTCTGGAACGGTAACATAATATTTATTCGGGAATGTCAGTATAATATTACTTTGTGATCGCGAACGAGCGTTTTACTATAAAAGTGAAAGAAATCAAGTGAATAATCGTTGGTCAAAGCTAGTTTTCTTTTAGCACGTCCTAAGGAGTCATATATACGCTCTAATCAGTTGCTTAATAATTCACTGACTGTATATAAACATGCCATTTATTTGCCTCTTAACATGAATAATCTCGTTGTTAGCTAATATAAACCCCGTGATTCATTTAGAGAAGCAGCATAATCATTCGCTTTTATTACCGTATCTTGTGATTCAAGTTTCTATGTTTTTAAACTCTTTCCGTATCTCTGTGTCAATGAAGCATACGACAAATAATTGTGACAATAATTAATTAAAATGACGTGAAACATCAACAATACAAACCCTGCTGAGCATGGAGCATATTAACTACGTTTCATAATTCGATACATTTTACCACACACACGAGTATTATAAATTTTGAATTTGTTATTACAGTTTAATCACTTACCATCTTTAAGTTGGACAGATTTCCCCCCTTCTACTTCCCTTATTAGTTTAATAGCTAAGATTCCCTTTGGTTATTAATTGGCTTTTGGGTCGTTAATTGGGCTAATGAGCTTGGCAGTTGGGGGTCAGTAATCAGTTTAAAGGTTTCGTCGTATTATATATGTGGCTTAACATTGAGAGAAAACTCGGACACTGGACTTGTTAGTTGCTGTAACCAGAATTTTATACAAGTTTTCGCAGTAATTGTTTGTCAGCTTTACCAGTAAACATAACTAATCGTCTCAATCTAAAACAGCGCCAGTATTATCGCCCTTTGATTCTCCCTCTCTGTCCCAGCGTCCTGTTCTTGACGTGACAGGATAGATAGAGGTTCCGCGCTGGTTCAGTAAGCCGGTATTACATAAGTTTGACCTTGGACGCGAGGCGTTGTCCACGACACCTTGTCAGATCTTACAGTGTTGCCACTTCTCAAGTCGAGCCTGCAACCTACAGTTAGTAACCATTACTGGTACAGTATGTTTCGCCTCTCATTACTAACGATCTTGTATCAAGAAATATACATGGGCCTACTGCACTAATTTATGTTTCTTGCTTATGCTCCCAATTCAAAAATTACTCGAAAACCTCAAGTTTTGTACCCAGTTCGGGTGTAATATTGGCCCCTGCTTGGTTTATCAGACCATGCTAGTTGAACACGAAAGATAAAGCCATTATTTTGCTCATTACTGGTGATAAGTAAATAAGATAACCTTCATGGAGTCGTATCATTGAGCATTATATATATATGTTGAAATCCTAAACCATCTATATTTAGTTTTTTCCTTCATTATTTCGTGTTTTTAATAATATTACTTTTGAAAAATCCGTATTATCCATATTATTTGCGTAAACTGGTAAAAACTGGGTTTTAGGTTAATAACTTCCGAACGCAATTGCACACACAAAAGGTAAAAATCTACACATCAAGCGAAACGTCTGGCACCCATGGACCATATACCACACAAGAATGAAAGGTCTTGTTGAGAAAATAATTCGAGGAATTTTTTTATATCAAGGCTATAATCTAAATAAAGTAACAGTTAAAACACATTATTGGAATTTCTTTACCTGTGTTATTTTAGTTAACTGTGGAACTGGAATCAAGTGAACAAGCGAAACTGTTGGGCAAGTTCTAACAATGGAACCCTGCGGCATTCGAAATTCAGATGTAAATTTTTTGAAGAGTTTGAGTTTTCCTGACATCAGTGTCGCAATGTAAATATGACAATCGTTGTTGTTTGCAAGAAGACACACAAGTATCACTTAATCAATAAATCAAAAAATAGGGTCATTAACTGTCGGATTTTGAAGCTGATATAGTCCATTATAAAAAGTTTCTATTTATCTATTTTCACTTAGGCCTACTTGATTGGTTGTTACAATATTCCACCACCTTGCATTCCCTATGAAGGAGGGTTTTCCAAATAAATACACGGAGAGAAGGAAGTGTCGGATGTGTTTCGACCAAACGTGCAGTTTCGGGTGTTCAGGGCACGGCGCTGGGCCAGTAATTAGCATGGTGTTGGTGGGGGCCGCGGTCGGGCGAGGCTGCGGTACTGTGGTCACAGTCAGTGTCGTGACGTCACCCAAGGCTGGCTGGGGCCTTCTGGGGGCACCGATCAGCCTATCGTGTGACCTCCGTGTCTGCATGTCGGGAGGAGAGTGACTGGGGTGGGTTTGATGTAGGGGGTCTCACGGCAAACGGGGTAACATGGACAAGTAAGAATTCAGGGTGTTGGCCATAGTTGTGTTAAATAGTTAAACCACTACACTTTCACTCTTCAGATCCATTCACAAGATCCTCCTTTATTTTCTGAGAGTAATTAAAAACATTCATGTTTTTCCATATGAAACCTCTAAATTGTGTTGTCGGAAATACAGGAATTACTGGAAATCTTGGTAAAAGCCATAACCTTAAATATTATAATATTATATTTGATACCTAAAAATCCGTAATAGTAGTAAATAAATGCTAAGTGTTTTTAGTGTTATTAAACGGATTATCTCAAAAGCGATTGTGTGCCTCTGAATTTACTTCTTGAGCAACATTTACCATAGTACCACAAACAAACGACAAGATCACAGTAAAATTGTAAAGCAAAAGCTAACCTTTTTTCCATTTGGTTTGGGTTATCGGAGGGCGCTCTGGTCATGATATATCTTTTTTTCCATAAGCGTAAGACCATTGTTTAAAAAATACCGCCCCTGTTCAAACGAAATCGAGAATTCTAATAGGCTATGACAAATAGTCTTGAAGATAAATCTAAAATTATCAATATTTGCGTTTCATGGGATTCCGGAAGCTATTTGTCATATCATATAAAAATGTTGCTGGTTGAAATCGCTGTGCCTTATATTGAGGTCTTCATGTCTAGCCTGCCAATTTTACCGCTTAAAGGAAGATATGTTATGGATAACACTAATTAATTTACTGGATTTTTTTGTCAAGTCAGTTACATCTTTTTTAGACAAAAATATTGTTGAAATTTATTTTAGTCAATAAAAAAGATTCACATCGGCGATAAACTAATGATAACTATAGCATTGTTTCATTCTTTAACAGGGTTGCCACCGACCTGGAAACCGGGAATTACGTGTGAACTTTGGAGACCGGGAAAAATGCGTGGATTATGCGGGAATTTTTGGCCGAACCGGGAATTTCAGGTCGCGATCGTTGGCGATTGCGTAACGCGTTCTGAATAATAGGCGACGTTAGCGATGCATTCTCGATTGCCAGCGACGTTAGCAATGTGTTTTCGATGATCGGCGACATTACCGATGCGTTCCCGATGGTCGGTGACGTTAGCGATACGTTCCTGATGGTCGGCGACCCTAGCGATACGTTCCCAATGGTCGGCGACGTTAACGATATGTTCTCGATGGTCGGTGACGTTAGCGATGCGTTCTCGGTGGTCGGCGACGTTAGCGATGCATCCCCAATGGTTGGCGACGTAACCCATGTGAGCCTTTATGTTAGGAATCTGCTTGACTGTCGGCAACATTTTTATTAAGATTAATAAATTAACTTGTATGTTGTTACAAACAGTGGGTAACAGAAGTGGCTCATTTGTAATTAATTGCGGTCTGGTCAAAATTGTTAATCGTTGATATGGAGCTCAGTATGGGTTTCTAATATGTAGTTTTTGGAGGCTGGATAATTTGTTAAAGCATAATTAGCTGGGTAGTATATAAGTGGCCGGGGCGGTCGCTTAATAATCTGAGGTTTGTTGTCAGATTTATTCCCAGAAAAAAATCTTGAAAGTATTTGGAAAGTTCAACACTGGATCCAGCTTCCATAATAATGCTTTCAAAGAAAATTTGTAATTTGTAGATAGTAACAAGGTCAGGGTTTGGGCCCACTCCCTATCAAGAACTTTAAAAAATTCGCCTTTGTCGTATATAGAAACAAAAAAAGATTTGTATATACTATTTTCTTGTTCTTATAATGGATAGTATATTGCCAAAGTTAAATTGAATTGTATATAATTAGGTGTATCTGTTGACATAATTTCCCCCTCATATCAATTAAAATTTTGTAATGTTTTTTATATAGAGAGAAAAATCAAGTTCATTAATTCAAATAATTGGCCCAGCCTATATACCCATTTTTTGTAGAAAGCATAACAAAATATGAGATGTAAATATAATAAAAAATTATAATATATTTTGTGAAAAGTTATACTGTATAATTGTTTGTTAAAATAGCACTTTTATTTATATTCTAAATCGTTATAGGTGTCGCAAATACATAGAAAATGCCGCGCGATTTTACCTGGAATTTTGATATTTTTACCTGGAAAACCTGGAATTATGCATGAATTTTTAAATGCAACTTTGTTGGCAACCCTGATAAGTTATTTCGAAGCTCTTTGCTTCATTGATGCCTTTATGCGCAACGTAACATTGCACCATCAGCAGTGCATTTCATATGCACACTCAGTCAAATAGCGCTGACTTCATTAGATGACAGGAGAGGCGTATTGTGTTTTAGTGGGCATCTAGTCCTCAAAAATTGTAAATTTGATTTCTATCAGGAAATATAGTTGTTTAATGATTCACTTATTTAATGTTTTTTGTGAAACAAATTGACCATAGTTTATGTAGGATAGCTGTTAATAATAGTCCTTACAGCCTGTAATGTATTGAACCAAAGAAATGTCTTGAAAAATTTGAGTTTATGTTTAACCATGTTAGTTTAAGTAAGGTTTAATAATACGAAGTTTTCCATTATTATCTTTACAATTAATGTTGTGTATCATGATAGTGTGGCGAACATGTTAACGAATGTCATCTAAGATAAGGACGTATCATTAAAAATCTTAATCCTAGTTTTGATTGGAACTAAAATGTGTCAGTAAAAGTTGTTTTTATTTTTATTTTTTATTTAATTAATTGTTTGTTTACACATTATGTTTAATTTATAATTGTACTGTTAATTTGCATAGAGTTTTACTATCACAAATTAAACTGTCATATGCTCTAGGTGATCTGTAATTAGTTTTACACGCAGGAAACACGTCTTACCAGAATAAACCCGTGTCTTTTCCTCTAATATTTTCCTGTATGTGGCTTGTTCGCTCGTTACATAACAACATGAGCTGTCGTCGCCTGGCTACTGTGTCAGCCTCTACAACAGTGCGGTGGTCGTCGGTATCTCCAGATCTGCCTTGCGTCGCCCCCTGAGTCGCTCGGACGTCGGACGATATCTGTCGGGACTTGGTAACTCCACCACCGTTGGCGCTGTTTTGGTTGGCCAATAGTGGCGGAGTTCCCGCACCTCGAACAGTTTATCCTTCGGACTCCTCAAGGATACAGGGTGATATGGTTGCAGGTCAAGAGAATAGCTTCTACCACGCCGTATACCTGCGCTACGGACAGCTCCAGTCTCTGTACTGTTAATAGTTAAGTACTTTATCATGCATTAAACAAATTGTACTCATTATGTTACTGGAACATTTAAAAGTAACGTCTTTATGTTCAAGATTCATGTATGCTATCAGATCAACCGTGCATGTTTTAATTTTAAGGTACTTAGTAGTCGCGTGTTTTATCTTTATTGTGCATTTTCTTATACAAGCAGAGGGTGGCTCTTGAGGGAAGGAGGGGCTTGACTTGTAAATTAACTCGAAGCCTGTACATTTGCTGCAAGGAAATATTCTTATTACTATAGTCAACGTATTAAACTCTATTAAATACAGTAATACATTTAATATTTGTATTAATCTCTAAGAAAAGCGTGTCCGAAATAAAAATTTGTACTGTGTATTGTTCCTACCCTTTCCTTGGATCCAACGCCTGAAAATAGTTTCATAAGCTACCGGTAAGTATTAGACCTAAATGAAGGAATGTCAAAACTTATGGACGACTTACGCTTAACTATTTTAACAAGGTAAATTGTTGTTGCCTACAAGATTATCGAGTAAGTTCTTACAACACCCTGAGAAAACAATGTGTAATTTTTTACTTTCAATATTATTTATTTAAAGAATTTTGTTATCAGCTAGGTACGTTTTATAATTGCAAGATGTATATTAAAAACGCCTTATAACACTTCAAAATATATTTACTCTTACACAGTACTCACATAGAAGACGGTAAACATATATCAAAGATGGTGCGGTACATAACAATCGATTTTGACCAATCACACCGATAATCATCAAGCCCAATGAGGGAATCATCTATGTAATAAATAATGAAGTGTTGTTAGACATTTTTATTCACATCCCGTTAGTGTTTATTTGTTGCTATGTTGAGTATTGCTGTGTTGAGCTATGTTGCTTTAAAGTTTATTATATTATCATGTATTTCATTATTGCAGCATGAACATTAATGAACATAATATTTGTAGCTCAGTGGTATGTTTTTGATAATAATTTAAATTAAATTAAACCTGCAATCATTCAAGTTATTTCGACATTAATAATAAATATTCTTTTATGTACATGTATGACCACTAGTAGTTCCTATTTCAGTATTGAGTGTCAAGTGCATACTTTGTTAAATTTCAAAATGGTGGCCATTTTTATTTTAAAAGCTTACTATCTCAAAAACTTAGCAAAACTTGCAGAGTGTTTTGTTTATGTTTAAACTGCTGTTAAATTGCAATCTTATACAATTACAATTTAGAACCTTTCCCTATCAAAACGTTAAATACCCCCATCGCAGCAAACCTGCGTACTTAGCGAATTTTCAATGCATAAGATATGTCAAGTTAAATCAATATACATTCATCAATAAGCGATATATACCATTTTGATTTTAAAGGAACTTGCAACAAGGAACACAAAATAATGGTTTTGTATGCAAATATCAATAGAACTCATCTAAGTAAAGTCACAAACCAAGTTTCATTCGTATACATTCATATACTACTAGCGATATGTAACATTTTTATTATTCTCCATAAGAATAAAATGGGGACCGAGTACCTAGGTTTGCTGCTACGGGAACCATACGTGAAAATTTGTTTTTTGGGCAAACAACAACAAACCACAACCAGATGAAGCCATATACCAAGTTTCGTCAATTTATATTCATAATTAAGCAAGATATGAAATTTTTATTTTTCTCCATAAGAATAGCATTTTAGACAACGTACTGCGTTTAGCAATTGCAATATCTCAGTAACCAATTGACGTAGAGCAATGATCAAAATACCAAATTGTTTGTTTTTTAAAGCTGAATTCAATGGTATAAATTAAAATTTGATTTAAATACAAATTGCATGTGAAAACCCCCAACAAAAATTTTGGGATACAAACCCCCCCCCAAACTTCCCTTCGGATGGTGCGATTCGTCTGGTTTCGAACTCGTTCAAATAAATAGTACTCTACACATTTCTACCAAATTTCATTAAGATCGGACATTTTTTACGAGAGTTATCGTGCTTACGGAACACACATATATATACATAATACATGTATAATACATGTTTTACAATTTGCATATACAGAATATCGCAACAATTAGTACATGTATTTCCAAGTTGTTTTTACATGGCTATGGTTTTTCTAAGTTAACCTATTAAAAACAACCTTTCATAATGACGCCTAACTCTCCCGTGCCTCCTCTACAGAATCGAAATAATTTATCTACGACTAATTTCAAAGAACAAAAATATCTAGTAACCTAATTCAAGTAAGCAGGATTGATATATACAAATATTTATGTTATAATAAAATCACAAATATAGTATATATTGGAAAGTTATGGTTGGTATTATTTAATTAAAATTCTGTTCACTGGAATTACTAATTGTTTTTTAGCGAATTTTCCCTATAAAGAAGAAGCTATATTTAGCTTCTTCTTATTTAGCTTCGTAGGTCTCATGGTAAGACTTAAGCCCGATACCATGATAACTTTTTGTTTTGTGGTCCCCAGATGGCAAAAACACCTTTCGTTCAAATTGTTTTATATATATATATATAAAATACATACATATACATATACTTTATATATATACATATACATACATATATACAAATTTGGACGAATGGTGTTTTTGGCATCTGGGGACCACAAAACAACTGAGTGTATTGATTTGACTATAAACGTGAAATCAGGTGATTAGCTACAATGTTTGGCGAAGCTAGTTCATTATCAAAATAAGAATGAGTTGCGATTACAAATCAAACCAGTATTGAAAAAATAAGTTTACAAGTGTTGTACTCATTTCTAATAAGTTTTTTGTTACTTTATTGAAAGTAGATGGAAATTAATCAGCTTAACTTTGTATAATAAAACCCCGTTTTGTAGTTTTAATGAAGTTCTAACACACGGTAGAACACTGTTAAAGAAATAATTTGGATTATACACAACAGTTGCACGAGTTAACCTGATCTGACGAGTGAATTTATACATACGGAATTGAATGGTAATTTGTATTGTTGAATTCCAGTTTCGCTGTAGTAAATAAGTAGCTAACACTTCCAACAACACATACAACTTTTAATGGCGACGATTTACAACTAACGCAACAATCTATAACTATAAGAATGATTTTTCTTTTTAAATGTTGAACCGATTTTGTTAAATATCTTTAAAGAACACAAATAGTTAAATGTTAAAGGGAAATTGCCGTCTTATATTTGTGATAACATTTTTGCGTTTCAAAACACTGTCATGAAAATAAATTACAGCCATATATTTTTTAATTGTTTATGAGGTGTTTATGTATAGAAATGAATACAAGAACGATAATAGTTAACACATAATATAACTGTAAATAAATTTAAAAACCTTCCGGTACTTGTTTTTACAAATTTATCACACGAAAAGGAGCTCACTCAGCTCAGATGTAAGTAAAATTAACTACCAAAGGTCACCAAGGATGAATGCTAGATCATGCGTTGGCACCCCTTCTTCGAGTACTTTACCCTCCATTAGCTGGTGTGCATTGTTTCGATGATGTTAATATGCTGTTATTTTGAAGATAACGTTAAAAGTACAAATATGTTTTTTATTTGCCGAAAAGTGTGGGTAGTTGGATTAACGCTTAAGGTGGTCTGTTTGATTACTAGTCCAAAAGATAATATATTTGATGACGGAACGAAGTGAAGGAATCTTATGTATTAAGCGGCCTACACACGTTCAGTTCGGCTTGTCAATTTGATGTGAACAAGCCGAATTGACCGTGTGTATGCAAAAGTTTGTTCAAACTATGTGAGCTCGAGCCAGAAATTTGAACTGCATGGCATGATGGAAATTCATTATTTTTGCGTGACACATCGGCTTGACGGCAAGCCGAATTGATCGTGTGTGTGGGAGCGTCAGTTCAGTTCTTAAATCAGCTGTTCTGCGCATGCGCAGTGAGCACCAGTAATAGGCATCTGTTAATAATCAACTGTCCCTTACCCGCCAATTTTTTTCCGTGCTTGTGCGTAGTCAGTGACATTGATAGCCCTTTTTCAAGTGACACCAGACTTTGTTAAAGTAGTTTTTTATTCTCATTGCATTGTGTAGTCAGTGTAATGAGTTCTTGGTGTAAGGATTTCCTTCTTCAGTTCATCGAGTTGTTTAGGGGGGAAGAATGCCTGTGGAAGATAACCTCTAAAGATTATCATAACAAAGTGAAATGTGAGGCAGCTTATCAAACGCTCATTCAAAAGGTTAAAGAGATCGATCCTCTTGCCAACAAAACACTAGTGACAAAGAAGATAAACAATTTGAGAACTGCATTTCATAAAGAACTGCGTAAAACAGCAGGGTTCCCACGAGTCATGTATCTGTCCTAGAATGTTTCTATTTTCATGTAGTTTTTCAGATTTCTTGGTTTTTTTTAGTTTTTGACGTGGTATGATTCCACATTGAATTTGTTGGTATTGGTTTTACGAATATCTCAAAGGAATAATATTTTCTTGAATATAGGTTAAATGAATGCAGGTTTTATGTAAAGAAGGGAGGATATTTGGGTGACAGAATTAAAGAAGCTTGTTTGTCGAATTATTTCTTGTCTGTCAAAAATTGTTTGCTAAACAAGTTTAGTATAATTTTTTTGTGGCGGTGGTATGTATTTTTAAGTTAGCTATTGCCGGAACAGTAGTTCACTTGAACATCGCAAATTCTTTGATAAGTACCCAAAAAAATTGTATTGTAATACCAAGTACTCAAAGAGCATACAATAGGACCTTTGGTCATCTTCTATTTTGGTCCTATATTAGTAATGTTATTACCGTACATCAAAATATTGACATAAAAATTGATGACTAGTTTTGAAATTTTAATAAATTTTTTAATAACTTATTTTAAAATGAATAGGCCTATTATGTTAAAAGTTATTTAAAACTAAACTTTCCTTGAAATCACCAATCTTTTGTGAAATGTCAATTTTTATCATCTAAAACCTAAAAACAATGCCAAAAATGCACTCAAATAGGGGTTTTACTGATTTAAACTCAGCTTCGACTAAAAATCATAAGTTAACTGGTATAAGCATTTGCTCAAAACAGTTGTAAATTTCTTATACTTTTACATGAGTTAAAGGGATAAAATTAAAAATGGCACTAGATACTGTATTGTCATAGTTTCAAAAGTTGTGTTTACTTCATTACGTGTGCTACTTCCCCTTAAGGTTTTTATAGCCCATTTTATTTAATCTAAAGTTGAGCTGTGAATTTTAAAATTGTAAACAATTATAAGAATGTGGGCCTAAAAAATTATTTTGGACAAATAATAAACTAATTTCAGTCACTCACTGCAAAATTTAAATCTTATATTTTGTATCAAAGTTTTTTAAAAAGGAAACGCTCTTGCTTTTATACACTTTTTTCATACCAGTAATTTTAAAATTGAAAATATAGGAAATATAACAATCACTGTTAAAAAAATAAAGCATCTAAATATATGACCTGCTTTGCCCAAAATAGAAATGTTTCTTTAATTTGGCTTGCATTAAAAATCAGTGATAAATTTTTAAAACAAAGATTTGTATCATTAGAAATGAAATCGTAACAATGAATTAAAAACCAATTTAATATATTACCTTGACCAGTATATATAAACTAAACACTCATAAGCACAATAAAACTATTCCAGGTTCTTATGCACATCTCATGGTTGGGAATCATTTATAATAATATATCTGATTTATCAATTTGCTTACAATTAAACTCAAAGCAAAAGTAATAAACTTACGATTATGTTTTTTTTTAATGTCGCGAGTGTCCTGGAAAATCTTGATTTGTCTAGGGGGGTCTATGGCCCCTAGACAATTTGGAAAGTTCCATCGTTCATGAAATCCTCTAGTGATGGCCTTCTATTCTTCCTCACATGTAGGAAACTGTAAAACCAAAACATGAAATTAGAAGTTGCGTGTAAAATATATAAATAAGATTAATTTCCTTAGTGCAATTTTTTAGGTTGCTGATAACGACGAAGCCAACGATAATAATGATGATGAAGACGTTGATGATGTTGATAAAACCAATAATGTAAGTGGGTCGATTACCAGCCCTCCTCTGAAAAATCATGCATCACAATTAATGGACAACCAAAGCGTTCGATCACAGACGCCACCCATACACCCATCTTTCACCGCTTAAACCGCCAGTACTTCTCGAGTGACCCCAAATCAGTTTAAGCGCCAAAAAAAGGTAGAAGGCAAGGTGTTAGAAAGTGTTGGAGTAAAGATATCTGAGTTAAAGCGTGAAGATCAGTTTGATATATTTGGCTGCAATGTAGCAGCTAAACTGCGTTCATTGCCTCAAGATCAGCGCATCTACGCTGAGAAGAGAATTAACGATGCTCTGTTTGATGCTGAACTGTACGCTTTTCAACAAAACTCAATGACTACCCTCCAAAATGTATCACCAAACCCTATCAATAATTCTCAACCCATTTATCACCAGCCACCAGCCCACCGTCCGCAACCCCAAATTCCTGCAACCCCGAGTTTAACTGCTAATTATGCTTCATATGGCCACTAGCAACAACTCCCGCAACATCAAAATTTGTTCACAGATCAAAAAAACCCATCAAGTGTCTCCGACTACTACTCCACTTTCATGCCTAATGCTCAGCTCTAAATTAAGTTAGTATAAGTTTGAAACGTGATATAAAAATCAGTCTTTATATTATTTGAACGATAACTTTATAGCTGAAGACATTGTTGTGAATATTAAAATAAATGTGGAATTTACATTATTCACAGAATGTAATTCAAATCATTATCTGTTAAAAATGTTGACATTTACTTATGTTTTTGACAAAACACATATTTTTTTATTTTAATGTATTTGTGTGTCTGACAAATTATGATTATTCATTCGGTGATTGCCTTCTTTCTGTAGCAACTGAAATAAGTACTCTAGCGATTGCACAAGTAATAATAATTTCAAATCATTGTAAACGCTTTTAAAACAATTTTAATGTGCGTTTTTAGTAAAAACAATTTTTATTTTCAACAATATTTGAGGAGCCTATAGTTATTCCTATTTCAACAAAACTTGTAGGCTAAACAACATAAAATATACTGCCTTACCTTACAGAAGTCATTCTTCAACACTTTTAAAATTGCTTTGCAGGTTTCTTGTATAATGTTACCAAGTACCTGAGGGGAAACGATTGTTGAATATCTATAATGTACTTGGAGCTAATTATTGGAAATTAATTTAAATTTTAAACAGTGAAATAAATCATCAAAATTCCAATAATTTAATGTTAATTGACTAGGCCTTTCGATATCAAAGATACCATCGTCAGGTCAAATCAACAACATAAACAAAAATTTTGACCTGACGATGGTATCGTTGATATCGAAAGGCCTAGTCAATTAAAATTTATTATTATTGGAATTTTGATGATTTCATTTCACAGTTTAAAATTTAGATTGTTGAATATTTTAGGTCTTCCAGTGACCTGCCTGTTGCTAGATAACGTAGAGTAGCTGTAAGTCTTTCTTGTAAAGTGATTGCTCTTCGCATAACAGTGTCCTCCTTCATTATCAACGGAGAAACACGGGACAGCAGATCTAGATATATGTTTCTTCGTTCATCCGCAAATAATTATGCCAATCTTTAGGGTGAAACCGAAGCTCTTTTAAAAGGTTAACATGGGAGTACTGGGCTCCTTTTAAAAGCCAGTCTTTAGCCCACACATTCCGCTTGAATTGACGCCTTCTTCTTTTCACAATTACACTAGACACTACACAAATATTTTTCAGTACACTCACACATCCAGTTCAAAAATGGAACACGTTCGTTAAATACTTTTGTATTAATTATTAAAATTTAAAAGTTTTAACATTTCCATAAGGTAAACACTGGATAAAATTTACTGGTTTTATAGTACGAGATACTAATACAACATTGTTTCGTAATTACAAGAAACTACTAAAAAAATTGTTTTATTCATATGTTTGATGATTAAATAAATGAATTAGAATCCGTTTAATACGATTTAATTCAATTTATCAAAGGTTTTAAAAATTATATTAAAATACCCCCGCCGCAGCAGTCCTGCATACTCAGCGAATTTACAATGAGTATATACACATTAAGCCACTTACCAGGATTCATAAGAAATATATTCACAAACAAGCGATACCGGTAGGGTACTTAAAATATTAATTATTCTCAATAAGAATAACATTGGGGATGAGTACGCAGGTTTGCTGAAACAAGGAACACAAAATATGGGTTTTTATGCTAATATCAATAGAGCTCATCTAAGTGATGTCACATACCAAGTTTCATCCATATCTACATACATTCATAAATAAGCGATATATAACATTTTAATTATTCTCCATAAGAATAACATGGGGACTGATTACCTAGGTTTACTGTTACGGGAAAAATATGCGAAAATTGTTGTACAAACACCAATAAACCACAACCAGATGAAGCCATATACCAAGTTTCGTCAGTTTATGTTCTTAAACAAGCGAGATATAAAATTTTTATTTTTCTCCATAAGAATAACATTGGACAACGTACTGTGTTTAGCACTTTCTATATCTCAGTAACCAAGTGACGTTGAGCAATGACGAAAATACCAATTTTTTTAAAGCCGAATTCAATTGTAAAAATTATAATTTGATTAAAATAAATATTAACCCCCCCAAAAAAAAAAAATTGGGGGTCGACATTTTTGGGCTTTTGGATGGTGCGATTCGTCTGGTTTTCGAACTCGTTCAAAGAAATGGTACTTTACACATTGGTGCCAAATTTCATTAAGATCAGGCCTTTTCTACGAGAGTTGCGCTTATGGACACACACACACACACACACACACACACACACACATATATATATATATATAAATTTGAACGAATGGTGTTATTGCTATTTGGGGACCTCAAAATTAAAAGTTATCATGGTATTGGTCTTGGATTAGTGCAGTTTTCTTAGTATTGAGTCTAACATTTGCACTCGGTAATCATTTGGCCAGTTATCCTATAACTAATAACACAACTTGTCCCAGACCAATAAGTTGTAATCAGCGTTTGTCACTAGTTAAACATGTTTAGCAGTGACTTGTTAGTCCTTGCGGAGAGTTATGTTTCCGGTATGCTTATGCATGAGAGTTGCTGACGTCACAGAGTACTGTAAACACGTGGTACGTGAGGGACCGTAAACTTTACTGTACTTTGCTTTACTGTGGTCTGGTTAAATGTTTCGTATGTGTTTTTGTATACCGGGTGTCCTATTAATGCCCCCCCTATTAATTTTTGAACGACTATAAATTTTGAACAATCTTTGGTAAATGTTACTAGCATTTATTAAGGCAAAGTACTTTTTAGAAGGTTAAGGGTTTCAACCCTCATCTCTAAATAGGGCTTGATGGGGGTAGTTTTTATTTTTCAAATAGCAACCCCTAACAAGTTGCATATCGTTTTAAAGAGAGTAAAAAATAAATTTAATGCCGCAAGCTAGACCCCTCTATATTTATTTAATCGAATTTTATGGCCAGCGAAAAAATGGATTAATTTTGTTATTTGCAAACTCAAATTACCTTACCTATTACCTTTGTTACTGGTAAGTTTCCTCTCCTTACCATACATAAATCAGATAAGGAGTGGGAACATCCAGCTTTCCCTTGTACAAACCTTTGAACAAATACCTTTCAAAGTGCAAGAAAGTCATCTAAAACCGACATTACTTTTGCCAAGAGGTGAATGGAGGCCACTTTGAGCATCTCATTTAGCGGGGCAAAAGCAGGGCCCTATGGGCAAAAGGTAAGCCTTTTATAATAATTGTAATGTTATAAATGGTGCACGACTCAAGGGGAGTCGGCACGTTTCATTAATTCAATGTTAATTAAAAGGGACGTCAAGTTCAACTTTAGGTACCATTATATCCTAAACTATATGAGATATCAATACAAATTTTTAACCACTTTTTAATTACATTAGGTTTGACATCCTTTAGCTTAATTATTTTAATATACCAATTACTTTAAAAAATCAAATAAAATAACAAATAATTGTTTTTATTGTATATATGCAATTATTAAGTTTATTAAGTTATTAAGTATTATTAAGTTTATTTGTTAATATACCGTAATAAATCTGCTAGAGGAATCTCATATTGTTGTACTGTAGCTGAATGCCAAATTTCATTTATGTTTCTCTAATAGTTTTTTTAATATATGTACTAAGAAAAAGGTAGGTTTCGGAAAAACACATTTGAAAGTCACCCATTCACGCTGTAAATGCCATGTCATGCATTCACTTTTTTTTACTGTAATAGTCAAATCATGTTTTCATATATATAGTGTTATATATTTGCTTAGAGAGGAAAATAAGAATATTCTAGAATAATACCAAATTTAATATTTTGATCAATAAAAGGTGTCAACTCCCCTTAAAAATAATGAGCCAGACTCTTACGCCGAAATCTCTCCTGACAACGGTCGGTCTACAGCTTAGTAGTTGATTGTTTTAGAGTTGTGTTTTTTTCCACAAGCGATAGTTAAAAAATGAGGGGGCTCCAGTCTTCTGTGTCTACCCGTCTTCTCCCATAAGACCAATGTTAACTTTCAAAGTCCGTCCCTCCTCAGCGGGTTGTCCGAAATGGATTATGGTTCGTTTTTAAGATCAAAAATATATCTAGCGATTTCAGTAAGCAGAATTCTATTATCATAAATAGTTCGCGCATAAAATTATCTTAAATACTGAATATTTTGGAATTTTATTGATCTAGTTTTATTTGCGATATCGAAATTCTGCTTACTGAAATCGCTAGGTATATTTTTGCTCTTTAAAGTGAGCCATAAATCAACGATATTGAATAATCCGTTGAGGAGGGACGGGCTTTGAAAGTTAACATTGGCCTTATGGGAGAAGCAGGTAGAAACGCGAAAAGTTTCGTGACTAAAGCGCCCTCACACTTTCTTACACTTTGTAAGGTCTTTGTTCAAAGGATCAAACAAGGGAAAGCTGGATTTTCCCACTCCGCATCTGATTCATGGTAAGCAGGGAAACTTAGCAGTACAAATAACAAAATTAATACATTTTTTCGCTGGCCATGACATTTGATTAAATACAAATAGAGAGGTAACATTCATTTGATTTTTTACCCTATTTAAAATTATATGCAACTTGTTAGAGGTTGATATTTAAAAAATAAAAACTACCCCCACCATCCCATATTTGGGGATGAGGGTTGAAACCCTTGGCTACGTAAAAAAGTGTTTTTGGCATCTGGGGACCTCAAAACAAAAAGTTATCATGGTCTCGGGCTTAAGTCTTACCATGCCACCTACGGTAATAGCTTCTTCACTATAGGGGAAATTCGCTAAAAGTTCCTAGGTTTTTTACTTGCGCTAGTAACATTTACCAAAGGTTTTGTTACAAAATCATCACCTCTTGGCAAGATTAAACACTTTCTTACACTTTGTAAGGTCTTTGTTCAAAGGTCCAAACTAGGGAAAGCTGGATTTTCCCACTCCGCATCTGATTTATGGTAAGCAGGGAAACTTAGCAGTACAAATAACAAAATTAATAAATTTTTTCGCTGGTCATGACAATAAATATTAAATAAAAATAGGGAGGTGGCATTAATTTTATTTTTTTACCCTATTTAAAATTATATGCAAATTATTATTTGTTAGAGGTTGATATTTAAAACAAAACTACCCCCACCATCCCATATTTTGGGATGAGGGTTTAAATCAAATTACCTCTCCTTAAATCAAATATATTAATAGCTTATCTTTCATCGTGCATATATAATAGTTTTGCAGTAGCCATTTAAATTATAAATTTCGTTTTAAATTGTAGGCTATATAGGCTAGATTTGATCGAATTTGCCCTTTGAAGCTATTTCCGTAGTCGGAATGGTAATATTTTACCTAGGACCGGGACCATAATATCGTTTCAATTTTAGGTCCCCACATGCTATTCATACAAATTACGTATCTGAATAATATTATGTGTAACACATACGTGTCCGATACCACAACTCCTGTGAAGGTGCGGTCTTTATAACATTTGGTACAGATGTTGAATGTAGTAATTATATTGAAGGTTTTATTTTTTTAATCTTTTTCCATAAACAACAACGGGTTTCTAGAGCGACAATATTCTCGAACAAGTTATACAGCCTTAACACACTCTAAACTTGAGCCCTTTCTGTCATAGTATTTTATTATTATAAGTTATTATTATGAGTCTTTCCATACAAGACTAACCCGGCTTAAAATAAAATATTTTTTAGGCTGAACAGTTAAAAATCTATAGTGAGTTTTGATTAGAAATATTACCCACCCTACAACTAAGGATGACAATAGACGTGTTGGTTGATTGTTATTTTTCAAGATTTCAAGTTATAAATAGACTAGCTGCTACCATACCCGGTTTCACCTGGACATACAACAGTTGAGTGTGCTGCATGCTGTGGTTAACCCGTGGAACTACTACGAACCATGATAATTATCTATTAGTTATCTGATAATTAATATGATAGTTATTTGATAAGTATATGTTTGAATTCTCATCAGCTCAAATAAAAGTGAATGTCCATAAGAATAACACAGGATTGAAACTTTGTCTCCCCTTGGGGCGGGGCCTTATGGGAATTTCTTAAAATCCTTTCTTAGTGGTTACCTACGTTATGAAAAGACTGCACGTGCCAGATTTCGTGGTTGTAGGTGTAGAGGTTAGGCCTAGGGGATGATCGGTTTTTCGAATTTATAAATTGTCCATAAGAATAACACGGGAGTGGAATTTTGACTCCCCGTGGGGTGGAGCCCTATGGGAATTTCTTAAAATCCTTTCTTAGTAGTTACCTAAGTTATCAAAAGAGTATACATGCCAAATTTTGTAGGTGTAGAGGTTTGGCCTGGGATCGGGTTTTCGTATTTATAGATATAGATAAGGAAAGCTTTTGTATTCAATCCTACTGGCTACAAACCATTGCTATAATTATTACACGCTTATTAAGTCGCTCACTATTTTCTTGCAAGTACGGTACCTTCAGAAAGCTAATATGTTTTTAAACCCAAACTGGATCCAGAGTTTTATTATTCACGCGTGATGGTGGACACGCGACGTCGTTTCTTATTCATAAAAATAGCGCCAAGACCTTCATTAATGTCGTGATCGGTCAAACTGTAGAGCTAATTTTACACTTAATGTCGCGTTTCTGTTAAATTTACCATGAGGCTATAAAAATACCAGTCGTTTTTGATAAACAGTATGTTCAGTTACTGTATTACGCTTGTTAATAGTACACGTTTTATGAATTTTTGTATGTATGGTTCTCTTAAGTATTAAAGTTCAATGTTTATGAGGTAAATTGTTTCATTTGACTACCTCCTAAAGTCGGTAAATCAGTATAGTTAAATGTGAAACTGTAAACTTAGTAAAGTAATACTGATGAATAACTGTACCCATTATACCCAGTAAATACTGATTTCACTATTCGTGTTGACGATAAAATAATAAACACGTATGATTTGTTCAGAATCATGGGAAACAACAGCAAATAAGAGTGTAAAGTGTTTCACAATTTGAAATAAACTGTATTGGAAAACTTATACTCACTTTCTCCCTTTTAGCCATATTTTTAATCAATAAATTCCGTTATATTCATTATATATAAATATAAAGTACGGTGGCATTTATAGTGAATCTTCTAGTAAACTATTTTTATCAGAACTAGAGAGTCATTTGTTACACACAGTGGTTTAAAGAGGAAAATCCCCCTTCATACACATCCCGAATAGCCTCTATTGGTCAATATTAACTTAACCTACAAAGTTGTAATAGAATTAATTAGTAGATAAAAGACAATTTTCTTAAATCACCGCAAGAATAAAATTTAACAACGCACTGTTTTTACCCCTAAATGAACATTTTTCTCCTCAACCATTAGTCGTAGAATAGTAATTCAAAATTATTATTTTGATTTCTGTAACTATGACAAGTAAATTTTTAAGTTTATGGATTTCTGATTAATCCTATATACAAAATTAATTTTTAAGCCCTATAATTTCTTAACCCGAATTTTTCAGAAATGCAGGTAGTGTTCATTTGGTAGAGACCTACTACCAAATTTTAATTACAATTGTTAGAGCTGTTTTAAAATTTGGATTTTTTCGTGTTGAAGCTGTTTTGGAGGAATAATTACCATTCAAAATAAAAAATTACAAAAATTTAAAAAAGCGCCTGATGATATTGTGGATAGATACATCCTATTTCATAAGATAGCCTATTTCAGTTTTTGCCAGTCGCTTTTGTCAGGGGGTTTAATAGCATGGGGTGGGGCATAGCGTTCAGTACTAGAACCATTAAATGATGTAACAAAGCGATTATTAAGGCTGCTTTAGGTAGAGGACAGGAGGTACCCGACTGATGCCCTTGTTGATGATTTGAAAGTCCTATGCCTGCCGCAGTTTTTATGTTAAAACATTACTGGCCTATTTGTTTAAAAATCATAACTTCCTTGAATTCGCGATATTTGATCAGAAACAGAAATATTACTTCAGATCGTTTAGTAAAAACATTTTCTGTTACTAATTCTAGTTACGTGATTCAGATTTTGTACAGAAATTTGCCAGAAAATTTAAAACAGTATAATAATGTATCAATTTATCATTCAAAAATAAAGTTAAAAGTTGGCTCTTCGATATAGGAAGGGAGGCCGCGGAACAAATCATCGCATCGGGCTACAGATAACACAGACAACGGCAACCACAGTTAGTATCATTCTTATCTTGTCATTCTTGGTATCTCTCTCTCTTTCATTAAATAGCGAAACAACCAAATGCTTCCATAAATTTAACAAATACTCACTACATAAAATAATCTAAATATAAATTGTATAGGTTTAGTTTCTAAAGAATTTGTAGGAACAAGTATTAAAACTCGTGTTACTTTTGGTGAATGTAAGCTCTGAGATCGAACTATTACTATCTTTAATGAAGCCAGTTTCCGTTCAGTATTACTATGGTAAACCTCATAGTATATGGTATATATGGAACCTCATAGTGGTTCCTGTAGTGGTCTCCTCGGAACATCTAAGCTCACGTGTCTGTTGAAAGAAGGTTAAAAATGTATGATTTGTATATGCTAATTTTTATTTAATTCAAATATGGAAGGGGTTCATTGAGTTATTGGGTGAAAATCCTAGATATCAACCAGGAATTGATTTTTAGGATTCGAATCTAATTTAATTTAAATCACCTTGTGACTTACCTCCAAATTGCTTATGAGTCTTTCATATCCCCCCTTCACGGATGTTTAGCTTTAAAATGTCCTTATTATCACCATTTGCAAATACATTAATAACTTTATCTAATCGAAAGCGTTTCCACCCCATTTTATTTTATATTTTTTAAAGTTGTTGGCGGCCGCCTTTTCCTTTTCCTTTGCCCGTCCACAAGGGTCTCAGCCTATGCAATGCAAGATTATAGGCCCGTTTCTACATTACAAGCTAGGCAATACTGATAAAATTTACTAGGGGATAAAACATTCGAACCCAGGATAGGGCCGCTGCGCGAAGTCCGTCGTCGCCTTGACTACTGCGCCAACGACTTAATTTCACTGTTTGGAAGAATCAGTAATGCTGCGTCCCTTAGCTGATGTGCAGATGGTATTCCGAGAACGCCCAGTGTCAGTCAGCCGCTCGGGTTCCGCAGATGACGGGGTCGACGAGCTGAGTCCTCAGAAGTGGGTCAGCAGCAGCAGCAGCGGGAGTGACGGGCGTCAGCAGCGCGTCAGCTTCCCGGAAGACTGAACACTTAGCCCAGCTTATGTGGTAGTTCTGTGAACACTTCCGGGAGGGCTAATATGCACGACAATATGCCTTTACTGTAGCTTTACACGGATTGAAGTGAGTGTTATTTTAAATAAACCAAGTTAAAATAACGGATTTTTTCGTTGTTGGCAACGTTGTCAATGTTAGATTTCAAACCCCTCGTTCGATTCAACAGAAATTCAGACATTTAACATGAAAGGCTTAATTGAAGATTTTAAAAAATTATGGTAGCAGGTGGTCAAAATTTTACAATTTAATAAGCAATGCTATACAGGAAAGTGTAGCACAGTCAGCACAGTTATATAAATTGAAGTTGGTCCACTAAATGTTGAGACTTGCATTTGCCACGTATAAAAATGTATGTAATTAAAGTAAATGTATATAAATGCCATGCCCATATCCATGTCTTATCATCATTTGAACCTTCTTGCTTGCCTACAGTTCCCGCACTATTTATGAATGGTTGTAGTTATTCTATGCAGCTCCATATACCAAAGAATTTGGAACAAAGCCAACCAAACGTTTATCAGAACTTTAATGTGGAAATTTCTTTGTAATTAAATGAAGTCAACAACTATGCCAGTAGATTTTACAACTGCGGTTGAGATTTTTCAACAGTGAGATGGCATTGTTATTGTTATAGATACCAAAAACTAATCAATTAAATTATAACGAAATATTTACCACAAACAATCTTTAGACCCAATTGCATATCCCACTTTTCTTTCTTAATAATAAAATCAGAATTTTCCACATGTTCCTAAAACCGATTAACAATGCTGCACTTTTCATACGGACTTGCTGTCGGGGGTGGATTTAGCATACTTCATGTATCACGAAAACATTTATTTTCAATAAGTAGAATACAACAAATAAAAACTAATGATACTTAATCCACAGGTTCGTGATTATATGTCAGAATTAAGGGAACAATATTAGACTATTAACTCCAGCTTCAAGCAAGGTGTCTTTAAACCTATAAGCCTAATTTCCATACACCTTAAGCTGCAACAGGTTGAGGATCAGAATTTGAGACAAAATGGTCTTGGTTACGTTTGGTACAAAATTTGAACCAAAACTAACTTAATGCCATGGCTGGCTTTTGTGCAAACGTTTATTAAAGCTCCCTTATTCACAATTAAATTTAACCCAAAATGTGTTAAAATTGTTCAAAACCTAGAACTTTAGTTTGTACAGAGGAGGCTCAGTAAAGACCTGTGAATATTTCACAGCAATAGAAAAGAGCTAATTGTGAATAATATTTTCATGTCAAAAAATAGTGAAAACGTTTGATATTAAATAAGAATAGGCACTTTTTGAGTTTGACTTCAAACATGATATTTTAATCAGTACCTCTCGTGCAATGAATTACAGGCATCCAAGTATTGTTCAGATAACTCAACTTGCCTATATAACTAGAAAAATAAAATACTACAATGAATTTACTGAACCACCTTTTTACAATTGCTGTGAATTTTCGATATTTAAATCATAGTTCTGCATAAACGTTGAACCAAAAACCAACAATTATTGACGTTTGACAATTCCTTTGGAGACGGTATTCAATGTCGACCGGTTATTTATTTTTAATGAACTGGCTTTAAAAAGTGTTTGTTGTCTTGGAAAATAGCAAACAAAAAGGGTCGAATCAATGGAAATCATGTGTTTTGTTAATTAATTTGTGAGGTTCAGCAAAAATAAAATTAGATTATTGGTGATTATTAAATGAAAAACAAATTGATTTATGCTATGAACTTTTGACCAATACGCTTATTAAACATGTTTTGGCATCTAGACCAGATAAGTCTATTCAATCTATTTACTTTTAATGTTCCTATTTATTTATTATCCCTACGAGGTCACCTGTAACTACTTTGCAAGTCTTGATCATTTCGTTCTCGATTAAGCTCTATAAAGATGATTTCCGTATATTAACTGACATGGCTTTAAAAAGTGTTTGTTGTCTTGGAAAATAGCAAACAAAAAAGGTCGAATCAATGGAAATCATGTGTTTTGTTAATTAATTTGTGAGGTTCAGCAAAAATAAAATTAGATTATTGGTGATTATTAAATGAAAAACAAATTGATTTATGCTATGAACTTTTGACCAATACGCTTATTAAACATGTTTTGGCATCTAGACCAGATAAGTCTATTCAATCTATTTACTTTTAATGTTCCTATTTATTTATTATACCTACGAGGTCACCTGTAACTACTTTGCAAGTCTTGATCATTTCGTTCTCGATTAAGCTCTATAAAGATGATTTCCGTATATTAACTGACATATCCTTCACTTTCAGTGCTCTAATAAGTTTTTGGACTGCTTTACTGCTCCATTTCTATTATTACACCACTTATATTTCTTATTGAATTTTTAATAACTAGTTTAAGGACGATGCGGTTATGAAATAACTGGTTTATTAATACCATTTCAAGTTTACCATTGTTACTCTCTCAGAGTCCAGACAATTATCTTTAAATTTGTTCACCAAGGTTATTACAGGATGCATTTATGTCTACAAAACCCGTTATTGAAAGAGATAAAACTACCCTCAGTAACTAAAGTAGCAAGCAACAAATCAAATGGCTGTTAAACAACATAGAACGGTACCTAACTACCTAACCCAACAGCGTGAGCGGACCTACGCTTCAATCACTGGCCGTATATAGATTAACACACCGTAATATCAGAACAAATATGTACAAATTACTGTCATTATATTGGAACTTGAGAAATGAATTGTTATTATTGTGGCACAGGCACAGAAGTACATTGAAATGCCACAGTCTATAGAGGAATTCTGGAACCATTGTCTGGCCTACGACAACATGATTGGTGTAGAGATGTAATCGTTATTTTGTTTGTTTTATAAAGAGAAATAAATATGGATGTATGTAAATTTTGATACAAATATAAAGGTGTAAAAGTATAAAACACATATATTTTCATAAGTTAAATTGCGATTCTAAAGAAATCACAATACTTGGTTTTTAATGATATAAAAAATAAAAGCGTTAAGGAGTTATGAGTCAATTAATTGTAAGATATGCCTGCCGGAAGATGTTACAGATTTTAGTCAACCGTTTCTTATTTTGCTAAATAAGGAATATCTTATATACGAAAGTATAGGTCCATTTGTAATTTCGTCCTTCATTAATGTCAAAAACTACCTGATTTCAATAATAGCCATTGTAATTAAGCTTCACGAAAAATAGGTTGAATCTGTCTTTCGATTTTTTGACGGCCCACAAAGAGTAAGAAGAAAGTCTTAAACCATAGCATAGCAAACTGTACCTCACATTCTAGTAGACCACAGTGCCGCAAACCCGACCTCAAATGGACCACATATAATAAAAAATATCAGCTAGTAAAACTTCTCTTTAAGAGCTCTTTACAAAACTTAAAAATGCGATTACATCTGTTATATATAATCGTCCTTTTGAAATCCTATTTGTGGAATTTTGTCAAGAAATACAATACCTTTAAAATGGTATACAACATGACCTATACCATTAAGACATACAAGATGTCTGTATTGAACTACTATTAATGGCCTTAATGGAGGTGTTGTATGTGTTAAGGTAGGCATATGTAATTTCATTTAAAAGGTTTTTATACAGCATCGCCCAATTCCACAAACCAGACCTCGAAAGGACGATTGTAACGGATATAATCATATTGTGATGTTTTGGAAACAGCACTTAACTAGAAGTTTGACTGGCTACCAGTTTTGACTCAGTGGTCCGTTTGAGGTCGGGTTTGCCGTTTTGTGTTATGCTGGTTAAGACCTTTTATTTTATATACAGTTTGACATATACATACTTGCATTAAAGATTGTCTTCTTACTCCTAGCGGACCGTTGGTTCGACAAAATATAAATTAAAAATTGACAACCTATTTTGTTATAAAGTTTACTATAACTAGTATTTCAATTAGCTGAGTTTTGACCATCAACAAAATAATGACACGAACTAGTTCCCACAAATGGAACTATCTACACTACTACGAGTAGTTCATGAGTACTGGCTGAAACCGTACTGAAACTAAGCACTAGTATGACTTATTACGCAAATGTGTATATTCATTTTAGATACAGCGTTTCAGGTTTATATGACTTAAATAATGAAAATAACGGCCATTCTTGTGTTTTAAAACTAAATAATTTGGAAAAAACTATTCACGTAAAAAGATTTGCAAATGGATATAAAATACTGTATGGCTTAAAGGCAGCAACAAGAAACCCCTTGTTTATTTGTCTTCCATATAAATGCGTCATTTGTAAAAACACTTAGAAATTATTTTTTTAAATAATTAAAGATATTATGAAATATAGAAGAGCTCTTTAATAATATTCCAGAGTATATCATAAAAGCCGCTCCACTAACACTGACAGGAGTAAATCCTGCTCCGTGAAGGGATCGTGTAGAGGGCAGAGGACATTAACGATGTGATTCTAATGTCGGCAAGCTGGCCCACAATCGCAGAATTTGTCACAAGACCTACCACCCCTTTGGTATCTACTCACATCGGTGCGTAATCTGCCCAGTATGGTCCACTCCTTTCTAGGGCGTTTGGGGCCAAAATTGTCTTTCGACGAAAGAGGAGGTTAACTGTAGAAATATGGTTTACGAGTCCGCAGGCGATTTCTCTCTAAGGTGAGGCATCTGAAAGGTAGTAAGGGTGAGCGATCCTGAAAGGTGGCCTTTAGGTGAGAGATCCTAACAGGATGTAAAGTTGGGGGCCGACACGATCTGCTTATACTCTCATATGACGTTATGTATAAACCGGTATATTATTATTTGATTTCGTTCATTTACGAGAGGGCTCCAGTTACGCAACAATTTGAGTTTCTAGCTGCTTCTCCCATAAGGCCAATATTAACTTTCAAAGCCCGTCCCTCCTCAACGGATAATCCAAAATCGTTGATTTATGGTTCATTTAAAAGAGAAAAACACACCTAGCACTTTCAGAGAGCAGAATTATCATATTATAAATATTTTACACAAACATCATAAATTTGGGATATTTTGGATTTTTTATTGAACGATTATTATTTCTGATATCGACATTTTCTCACTGAAATCGCTAGATGGTTTTACCATTTTAAATAGTCGGAACGGTCACTGGATGAGCCGTCGTAAATGCATCCCGATCCACTCTAGAGAAATGGCACATAAGCCAAGGAAAAGATCTAACTAGATAAAGCAATTCCCATTGAAATAAGCTGTGTTAGGAATTCGGAAATGCAATTAGAATTTGCCTTCTACGATATCGGATTCAATGATCGGTCACAAGAGCTACAGCACAAGTCAGGGAATAACCTCGACGCCGCCCGAATTGACTAAATGTACTTGCGACTTTGGCTCCAAAAAGTAAGTTGTTTTTCATCCTAGTTAGTGAAAGTTAGTGTAAGTATATTACGCCATTATTGTTAATATACCAGTATCCCCCTATGCCTTGATGGTTGTTAAAGTCCCCATCTTAAAAGACAGAATGTTTTAAAAATAGGAGTTAGATGTCCGGCCACCGGATGCTAGGTGACTTAAAAACATTTAATATCGTAGTTTCAGACACCTTTACTGCAAGAAAAAATGGACAACTGATAGAACGAGAACATCCCGCCTCGCGCACGTCACCACATTTCCCCTGTGACCTATGACCGATATTATCACACAGTCTAGCCTTTTATTGCATCTTGCACTACTCTTTAACTGCGTTTATTGGAATGTAAACACATCAACAAAATTATTCATGAGAATTTTACTGATGCACTCGCTTTTATTCTTGCTCAAACGCTCGGCTAAAGTGGCATATATTAAGAGAACATAGACTTTTCTAAAGTTATTACTACGGTGGCCCTGAGAAGAGCTGTTTGAGCTAATATAATCTGTTCGGGCGCACTGACATAGTTTTAAATATGACCATGCGTTAGCAGGTAAAAATACTGGTGAGTGAAAATGGGTAAGTTGACCAGAAATAACCTTCTTCTCCTTCTTCTTCTTCCTACTTGAAGGAAATAACATAAGTAATCAAGACTACACTGTCTAACTATATTATATTTAATTCTCGATATAAAATTTGTAAATACACTGGAATAACCTATATGTCATTAAAATGTTCAAAAAGTAATTAAATATACCTAAATTTACCTAAATTTACTAAATATACCTAGTGATTTAATAACGCCATAAAAGGTTTATACATTGGTATATTTGTCAATGTTTACATTTGGATATTTGATTTGACAGATACGTCATCAGTCAATTCACATCTCACTTGCAAACAATGGAAAAATCAGCATCCAATGCAAAAAATGTAGGCGAGTTGACTGGTCATCACTCACTCGTTTCAAAAATAGGCCCCTATATCGTAGGCCCTAAGGACGTAGGTCTATTGGCAATTCTGGAGACAACCCTATTCAATATAGTTGTGTGCCATTTTCCGCCATGTTTTTGATTACTTTTATTCCAGCGATTTTAATGAATAGATTGACTTAGAAGAATCAAGCAATCCGTTACTCCAGTTCGAAGAACGATTCATTTGCTTCACCAGTGTACCAACCTAACAAAATCTCCGGCACGCTTCTTTTCGACGCATCACATAAAGCAGTATTACCAATAGACCTCCATGGTAGACCAATACTCTGGCCCACATGGCCTTCGGACCCCAAAACCACAATATTTGTATGGGTAATCTACCTGTAAGACCAAGTTTGTAGGGCTAAAGTCATCAATCTCAACTATGATTAAGAATTTCAGACTTTATTCATAACACTTTCCAAAGATTTAATAAATGTGTTTTATGTGTTAATAGCTCAAAGAGTCAGCTATATTCTAACAAATTAATCAATTTCTTGTCCCCTTTATTTTTTTATTTCTCCACCACGAATTTATTATTGCATGTCTTTCGCGAGACACCTTGTATAATTTATCAAAAACACTTGTGGTATACGTTTAACCCTGAAAACACAGTGCCAGAATTATTATCAACAACAGACCCCTTACTTTATTGGGTGTCCACCTTACCAATCCCGAAGGTAACTGTCAACGTTTTATCATTCAGTAACTCCTTGGGCGACTTGTAACAGCCATATGAAAAAGTTCTTTGTCCACCCTAGAAATCAATCTGACTGCAATGCGACGAGACTAGATTGCGGGTGGATTTAATACATTTCTTATTTTGAAAGAAGCTACCTTTCAAGGCATCATTAAGAATTAATGAACCATTAATTAAAAGAACCATTCCCTATAATACAGATTCTGGTATTTTGCCAGATTGGAGATTCCAGGATTCTCTGTAAAACAGCGGGAATGTTCTCACTGGATTTTTGGGGGCATATAGAGAAATGCCACGGTTTAGAAACTGACTTTGCAATTGTAAGATTGTTATTCTTTGATTTCCTTATGAAACTCGACCATATGGATCCGAATAAATCCCTCCAACAACTGCAGGGACTTCCTTCTCAAAAAACTGCTTACAATACTGTTCAGCTAATGCTGATTTTTAAGTACTACTGAAGCAATTCCTGTCTTGGCTACCACGTATACCCATAACACGTATGCCCTGCCGTAATAATGAATCGGGTATTTTAATAAATTACTGTACACACCAGCAGGACTATATTTTTATTTAAATTGGCTTCATGATTAACAAGAAATGTGGGAGGCACGTCCCTTCCGAGTTGGAGAACATTTATTGAAAATTTCAATATAGTCACTGATCATTCTTGCAACTGGACATTGTTCTGATAAAGAACGCCGTATTTAATAAAAGTGTTATCCTTACGCTCTTTTTCGATGGAATTTAAATATACTTTCCTAAGTCACACAACACATAGTGGATTTTGAATTTGTTTAGCTTGAGCTATGACTTGTAGAGAACATCCATATTTTACTCCCTTGATATCTGATTGATGAGGAACGTCTTAAACTCAGTACTAGATTTTACATTACAATGTTCCGTCGTATTGAAATCAAATGAGAGCAATGACTATATGGTTCAAACAATCATGACGTTATATACAGTTTGGTAAAAATTCTAGGTGGAAAAGAGCGCAAGAAGAAATGATTTGTTAAAACTGACATTGTCTGTCTTCTTCACAATCCCTTACTTCAGGAGCTACTCCTTCAACGACCACAACACCTTGGCAGACGGAGGATTCCTGTGGAGGCCGAGGTCGGCAGACGGTCGGTCAGCCTTGAGCCGTAGGAGGCCCGGGCAGGCGAGCCAAGGTCTCCGGTCTCCTCTATGATTTAACACTCATTGTTGGTGTGATCCCCAGATAGCGACGCTTCGTGCTCGCACTAACTGCTCTACAACTTCCCCACTCCCAGATCTTGTTAATTACCTTCCTCCCCCTCCATGGAACTCGTTGGTCCTTTGTTTTATGGGTTAAAAGCTGTCTGATCGTTAAGGAAAGGGAATGCATGCCAGTAACGTTTTATATAAAGTCTCAACGAAACGACACCCTGCAGGAAAATGCTAGAATAAAGGAGCTCGGTGCTGAAGACCTCTGCCCCTACAAACTGTTCACTAAGGGTAAACGCTTTGAACATATTTGAATGTTAGTTCTGATAGGCGTCAACCTAAACAATCGTTGTACTTCATATTGTAGTAATCGCTTTGATAAAGGAAAACTTGCGATTTTAGTGATGAAGAAATCAGAAATGCATCAGATGAAAATGAATGTAAATAATCAGCTGAAAAACACGATTGTCCTCGCTAGCCTAGACTCGGCCAGTGCAGAGTGTGGGGGCGGAATAAGAAAGAGTGGACGAGTGCGCACGCAGCACGCTAACACGGGAGAGCATTTTCGTGTGCACCTTTTTCGAATACGCGTTGAAAGATCACTTATGCTAATGTTTTGTTGGGAAATATTTCATTACTTACAGATATCATCGTTTATAAAATATTATTTTTAAAGTGAAACACATACAGACAGACAATAGGTAAAATAAGCATGGGAGACCCACGATCATATGATAAAATGTTTTTGCCTTGACCCTTATATACCTTTTTTCCAGAGATTTACGGGTCATTCTGTATATATTGTGTTACCTACCTTCTTATATATTAATCCTCTAAGGCGATTTTTGTAAAGAGAAGACCTCCGTTATTTCTGAACCGATTTAAACGACTGAGATATGGTTGGTTTCTCGATTGAATGCATAACAGTTGTCATGTTTCGATATTTTCAACGTTAAGAGCACGGGCCCGCCCTCAAAGTTCGTTTTTGCGGACATGTTCAAAATGAAAAGGAACGAGCAAATATAAGCAAAGAAAATGTGCTCGCCTTGGAGAGGAACCGTGAAGATAAGTAATCTAGGCATTTTGAACAAACTGACTGGCTTTTCGAGCAAAACCCGTTTACCAGGTGTTTTAAGAAATGTAACTAACTACTCAAAAATAACAGTGTACTGTGATCGCGACGGGCGACTGGTAGTTAATTTGATTTAAATGTGTTTGTTTTAATGTTTTTCAAAAACATTAAAGTCCTAAAACAATTGCCAAAGCTCTACCTCTTGTACTCTGACATCCCTTTCATCTCCATCCATAAATGTAAATTTTAATCATCTCCTTGTGCTGCATTTTTACACGGATTGTTCCGTCCACTCGATCTCGCAGAAAGCAGATGCAACCTTGGGTGCAACTTGCGAATACATTTGTTTTCTTCTTACAAACATTGAGGAAGACCGTGTTACAATGTGAACACGCTGAAGCACAAATTATCGCCTACTCCTTCCTCGTCAGGGATTTACAAGTTTGTAACGAGTTGCTCGCTATCCACACCTGTGATCGCTGCTCGCTAGTAGCTGGTAGCAGGAAATGCGTTCCGACCGATAGAATCACTCCGGACACGCAACCCGCGCGGCCTCGGCGGCGTCTTACGCTATTAACCGTTTATGGACCATTACCGAAATATTATCGCCCATTACGGCAGAGACTCGTGTGAATTCCAGTTTTAATTCGACCATCGGCCCCGAGAGCCTCGTTATACGCAGGGATGTGGAATAAAAGCTGGTTTGATTGGCAGTTAACTGCGTTGAGAGAATTGCGGTTGACGGCACTGATAGAAATCCCGAATGTTTGGATGTGTCGAAGAAACGGTTTTAAAATTTTTGAAATTTTTGGTTTGGACGGAAGGGAATAAAAACAGAGACTAAGTAGTAAAATGCAATTTGACGGAGTTATTTATGAGAAAATATTAACTGTATTTAAATTTAATGAATTATTGTATTACAACAATTTGGTTTTACAAAATCAGTAAATATATTAACAGAAACAATCTTAGTCGATGATTTAAATAGAACGTGGATCGTAGATGTTCAGTATGAGAGTTAAAATGCGTTGAACAAGAGTATAAAAGAATAAAATATCTCCAACTTTGTATTTACATTTTGGTGGATTGGTGAATAGCCCGGCTATTTATAATATCCTATCTATTGATTGTGAACCGGTTTCATAGTGTGGAACGAATTTTTAAAAATTGTGTTGGTATGGTACTGATCAATTAATTAGATGTTTATTATTGAAAATGCATTTCAATAACAAACTTAAGTACCGGTACCGATATTAGTGAATAATTAAATATATCCTTGTTATTATTTAAATTATGGCTTCAGTAAAAACTTGTATTGGCATAAAATAGAGGCAGCAGAATTTGATGATCAGTACTGCCTCCAGAATTGCCAATAGACCTCCTTGCGTATTAACTTCCTTGCTCAATGGTAATATATCAACATGTGATTTCCTGAGATTATGGACTATATAGTACCATCGAATAAAGATTACATCTAGAGTAGGCATATTCAAAAAGAAACAAATGTGCATTTTGCATAAATACTCTCTGAAGCTACATTGAGCTATATTAACTATAAGTAACCCTGAAATAAAGAAAATAGGCAAATAAGCGAACCAAATGTTATTGTTATAGGAGGGCATGGTGAAAAATTACTGAATGCCAATTGAACACACGGGCTCTGGCCTACTCCGAGCAAATATCGCTCCCCCATGTACTTATATTTTGCAACCAATCTTTATGAAGAAGCAGTCTTCGGTTCATGATCAAAGGTCGTAATGACTTCTCTATTAGGACTACTCAATCTCTGAACGCTTTAGTTGTATGTATGTATGTATACGTCTTGCACGTTTGTAAATTATCTTTCTGAACATACATAGTAAACAAATAGAAAATCTTAAAAAGTTAAAGAAAATAGAGCTTCAAGCCCCTCATTCGAGTTTTTAAAGGGCTCTAGGAATCATTATATTATGTATTTTATAATAAACACTTACACAATGTTCTGCATGAATGATGACTACGAGTAGAGTTTTATCTGCTTAAATGATTATATACTTAATTTAAAATTATAACACTCACCAACATTTTATAGAATATTGGCGAGTGTTATAATTTTAAATTAATTTTAAACCAATTACGGCTCTTTATTGAAGATTATATAGTTGTCACCATAATTTATTTTCACAAAGCCCATCGTCAATGACTCACCAATGCTGTTTGTAGAGTCGGTGAATACGCAGACACCGCATTTTCGATCCATTACGCCAAGAACATTTCGCCAAGAACTTTTTGTAGACATTTCGTTTTACGAACCGAATCTTGGAATAATCGTTGGGGAACCCTACAACGTGTACTGCATTAAGTGATTTATTGATAAGTTTCTAAACAACTAGCTGATGTACCCATTCTTCACACGGGTTAGAAAGGATCTTGAAACAGCTATTCTTGCTCTGCTCTTTAAGCTGTCAAACGGAAGTATCCACAGCTGTTCGCATTACAGTTTCTGAATGTTTACTTTATTCTGAAATGTAAACATTGAAACTTAGGACGTTCACGGGGCGTAGCCCGAGGGGATTTTAAGGAAGTGAATAGGCCTATGTGATGCATGGGTTCAAGATCTACCTTTGTGTAAAGTTTCAACCCAGTCGGTTCAGTAGTTTTTGCGTTCACCCGGAACATCAGACAGACAGACAGACAGACAGAAACCACCTCTGTTTTTAATATTATAGATAGATCGATAGATTATTATGCTTCCAAGTAAAATTTCAAGACATTCACTGACTGATAGTTTCAGGTATTTCAACTTTACACCATTTGAACATCATCGTGTATTCCAACGCTGGGCTCAAGACGCTATTAGCATGTAGAGGATACCAAAACCTGGTGGGCGTGAGACGTCCCCCTCCCCCCTCCCTCGAACCACCAGGAGAATGTCAAGGTGAACCCAAATTACCAAAATGACGAACCTCCACACGTTCAAACCCAGTCTTCAAATTTCAGACTGACATTTTCAAGTTTATGATGCCACGTGCACCCCGCTGAGCGCGGACGCGGTGAAACAAATGACTTGACAATTTGCGTCATGCCAGATTTTTCCTTTTTAGGAAATGTAGAGGAAAAGTCAGTGTTATATTCAAGTTTCAAAACTACCAGATTTAAATATAGAATCTAGTACGGTGCGTAATCTGCAACATTGTGTAGATTCCTTGAGTGGATCGACTACTCATCTAACAACATCCCCTTCTCTAAAGAACTTCCTAGTTAATAATTTATGATATCTTACAAGTTGGTCTTAAAATTAGTCGCAAATTGTGTCGCTGTCTCGATTGGAGGTTCACAAAGTGTAACTATTTTAACGACGTTATCATCCTAAACGAAGTTGAAATACGTGTAAACGCTGATCAACAACCGAAACAGACCACTTTCCTGAAACTGTGTTAGACGTAACAGGAAACGTACTTCAGGTTTTAGCTAAGTGTAACTGGCTTCCATTAGGCAGTCCAAGGGATGGGCACGAGGTGTGACCAACGGCCGAGTGGCTGCCCTCCACGGCAACCGCCGTCGCCCCCGGACGTCCGTCTCAACCATCCTTACTGTCCTCCGCCACCGGGCAAGTTCAGAAGGGGAAGGGGAGTAGTAGCATGGTGGAAATAAAAATTCACTTTTAACCTTTAGCCGCCAACTAAACTCAACTAAACAGTAACGATGATATTGATCCGAGTATGAAACAAAGCGATAAATTGAGAAAGTCTAGAGGATAAAACGGTTATTGGGTTGAAAATTTCAGTAAAATTAGAGGTAAGGTATGAACACGTCATTGAATCAAGTTGAAGTAAGGAGGTGATCTTAGGACTCTAATACACCCAATTAAAAATGGGTGTATTATGGAGTGTATTACATGCGCATCTATTAACTAGTTAATAATCTAATTTGACCTCTATGAAAGAGGTTTGTAGACTCTTTGTGTAATTTGAAGGAGTTTTCAGAATATAAGGTTTTATTTCTGTCCAAGGCAAGATCTGGGTAGTTTATACAACAAACACCGCCAAGATTAAAAGTTATTTCTAATCGGTCCGTTAGCATCAACATAATTTATTGAAATGTAATTGTTACTATACTATAATTAAATTTACCTTTACTTTACATGTCATATTGTTAGTTGAATTATTATTTTGTATTTGTTGATAGTAGGACCAAATTTATGTATTACCAAAGATTACACATGCGCGTAGCATGTGTAATCTTTGGTATTACTTACTTACCGTTACCTGTCATATAAATATGATGTTATGTAACTGACTGAATAAACAATAAACTGTCTACAATATGTGTTTATTATATGGATATTTATGTATTATATTAACCACATCATTTTCGAAGTATTTTTTCAGTAATTTGTTAAGCAATCGTTGATTTAAAGCATTTATTTTGCAGCCTTTCATTATTATTGGAAACAATTTGCGTAGGAGGAAGTGATCATCATAATAGACACTAAGGTACATTGCTACCTCTGTGTGGTACTGGCACACATAACCCCACAATCAGCTCAGTGGGCCAGAAATAAGCGGATGTGTGATACCTATCACTTTAAGGCGTGTTTTTTTGCACCTGGACAATTTATTTGTTGATTCTGTGTGAACGTTGTTCACAATTCATCTCATAGAGTACACCCCCACGACATTGTCTTACATACTTATACTATGCTCAAGTGATAATCAATAATCGCACTCTCTTGTACCAGTAGCGTTCCCTCCGCCGCGGCTCGCCGGTCTGTCGGCTGTCGGGCTGTCCCCTCCTTGCCACGGGCAGTGGCAAGGCAGTATTGTCGTGCAGCATTGTTGTAGTGACAGGGGTCTCTTCTTTGTCCTGTGGCATTGTCCTCAGCCTTCTACCTACATCCTTCGGTTTACTTCACCTTCGCCCAGCTTTGGCCCATATTCACTCCTGTAGCCCTGAGGTTTGGGAGGCATTGTAATAGGAAGACTCTGAATGATCTATCAGAAGGGATCTTTAGTTATAAGAGGAATTATAAGAGGATATATTTAATTAATCATTAATTTTGAGCCTTCGAGTTTGCATTTTGAAATAAAATGAGCTGAAATGTCATCAGTAAACGGGCATGGACCTTACTAAATATAGGGGGGGGGGGTCTTGAGAATTCCACTCGATCTATTTGCATGCGGTTTTTACTAAATGAAAGGCCAATTTGACCTAAATTTGCGGATTTACATGTTTGTTTAATATCTATTTGTTGTAAATTATAGAAACTAAATTTGTAAATGTGTTTAATCATTTTTAATTTAATTGTATTTTAAACAGTCTTAAAGAAGAATTAAAATAATTGTATGAAAATTCGTATAACCTCCTTCAATTGGCATGTGAAGCATACAACTCGATTCAGTAATATCCTAGGTCTCACCCTTCCAAGAAAACATGCTTGTGCATTGATGTGTTTTCAAGCAATCTATATTGTGTCTTGCTAATTTTATAATGCATGCCAAAATGGTAAATCCGTAGAGCCAAATTTGAAGAGGTTTTCGTGACCAAACCTAAACTTTTCAAAGTGGTCGTTATGATTCCTACATGTCTCAAAAATCATTTATGAAAACAAGTTTCCCGTAGGGCTGGGCTTTGCACCTTTGTCCATATAAACGTTTCAAGGCTTAGTACCTGGGGGCCGAGCTTACTCGGGGGAACGCCAGTCAGTTTGTTTAGATGACTTGGAGTAATATTTCACCACTTCCCCCTACTGGTAATCAGATCTGTATAACTCATTTGCCTCTTTTCTACATTTTTAAGGTCAGTCCAGTTGTTATTTATAGCTCAATGTCCCTTTGATTTATTTTACTACTCTATATATGTAATCTTCACTCAAATCTTTTAATCTCTGCTCTCAGGAAACCACATGTTAATAATAATATACAGCATGAGTATTACTTTGACAGTTGTTCCCTGGTTGATTATGAACAGCTGTTTACAATTACAATTCTTTTGTTTTGATTTAAAACTCCATAAGCCCTATGTTAATTTTTTTAACTTTTAATTTTTTGTTTTTTACATTATTTGATTCATCCTGGGGATGAGGCCTGTCTAGAACTTATTTTTATCCCAGAAATTAGTTATTTCGAACATCTGAAGGAAATCGTTGTACCCGTTTTTGAGATCAGTGTCGCAAGCAAGCAAGCAATCAAACCTTACTCATATTAGAGTATAGGATTACTGGCAGGCGATCGTCAGACACAGTTTTACTAAAATACATTACGCACCTGAATTTTACGGTACTATCAATTTCCTTCTCCCACTTTATTTTAATTTATTGCCGTTTTAGCATGTACTGATACCGTATCGTATCCGAAACCAATTCTATTTTAAACACTTTTGCGGCGAATCACCTCGGATTATCCAGTCAGACACCACCCCTCCGAAAATAGACCGAGCAATTATCTCACATTTGATGGATCTTGCCCAATAGGAACGGCTGCTGCAAGGCCGGGGAGTGGAAGGCTACCGGCCTACACAAAGCGCTCAGCCGTCACACGGGTCGTTTGGGATTATCCATTTGTCAAAGTCCAATGGGCAAATTTACCTTGTTGCAATTTATCACGAGTCTGCTGCAGATTAAGAAGATAAAAAGAATGAGTTACGGTTGCAAATTTACAATTTCAACGTGCAAGGTTTGAATCCGATTTTGAACCCTTCAAACCAGTGATCTCGTCGTTTATAGTGTAGAAGTCCTCATGTTATTGTTTAAGGTTATGCACGTATTGAACATCTAAGGTTAAAATTGTAAAATACAATACAAAATTTTATTTAAATTACTTAACTTTCCAAATGAATTGATTTATTTCCAAGGAAATCCAAGTTAGTAGATCGAACTTTTAAGTATAAATACACATTTAGTTTTTTCAACATTTTAATATATTAATGTGAAACACCCACCATGGCGTTACACTGACAAGATATACTATGATAAATGTGTCAATTATGCAAAGCAAAACAACCCGTTAGTTGCCGGAGTGTCATAAATTTAAATATGTCATCTGACTATTCAGACCCGTGTTTCTCTAATTAAAACGCACTAGGGGACCTTAGCTCGAAACTGAGCACAGTTGTTGGCGATCCATATTGTATCTTAATAGATTTAACTATACTAGTTATCCTGTTGTTCGAATCCGAGCAAGTCTGTACCCAACGAAAGATTACTTCAGTTGTAAACAAACATAACAAAACATCTGATATTAAAACGGATGATAATCAACACGTAGTTTAGACTTCCACCGCCACTGTTCCGGAAATTCAGCCCTTTACTGTATTTAAGTGATGCCCTTTCTTAAAATTCTGAGACGTATTGGCAAATATACGTAAAAATACCTTTAATTTGACACTTCAAACGTTAAAATCCGTCCAGCCGTTATCGAGTTATGACTATGAAAAAAAAACCTTGCGTATTAATATATAGATCATTAACAGTCTACAGATTTTATTTGAAACTGTGCAGCTGTTTTAGAATGAAAATGAAATTGAGGTCAAACTAATCTTGATGTTAAGGCCTGCACCTTAAAATATCGATGATTAAATACCAATTAGTGCAACTGCTGATCGACCCAATTTTGTATTTGAAATTTGTTCAAAAATAGCAGAGTTTTATTTACAAGAAATACTTTAACGTATTTTTGTAGACATACTCCTACCACTCCTATATGAAACACCACTGGTGACAGGGGCGGATCCAAGGGGGGGGCGGTAGGGGCGGTCGCCCCCCCCAACCTAAGAATTTTTGTGATTTATTTCATTATTCAGGCATACGATGAAAGTTTGAATAAATCCGAATGAAAATGTAAGCATCAAAAGCCTCCCGAAACCCCGTTTTTCGGTTCCGTGAGTCAAATTTTGCCACTCCAGTCTACAAGGTTACATTAAATATAAAATAACGAACCTAAACGTTTCTTTAAATGAAATAAAATACACACCATTAGACAGGTGAAATATTAAACTTCCATTTTAGTATATAACACATGACTTAGATCCATGTATTTAACCTAAAAGCGTCTTACAAAAACATGGATATTCCCGAGTATCGTGAAGTTGTTGCAGTTTTGCCAGTTGACAGACCGAAATACAGTGTTTTCAACATAGTCTTGGAGGTAAATTTTAGCAGCAAAGATTGCTACAATTGTATTAGGTGATTATTTTTTACTGGATTTCGCCCGCCTACCGTCGTTTGCTATCAGCGGTGTTTTGTTTACAGGGTAGGTTTAGTTTTTGTTTAAAACCGCGTAATCCGTTGCTAGGCAATAAATGTCCAGTGGCTAGGCTAGAAGCAAAAAGTGCCTCGAATTATATGTAATGAAATAAGAGGAAACAAAGATTGCGTGCAAACAGAAGTTCATACGACAAGTATTTTATTTTGTAAAAATGTAGTACGAAATTTCATTTTTCGAGTGGTTGCTTGGCTGTCAGCCTCATTCCTAATTGTATCTTCGCGTAGTATAGTTCAGTATTGCAGATTTCAAATACGTTTTGTAAATAGTTTTTCGTGTGGGTAAATACTAAAACAAATTCATCTTACTTTTTCTTAGACGCCTACAGATGACGTAGAAAAAAGTGTAATGCCTAAATATTTAATGTTTATTTACGGTCGGGCGCAGTAGTACTAAAGTAATTTTTGTTTAGCTTATTTATAAAGTTAGGATTGTTTTTTTTCTTGAGTACAAGGTTATTGATATATTATGTTAACTCACTTTCATTCGTTGTATAAATTCATATAGTTAAAAACAATAATGGGGGTGCCAGGGACCATCCACATGGAAGGAGGAGGGGTAACTTTCGGTGACCGCCCCCCCCCCAAACATGACCTCTGGATCCGTCCCTGACTGGTGACCGTATATTGCATGTGGCGACGCATGGTGGACGTACATTGCATGTGGCGGTGCATGGTAGCCGTATATTGCATGTGTCGATACATGGTGGTCATATATTTCGTGTGAAGATGAATGTTGGTCATATATTGCATTGTGGCCATGCATTGCATATGGTGACGTAGGGTGGACGTATATTGCATGTGGCGATGCATGCTGGCCGTACATTGAATATGGGGACGCAGGGTGGCCTTAAATCGCATGTGGTGACGCAGTGTGGCCGTATATTGTATGTAGCGATGCATATTTAACATATATTGCACGTGCAGGGTGGCCGCATATTGCATGTGGTGTTGCATGGTGGCCGTATATTACATGTGGCAATGCATGCTGGCCGTACATTGCATGTGGTGACGCATTGGGACCGTATATATTCATGTAGTAATGCATAGTGACGGTGTATTCCGTATGGTGACGCCTGGTGGAAGTATATTGCATGTGGTCATGGATGATGGCCGTATACTGTATTGCATATGGCGACGCTTGGAGGTCGTACATTGCATGTGGCGATGCATAATGGCCGTGCACATTCAAGTGGGGTCTAAAATGAAACCTGATCTACTGGCTGAACAAGTTTCTAAAACAAACAGTAGTAAAATAATGGTTATTAAATCATTTAATGATCCCTAAAATATGTGTCTATGTGGACATATAGACTATAGATCTGTGCGTGAACGTATCCAGCAAAGCAAAAGGGCGAGCTGTTAATACGAGCCGTACAGTAGGCTACTGACAAACGTTTACATGCTAGACTGGAATTCGAACTATTACAGGGCCGCTGCCACGGTTTCGGAGTCTGTCGCCTTGACCACTACGCTAACGTTTCGGAGTCTGTCGCCTTGACCACTACGCTAACGTTTCGGAGTCTGTCGCCTTGACCACTACGCTAACGTTTCGGAGTCTGTCGCCTTGTCCACTACGCTAACGTTTCGGAGTCTGTCGCCTTGACCACTACGCTAACGTTTCGGAGTCTGTCGCCTTGACCTCTACGCTAACGTTTCGGAGTCTGTCGCCTTGACCACTACGCTAACGTTTCGAAGTCTGTCGCCTTGACCACTACGCTAACGATTCACGCTCTTGTATCTTCAATAGCCAAAATCTTGTCATAGCTACATTTGGCATATGAAAATGGGATAGAAGTGTGATCATATTCATTCAAGCCATTTTCTCGTGAAAATTTTGCAAAATTTTGCCCACAAGCATAGTAAAAATCAGTTTCCTATATAAATAATTAAATTTTAAAATAATTATTAGTTTAAAGGACTTAAGTGTTTCACATCCAAAATACATTAAAACATAAAATTATATGAAACTTTAAAAATATTTCGTTTTAAACAGTCAACTCACCCAGAAATAAATCACTTTTTGAAGTTGCTGCTTCAAGGCATATCTGTACAACCTTGTTTAGGCCTAGTGTTCCTTTTCTATCCGTACCATAATGACGGTGGTTGCCCAAGGACACTTGTGAATCTCCGAGTTGAACGGTCGGCCTTCGCGCTGAGGCTCACAAAGACCGAGGCAGCCCGGGCTGTGGGCCTCAGGGCCGAGGGTTGAACGCCCCGGGCCCCGGGCCCAACGTGTCATTAGACCGGCGCAGCCCTCGACCGACCAATTACAGCTGGCCTTGTCCTCAGTTGCGAATCTACGGTCCACCACGCAGAGGCGAGCGATCCTGTTGGACTTAGGTTCTGATGTAGGAGTTATGACAATCAAACGAGGGCTCCAGTCACTGGCTTCTTCCTAACTACTCTCTCACCAATGACTACATAAACTACATTGTAGTTTAAGCAGTCATTGCTCTCACTAACTACTGAAATAGCAATACAATATGATAGCTAACTCTCAGTAAATTAATTACTACATGGAATAACTTTTCTCGGTTTCGAGCATCATATGCATTAGTCGTAATATAGTAAGTAATCTTATTAGAGTGGGCTCCAGTGACGTAACATTTGACGTTTTTACCGGCTTCCCCCTTAAGATGAATGAAAACGTTCAAGTACTGACCCCCCTTCAACTGATTGCCCAAAATCTTTGATTTATGGTTAGTTTTAAGGAACAAATAATACCTAACGATTTCAGATGGGAAGAATTTTTATATCACAAATACCGTAGTTCATCTATAAAAAATCGTAATTATTGAATATTTTGGAATGTTATTAGACTATTAATATTTGTGATATCGACATTTTGCTCACTGAAATTGCTAGGTAATTTTATTTTTATTTAAAATGAGCCATAAATCCACAATATTGTTAAGTATAATTAAAAGGCCAGTCAGTTTGTTTAGATGACTTGGAGTAATATTTCACCACTTCCCCCTACTGATAATCAGATCTGTATAACTCGTTTGCCTCTTTTCTACATTTTTAAGGTCAATCCAGTTGTTATTTATATCTAAATGGCCCTTTGATTTATTTTATTACTCTATATGTGTAATCTTCACTCAAATCTTTTAATCTCTGCTCTCAGGAAACCACATGTTAATAATCATATACAACATGAGTATTACTTTGACAGTTCCCTGGTTGATTATGAACAGCTGTTACAATTCTTTTGTTTTGATTTAAAACTCCATAAGCCCAATGTTAATTTTTTTAACTTTTAATTTTTGGTTTTTTACATTATTTGATTTTTCCTGGGGATGAGGCCTGTCTAGAACTTATTTTTATCCCAGAAATTAGTTATTTCGAACACTTGAAGGAAATCGTTGGAGCCGTTTTTGAGATCAGTGTCGCAAGCAAGCAAGCAAACCTTACTCATATTAGAGTATAGGATTATTAACATGTGGTTTCCTGAGAGCAGAGATTAAACGATTTGATATTGCAACAGATTCTCTTGTGTCCCTTTACAACATTGAAAATGCTCTACGTGGCTTTAACAATGATAACATAACTTTAGCAATTGCAAAATAAATAATTATTAAATATTCTAAAGAATTGTGGTACAATGGATTCCTGGCCATGTTGGAGTTCCGGGTGATGAAAAGGCGGATTGCCTAGCAAAATGTGCAGCTCACGATAATGCCTTAGTTGTAGAAAATAAGTTCCCTTTGCATATTCCGATATTTGTTTTGATATAAAGAATAAAATAAGAGCTAAATCTAATGAAATATTGCAATCTACAAACAAGGGGGAATGGTATAAAAAGACTCAAAGTACCTACCCGACCGTCTCATGGTTTGAATCAACCAATTTCAGTAGACATGACACCACTATGATCTGCAGACTTCTTTTTGGACACTGTTTTACAGCAGACCGACTTTTTTACTTAAAATAATTGATTCCCCACAATGCCTAAAATTTAATGCTGGAATTCATGAAAGTATTCAACACATATTTAAGGACTGCACTGCCTACTCGATACATCGAAATTATCTCTTAAGAAATGTTGAGAAGATGTAACTGTCATATAACTCCTGATTTACATGAAATTCTTAAAGAATACAACTCAAAATATGGTGTTACATCTTAGAATTTGTACACAAAATTAAGAAAATTATTTAAGTGGCCATAGGAAATTAGTTAAATTTTGGATTTGAATTTAATATTTGGACTTTATACATCAGAACTACTTATATAATAAAAATTAATTCAGTGTGTTTTCAAAATTATAGTGTTACGTCTTAGAATTTTTACATAAAATCGAGAAAATTATTTAAGTGACCATAAACCGAATGAAATCAATTAAATTTTGGAATTGTAATATAATAATTGATGTTCTTAGCTCTTAAGGCTTCATGTAATTTAATACAAAGCCTCTAATAAAAGATATAAAAAATATTTAAGCGAAGATTACCTATATAGAGTAATAAAATAAATCAAGGGACATTGAGCTATAAATAACAACTGGAGTGACCTTAAAAATGTAGAAAAGAGGCAAATGAGTTATACAAATCTGATTATCAGTAGGGGAAGTGGTGAAATATTACTCAAAGTCATCTAAACAAACTTGCTGGCCTTCCTCCGAGCAAAGCTCGCCCCCCTAGGTACTTATCAGTAAATATTTAATGACTGGCTTCCAAACAGACTGGAAAGGCTTATAGAACTTACGCCTGTTCCATTTCTCCACTTATTATATAGGCCTTTATTTGTTGGTCTCTTAGCATCTAAAATTTTAAGTGACTGTTTTTTCTGTTTCTAACTCCTAGTTCTACAAATATAAACATGAAAATAAAAGAACAAAGTTTGTCCTAAGGTGACAAATCACTATGCGGATTCCTTGTCACCAGTACAATAAAATGAATGCATCTGTGAGAAGAAATGACACGGATACTGTGATCGGATACAGGTCGGCGGTGTCAATATCCAGCGGCCAGTTCGTTCACCTAGAGGCAGAGGGTTATAGCCTTGGCAGGGGTTTCAAGACCTGTTGTAACTAAAGTATGTGGGATGTTTTAATCTTATACTCTAATACGACAATGTATGTCTGTTTCTTTGCTTGTTTGACAAATTTATCTCGTAACCCACCGCATGAATTTATTAAAACTTTTGAATTAGGGACTTTTGGATATAACAAATCACCAGTAAAAACCTCAACCCCAGGAATATTCATATTTCAGTAAACATCTCAGAAAAATTTTAAATGTTAAGATTTGGCTTATTGAGTTTCAAATTCAAACAAAATAATCATAACAACTTTGAATAAATTAACCAGTAACTGTCAGTAGTAGCGCTTACACAAGTGAAAACAAAGGATTTCTTGAAAGCAGTGACTAGAACCATTGAATACAAATTGCATCAAGAGTGGGCATCTTTTTCACCCACGAAACAAATCAAATATCACCGAATATGGCTCGGTCTCCCCGGTACTAATTTAAAAGTGATCAACATCAAATTGCACTACTTTTCCCCCCTAATATTGGTTACTCTGACAGAGATTCATTCTTGTAACCACTGCTAGCACGCTTTAATACTTGGCTAGGCGAGCCTATAAACGTTGAGAGACAGTTCCCTGTAAAATGTTCAGCCAAATTCTCTGGTTTTTTCAAAAGACACGGAATAGGTCTGTAGTTGACTGGGTATAGAATATTATTTTTTTGTATGTGTCAAAACCAATGGCCTTTTACATTTTTTTTATATAAAATGGTGAAAACCCTGATTTTATTACTAAATCTTAAACATTTCTGTCAGAAATTATCACTAATTAACGACCCAATGACAAATTCAGCTGGATCCAGTTTAAAAAAACACGCTAAGTCAGAAAAATCTATTTTGAACATTTGTCAACTCTTCTTCCCTCTCTCTGATCCATTATTGTTGGATCTACTCTACAAGGTCCTGGTTCGAAGTACCGCGGGGCCTCCACCCACCGGATTTTCTCCCATAAGGCTAATGTTAACTTTCAAAGCCCGACCCTCCTCAACGGATTATCAACAAACGTTAATTTTTGGTTCATTTTAAAAACCAAAAAATACCTAGCACTTTCACAGAATAGAATTTTGATATCACAAACAGTTCCCCCCATACAAACCCGTAAATATTATATGTTTTATAATGTTATTGAACAAATATTATTATATACATTGTCATTTTGTTAACTAAAATCGCCAGGTATTTTTATTCTCTTTAAAATGAGCCATGCAACAATATCGGATAATACATTGAGGAGGGGCGGGCTTTGAAAGGTAACATCGACCTTTTGGGGGTCGCAGATAGAAACGCCAAATGTTTCGTAATTGGAGCCACATTTAACTTATCATTCCTTATCAACTCAACACCGCCAAGAGCTCTGCTCTTTCAACACCAAAAGTAGCAACCCATCGAGTCTCGGATGTTGCCCAGCTACCGATGCTGCAAGACGTCGACACGGCGGGCCAGAGGACGTCCACCTGATATCCAGAGGCGGGTGAACGTCCCGCAGACGTCGATCCGCGGTTTTTGTCCTCAGTCTGCGACACCGCCAAGGACAGCATCGCAACGTTCCATCCTTTATTCCAGTCGTCACGCGGGATTGAAGAAATTGCAAGTCTAGTGCGACTGCCCGGTTACAGATCTGGTCTCGCTCTCACGACCGCTCGCGCTCCTCATCCTTTGTTGGAACCTCCCTTCTGTCGGCTTTTTGCGAGGTCGCGATTCGACGATCGTGGTTTTAATGTTTGAGTTGTAGATTGATTGAGATGCAAGTTGACTGACTGCTTAATTAAGTTATGGAAATTGGTAATGTTTATTTTGATCGAAGTAGTTTTATGCAAATGAAGTGTGAGTTTAATCATTGTTAGAAATTAGATCTTTAAGATTATGTGACACATAAGATTCAGGAAGCATGCTAAATAAACCTTTTTTACAGATACAGATACAAAGTTAATTTAAACGCAAATTAACGTTGATTTGTATGTGTATCCTTGGATGTTTACTAAGCTCGGGATACCTGTTGACTTTAAATACGACTCGTTTATTTGGAAGTTTATCATAGGACCTTTCACTAAGTATTACGTTTAGGAAAGAACGAAATAAGATTTTATGTTTAAAGTAATTCTTATTTTTTTACAGTTATAATCTAGATTGTTAAAGAGGTAGTAAATTTGATGATAGTACAGTGGGTTAAAACTATTGTATACAGCACATAGAAGTTCCAATTACTTGCCGAGGGCATTCCTCGCGATACGTCAAATTCCCAACAAGGGAACAAGGGTTATTTTTATATTCTATAAAATAACCAAATTCTTTGATTAGACCATAAACATACATTGAGCCCAGGTAGATTTCTTTATCAATATTCACGATGTTTCAATCGCCAAACCGATTTAATGTTCGATGGTGCATGCATTAAATACAATTTCTTAACCACCTCTAAAATTATCTTCTTAAATTGTTAGATATAAATCACAGTTTGTGGCTGTCAGCAATCTCTCTCGGCAGCGGACAAGTAGCAATTCACCGACCGTTAGAAGCATTAAGTGTGATTATCAGCGGATGAGTTGCCATAAGTCATGCTCGCTCAGTAGCGACGCAGCGGTCGTAATCTGCATCAGCACTCAGCAGAACTGTTGGCTGTTATCAGCTAACAGTGCCAACAACTCAGCGTCAGTGGCGGTTTGCAACTGGTTTGTGCCGTTATGCAGCATACTGCATGTCTCAAGTTTAGTTGTACCTGGGAATAATATTGAATAGAACAATCATCATCGTTGTGAAATAATTCTTAATGGATGATAAAAACTGACACATCGTATCTGAGTAAGCTGAGGTTTACTAAGAATTTAATTCCGGATGTTTAACAAAAGTTTTTACGCCTTTAAATATATTTTTGTTAGCTTAGTTTAGTCGATCCACTGTCTGAAATAGGACATTTCTACAACCCGTTTCTTAATGCAATGTTAATGTAAGATGACTTTCACAATTTATTACAATAAAAGTATCATAATCTAAAACATAATAAAGTTAGTATCAAAAAGCCAGGTATGTTTCGATTTACACTCTGATTTTACACTCCTCCTTCGGGGTAGATTCCAAATCCCTAAACGACATGAATGTTTTTTTTACTTTTGTTAATGATGGTAAATGCTTGCATGAACTAAAATACCCCCCGTCGCAGCAAACCTGCGTACTCAGCGAATTTCCAATGCATTTATATGTTTCTCACTACTACATAAAGCCACTTACCAAGTTTGACAAAAATACATTTATAAATAAGTGATTTATAACATTTTATTTATTCCCCATAAGATTAACATTAGGACTGAGTACGCAGGTTTGCTGCAATGAGGAAGATAAGAAATGATTTTTTATGCAATTATCAATATGACTGAACCAGGTGAAGCTATTTACCAAGTTTTATTAATTTATGTTCATAATTACGGGAGATATAAAACTTTACTTATTCTCCATAAGAATAACATTAGGGCTGAGTATGCAGGTTAGCTGCTACGGGGACAAAGAACAAAACATTTATTTTTTGTACAAATATCAATATACCAGTACAACGTGAAGCCACGTACCAAGTTTCATCAATATATATTCATAAATAATCGAGATATCAAATTTTATTTATTCTCCATAAGGATAACATTGGACAACGTACTGTGTTTAGCACTTTGAATATCTCTGCAACGGTTGGACGTAGAATCACAATTTAAACACCAAAATGATTGTTTTGTGGAGCTGAAGTGATTGGTAAAAGCAAATGTGAAATTAAAGTAAAATTAACTGAGGAAAAGCCAAAAACCTTTTTCCCATAAGATTAACATGGGAGATTTTATAAGCATGTTTTTTGGATTTTTTCCGCAACCACTTAACCTAGGTTAATAATTCAAAATACCATATTATTTGTTTTTTAAGCTCTATAACATGGTAAAAACCAAAATTAAGTGTTTTAAAAATTTTAGGGTGAAAAATGCAAAAAACTGATTTTTGGAAAATTTAAAACCCCCATAAACCCCCCTTCCCATGGTCCGATTTTTCTGGTTTTCGAACTTAAAGTCATAAATCTCAGTTTACACATTTGAGCCAAATTTCATCGAAATCGGACGTTTTTTACTCAAGTTATTGCATTCACGGACACACATATATATAAATATATATATATACATATATATACATATATATACATATATATAAATTTGAACGAATAGTGTTTTTGACATCTGGGGACCTTAAAACAAAAAGTTATCATGGTCTGGGGCTTAAGTCTTACCATGAAACCTACGGTAATAGCTTCTTCCCTATAGGGGAAATTCGCTAAAAAATCGGAATCTTGTTAATCTGAATCAACGAGCTTTATACATCTAGATTTCTCATCTGGGGTGAAAAAGTGAAGCCTATATGGTGGCCGCCATTTTCCCCTCTGCATAAACAAAACCTATGGTTAAATGAATGGGTTACGGAGGAGTTTGTATACGGGTTTGTTTATGGATTTAGGGAAAATGACGGCCATCATGAATGCTTTGCGTTTTCTTTGAGATTAACCTGTGTATGAGTGTTGTAGATGTATCAAACCTCCGCAACTCTATCAAACTTGTCTATTTCACTGATATACCCGCATAACCCGCTTATTCACTCCTAGGTCGTGGTGTAATAAGATGCAGCGGCGAGTGCATTCTCACCGGGAGGGCCCGCTATGGCTGGAGGGTTTCACAAGATGCATTACAATGCACCTTTTGTGCAACGAATGCATCGATCACGGTTGAGTCTCCCCTCTCCAGGACGCGCTCCACCGCAGACTGCAGATTGGAACCCCGCGATCGTCCCTCGTATGCTGCTGCGGTGCACAGTCATCAGTCGTCCTCTACAAAATACTACTTTATGTTTTCATTTAGACTTAGTATATTCAAACAACCAAATTTTTGTCTTAGATACAGAATGTAAATATAAATTCAAATTTGAAATTAACTAATGAACGCTTTATTAAGTAGATTACGTAATAGATTCAATGTCGTGGTAGGTTTTTTCAGTCTGCCCGTTTTCAGTAAAAATTAATATGTATATTTACTTCTAAACCATTATGCTAGGGAATAGGGTGGTAGAGGCAAACCTGTCCACTAAATCAACTCAGTTTCTGGACATTTGTTCAATTGTTTAACAGCAGTAGGAAACCCCTGTATTGCAATTCAAACTAGGTTGAGTTTGAAAGTTCACAAATAAACAATGGGCAATGTGGTATTAACTACAAATTTGTATTTTACGATTGGTTGTAATAGTTATAGTTACAACAAAATTGCTATTCTTTGAACAGCTGAAACTACAGTAGTAGAGTATGAAGCCTTGAGGGTTGCCCTTCGTCAAAATGTTGTTATACAAAGCAATACTGTAGCGTCCTCCGCGTGGGGATTTCGCAGGCATAGTTCCAGATGTGTTTATAGTTTTACATTATAATCAGCTGACTACCGAACTAAAATAACTCCATAAGATTAACATTGGAACTGTGAGAACCTATGGGGCTGAGCCCTAAAGGTAGATATGTTTCAAAAACCCAAAAGTCACATTTTGAAGGTAAGAGCTTATAGTCTAAGAGCCAATGACCCAAAAAGCCACACCATTTGCATACTTTTCTAATGCTGTATAACCAGTATGACTTAAAATTTCATTTCAGAAAATCAAAGTCTGGCAGCTTAATCGCGTTCCGAAAATGGGTAAATCTATGTATACAATGTTTATATATTTAATAAATAATCCCGTCCAGCATGTATAACGGGAGAACGGTTTGGTCTAAAGTCATCAAACAAAATTCTTCCTTACTAAAACGCATATGGGCAATCTATTAAAAATACGTTCATAAAAATCTATGTACAGAATGTTCCAAAACTGAAGGTCACGGGTTCGATTCTCAAAACGTTTTTATGTGAACATAGGGCAAATTATTCATAATTTTAAAGGTCTCGATAAAAGAAACGTTTTGGCGAAAACAAAATTCACTTATCTTTATCCGTTTTAAAATGGCGGCCATTGTTGTGTAAAATTTAAACATTCACAGATCACCCTGTATTTTCTAAACCACAACTTGTATCTTTTTTCAGACTCAAATCTCTTACTCGTGATAAACTCAGCTTTAATCTGGTATGCTATATGATTGGGTTTTTTTACAAATTTAAATGTCAATAACATAGTTTTTTTAATGCTTAAATACTGTACCCAAAATTAAAAAAGTCAAATAGTAGTGTATGTCAAAAAGCATATCATTGAAAAGGTCTTGTAAATTCTAGAAACTTTCTAATTTACACCAATCTTTTATCTCTTTTAGTTTGTTTGCAATCAGCAAAAAATCTTATTTTCCCATATGAAATGCATGTTAATTGTACAAATGAATGTGGCCACAGAATACATGCACGTGTTATGCAAATTAAAATTTATTTAAAAATATATATTCCAGCCAAGTGAACAAGATAAAGTGGGCTGTGAGTGTTTCATAGATGAATTGTCTAGGCAAACTCTCGTGTAATGTCTTGCTTTACTTAGGAATTTACTTGTAATCATGGGGATATAAAGGCGAAAATTGATAATTTTGGTCATTTTTCATTAATATTTTATTGTTTCCGTGTTGCAATCGATTCAAAATAAATATTAAAATAATTCAAGTCTAAGAAAAAATCTAAGAAAAATGTTTTCACTTTGAAAGAAATACCAAAAAATTCTCCATGCACTGAATATCAAAAACTGAAAGTTTCAAATTTGAGAAACAGTAAATTAAAACGCACAATGAAGTATTGATCAATAGTTCTTGCGAAGTCAACTGATACAATGACTTTTAAATCGTATATGACATTAAGTACGCTTTACAATCTGACGTCACATTTCAAACCTCAAACTCTCGAGGTGATGAAACGTTCGCCCACCCTGATCGCAAGTGTTGTTTATACAGTTGCCTCATTCGACAATTCCTCTGTCACATTCCCCAGGACCTTCACTCCGCCTCTCCGCGACGGTCGAGGGCGAAGCCCCAACACCAGGCCCGGGCCCGCCGTGTGCGCGGGCGGGGCCTTGGCAGGAAAGGCCAGCCGGGCCCACGTACCCTGTTATTTGGTGGATGTTCCTTGCACGATCACTTGAGAAATTCATGAGCTCGCTGATGTTCTTGTCGTGCTAATATCTCGAGGTTCCAGCAGATTTTTGATTATTACATGATGATTTCGATTCTTTGATTACTTTGAAACTTGCACGATAGTCGAAAATACCTTTGATTATACTCTTTAGGAAATAAATAACGCAGTAAAGTAAATTATAGTATAGTATATTATAGTTTTAGATTAAAAACAACTAAATTAAAAAAACTATTTTACAGTTTCCTTTCCGGCTGTGTTGAGGTAATTATCTTAATCAGTTGACCAAGACAACACACGTTATTCGTCTAAAAACTGATGTCAACGGATGTTGATGATTTTGGTCTTGTGGTTTTAATGTACCTGAAAGGATACTCCGAGCGTGATCCTTCACGAAGCTTTGCTCGGTTTCAAGCAATAGGTGGTGTTCAAGTTGTTAAGTCTGTAAACCAACGACAACGAAACACCTGCACACATATATTACAGAATACGATCCTAAAAGTCATAAATAACTACAGAGGGGGAGACCAGGGAGGCATCATTTTTTATTAAAAAGATAAATTACATACGCTTCGTTATTTCATTAAAAAGTGCACATCAACCATTGTTTCTATAAAAGATTGTACTAAATATATTAAAATCCTGTGCACAAGATTATTGTGAGTTGTGTAAATTCGTTGGGGTATTATTAAGTTAATATAAAATCACCACATGTAAGATTTTTAATCTCTAAAATCATAATCGTTACTCTGTCAGACTATCCAAATCTCTAAAAACATTGGTTATAGAATGGTTTATTTCCTAACTATCCTGTCAAAAGATCGATAACCTAAGTCACTATATAATATAATACTTATAGTCATGTTATCCATAATATATAGGCTTTCATAACCGTGGTAGTGAGTGGCGGCAGCGGGACGACCTGATAGAGATGTTCACCGCCCCGCCGCCAACGCCAGCGTCCGCGGGTTTACGACCTGCCGGGCGATATTACGCGTCCACTGTTCGGCTCCTGCGACCGCAAAACCACATGTTAATGTTAAGATGATCTGACGTTAGCTGAATGTGAATGACGTAGGAATTTATGGTTTGCATGGTAAAACTCTTGTTTCAATCGTGGTTTAAAAGGAGCATCACCCATATTGTTAGAAATACTTATTTTTAATGTATGCTAGATTGTTGCATTGGTTTTGTAAAGAAACATTTTGCAAAATCTGGCCTGAAGCTTTGAAGTTAAATGTGTCATCGTTGCAGTTGACATTCTACCGTCGCTTGTCACCAGGAGCGAGAGACCAAACTATGGACGAGACCAGAGAGGGGAGATGCAAAACGGCATATGAAGTTCATAATGCTTTATGTTATTCCAAAGACAAGAAATAATTTGTCTTGTCTTTGGTTATTCAGACTACTCATTACCAGCACACTACCTCACACTGTATGAGAAAAACACATCATTCGCCGGCAATAAGCTGCTATCTACTACCCGCCCAAACGGAGATTCTCACTGGAAAGCAACTGAAGGAATCGCTGAATGATTAGCTGACAGAAAGACCCTTCTACACACTAGAATAATATCTACATTGGACCTAGAAGAATTTGAATGTGTCTATTTTAACTTACTATTATTGTAAACTGACACTGTGTACATTTATTTAAGAAATTGTTTTAAAGAGTTTCTGATTCTGATGCTTTACTTACTGTTTCTGTCGTCTTATTGATATTATTTCACAGTGTTTTTACAATAGATAACAATGAGAAAATAGGAACATCTAATATTTCTTATTTGATTTTACAGGATATAATTAAACATGAGTTGCATCACTACAGATATTCATTTACACTTACACTTAACACTGTACGAGATATTATACCAATATAGATAAATATTGGTATTACATACCAACGTGCATAATTAATAATGCAATAAATAATGTGCATAATTTATGTACATTAAAAACATTATTCAAGGAAAAGTATTTTAACCAGTACATATCCAATGATAACTTTATAGAATGGTTACCGGTAAATCATCCTACAATTATTAATATAGTCGATTTTTATGTGACATTATTCCATTTATTAAAAATAAAAATAAAAAAATATTTATTATTCTAAGAAAGCATGACCAGTTGTAAAGATGATCGCATAAAAGTAACAATAAAACTTATTCACTCGGATGTTGACAACATTCATGAGTCGGGACAATTAGCGAGTGATAACGTAAAGTAATCCTTAAAACGTCAATTGGAAATTTAACTAAACTATGATGGTGTATCTCTAATCCACCAGGATACAGGAGAATGGTACAACAGGAAGATAATTGCAACCGATTTATAGAAATAATTCAGGATGAGCTTAGAATTTAGAATTTTAAACAGTGGTGCACTTTTACACAGCCTCTATCCTGAGTCGGAAGTCTCGTGTTTTCGGGCCGACCCTCATTAGTAAGCAATCCGATGTTGACACGGAGGGCCGGACCCTCCCGGGGGGAGGGGTGGGGGGCAAAAAAAGCCCGCCTGTTGCAACGGCCTCCTTTCAAATAGTTTTCAAGGCCAACGTCTAAAACTGCCCTTCCAGCCACAGGCAGTTGGTCTTTTTCGGAAGGCAGCCAAGGAAATGAAAATGTTTCAAATGAATTGGGATCATACCCACAAGAAAAGATCCCATAAAGAAGGTTATCCCATAAAAGGTCTAATATGGACATACCATATTATTCGGTTTAATATGGAATAGTCTAATAAATATAACCCTAATTAAGTTTTAAGTTAAGGGATGGAAAGCAATCGATAGCATGAAAAGGTTATGTAATTAAATAGTTTAATTACGGGATCATATAGTAACATTCCTGTATAAGCTTAGAACGTTGTTTCGGGTTAGTTTGAATTGAATACGGGCAATCGAAGTTTTGGAGAAAAAGACCCATTGTGTTTTGTAGAAGTGATAAATAATCACACAGGTATTTTCGCACATCACGTAACTGTACATGATGTTGATATATTACGTTGTTTTAATTTCCTGCTGAATACTACATTATTTGTGTTAGTCTCCTCGTTTTCTCCGGGCCTGATTGTCCGCCGGCATTGTGGTCTCGGGTCGGCGCGGTGTCGGGGATGCCGATCACGTATGCAGTACAGTCACTTCCAATCACCGACGCTCTGCACCTGTACAGTCTCACTTAGTCATCAACACACTGTACCAAATTTGAGGATTTCAAAACCAAGTGGCTTTGGTTTTGGACCTTTGCAGCTGTTTTAATAATTTTTAATAAAAAGTCCATTAATTACATACACTCGCGTATTTTTGTTTTGAACCATTGCAGAATAAAACTTTGTTTTACCTAGTACTTGCTGATGGATATCGTCTCGTTTGTGATAAGGAAATTCGTCGCTTAGATCACTCAACTATCCAAAGATTGGTTTATGTTATGTCGTTATGCGTTTGTATTTTAAGAATTTGGAAACGAATTTCAGAACTTACTTGTCGGATGTGTTGATTGAAGGAGAACATAATATATGATAGAAGTTATCAGGGAGGGGTTATAAATAATGTGTATGAAGTACTTCAAACTAATTAGTAGGCTATACTTCCAATTCCAATACAAAACTGTTCGAATGCTACAAGTCTTCATTACCTGACGCCAACTTAGAGTTTTTTTCCCATAAGGCCGAGATGTTAATTCCTCCGTATTACCTTCGTACTACTGAGGTACCTAGGTACTCCTCAGCCTAACGTCACAAAACATCCGTTTAGTTGTCAAAATAAAGGGGTGTTGTGGTTCTCAAGGTAGTTCAGCTTTTGATTTTCTTAATTTGAACATTCAGATTTTAAAATCAATAATTGTTAAATTTTCACTGGTGTTGCTGTATTCTCATTCATTTAAAAATAATTTCTAAATTCTAAAATGTAATTCACTAGAGAACGACGAAATCTTTAATTTTGCTCCCAAACGAACTGGATGTGACGATCGCGTGATGAGTGACCGAGCCACAAAATTAACATTGGTCTTATGGAAAAAAACTCTTATGGCGTAGGGAAACTTCCGGTGATGAAGACAGACCAATTAACCCCCAGTTACTCCAACTTTAAATCTCAAGAAGTAAATATCGAACTATTGTAAATTTAAAATTTCAAATGGTACAGTTAAATTAATCCTTGGATTTCCTAGTAACTTACAAGGTATTTAAATGCTATTTTTAGCACTTTTATCCTTGACATTCAAAGCCAGTTTTGTTGCATACTATGTGAAGTAAAATTGTAAAATAAGTAAAATAAGACTTTTTTGCCTTACATCAACTACTGTATACGATTTCAGTGCGACGTGGCACTGAATATTATTCAGTCCCCTTGTGAACCTCATCCGCGAAACACGAGAGGAACCGCAGACCGCTGTCCAGGATTTTGTTAATTGGCCCCTCGGAATGTTCGGCCTTGCGTGTGTCCAGCGCTTGCTCAACCGACGGTGGTTTCTGAAGAATTCTAAAAAGGTTTGGTTTATATTGGGCAACAGAGTTTTACTTCAGAGACTGATGTTCTAATTGCAAAGATTACAAAGCAAATAATTTAATATGTGTCGTATAAATTTGCGTCTGTAATGATTTACAGCAGTCTCAATATCAGAGGGAAAAGGGAAAGAGTCTCTCCTAAATTTAGGAGATGTTATAAGTTGTTTTTTTATTTATCTATATTATTAAAAGAATTTCTTGATTCTTGTTAAGCGATTTTTTACTCCTCAAATGATTTATTTTGTGTACATGTATGGTATCAATGAAAAGCTCTTACGCTCTAGATTTGCCTTTTGAGGTTTTGAAAACCACCACATTCAGAGTTCCTCATAGGCTTTCAAAGTTCCTATGTTAATCTTATGGAGTTATATTTTAGTTCGTTAGTCAGCTTATTACAATCTAAATACAATTTCAAAACGTCTGGATCTATGCCTGCTAGCCTACTAGATCTCCGTACGGAAAACGGGACATCAGCTAGTTAATGTTAGAGGCAAAGGGGTTTTTATACTTCTTTGGACCTTGATTATTGCTGTTCTATTTAATATAACCACAGATAAGAACGAAGATAACGCACGTTTAGCAATCAAACCAAATTCATCATGAGTCATGAACACCCAGTGAACAGGTAGCACACTTTGAAATGGTCAATAAAATCACATTCCAGGTCTAAAATCAAGAACGATAATCTAAAAAGCACAAATTAAATAATGAAGTTTGTTTTCCGATCCTTGTATTTGAGCTTGCCAACTGTAAGTGAGAACCCCAACCGGGAATCGTCTAGTAGGTACTACGGTACTACTGTTATAGTTATGTTATCTTGTGAACTGCAAGCTGCACTCGGAGCTGTGTAGGGCGGTGTAGTGCGATATTCGGCGGCCTTGGGGCGGACGGCAGGTGTGGGGGACAAAGAACACCCGCCAAGTCCCGCCACGGCCCTGCTCTTACCTGGCCCGGGCCGCAGCGTTGCACCACGTGGTCGTTAGCTGTTAGCTTATGTAGCTTAGAGACAAATTGGTTTATTCCAAACTGTTTCAAGGGGGGTGTAATATGTATCAGGTAGAAAACCATACAAAAACTTAGACCAATGTATTTTTCAACTATGTATTTGTGTGTGCTTCTGCTATGGCGTTCATTTGATTTGAATGCTGGTTTGTATTACTATATGCCATGTTGAGCCTAAGAACACTCGTCTGCTGTAGGCTAAATATGATCACGCAGTTTCAGTTTGTAGAATAAATTAAAATATCTACCACATGTGTCGAAAACATTACTGGGTTTATCTCCGAGAATATATGTGTTTGAGTGACCGTTGCTTATTATAAATGCACACATATACAGACTCCAGGACCGGCAATATATTATTATAGCACTAGCTATTCTCGCCGGTCTGCACAGACACCACAATTATATTATATTACTAGCTGATAGCCGCAGGCTTCGCCCCGCAAAATATTTATAAAAACTATTACAGTTGTGTGTGCTGCATTCTGTAGTTGGCCCGTGGATCTACTACGAATCAAGATCAGCTGTTTGTATTTTCATCAGCTCAAACAAAATTGAATGTCTATAAGGAATACATGGGAACTTTGTCGGGGTCTGTGGCGGAGCCTTAAGGTCAGATCAGGATGAAAACCATTTAGTTTTCCTATTTTATGCCTAAAGAATCAGTGTACACAATTTCAGCTCTCTACCTACATCGGAAGGTGGAGAATTAGTGATGAGGTAGTAAGTCAGTCAGTCAGCCAGGGATTTGCCTTTGATAGCTATAGATAATATGTTATATTGAATCAGTAGCAAATGTATAACATTCTGTAACATTCACGAAATTCTATTTTGATAAACGCTTAAAATCTATTGGTAAATTATAGCTGAAAAATCTTTAAAATAGTTTGATAAGTGAAAATATGTTCTTATTTAAAACAATTGTTGAATGCAATGAATCGGAGGACTCAAGATTATTATTATTAGCAGCCATACATGATATTGCTTTGTGGTTTGAAAATATACGCTCCATGTAATAAATCATAACTAATCAAGTATAGCCCCTTGTCAACTGCTAAAGCCTGTTCAAACTATTTAAGATCCTAAAACTGTGCTAAGTCTAACTGAATTATGCAAGTCACTCTGGAGAATTAAACGAGCGGATTCACTGAAGGCGCGAGGCTAATCTGTATCACCGCTTACCTGGGTCGTTGAAAACCATAATTTTACTCTTCAACAAAATCAGAATTTGTCCAGTATTTATAAACAAATGTACCCATCTCTTCAACGCTTCAGTTTATTGTTCAATACACACTTCCGAGGGGGCTCCAGTCTTCTGCGTCTACCGTCTTCTCCCATAAGACCAATGTTAACTTTCAAAGTCAGCCCCTCCTCAGCGGGTTGTCCAAAATGGATTATTTATGGTTCGTTTTAAAATATATCTAGCGATTTCAGTAAGCAGAATTCCATTATCATAAATAGTTCGTGCATACAAAAATCGTAAATATTGAATATTTTGGAACTTTATTGATCGATTATTATTTACGATATCGAAATTCTGCTTACTGAAATCGCTAGGTATATTTTTGCTCTTTAAAATTACCATAAATCAACGATATCGGATAATCCGTTGAGGAGGAACGTGCTTTGAAAGTTAACATTGGCCTTATGGGCGGAGCAGGTAGAAACGCGAAAAGTTTAGTGACTGGAGCACCCTCTTAACTCTCGAAAGAATAATGGACTAAGGGGAATCTTATTTCAGGAAATTTCAAAGAGATTGGCCAAGACCTAGACTGCGGGTGAAGCAACTGGCGCGAGGGGAGCGCGAGTAGGGGAGGGTGACCGGTGGCTGTAACGGCCCCTACCTAGCCCAACATCCCCGTGCGTTGCAACATACCGTCTGCCGTGGCGTCGTCTCCACCTTGAACACTGTACCTTCGTGGGAACTCATTTGTCTTGATATAAAAGATCTTCTGTAGAGGGTCTGACTGCAAACTTCTCGAGTGCAAAAATCTCGAGGGATCAACGAATACCCTCGTCGCAGCAAACCTGCGTACTCAGCGAATTTCAAATGCATAATATATGTCTTAATACCACATAAAGCCGAATACCAAGTTTCATAAAAATATATTCACATATAAGCGATTTTAATTATTCTCTATAACAATAACATTGGTAATGAGTACGTAGGTTTGCTGAAATAAGGAAAACAAACAATTGGTTTTTATGAAAATATAAATAGAATCTAACTAGGCGAAGCCACATACCAAGTTTCATCAATATTCAATCATAAATAAGCGCTATATAACATTTTAGTGATTCTCCATAAGGATAACATGGGGGCTGAGTAAGTAGGGTTGCTGCAACAAGGAAGAAAAAATGGGTTTTTATGCAACTATCAATATAACTCAATCAAGTGAAGCTATATACCAAGTTGTATTAATTAATGTTCATAATTAAGGGAGTCAATACATTTGACTTATTCTCCTTAAGAATAACATGGGGCTGAGTACGCAGGTTTGCTGCTAAGGGAATAATCACCAAAAACTAAATTTGTGTGCAAATATCAATTTACCAGTACTATGTGAAGCCACATACCAAGTTTCATCAACATACATTAATAAATAATCGAGATATCAAATTTTATTTATCCTCCATAAGGATAACATTGGACAACGTACTGTGTTTAGCACTTTGAATATCTCTGCAACGGTTGGGCGTAGAATCAAAATTTAAACACCAAAATGATTGTTTTGTGGAACTGAACAGATTGGTAAAAGCAAATGTGAAGTTTACATTAAAATAAACTGAGGAAAAGCCAAAAACTGTTTTCCCATAAGATTAACATGGAAGATTTTATGAGTAGGTTTTTTGGATTTTCTCCGCAACCACTTAACCTAGGTTAATAATTCAAAATACTATATTATTTGTTATTTTAAGCTCTATAACATGGTCAAAACCAAAATTAAGTTTTTTTAAAAATTTTAGGGTAAAAAATGCAAAAAACTGATTTTTGGAAAATGTAAAAACCCCATAAACCCCCCTTCCCTTAGTCCGATTTTTCTGGTTTTCGAACTTAAAGTCATGAATGTCATTTTACACATTTGAGCCAAATTTCATAGAAATCGGACGTTTTTTACTCAAGTTATCGCATTCACGGACATATATATATATATGTATATATATAAAGCAGATGTGTTTTTGTCATCTGGGGACCTCAAAACAAATAGTTATCATGGTCTGGGGCTTAAGTCTTACCATGAGACCTACGGTAATAGCTTCTTCTCTATAGGGGAAATTCGCTAAAAATATGTGGTTAGATTATCGCTTGGAGGGGGATGGGCGGTACTTGAAATAAGTTATTACCATTAACAATAAAAAAATATCAGTTCGTCGTTTACATAATTAGCTTGAGGATGACATTATTTTACGGTGTACAATTTCATTGCGTTAAAGACTTTTGTAAATACAAATGGTTGGTTGGAAAATATTTACCTTGATAAAAGTCACTCTAAAAGTGATGATAGAGCCTAAAAAGATAACCCTGATTACAGCAATGTTACATCTGAGTTCCAATTATTTTAACATAAATTATTATTCTGTTGTTATTAAAACTATGTAAAAAATACACCCTCTTGAAGAGAGTGAATAAATACTACCGGTTATTTTATTAAATATTAATTGCAAGCTGAGTTTTTCAGTGCATCCCACTTTATTAACATATCATTGCGTATGCAGGCTCATATTTCGTAGGTCTTAAACGGAGATCAGTAATATATTTATTACTGTATCTCACACTCAAGGATGAGTTTGAGAACTAGTCGCGAATACTAATGTGGAGCTCAATACGTTTATAGTGTTCAACTTGTGGAACAAAGTGAGGCTGGATAGCGGTGGGAACAGCTCAGCTCCGACGCGCGCACGCGCATGTGCAGACACTCGCATTACGCGGGCGCGCGGCCAGGAGAACGATCCGCTCACCTTGAGCTGGTAGAAGGTCATTAACGTAAGCCACAAAAAGAGAACGGCAGAGACGCGCCTCCATGGAGGCGGGACCGCTGCGGAACTGTTCTCAGGAGCTGATCGAGCTGGTGAGTCGGTCGCTGCGACTGATCGTAATATGTATCTTATAGCTGAAGTAGTTCAAACTCTAACATCCCGCATCGAGGTTGCACTTTTTACCTTTTTTACTCTTTAGATAAGACTACAGAGACGATTTATCATTCGTAAAGCTGTTTACAATTCAACAGTAAGGTACTTTAATCTTTTTTTTGGTGGTCACCACCGGCTATAGTCACAAACTGTGAGCTAAAGATTTGTGTACCTCTGCACAAAGACTGAATAGTACAATAGTTTAGAACGAGTTTGAGCTGTGGAGTGTTTTGCCAAAAATAGCTCATGGCAGATATATGTTAAAGTCGTTTCTCTCCAGAAGGTGAAGGAGGTCAAGCTTGCAGTTAAGAATAGTAAAGTTAAACACATCTTGATAAAAGCGTTTCTCTCAATAACACTCATTGAACAAACTGAAGAGAGGCAAGAGGCAAGGTGAGCAATGCTGCAATACCACTTCTTGAAAATCCAAGGCTTGCTAGAGTAGTGAAGGGTCTTGCTAAAGGTCTTTGGAGCACTTGTGTTCCCATCATCCACATTTAACGTATTTGGATCATTTCAACCAAGTGTTTTTGTATTTAATTGAGGCAGCAGCACTGCAGAGGAGAATACCAAAATGAATAGTATTTGAGATAATATGAGTTAGAGAGTGGCATAGATTTGAACGATCAATCCGAACGACGGTTAAGAATAGGTAACTACAGAAAATACTATATTTTGTTGTAAATACTGATTTGAGTTCTTTACTTATATGAGCTGATTCAGTTAGAATCTAATAGAAATGTTAACTCGGAGCCTTTTGGATAAGCCTTACTTGTTTCTCAACATTGTGATTTAAGGTTCATTGGCCAAGTTATCGGATACTTTAAGCTGCACCTTATAAGGGTGGGTATAATTAATTCAATATATTATTGCTTCAGTTTATTAGTTCAGTTAACTTGCTAACACATGATTTCGGTTCAGAATATAAGCGTTTAATCAAATTGCACAACGGTGTACCTAAATTTTCTTCGAATCTCTGAGCTGATCACTGACCTAGTTCTTTTCAAACGATTCAGTGAACGACTCCCGGACGGCCATGCACCTGTCTAGTGTCTACTGTACTCTTGGCCAATAGTTTTTGTTCCGTTGCCAATTCGGGCGCGGAGAACGGTCTATTGTCTGACTGTCCGGCTGTCTCCGTACAACGCTCACAATGCACTTGTTGATTGCTTACTTTGTATGGACCGCTACTAATGGTCAGCACCTAAAGTAGAAACAATGTTGTTGAACTATGTATACAGGGTTAGTCATAAGTGAGGGTTAGTCATATCGCCTCTTAACGAATAGTAATAGGGAAAACATAGCACACATGTATAGAAAAGAAAAATGTACTTTTTGGTCAGTATCTTAACTTTGCCCGTGCTCCAAAATAGGAAATTTAAGGGGTAGCCATAATTTTTTTCTAGGAAAAATCCCATTGAGCGATACGTCATTTTGAAGGTCTTTATGGAAGAAGAACAGCAAAAACTACAGGTTTTTGTCTCAAGCCAGTTCAAAATGGCACTCAATTAAAATTGTCATCGAATGATGAGCATTTAGATAAACTACTAAGGTTGTGATACTGACCAAAAAGTACATATTTCTTATTTTTACAGGTGTGCTAGGTTTTGTTTTCCTATTGCTATTTGTTTGGAATAATATCATAAGCAAAACCTCTTTAGTTAATTAGAAAGTAAAGGTTGCTGCCTATGAAGATAAAATGGTGTTTAAAAACTAAAGTTTTAGCGTATATCTTTGTGTATATTTTAAATTCTTGTTTGAAATCATTTTAAAGTTTCCGTTAGTAAGGCAGTTTTATTCCTAAACTCGGAGTAGTGGAGAAACAGGAAAGAGGCCCCACAATCGGCGCTTTTTCCCCATGTTATTCTTATGGGGAGCCGTTTTTGCACCGACACCAGCTCCCGCCCATAGAGCTCCCGCCCGCTGGTCTATATTAAATATACCCCTGCCATAAATATATTGTCCCTCCTCTTTTTAAAAACTCTGGTGTTTTAATCCCAACTGTCGCCAAAACTTGGTGTTTTAATCCCAACTATTACGGTCGAACTGTCAACTGATTAAAACATCCGCCACACGCACATCCGCCGCTTTCACGCGCAACACCATTCATCGACACTCTCCCGAGAGCGAAAGTGCGCTTGCGACACATTAACACACTAATGGATTGTTGCGTGACACTTTGACCAGACTTTCCACTTACCAGTAATTTCCTGGAAATCCTCTCAATGTGAGGTAATTTCCAAATTGTAAATCGAGGTGTATATAAGGAGCCACCAACACCGCTGTTCTACACCAGTGACCTCGACCACCGGACGCCACCACACCCCAGTGACCGCGACCACCGGACGTCACCACACTTGTCACCACCCACATGACATCACCGGCTCACCGCACCTCCACGCCACCGGCTCCTAGGACTCTGTGAGTGTTAGCAACGGTGTGATGTCTTTAGGGACAACTGTTAATCCATAATTGAAATAGCCTAATATTTGTAAATCTCCAATTCACCATTTCCAAACGTGTATTAATACCTAAAATGTGTATGTAAAAAATAATATTGCACCACCAAATTGGAAATTTTTTTAATTTTTGCAGTAATTAAACTGCAAAAATGTCTTATTTTAGAGTTAAAAAATATGTTTTTATTATTTAAAAAAGATAAAATTTTAAAATTTTCAACCAAGGATATATATAGAAGCTCCTAAATCACCACCCTCATTCCAACAAAAAATGTTGACCTGTGCACAGTGCTCCACGTCTTGCTCCAAAAAAAGCAATTTAATCAGACACTATCGTAACATTCACAAAATTATTCCTAATGTTTGTAAAATATGTCATCAAATATTTGATAATACAAATTTTAAAATTCACATGCTAGAAAAACATAATACTTGTGATGTGTGTAAGAGAGTCGTCACTCGGAACAAGAAACGACACTACCTACGATGTGACAAACAACCTTACAAGTTGTATAGTTTTAACGGTGAATCAGCGGAAGTATTAGACACTCTCCAATCTTGTCCTCTACCCATCAAATGGATTCTTATTAGGAGAGTAAAATTCATCAAACACTCAGTGGACAATAATGGTGATTTAATTATTGACAAAGAATGTATTGCTGATTTTCGAAGTTTAACTAATTTATCAATTGAGAAAGCACAGCTAAAGACTCAAATTGAAAATTCACTTTTAAAAATCGATACCTCCATGCACAAGTATCAAGCTCAAGGCAGTGGATGGATATATGACCGCACTAAATACTGGCAGCTGCATGTTTACAAATATAAGCCCCTAACTCCCAAATCATACATTCCCACGCCAGAAAATATAAAATCAAAACACGCTGTTTTAAATATTAAAAACACCGATAATAAATGTTTCACCTGGAGTGTTTTAGCAAGCCTAAGACCAAGGAATAGTAAACATGCAAATCGAGTATTTTACTACGAACCCTATGAGGGCCAGTTGAATATGACAAACATAAAATATCCAGTAAAAATATCCGACATTGATAAATTTGAAAAACAAAACAACATAAGTGTTAACGTATATGGAATTGAAGGAAAAACAATATATCCACTGAGAATAACTAAACTAAATAGCAATACTCACGTCAACTTGCTTCTTCTACAAGAAGCTCGGAAATCACATTACTGTTTAATTCGTGATTTTGACAAGTTAATGTTGCGGTCTACAAAATACAATAGTAAGAAATATTTTTGCAAGTTCTGTTTGCAACATTTTGGCACCAAAGATATATTGGAACGTCACACAACATATTGTAAAACCTTTGATGCCCAAAGAGTACAAATGTCTGAAAAAGATACACTACAATTTACGAATTACAAATATCAACTTAAAGCTCCCTTTGTGATTTATGCAGATTTCGAATGTTTTATAAACGGCGGCAAACACACGCCTTCTGGATTTGCTTATGTTGTGGTGAGAGACTCTAAAATTATTTACGAAGAGTTGTACAGCGGTGAAAATGTGATGGATGTATTTTTCGAAAAGTTATTTAAAACTTATGACTTTATTAAAAGTCAGATGGAAGTATATGTTCCCCTTGTAATGACTCCAAAGCAAGAGGCATCCTTCAAAAACTCTACACGCTGCCACATATGCCAACAGCTGTTACTGGGTGATAAAGTGCGCGACCATTGCCATCTAACAGGCAAATTCCGAGGACCCTCCCACAACGCTTGCAATTTAAACTATAAAGTAACCAAGAAAATTCCAATATTCTTCCACAACCTTAAAAACTATGATGGTCATTTAATAATGCAACACTTGGGAAAACTCAATCGCAAATTGAATTGCATAGCCAAGGACATGGAAAAATATATATCGTTCTCTGTTGATGATTTGGTATTTTTGGATTCCTACAACTTTCTGTCTCTTCCCTTAAGCAAATTAGCTTCCAATTTAAATACATTTAGATTTATAGACAATCCACTACTACAACGCAAGGGCGAATTTCCATACGAATACATGACAGGACCAGAAAAGTTTTTAGAGACCCTACCACCCATAGAGGCATTTTACAGCAGCCTAACTAAAGAATGTATATCTCCTGCGCAATATGAACATGCTAAAAACGTATGGAATCATTTTAATATAAAGAATTTAAAAGAATATCACGATTTATACCTTAAAACAGATGTGTTGTTATTGGCTGATGTGTTTGAGACATTTAGGGACTTGAGTTTAAAGGATTATAAACTCGACCCCGTCCACACGTACTCATTGCCTGGGCTATCATGGGAGGCGTGCCTTAGAATGACTGGCATAAAATTACAGTTATTTAGTGACATTGACATGCATTTGTTTATAGAACACGCCATTAGAGGCGGTGTAAGCATGATTTCCACGCGCTATGCTAAAGCCAACAATAAGTACATGGGCGAACATTATGACCCAAATCAAGAAAGCACCTATCTTGTATACTTAGACTGCAACTCGCTATACTCTACAGCAATGTGCGAGTCGTTGCCCGTTGATGGCTTTAGATGGACAAACGAGAAAGATTATAAAGCCAACAAAAATGAAAACTTTGGATTTATTTTGGAAGTTGATTTAAAATACGATAAAAGTTTACACGATTTGCACAACGACTACCCGCTCGCACCAGAAAAAATGAATGGAAAATTAATACCAAACTTAAATGACAAAACCAAATATATTCTACATTATAAAGCACTAAAAAAATACGAAGAACTGGGTTTGGTAGTTACAAAATACCACAGAATCTTAAAATTCAGACAATCAAAATGGCTCGCACCCTATATTAATTTTAATATTGAAAAGCGACAAAAAGCTGAACATGATTTTGAAAAAGACTTTTACAAACTGTTAAATAACAGTCTCTTTGGTCGAACAATTATGAACCAACGCAAGTTTCGTGATATACATCTTGTAGATGAGTCTATGTTAACAAAGTATGTTACAAAGCCAAGATTTGACTGCAGCAAAAAGTTCGATAACAACTTGCATGCTGTGCATTTAAATAAATTAATTGTAAAGTTTGATAAACCAATATATTTAGGAATGACCATTTTGGATATCAGCAAAGTAATCATGTATGATTTCCACTATAATTATATGTCAAAATTTAAGAATAAAAAGTTCTTAATGACAGACACGGATTCTCTGATGTATTCTATAGTAACAGAGGACTTTTACAAGGAAATACAAAGCGACTTGGACCGTTTTGACACCTCTGCATACAGTAAAGACCATTTCTTATACTCTGATAAAAACAAAAAAGTTACGGGCAAGTTTAAAGATGAATTAAATGGTCAAATTATGTATGAATATTGTGGTTTAAGGCCAAAATTATACTCTTTCATTCCTCTACAGTGGTTATACGAAAAAGAAAAGCAAAATGAGCTAGAGGTTAAGAAGGCAAAAGGAGCTGACGGCGCTACAGTTAAACATCTCTTAAGACACCAACACTACTTACACTGTCTTGCAACTGGAGAAGATTACTACGAGAATGTTACAAGAATTAAATCCACAAACCACCGTCTGCAAACATTAACGATGAACAAAAAGGTACTCTCTTTTGATGACGACAAGAGGTTTATTGTGGATGGCATCAACACCCTTGCCCTTGGTCACTATAAAATTGGTCAAACATAAATCTGTATTTGCCATTATTCTTTGGCCTTTCCTTGTCTATTACAATAAAGCCATATTTAGTCCTATCCCAGCACTGATGGCAGAGATTTCTAAATTGGTTAAATGAAAAATCATTTCCCACATGATTGTTATACACATGTTTTAAATTTAAATCGTCTTGTTTAAATAATATTAGGAAATTAACATTGTCACGTAAATGTTTGTTTACTTTACTGTAAGATTGACACAAGTAAAAACTGCTAATATTTTTGTGTCTGCCCATTGAGAAAAATTGTGTGATATTTGGACTATTTATGTCGTCAAATACAACTATGGAGTGTGATTCTACATCATTTGGTGTGATTTCACAGTTTGAATATGTGTGTAATTTAACTTCATCACACAGACGGAATATTTCAATTATTTTTTTATATTTTTCTTGTTCTAAAGATTTGGATATTATATATAAATTTGTAAACTTTAATCCTTGTTTTTTTACAATTAAGTTATAAATTACAACAGTCTTCCCCGAACCACTGGGCCCTATTATAAGACAGCGAATATTATTAGGAAATAGGCCCAACTTCTTTGGTGTATTTTCTTTATGTGCTATTTTAAATTTGTTCTTTTGTTGAATAAATGACATTTTTTTATATAATGGTGTATTTTCTTTATTGTGTTGATTCTTTGTTGAATAATTTTTTTATATAATAAAAATGGCAAAGAGAAAGTGTAAGAAGGGTAAGGGATTATTCTTAAAGCCATATAGAGGCCGTGGCTTGTTAAATACCCTTATAAACAACCTTCCTTTCCCACTCCACATCCCGTCGTATTCATATTGTGGTCCAGCAACTAATATACGTGAAAATTTAGCCAAAAATGTACCTCCAAAAAATAAGCTAGACTCTTATTGTAAAGAGCACGACATATTCTACATGAATAATCCTGATACAGCCGCCCGGAACAAGGCAGATATGAGATTAGCGGACCAGGCTTGGACTAGGGTTTCGGCAAAGGACGCCAGTCTGGCCGAAAAAGCAGCAGCTTATGCAGTGACAAATTTGATGAAGGCTAAGGCAAAAATGGGAATGGGATTAAAATTTAATAAAAAAGATGGACAACTTTCAGCTGTTAGAGGCAGCAAGAGACGTGCCTCACTTTCGAGGAGTGTACCTAAAAAACGAGCTAAGAAAACTGACACCAAAAGTAAGAGAATGTGGAATTATTAATTTAGACAGTGACAGGGGCACACATTGGACAGCATATCGTAAAAATAAAGATGTTGTAATATATTTTGACCCTTTCGGAATACAGCCTCCAAAAGAGGTAATTGAATATTTTGTACCATCTAAAATTTACTATACAACTGATCAAATACAAGATTTAAACAGTTCCATTTGTGGAATTTTATGTTTATCATTTCTGAAAAATTTTAGTTTATAAAAATGGATTCATTTACTATAACATTCACAGGTACAGAGCCAGAGTTGAAGTCGGTGTTCTTTCCTCCTATAGAATTAAATGGTGATTATGTAATTGGGCTGGTAGATTTTCAAAGTTATAATTCTATATTTAATGTTAAAAAACCTCTAAATACTTTGACATATTACAAAATGCACAAAATTACAACCCCAAAAGGGGAGGTTACAATTGACGAATTAAACCGGGCATTAGATGGTAAAGTTGAAGTTATTATACAAAATAAAGTAGCATTAATTAATACAAAAGTCAAACTTATATTTTACAAAGGCCTAGTTCCAAAATTAAATAAACTTAAAGACACAAAATTAACTATAGACGAGGGTGAGGATGTGTATTATTACGATCACAAAGCTCCAAATGTAATTGAAATTGCTGAAGGTACATACGAAGTGTTTGAGCTTGCGAAGGAAATTCAAAAGCAACTCCCAGATTTTGTACTTATAGCCGATAATAAAACTATGAAAGCCACATTACATTCTGGCCATGTGTTTGATTTTACAAAACCGTGTTTAGGGTCTGAATTATTGGGATTTAAAGGATTTTCTACTCCAGATATTGCGTTTAAATCCGTAAATAAAATCAACATAAATAATGTAAATGTGATTAGAGTAAAATGTAATATTGCGAATGGGTCTTATTTAAATGGTGACAAATCACACACCATACACAGTTTTTACCCAGAAGCTCCTCCGGGCTACAAGATTATTGAGGTCCCCAGAAATATTATATACTTCCCTGTAAATAAGAGAAGTTTAGATGTTGTTAGCATTACATTTGCAGATCAACACGACAAGCCAATTGACTTTAATAAAGAAGAAACTACAATTACTTGTCATATAAAAAAGATATGAGAATTTACAAGAACGGGCTGAGTGTGCAAAATGCCAGGTTTCTGCGATCAATTGGGTTGAAGTTAAAATTTTCTATTAATAAAAATGGAAGATTTTCTAGACGTTGCAGGAAAATTCCAATACGATGATAGCCTGGTTAAAATTACAAATCACTCCTATGTTCCACACAACACTTTAGCAATAAATAATTCCGATGAAATTCGAATATGCATAAATAATCAAGATTTACTAACACTCCCATGTAGGAGTTATTTGTATATTAAAGGAGAAATAGAGAATCATGATAAAGGACATTTTATAAATAATGCATTTGCATTCTTATTTGACGAAATTAGATACGAAGTTGCTGGTAAAGAAATAGATATTGTAAGAAATCCGGGAATTTCCAGTCTTATAAAAATATTGTGCTCTTACAATAAAACAACTAAATTGTCAAATGCAGCATTTGATTCTGATGAAAATTTAAAGGAGTTCCATAAAAGCGGCAAGTTTAGTACTTGTGTCCCGTTAGAGCTGTTAATGGGTGTGTTTGAGGATTTTAATAAGGTTTTAGTAAATGTTAAACAAGAATTGGTGTTGAAAAGATCCAAAAACGACTTAAATTGTATATTAACAACATCTAATGCTCCAACTGGTGTCGATCCTATTCCTAAAATTACACTTAAATCGATTCAGTGGGTGATGCCGCACGTGGTACCATCTGATGGGGAGAAGCTTCAATTACAAAAGATGTTATTGCAAAATAAAAATTTGCAAATTGCATTTAGAAGTTTGGAGCTACACGAACTCCCATCATACCCCGAAACCAAGAGACACACATGGTCAGTTAAGACGTCTTCGAGTTTGGAGAAGCCCAGGTATGTTATATTTGGTTTCCAAACAGGTAGGGACAACAGTGCACGAAAAAGAACTGATGAATTTGATCACTGTAAATTGAAAAATCTCAAAGTGTTTTTAAACTCTGAATATTATCCTTATAGTGATTTAAATCTCGACTTTGAAAATGGAGATGCCTCTAAAGCTTATGAGATGTTTGTGAGGTTTAGGGAGAGTTACTACAACACCGTCCCCGATCCTATGTTTAACAGAGCTGACTTTATAAATAAATATCCTCTAATTGTAATAGATTGTTCTAGGCAGAATGAATCAATCAAAGAGGGGGTTGTAGATATTAAATTAGAAATTGAAACTGCAGAAAACGTCCCTTCAAACACATCTGCATATTGCCTAATAATACACGATAAGGTGTTTGAGTATAATCCTTTGACAAATGAGATAAATAAAATGTAAATAAAATGAAAACAAATATTCAACAAGAATTGGTAGAGTCTGCAAAACAAATAAGAGAAAAATATAGGGCGTTAAAACGTGGTAAATTTCTAGAGGCTGAAGAGAGGTTCCAAACATTCCAACCGTTAATAGAGCCTTTGCAAGAATTAAAAAATTTAGCCACAAAAACAGAGAGGCCAGTTCTCCCAATGATTTTAGAAAAGACCCCGTCTAGAATACCAAGAATAACACAGATAACACCGCACAAATTAGATTTTGGTCTTTTAGCATCAGACTATTTAGGAAATTACCTTAGTAGAAGTAGTATGACAGACACCACATATGGTATTAGGCGAGAAGGAAATAAATTTTTTATTGGAAATCAGGAAGTTCAAATTGCCAATGATGATGTTACAGTTGGAGAAAAAATTTATAAAGGGACAAAGGGATTGTGGGAATTGTTAACTTTAAAAGAACCCGTAAACTATAGTCAGGCTGATTTGCAAAATTATAAAGAGATTTTGGAAGCTACAAATGCACATTTAAAGGGTTATAAAACAGGTGCGGCGATGTCAAGTAATAAACACACTAAATATCTTAATATAATTAAACCCCTGTTTAAGACTGTTGGTGAAGGTTTAAGGCAGGTAACTGGTAATAAAATAGACTATGTTTATTGGGACGATCCTAATGAGCTTGTAGATAGGTTAAGACTGCTTTGGTTAAGCCGATTGGCGGGAAATTCTGGAGTGGATAATGAGATAGATTCTATCATAGAAGAATTGAGGGAAAGTGGAATTGTTTATTAAATAAAAATATGATAGATAAATTTTATCGCGTATATAACCCATATAGTAAACCAGAAGCTAGAAGTTTTAAAGAAACTACTTTAAATCTAAAAGATGATGGTTGGAATGCTTTAAATTATAAAATTAGTAGTGTTAAAGGTGGGGAGTTTACTGATGATGTATCGACTTTGGGGCAGACGTTAACCAGGAAGGGTGATGCTTTTGTACAAGGTAATACTAAATATAAGTTTTTAGAATCCAAGAATAATAATTGGAACGCTAATAAACGCAAAATTACTAATGTTAAACGAGGTGAAAGCTCAACCGATGTACCCACATTAGAGCAAACTTTAATAAGAAAAGATGGTGTCTTTGTACAAGACAAAAATAATTATGAATTTTTGGAATCGGAGGGAAATGTTTGGAATGCCAAAAAGCGAAAAATAAGTAATTTGTTGGCTGGTAAAGAAAGCGATGATGTTGTAAACGTCTCTCAAGTACCAAAAATGGATCTAAACTTTTGGGATTTTAATAATAAAAGGCTAGTTCGTGTTAAACCCGCTGTTGATGAGAACGATTGTGTTACAAAACATCAGACTGTGACTTTAGACGGTCTTAAATTTGATGGTAAAAATAAGCAATTAACAAACATTTTACCTGGAACATTGCCAAATGATGTGGCTGTTGTTAATCAAATATTAACAAAGGGTGAGAAAAGCATAATAAAACAGGGGGATAAATATTATAATGTATTAACATTAGATGGCGATGTGTGGGATGCAGAGGACAAATTAATAAAGAATATACCTGAAGGCAAAGATAGGAGTGATGTTTGTTTAATGTCGCAGGTTTTGAGGTATGACGATAATAATAAAACTTTTAGACAAGACAATATTAAATTTGATATTTGTTTAAAATCACACGCATTAAGGTTTAACAATAAAACTAATAAATTTATGCAAGACAATAATGAAATCGATTTGATGATGTACAATCCTAAATTGTTGGTTGCAGACCCTACATCTTTAAGCGGATTTAAGACTTTAGATGGAGGGGCATATTTGCCAAAAAACTATGTATATCAAAGAATGAGTGATGGTATGTTAGTTGGTAGCAATGGAGGTGTTTTTGAAACGACAGAGACTGGCAGATACGTTAACATTAAAAATAAAGAATAAAAAATGGAAAAAATTGCTTACGAATTGCATAAGCCTGCGAGAAAGAACTTTGTTAGAAGGTCTTTTAAGGTGTTGGGTATAAACGAAACTGTTCAAATCGATTTAATAGATATGCGGAATTATGCTAGAGAGAATTCTGGAAATAAATATATTTTAACTTTAATAGACACATTTTCTAAAAAAGCTTATGCTGCTCCACTAAAGAATAAAACTGGATTAGTAGTCACAGAAGCTATAAAAACTATTCTCCCAAAGGGAGTTAAAAATATTCAATCTGATAACGGAAAAGAATTTTTTAATGAACATTTTACCAAACTAATGAAAATTCTAAATATTAATCACTACCACACTTACTCTACAACTAAGGCGGCTATTGTGGAAAGGTTCCAGAGAACTTTAAAGAATTGGTTGTATAGAGAGTTTAGTGCACAAGGGAGTTACAAGTGGTTGGATTTACTTCCAAAGTTAATAAGGATATATAATAATAAAGTACATAGATCCATAGGCATGAAGCCTAACCAAGTAAGTGCTAAGAACTCTAAAGACGTACACGAAAGGTTAGCATCTAAAGTACAAGTTAAAAAGCCAAAATATAAGGTGGGGGATAGTGTAAGGATATCTAAATATAAACATGTATTTAGTAAAGGATATACCCCTAACTGGACGGGAGAGCTTTTTACAATAGCAGAAGTTAAGAAAACAAAGCCTGTGACTTATATTTTGAAAGATGAGAATGGCAATATAATCAAAGGAGGATTTTATACAGAAGAATTGTTAAAAACTAAATATAAAGATATGTATTTGGTAGAGAAGGTAATTAGGAGGAAGGGTGATTTATTATATGTCAAATGGCTCGGGTTCCCAAGTAGCCAGAACTCGTGGATTTCTGCAAAGGATGTATTAAAATGAATTTTAGGGTCAAAATATGGCAAGAGTCAAAACGGAAATTAGGGTGCAAAGGTCAGTAAATAGTTGGCAGTTCAACCGTAATGGTGAATTTGGGAAATGTAAGTGAAATTTATTAAAACACTAGGACAATAACATATCCAAATTGCAGACTTATCGGACAGTAAACACCAAAGATAGTTTTTTAGAATTTGAAAATTAATTTTTAAAAATATAGAGGGGGGATGGGGACAATATATTTAAGGGGTATATTTAATATAGGCCAGCGGGGGGGAGCTCTATAGGCGGGAGCTGGTGTCGGTGCAAAAACGGCTCCCCATAAGAATAACATGGGGAAAAAGCGCCGATTGTGGGGCCTCTTTCCTGTTTCTCCACTACTACTCGGAAATAGCTGTTTTATAAACTGGGTTTTAAATGTAGTTAATTCAATAACTTCACTGAAAGGTAGTTTTATTTTGAACATTCATTGTCTACTTACGAACAGTCCCGTTCGTATACTGCAAACAATGACGATACGGTCGATCGGCGGTTTTTGATAGGGGGTGACCCTTCTTAGAAGATCCATGAAAAGATACTGTACTTTTGTGTTGGTCCACGCTTTCTACTCAAAGTAACTTTTCCCTCTCATGAGTCTTAAGATACATTGTACTGTACTTTTAATTTGACCTCAGTAATCCAGTAAACTATTTTAACTAGTTTGTGATTTTTCTTTGCCTTTAGTGCGGTTATGAACTCGGAATTCTTTGAATCATGTTTTACTCAGTTTTTGTTACCACTTTGTCTCAAACCATAATAGTTTAACGTTTCACGAGAATTTCGGAAGGCCTTCTATTGTCTTGTTGTTCTATTGCCTTCTATTCTAACCCGAGGGCCTTGGACCTCGGGACGAGAATTTTTTGTACAAAAGTAAATTTAAATAACTGTACTATTAGTATACGTTTTAGAATGTGTAAGTTTGTGGTGATTTAGGAGGAAAGAAATAATTGTAACTTTGCTGTTATTGTCTTAGTCGCGGGATACCTGAACTTTGTTTCGATTGGACGACCAATCAGAAGTCATAAGCCAATTTCAAAAATCTTCAATATATATGTAAAAAACTATATTGCTAATGAATAAAATCATCTAAAACAAATTAACTCTAAATAAATCACTGTTAGTGGGGATATTTGTTTTTTCTTCGGGATGCAGAGGAAAAACAAAAACTGGCCACTAAACGTTTGACTTGAACAAAACTGTTTCAAAATCCAAGAAAACTAAAACTATTTAATTTAGAGGCCACGCGTTGTTTTTTCTATCAGGCAAATAACACAACGAGGAAGGCTGCAATAATAGACTCGGGACGTAATCAGGAACTGAGGGAAGGACAAACAAAGGGTAATCAGGATAATGAGTTGGTAAATTGATATTGGAATTTGGCGGTAAGGGCCTTGGGGCACTAGAGAAGGCAATTGAGGCAACGCGAGGGGCTTGGAGAATCACGTGGTGGACCCTGGGGCGACTCTGTAAATATATGAATGGTTCATATAAATGAGGAATAATTCCGTTATTTATGTGGCGTAGAAATAAAATCATTATCACATTATGTAATGGGAATATGTAGTCTTCTTAATTATGACCCATTACCGATTACAACTCGTATATTTCCAGTAATCTCGTTTCAGAGCACTCAGGAACATCATCAGTGCTTAATAGTAATAGATTGAAGAAAATTCTGCATTCAACTATTCGATTTTGTCATTGCCCTCTTTAAAATAACTCTATACTTGCGCAGAGAAAACAAATAACAATTAGCATACACTATTATAAGAATAAATCCAAAGCTCAATTATGAACCTGTTTGTATCAGGTTATGTAACAGAATTTAAATGGGGTTATTAAATATTGTCTTTACAATAATTAACAAACTCAGGGAAAAGTGTTGAGGCGCTCGTTTATCAAATGTTAACAATTAAATATTACATTTTTGACCAAAACGAAAGCAATCGATCAGGAGGAAAAGAAGGGTCACATGTTGCTATTATTTTTTAACAATTATGATAAGAAGCTCTACCCTATTTTTATCAAACTAATTTGCATGGTTTTATCTTGACCGTTTGGTATTTCATCTAATCTAATCTAATCTAATACGTATATCTGCGATTACGAGTAAATCGACTGCCATGCTTTTGTAAATGATTTTTGTTACATACAGACCAATCAATGAAGATCGAAATATATGTGAGGATCGTTAAATTTCGCTATGATTTCAAAATATAGGCTGTTTTCGGTCAGTATTTTGAAGTGTGACCGAAAGCAACGGTTGCCCAAACAAATTCACCGAAATAGAATTCACGCTTACCGATTGAATAAAAATACTTGTAGTTCCCGCCTTGTTTCTGTTTCAAGACAGTGACTATTTATGGGATTGCGGACGCCTGCTCAATATGTCTGCAGCTCCTAGACTGATATACGTTTATGTGTCATGCCGCGCTGGGCAGGCGCTATCCACCACTTCTGTATGACAAATCAAAAACCGGCTCCAAAAAAAGGGCACACACTATTACACCATTTAAATTTTAGGTCTACCACCATTGTTTTTAAAATTAATTGCCTATTGAATTTAAGGATAGTTAAAAATAAAAATACCCCCGTAGCAGCAAACCTGCATACTCAGCGAATTTCCAATGCATATTAATTTATCTTAATACACCATAAAGCAACATACCAAGTTTCATCAATATACATTCATAAATAAACGATTTATGACATTTTAATTATTCTCCATAAGAATAACATGGCGGATGAGTATGCAGGTTTGCTGAAATAAGGAACACTAAAAATGGGCTTTTATACAAATATCAGTATAACTCAACTAGGTAAAGCCACATACCAAGTTCTATTAATTTATGTTCATAATTAAAGGAGATAACACGTTAATTATTCTCCATAAGAATAACATGGGGCTGAGTATGCAGGTTTGCTGCTACGGGGACTATCGGCCAAAAAATTGTTTTTCGTTCAAATATCAATAAACCACAATGAAATGAAGCAATATACCAAGTTTCGTCAGGATAAGTTGATAAATAAGCGAGATATACAATTTTTCTTATCCTCCGTAAGAATAACATAGGACAACGTACTGTGTTTAGCACTTTCAATATCTCAGTAACCAATTGACGTAGAGCAATGATTAAAACATCAAATTGTGCGTCTTTTTAAGCTGATTCCAATGGGGAAAAATAAAATTTTACTTTTTCAAAAACTGTATGTAAAAACCCAAAAAAAACCATTTTTGGGGTACAAAACCCCCCCAAAATACCCTTTTGGATAGGTCGATCCGTCTGGTTTTCGAACTTAAAGTCATAAATGCTGCTTTACACGTTTGTACCTAATTTCATCAAAATCGGACCTTTTTTACGAGAGTTATCGCACCCACACACACACACACACACACACACACACACACACACACACACACACACACACACACACACACACACACACACACATATATATATATATATATACAGTTTCGAACGAATGGTGTTTTTGGGGTCTGGGGACCTCAAAACGAAAAGTTATCATGGTCCCGGGTCTAGGTCTTACCATGCCGACTACGGAAATAGCTTCTTCCCTATAGGGGAAATTCGCTAAAAAGAACAATAGAATGCCACTAGAAGGAGTTCGCGGGTGTGACTCAATAGTTTAGTAAGAGTGTGATCTGGATTTGGATCTGCAGTAGTTAAATATACACGGAAAACATATCCTACATCATCCCATGTCAACCCTCAACCAAGATGTAGTCCAAGGGATTTAGTGGCATAGGTTTCTTCGAGCAGTGTCTCAGACAACATTACTGTTGGACTACCCTCGTAATAAGTGGGGGATATACCAACTGCGCCGCGCGGTTAGAAAATTCCTAATTACCCTCACCAGTTGCGCCGCGCGCCGCGCGGTCAAAAGGGTCCCTCTTCGGGCACTATACAAACTGTGCCGTGCGGTCACTGTGCGATGCAGAATAATATGACAAATTATACTTATGTACTTTATTCTTGATTATATGTATGAATATTATTATTTAGCTAGAATGGTTTTTATTAAAGCAATTTTTCCCAAATGCAATAAGTCCCGAATTTTGGACAAATAAGGTCAATTAACACTTCACGACTATAATGAATGTTTTTATAGTTAAACAATGTATTTATTGGTATTGTAATACGTTCTTAAGGTTTCCCTGGTCAGTATGGAAGAGTTTAGACTATTTTTATATAACTATTACGAATATATCAAGATGAAACTATTAATTAATAGCAATATACACCAATATAATGTGTAATGTGTAAAATGTGCGTATTAATTTTATATGGCAAGGGAGAGTATATTTTTAATCATATGAAAAACGTTGATAGTTTTTCATGTGATCAAAGATAGCAAATAGCAAGCGTAAGATTACGATCGTTCGTTACGATTTAATTTAATTAAGTGTTTAAAATACGTCAACATACAACTGTTTTATTTCTGGTTGTTTAAATTTGTGAGTTATTTGCTGGAGATATTACTGACTAGTCAAGGATTCCCGGCGCAATCCTCAATTTAAAGGGGCTCAAGCGTTTCCCAGCGCAGTTGGCATAGTCCTTTTTCTGGAATGTGGGGTACCTTCCGAATTCCTAAGTCCCAAAAGTTGGATTTAATATTTGTATAAATATATTTAATAAGATCAAATAACACGTTACGACTGTAATAAATGTTTTATAGTAAAAGATTTTAGTTATGGTTTTGTAATACGTTATTTAGGTCTCTCTGGGCAATATGATAGAGTTTAGACTATTTTTAGGTAGTTATTACTAATATATCAAGGGAAAACTATTAATTAACAGCAATATACAACAATATATATATATTTTAAACAGTCTGTAATATTTATAAATAAGTTTGGGTTCGCGCTTATATCTGTGTTGCCTCATCCATAATTGTATAATTTCAAAATCCGGTGAAATTGCGTTTTTTTATGATAGCTATATATGACTAGATGTCATCGTCATCTCGGATTTAATGTATCGTTTTGAGGGTCACGTTTGTTATCATTTCTATGTTAATATAGAGTTAGGGGTAGTATAATTTTAACACATGAAAAACGAACACAGCTATCGTTGGATTACGATCGTTCGTTTAGATTTTTATTCAAGTAAGTGTTCAAGTTCACCTCACAACTGCTATATTTCTGGTTGTTTAACTTTGTGAATTATTTGCTGGATATATTACCGACCAATCAAGGATTCCCGGCGCAGTTGGCTTAGCCCTTTTTCAGGAATGCGGGGTAACCTCCGAATTCCTATGACCGCGTGGCGCAGCTGGTAGTAGCCCGTTCTTGCTACACTGATGCCCTTTAGAAAAAAAGCTGCTCTCCAATGACTCATTTGGTTTTTGGAAGGGTCAACGAGTCACTGGAGAACAGCTTTTTCTAAAGGGCATCAGTGTAGCAAGAACACGCTTTTCTACGACTTTACAAGAACAGGTATGATTTAAATTGGGCGATATTCTAACAGAACTGGGGTCGCCCATTTTGAAAATGGGTGTTACCTTTGCTGATTTCCATTCAGACCCGGAATATTTTTGGCAGAGGAAAAACATTGTGTTGCTAAATCTTTTTAGTTAGGGTATAAAAAAAGGTTTTGCAGCAAGTTTGAAAATTGTTGTCAATTTTTTTACATTTTACAAGATGTCCATAAAAATGGACACTGGGCGCGTATGTTATGTGACAACGGTGCATGTAATTTTACTTTTAAAATAATGACCTTTAAAATGGAAATAATATTGAAAAAATACATTATTATACAATAACAACTTTATTTAATAAGAAAAAAAACATTTCAACAGCATTAAACAAACAAAAAAAATCTTTATTTTTTCAAAATTGTTAATATTTTTGTTAGGACTGTTAAACAACAAATGGTTCATCATACAGATTGCCCTTATAAGTGAAAATCAATAAAACTGTTCCTTGAAGAGGAAAGACATAGGTGCACTTGGCATTTCAAGCAAAACATATGAGGTTTGCCCTTGCATTTGGGACGCTTGCAGCGAGTCGCCTTCTTCTTCTGGTCGACTTGAGGCAAGTGGTCAACAGTATCTTGCCGCAGTGTCTTTGAAGGCCTAGTTAATGATTTTGGCTTTCTTGAAGGTGTTTCTTCTCCTTCTTGGGATGGTCTTTCTCTCCTCTTCTTGAGAGTTTTGCCACATTTTATAAGATCCTTCGATAACAAGTTTCGGAACTTCAAAAGGTCCATGATCTCCCTTTTTATTTCTTTTATGAATAAAATTAAACATCACACTAAAAGAACAACAACACCTACAGTCATTGAGGTTAGGTTGCCCAACTGGTGTCTGACAGATGAGTGCTAGTGCCTGATGTCCACAAAAATGGACACTTTTTTGTACACGAAATTAATTTTTATTATTGATAGCTAAATTTTAAGGTGTTTCTTTTGCATAAAACACATTTTAAATCAGGACAAATATAACAGACATTTTATGAGGAGTTTCGGAAGTATTGTTTGTTGGCCATATAGCCTACACCGATGAATCTGAATGACGTCATTCGGCTTTTGGTTTGAAAACAGCCAATAAAATGTTGCTAATATTTTCTCACCCAATAACAATATGTCCATTAAAAGGGACAACAGGTTACAAGTAGTCTAATAACAGAAAATAAACACAAAAAATACTTCAAAGTTGTGTACATAAAAATGGACACCGGGTCTGAAAGGTTAAGAAAACTAGGAAAGACCCCTTTTTCAAAAGAAGTGCTAACAAAATGAGTGAAGGAAGGAAACAGGTGTTGGAAGCACTTTTTTAGCATCCATAACGACATGAGGCAGAGATCCGCTAACTTTTTTGCTGGGAGTTGTCACTCGAGCGATCTTGTCCTCCAGAACTGGTGGCAGTGACATGGACGCTGCTGGACTACGCCTCATACCCGTGATTGCTGAACTCGTGGCCATATATTTCCAGTGCCAACTGCAACGTTTGCAAAACATCATTGTAATGAACATACATCAGTGAGGGTTTGCTAATCTGTTGTTTCTCCGTTTTTTTCTGATTGCAGTCGAGCATTGGAATTTTGGTTGCTGGTAATGGCCTAAGCTGCTTTAAAGAATTTGTATGAGTTGCTACTGATTTGGTGACAGCTTAGCCTTTGCGGCTATTATAACTTTTCTATAAACCTTCCTGTACTTTGTTTTCGGTTTTTTAAAACGTTTTGAAATAGAAACCGGTTGAGCGCTTGTTTATTTTGGAAAACACTTTACTTTTTCTCTCGAAACAATGGTCCCTTTGATGTGGACCTTTTACATTAGTATTCTAGTTAAACCAACGTAAGATCCAAAATTGTAATACAATCCTCGGAGAGAACCTGTGCAAATACCATATTCTGTCAGCTGCGTGTATTATTATCCATATCAATTACAACTTGGATGGAGACTTTTACAGAAACAACAATTTAGCACCAAATATTTCGTTACTGGAGCCCCCTCTCAAATAATTTGATGTACAGCAACTGTCGTCATCATTGCAATCACAAGGAATTTAGCCTATGTGGTGGTTTGAGAGGCAGGTGGTTGGCTGTACGTAGGCCCAGCACTAGACACAAGACACTAGACACAGTCAAGGCCAGCCTAGGTAGAGTCGATGTCCTGCCACCACATTCCTGCTACTCTCACATTAACACACGCACACACGCACGCACTGCCGTCGTGGTTGCACTGAGCCGAGGTGTGGTCAAACTTCCTTTCGCAGGTTTATCAATTAAAATCAAGAATGTGATGACAATTAATCGTGAAATCCCTATTAACAATGCACCTTGAGGTAGGTTCAATCATCGTGTCAAATCACCCACTATATAGATATGAGTTACAATTGGTTAACTGGTTGACCGATTGTAAGCCTGCATCCCCAGTAGTCTCATTGATTCCGTTTATACGTTGTATCAAGATATGTTTCACTTCAAAAAATATCGATTCTGATTTCTGTATAAACTTTAACCTTGTTTTCCCCTTTATTTCAACAGGATAAAGTCCTATTAATAGTATAATAATGAAAGTTTGTGTGTTTGCTTATGAACCACATACCATACACTAACTACTAGTCCTATTTTGGTAGGTACATCCCAACCAGCACGAATATTCACCTCATTCATTTACAACGTGGTGATGTTTGAATACAAATTGAATAGAAATTTAACGTTGAATAAATATTTCCGAATGTCAACTTTAATATACTGTAGCCTATATTCTAATGTCAAACTTTTAACGATATAATTTACTCAACTGAGTATTCGGTGATATAATATGTGGGGTAGCTCGTACTTTGGAGGGCAAACGTTGGCCTATTCCTGTTTAGAAATCTTTTACGGCTCTACTACCACTGGTCTTTAAATTCCCATGCTCATGGGTGGCTCCAAACACATTATATCTCCTATAAGACCATTAATAACTTTAACAATAATTAACTTTAAAATTAACATTGAAAAAAATTGACTATAATTTTAAAATCCCGCCTCTCCTCAACGGATCATCCGACATTTTTTGTGTGGCTCATTTTATAAAGCAAAATATACCTTGTGATTTCAGGGAGCATTTGATAACGATTGTTCAATAAAATTAAAACATATTCAATATTTGCGATTTTTTATGGGTTAACTTTTTGTTGTATCAAAATTCTGCTTATTGAAATCGCTATTTTGGTCTCCCCATTGTAATGAGCCATACATCAATGATTTAGAATAGTCAGTTGAGGGAGAACGGATTTGAAAGTTAACATCGGTCTGTGTGAGAAGCGTAGAAACGCGACATTTTACGTGACTTGATACAATTTCCAATAAATAGACAGTGTTCATTGTAATGTCTGTGAACGGGAGTGAAGGGAGGAAACCGGTGTTGGAAGCACTTTTTTAGCATCCATAACAAAATGAGGCAGAGATCCGCTAACTTTTTTGTCATAACCTTTATTAATTGTAATTACTAAAATGCATTTCTTTACTTGAGATTTTTCAACATGTTCACCACAGAATAACCCATTAATTGATATGAAATGGAATGACAGAGCGAACGTAGCAACCAAGTTTGGGAAGATTATAATAATTAAACTCAAGCCATACCCATGTATGTTATTTCACATAAAAAACATATTTATTTAGATAAATTGCAATTAAATAACAAATTACAATTACTCAAAGTTACAGTTCGATCCTTAAAACATACATTTCTTCATGTAGTTATTATTAACGTCTATTGTTTTAGAAGATTATTTATACATTCACGGGTTTTAAGGATATTTATAGCTAAAAATTGCATCAATCGTTTCTATTTTTACGGTTCCATTTTAAAACTATACAAGTTATGGGAACTTGAAGCACGAATGAGTTTGATATGAAGTTCCTAAAGGTTATTTCATATAAATTAGGTTCTTGGGAATAATTTATTTTACCATTTAAACTCGTAAAAACAGGTAAACAAAATAATAGACAAATATTATAGGACCATTATACCACGAATCTTTAAGAAAAATGCAAAAAAATTACGAATCACTTGTTTGGATCATCAATCTGCATGATTTCATTTTGTTAATTATACCAATATAAAATTAGAACACACATTTATTGAGAGAGTTGAACAAATGCAGAGCAATGATATAGCACAAGCCATTCATAGCTACTTGTCTAATTGTCATATAAAAGACTTACGTGTTTACTATTTAATTAGACTAGAATGGTAACCTGTAAACAGTTGACCTGAAAATGGAAAATTGTCATGTGTGCCCTTTCTTAAAATATTATTTCTTCGACTTACACGTTTTACATTGTTTACGTAATGCACATTTTTCTAATTTTTAGGGACTAGATATGATTCCTAAAACTACTACATCTCAGGGATCATTAAGGAAGTCCGGGTAGGGCGCCATAGCCGAACCGGAAGTTGTGGGTGAATCTGTAGCTCTTGTCCGGCTTGACGATCGGTTTGATGTTAAGGGCGTCGTCTTCTAGAGGCCCTGGGGTGGGGACGCCCAGGAGGTCCTCTGAGACGTCAAGGGTGGTTCCACCAGAGAGTTCTCCTGGAGATGCCGACGGGTCTGAGAGTTCTTGGATGTCCGGGGCGACGGTAGCTTCCGTGAACTCCAGCTGAGACTTGTCCCCGCCGTTAAACCTGCAACTTGCAATCAACTTGTTTAGAAAACAAAATGTTGGGGGCAGCTCAAAATGAATTCCCCTAAAAACCGATATTTTTACGGCTAAAGGACAGAGTATGCTGTATCCTATTTAATTTACTTTAAAATGACTGTTGCTTGTTTATTTGATTGAATAATTGTATTTTAGCATTGAGTACATGCGATAGCGATGATTATTAATTGTTCATTGCCCCTTTACTTGGATTTTGCCTGTAGGGGCGGTAATTGCAAGAATACTCTAAATTTTTAAAGGTGGTGAATATGCAATTTATTTATGTTAGCATTTATTATCGGGGACAGGAAAGATTACAGTTGGACTCCAGCCAGTAATAAGGCTCCACCAAGCATCAAAGCATGGTTCCACTGTCGCCATTTTGACATAGAGAAATATCCCATAAGTTTTACGCCATCCATCTGGTTGTAGTTTGACAATTCAGCACGTCTACTACTTACTGGTCTTGGTTGATAGCCCTGTAAACCACGCCCTTATAACTGTCTTCTCTTCTACTCGCGGGAATAGTGGCATCAAACCGCATGATTTCGTATAAACAACTGTACCTATTTATTTAATTCTGAAATAAATATTTGAAACTACTCTGCCAGCTGAATTCGTGCATTTAAATTTCCATGTCAATTGTTCTTTTGAGCCAACACCTAAGACGATGTTATTAGCAAATTCATTTATTGCCAAACATTAAGAATAAGCGGATAACAGTTAAATTACCTTACGAGTGCTTTGATGAGCGTTTTGAATGAGAAGTGTTTGTGGGAGCCAGGGGAAGGTCCGGGGGCCCATACCTCGTTGAGGTCTTGGGTGTCTTGGTCCTGGCGCCACTGGGGCCCGGGGGCTCCTAGAGTAGCTGGTGCAGTGAGCGCCATCACCGCCAGACCCTGAAGAAGAAAGCGGGTGAATATCTAGAGAATGTTGGATACGACTGATCGTTCCCTATTTATAATTAATGAGTATAATTACTATTTACCCAATGATTACTTAAACATACTTGTTAGGTGAGTGCATGCGATAGTGACGAATTTAAGTTGAACTGCCATAATTTATACACACATAAATCAAGGACTCCAAAACAATCTAGTAATATCTATTACGTGTCGTTTGGATCACGTTGATGGGTCGGCATGTAGGTCCATCGATTGTCATTTTTGTTATGCTCAACAAATATTTTTCGCTTGAAGAAACGGTTGGTGGTTTAACAGAAACACTACAAAACGTGTAGTATTCATTATAAAATAAATCTCATAATACATCAATATGCTCCTTGAAATACGCACAAAAATACGAGTATGTGATAGTGTCTAGGTAATCAGTGCTTTGTGTTAAAATATAAGGAATTAATGACGAACCTTTAGACTACAGAGAGCTTTATCTTGAACTTCCAATGATATAGACGTAGAGTAGTAGCCAATAGAAACAAATCAAAATGTCATGTAGTTGCAGGATCAAAAAGTAAAAAAGTAGTAGAAAAAAACAAAACAAGTGTGGGAGCTAACGCCACGCCCGAACCTTGCCGCGGAGGCCAATCGCTGTGCTGTGATGGCTGTGTTGGTTGTGCAGTGTTGGCTGTGTTGGCTATGCTGGTGTTGCTGTGTTAGCTGTGTTGACGGGACAGGCCTCAAACTCGTTTGGCAAACTACTAATCAAACTAAACTCTTAGGGTTTTCTAGATAAACCAGATCAAATGCTACATAACTCTTGGGAATTTGTAGCCAATTAAATTAGAGAACTAATTTTCTTGTTAGCCTCTTTTTACAGGCAGCGAATTCAGAACATTTGTACAGTATTGTGGTGCATTCTGCTGTAAACCTGCAGACACAAACTAAACAGCAACATAATAAACATCAAAACATAAACAGCCACTGTCAAACTCAAAACAGACTTAACGAATGCAAAAGCCTCATAATTGTATGATCGTAATTTCTAAAAGATTAATATTGAAACTTAGAAGGCCAATGGGGCAGGTTAAAGTTTAGGAATATGTCTAGTTTTCCGGTTAGGGATGATATAACTTAAGTATACCGTGACTGTCAAATATTCCGTGTCGAATATTCCTGGTATTTTATACGTTCGAACTAAATTGGTGTTTCCAAACTATGCACCTGATTATTATTAATTTTTTGGAGTCCAGTTTATAGTAGTATTTATAACAACAATTCAACTTTACTACTTTTCTTTTTAAACGGCTTCATTCCTCAACGAGAGTTCAACATTTTTATTCGAGCTCGACGTAATAGCTAATTCATATGAATTTGTTTGTATAAACTAGAGAGAGGTTGAATGCACTTTGTATGAGGAAATAATTGATATTCTGTGTATGTGATTAATAAATATTTGGCTGTATAATTTGTGTCCAATCCGAATTAAAAGCGTCACAGTGATTGTTGACCGATCCAACGGAAATGCCCATTGAGTTTAATTAGCAAGGTTAGCTTTTCTTTGAGGGCGATTTATTCAATGAAGCCTTCAAGAAATCAAACTGTTATCATATACAACTTACATTTAACATAAAAAATAGGTGATGTTATTTTTACTGTCCGTTTTTGTAAAATAAATATGTACAGTGAACATTTTGGAAAATAACTCGTTTCATGTTCATTGAAGATTGTGCAGTTTTAACTTGCAACGCCCGCCTCAAAGAACATAAATGCAAAGCAACAATTTGTTTGGTAAAATGATCCATACTAATGATTAGAAGAATAACTCAATCCCCTGCCCGATCCTTTACTTCCTTTCAAAAACTTAATGTCTTGAGGATACAGTATTAATGAAGATATATCATGTTTTAAATATTGTGTTGTATACATCTTTCGTCAAAAACCAACCACTGAGCGTTTGTACAATTATCAGTTTTTTTTCACACAACCAATAGTTCTGTAATTTTCCCTAACGAATTTCAAGTTCAGGGTTTGCTTCCAAAGCGTAGATTACAGTATTATTGTCTTTTAAATGTTCTCAAAGAAATGCAAGTCCGCAGCTGTTGTTCCTTCTCCTTTCCCATTCTAATTAACCGACAAACCCCTTTACCACTACCATCAAGGGGTGGTAAGAAAGTCTGTTGGGGATTGTTATGGTCGCAATGTTAGTTGGGTTCCCGCGGGTTGCAAAGGAATGCGATTACGTAAAACACCCCTTCCTCCTAAGGACAATTAACAGAACAGTTAACAGTAGTTAGTATGTGAAGAGTAAAGTATGGAGGGGATATTCAGTGAGACTATGAGTGCAGTATGCATTGATCGTGTACGAAATACTGCTCGGGACGGGAGGGCTCCCACAGGACCGCTGAGCGCAGAAATACTAATGGCTTTGACAAATTGCTGACCGTTGTGCGCAAAACTGATCTATTATGGTGAAACAATAACCGTGCAGATATCGAATAAGGCGTTCAAAATCGAAGAAGCAGATATCAGTTGTGGCTCGTTCCATCCCAGTACAAATGCGGGCCGAAGCAAGCTCCTGATCGCGAATTATATTCCTCTCAAGATTTTGCTCCTTTTGTGTTCCACAGCAACGGATTCATAAAGAAACCAAAAAGATAAGTCGAAAAGATGAGATCGTTGACTTTGCCGAGTTCAACATTCGCAGGACCTTGGCGCCCAAACTCGTTTGCTAATGCCTTGCGGGGGAGGAGAAGGGGCAGTCCAAAATGAGAAAATCATACCGGACCGATAAATATATTTTCAGTGGAATTCGTTTAAAATACTTCCAAATATCGCAGAAAACTAAGGGAAATAGGACCGAATAAGTTAAATTATTTAAGTAATTGAAAATTGTTAACCTCCTTATAGCACATAATTGGTTTACTTGAAAAGTTCATGGGTACATTTTGGGAATTTCGATGTTTTTGATGAATAGTAAGTTTATAGTTAGTTGATTGTTATGGTTGGCTGGGTATACGACCAATAAGAGCAAGTTAATTGCTCTACTTATTATGACTGAAAGCTAAAGAACGCTCAACCAATCTCAAGCAAATTATTGATAGTTAGTTGGGGGGTTCATAAATAGGTATAATCTCAATTAGGATTAGTGTCAAAACCGTCGTAGTTAGAAGATTATTGTTTAAATTGTTTGATTAAAACATTTTAGTATAATATTGACGTTGAAAATAGAAAATACCCCCGTCGCAGAAAACCTGCGTACTCAGCGAATTTCCAATGCATAATATATGTCTTAATACCGCATAAAGCCGTATACCAAGTTCCTTACAACTATATTCACAAATAAGCTATATACGTATACAATTTTGATTATTCTCCATACGAATAACATTGGGGATGAGTACATAGGTTTGGTGAAACAAGCAACACAAACAATAGGTATTTATGCAAATATAAATAGAATTAAACTAGGTGAAGCCACGTACCAAGTTTCATCAATATTCATTCATAAATAAGCAATATATAACATTAATTATTCTCAATAAGAATAACATAGGGGCTGAGTAAGCAGGTTTGCTGCAACAGGGAACACAAAATATGGGTTTTCATGCAAATACCATTATAAGTTATCTAGATACCAAGTTTCATCGATATACATTCATAATAAACGATATATACCATTTTGATTTTTCTCCCTAAGAATAACATGGGGGATGAGTACGCAGGTTTGCTGCAACAAGAAACACCAGCTTTTGGTTTGTTATGCAAATATCAACATAACTCAACAAGGTGAAGCCACATACCAAATTGTATTAATTTATGCTCATAATTAAGGGAGATATAACATTTTACTTATTCTCCTTAAGAATAACATGGGGTATGAGTACGCAGGTTTGCTGCTACGTGAATAATCGGTAAACAATTCTTTTTTTGTGCATTTAACAATAGACCACAATCAGATGAAGCCCGTATACCAAGTTTCGTTAGTATACGTTCATAAATAAGCAAGATATCGAATTTTTCTTATTCTCCATAAGAATAACATTGGACAACGTACTGTGTTTAGCACTTTCAATATCTCTGTAACTAATTGACCTAGAGAAATGATCAAAACACCAAATTGTGTGTTTTTATAGCTGAATATAATGGTGAAAAATAAAATTTTAATTTTTAAAATATTACATGTAAAAAGTTCAAAAAACCCATTTTTGGGGTACAAAAACCCTCAAAATACCACTTTGGATGGGTCCATCTGTCTCGTTTTCGAACTTAGTCATAAATGCCGCTTTACACGTTTATACCAAATTTCATCAAAATCGGACGTTTTTTACGAGATTTATCGCACCCACGCCACATATATACATATATATATATTACAGTTTCGAACAAATGGTATTTTTGGGGTCTGGGGACCTCAAAACGAAAAGTTATACTGGTCCCGGGCCTAGGTCTTACCATGCCGACTACGGTAATGGCTTCTTCCCTAGGGTAAATTCGCTAAAAACAACATTTTAACTGAAGTTTATACTATATTGAAGTTTGTATTATATTACTGAGAGATATAAGTTTTTTTGCTGCTCAATCACGCACCAACTACTATAACGATTGAGCTGATATTTGGTAAGAAGAATTGAAGGTATATTCCCGTTTAAAAAATCCTTTACGGCTCCAACCCACTGGCCTTCAAAGTTCCTAAGTTAATCTCATGGACATTATTGAGCTGGCGTCACAACGTTGTGCCACCAAATACTGGCCAATCATGAAAACCGTAACTTTCATTTGATATTATCGCGCTACTCTTCTCAATCTAAATACCCCATCCGATTTCCAATTGAACACTGTAAATGAACAGTTCTCACAGGAGATAACTCTCGCCTTTCGTACATTATACCAACTTGCTGAAGACGAAGGTCGTGACTGCCCTCAAGGGGCTTATGCTATTAAAGGTCATATGTACGTTATGTCGTTATCATCGGTACTGATAATGAAAAGGACGCATTGGCTCTACGCATAATCTCATTGCTTTACTTAGTCTTGGAGGTTTTTAACTGCGAAAATGGGTTTCAAATTCCCCTCACTGATTACATAACGTAGCTGATGCGCATCTAGAAACGCCCACATTCTCAGAAGAATCACAAACACCTCTATTCACCGTATTGGGACTCCATTGGTCGCATATCACAGATATATTTTCATACGATATTCAAGTATCCTTCTCACATTCCACTAAACGAGCGGTCTTAAGTATAGTAGCTAAAATCTATGACCCTTGTGGTGTTCTCACTCCCTTTATCAAACAAAATATTTCGTGCAACTCTTGAGGTCAAAAGGTTTGCCCTGAGGCGAACGTTTGCATTATGAAATTATTGCTGCGCAGTAGAAACTCGTCACTGAAGATCCTGTATGCATTAAAGACTTAACGATTCCACGTGATCTAGCCCTTAAATCATTATGTCTCATTGTATTGTATGGATTTTGTGACGCATCCGGGTCCTGATATGCTGCTATAATTTGTTATTAGGTGCTATAATTGGCAATCACAAGATCGAGATTAACCCAATAATAGATAACGGAAAGCCGAATCGCTCCTCTAAAATGGGTAACAATACCTCGGCTTTATGTGCAGCAAACTCATTGGCACAACTTTTTTCACACTCTCGAATAATTTTCCCTGCAGAAATAACCAACGATCTGCTTTTTCTTTGGTACTCTACGGTCGTTCTCACTTGGTTATATACTCCTTGACCAAAATTAAAAAGAAAGAGGATGATACATCTGGACAATAACTTACAGATAACCAACATTATTGTCTTGTATGTAAATACAGTAAAAGTATAAATATACTTTGTAGTTGTTTTCCTGTTTAGTTGTAACAACACCTATCATGCTACTAAATAAATTATTTATTTAAATTACAAGCAATGCTAATAAATATGAGTACTGACAAAATATTAGTTCTTTGTTTAAAATTCATAGTTGGTGATGGCGAGTTTGTTATTCAACGAATTTTTGCGGACATTTTCCATCACATATTAGTAAAAACAAAGTTTCACGCCGTTTTGGGATCTGGAATCTGATCCCGTCTTCAGGTGGAAAGAATATACCATCATTCATATATGTTTACCGTCTGTATGTGAATCAGTATAAGTGTAAATATATTCTTAAGTGTTGTAAGACGTCTTTTATTACATCCCGTAAGTAATAACAACACGTAATAAGCTAATCAAAAAGTTGGTTGATATGTAATGGAAAATATCCGCAAAAATTCCTTGAATAACAAAATATTAGTATGCTAGGTTATTTAAATGTTAAAAACCTATTTGAAATATAACCGTAAGGAAAGGTCATATAGTGTCATAAGTGGTTGACGAAAGAAAAAAGCAATTAACAATGAAAAATAAAAACATACTGTACTAAAAAACTGATTTTGAAAATTCGTGAAGTAAGTAAACTAGGTAAGGATATCGAGTCATAGAAGCTGGTAAATAAAATCAATTAAATAGGATATTTGATCCCTCTCTCGAAAACAAAGTAGGAAAGTTAATATTAAAAACGTTAGCCTAGTTGGTCGTGGTTATCTAAAGAATACCGCAATTTTTCAGTGAATAGTTTTTAATGACAGCTGCATGCTCTGTGTACATATTAGAATATTTACACATTACAGAGGCGTTCTTCCTCGGCGAAAAACGGCCGCGTCGCGTCGGCGTTGGTAGTTCAATCGACGCTAATGTATGATGGGTAATAAAAGTTACAGTCCATTGTTGTTTTCATAGGGTAATAATCACAGGCTATGAACCGAATAGTTAATAGTACAACATAGGAAATTCCGCAGCATTACTTCATGTTAGATTAATTCCTATTAGTATACTGCATTCGAAAACAGGTGTTACCATGTATATTCAAGCTATATAAACTCCTTTCTGAACTTGTGACTCGAGTTTATACCGTCATTAATATTCATACTGTACTAATGGTCAAATACCCCCGTAGCAGCAAACCTGCGTACTCAGCGAATTTCCAATGCATGTACAGTATATGTTTCTCACTACCACATAAAGCCACTTGCCAAGTTTCATAAAAATACACGAATAAATAAGTGATATATAGCATTTTATATATTCTCCATAAGAATAACATTGAAAGCTGAGTATGCAGGTTTTCTGCTGCAAGGAACACAAAATATGTGATTTTATGCAATTATCAATACTTAAACAGTCGAAGTTGCATACCAAGTTTTATTCATTTATGTTCATAACTAAGAGAGACATTACATTTTACTTATTCTCCTTAAGAATAACATGGGTGCTGAGACTGCAGGTTTGCTGCTGCGAGGAAAATCTGACAAAATTTCGTTTGTGTAAATATCAATAGACCAGTACTAGGTGAAGCCTCATACCAAGTTTCAATAACATACATTCATAAATAATCGAGATATAAAATTTTAATTATTCTCTATAAGGATAACATTGAACAACGTACTGTGTTTAACACTTTGAATATCTCTGCAATGGTTGGACATAGAATCACAATTTAAACACCAAAATGATTTTTTTGTAGAGCTAAACTGATTGGTAGTAAATGTGAGGTTTACATTAAAATGAACTGAGGAAAAGCTAAAAACCTTTTTCTCATAAGATTAACATGGGAGATTTTATGAACACGTTTTTTGGATTTTCTCCGTAACCACTTAACCTAGGTTAATAATTCAAAATACCATATTATTTGCTTTTTAAGCTCTATAAAATGGTCTAAGCCGAAATTTTTTTATTTTAGGGTGAAAAATGCAAAAAACTGGTTTTTGGAAAATTGTAAACCCCCATAAACCCCCTTCCCATGGTCCGATTTTTCTGGTTTTAGACAGAACTTAAAGACATGAATTTCACTTTACACATTTGAGCCAAATTTCATCAAAATCAGACGTTTTTCAGACGTATATATATATATATATATATATATATATACAAATATATAAATTTGAACGAATAGTGTTTTTGGCATCTGGGAACCTCAAAACAAAAAGTTATCGTTGTCCTGGGCTTAACTCTTACCATGCCACCTACGGTAATAGCTTCTTCCCTATAGGGGAAATTCGCTAAAATACCGCCAACTTAAAAACAATTTTTCGGAGACATTATTTTCAATACCTATCGTGGAAATTTCCAAAAGCTTGACACTCGCACACGGTGGAGCGCTTGACGCGACCTTCACTAGGGTCAGAGGTCAGCTGCTCGTCAGTTTCAAGTCTTCTTCGTTTCGCAGTCTTGTAAATACTCCCCTTCCTATTTATCTGCCTGTGAGGCCGATCAAAAATCTAAACAAGTTGGTGGCCTTCGCCGACAGTTTTATGTAAATCGAACATCTACATATTCAAAGTGGGAGCCGAAGCTTTATATGGAAACCTATTTTATAACTAAGCGTGTAAGTTGCCCACTACGAATTTGTATAGGTTTTAGAAGGTTAGAATCGTTGAAAACCTTCAGTGTAACTTCTGCTTTCCTGTCAAACGTTGCTATTTAATTTCAAACTCAAACTGCAATTTTTAAAAATATCCTACGGGTGAATTTGTGTTTTTGAGGTATGCATGTATTGTTTACAAAGTTATTATACGGGTACTGTATGAACTGTTGTAAAGCAACGGCAGGTCAATTCCGATTGCGATTCCTATTTTGACATTCTTACACTGTTTTGTTGGAGTCAGATAGGCTGCTGGGTCAACATTTAATCTGTTGTTTCTCGCGCCGATTGTCGGAATCTGAATTGGAATCAGCACCGGCTTGAACTGCGTTCTCACCAAATTGTAGCAATTTCTAAGTAAAACAAACTTTTTAAATGTTGAGTCCTTTGACGTATTTCCCCCCGCTAAATTATCAAATGTAGTTTTAATATTTCAATTAAAATAGACAATTTTAGGCAATTAATATATTTAAAAAATGTTACATCATAGTTTATTTTTTTAGATCGGTTAAAAAACCATTCCATTCCATTTTAAAACCATTTTATAACCATTCACTTTCCCTATACGCTATACTTAGCGTACTATCCAGCTTGGCATCGGCAAAGTTGAGGGACCAAATTCTCATATTGTTCAGTATTTGAACAAACTCAGCGTAGAATTTATTTGTATCCTGTAAATCATATTTTTGGTAGTCTGAATGCAAATACATATCACATTACGTATACTAAATTAGGAAGGTGTATACAATTAATGAATGAAGCTTCAAGAATTAATTAGTTAAATTAAGCATGATCCATGTAGGCCTAGTGACACTTGTTGTACCGCATACTGTTTCAGGGTGCATAACAAGTTCCTGTCTTGTATTTCAGAGTTTATTTTATATGTTATAGTTTATACTACAAGATAATTTAATTTGTTTTCTCAGACACATTGCAAGTTATCCTCAGCGATATTAAACATTTTTTAAATTTTTTTATTTTGAATACAATGTTAACGAATGCGTGCATCAACCACAACATAATCAGTTCTTAGGTACTAATTAACAATACAACTTTAATTTAAATTTATGTTAATTATAATATTTTTGTACAATTATAATACTTCTTTTAATCATGTTCAATTACTGTGTTTAACACAACATTAAAGCTCTCACACACAAATTAAATTAATCGTTTTAACCTATTCCAACCACTTTTAAAATGAGTATACTTACTAATAACATGAACAGGAGCATTGTTGCCACTACAGACGACTTAAACAGAAACACCTGAGACGGATTTAAACTGCAACAGTAATGACATCTACAGTTAAAGCGACCGAATAAGTTGGCAAGCTTGTGCGACTGGGATCTAGATCAGTTGCCGGCGTAAGTGGCCTTGTGGAGCACTTCCTTGCCGCTTGACAATCTTATGCATGCGATCGGCTTCCCTGCAAAAGTTCTGCGACGACAATTTTGGTATTAACTATGCAGAAAGGATGACCAAATAAAGCGGGACGATGCTATTGGTGGACCTATACGGGTTGCATACAGATTTCAACTCTAACTGGGTAATTTTCCCATACAGTAGCCAAATGTTTAATTTCTTACTGAATATCCTGTATTTTGTTGCATTTAAAAGTCGCTTTTGATATATTTTGGAGACACTGAATTTAAAAAGTGTTATATTTAAATAAATTTGCAAGCTCTAGCTCATAAACCGTTTAGTTAATAACGTTTTTTGTGAAGAATAAAATGCTTAACAAGTTGTGTGCTGATCGGAAAAGTAACAACACGTCGAATTTCAAGTCCATATCATCTTAATCTAGACTATAAAAGTGAAAACCCTGAGGTGTTCATAAAAGATTCTCCAACTTCTCGGTACCCTGGATAGGTGAAATTTTGTACACTGATTCTTTAGGTCTAAAGTATAAAAAAGTAAAGGGTTTTGATAGTGATTTTACTCATGAGTCGTCAAAGTTGCAATGCTATTCTTATGGACATCTAACTTATCCAGATTCAGATTAATTTATTTTGTGAAATTTGTCAATTTGCATAAGTAAATATATGGCACGTCAATAGTGTAAGTACAACAAATATCTTCGTCGCAGCAAACCTGCATACTCAGCGAATTTCCAATGGAGATATAAATTTCTTAATACTACATAAAGCCACTTACCAAGTTTCATAAAAATATATTCACAAATAAGCGATATATACAATTTGTATTATTCTCCATAGGAATAAAATTGGGGCTGAGTACGCAGGTTTGCTGCAAAAAGTAATAAAAAAATGGGTTTTTATGCTGATATCAATATAACTCAACTAGGTGAAGTCGTATACCAGTTTTAGCAAATTTCCCTTATAGGGAAGAAGCTATTACCGTAGTCGGCATGGTAAGACCTAGGCCCGGGACCATGACAACTTTTCGTTTTGAGGTCCCCAGACCCCAAAAACACCATTTGTTCTAAACTGTATATATATATATATATATATATATATATATATATATATATATATATCATTTCGATCGAATGGTGTTTTTAGGGTCTGGGGAACTCAAAACGAAAAGTAATCATGGTCCCGGGCCTAGGTCTTACCATGCCGACTACGGTAATAGCTTCTTCCCTATAGGGGAAATTCGCTAAAATAGCCCTATACGTATTTACAAATCCACAATAATTATTGGTTTAGTTAAAAGATTTAATAAAGTCCTCGTCTTAAAAAGATGATTTAATAAATAATAGTAATTTGTCACAGGCTCTAACACTTTTACACATTCAGGCAATTTATTAAATAAAGTAGATAATATGGCTTTTTTTCTCAAATTTATAGTCTGTGAACCGGGAACTGCAACAATTTTTGATTTTTGTGTTATGTTTATGAGCATACTGATAGTCCAGCAACAGCCTCAGATAGTATATCTGAAAAACAGCTCTAGCTCAAATAGATACAAGGAAGCTCAGGCTGATCAAACGAGAGCCTGCAGGAATCTCTGCCTCTGACTCAACAATTTGTCGAATCGCTCGTTTTTTATTTTAGCGAATTTCCCCTATAGGGAAGAAGCTGTTACCGTAGGTGGCATGGTAAGACTTAATATCGAGACCATGATAACTTTTTGTTTTGAGGTCCCCAGATGCCAAAAACACTATTCGTTCAAATTTATATATACATAAATGTGTCCGTTACCGCGATAACTTTTGAAAGAAGCGCCCGATTTTGATAAAATTTGGCACAAATGTGTAGAGTAACATGTAACATTTATGACTTTAAGTTTGAAAACCAGATCGATCGGTCTATGGGAAGGGGGTTTTATGGGGGTTTAAAATTTTCCAAAAATAAGTTTTTTGAACTTTATACCCTAAACTTTTAAAAACACTAGATTTTGGTTATAGCCATTTTATAGAGCTTAAAAAAACAAATAATTTAGTATTTTGAATCATTAACCTAGGTTAAGTGGTTGTGGAGAAAAGTAAAAAAATGCGTCCATAAAATTTCCCATGTTAATCTTATGGGAATACGGTTTTTAGGTTTTCCTCAGATAATTTCATTTAAAACTCCATATTTCTTTCTACCAATCAGCTTAGCTCTACTAAACAATCATTTTGGCGTTTTAATTGTTGTTTTACGTCCAACCATTAAAGTGATATTCAAAGTGCTAAACACAGTACGTTGTCCAATGTTATCCTTATGAAGAAGTTGTTATTGTTTTTTATAAAATGTTATATTTAGATTGTATATGCATGTATATTGATGAAACTTGGTATGTGGCTTCAAATAGTTGTGGTATATTGAAATTAGCAACAAAAAAAGGTTTTTGTTGATTTTTACCGGTAGCAGCAAACCTGCATACTCGGCCCCCATGTATCCCCATGCATAAGTAAAGTTTTATATCTCCCTTAGTTATGAACCTAAATTAATAAAACTTGGTTTGTGGCTTCACCTGGTTGAGTTATATTGATAATTGCAAGAAAACACATTTCTTATTTTCCTTGTTGCAGCAAACCTGCGTACTCAATTATAATGTTATTCTTATAGAGAATAAATAAAATTCTATATATATCACTTATTAAAGAATGTATTTTTGTAAAACTTGGCAAGTGGCTCTAGGTAGTAGTGATACCCTTATATATGCATTGGAAATTCGCTGAGTACGCAGGTTTGCTGCGACGGGGGTATTTTACTTTTTCCTTCGATGAAAGAGGTTCCCTAGAACACTATATCATATTTTAAGCAACTATAAAAATGCGAAATATGCACTGACTTGATTGTTTTTTTATAAACTGCAGGAAGCGTAATTCGAGAGGCGGCTCCAGACATGTGTCATTTACTCTGCACCGAGTATTTGCCGAGTGGCGAGCTACTTGTGTTGGTATTCGCCGACTAACGTCTAACGATCAAATACTACAGACATGCAAGCTTTTCCGAGCACCTGTTCGTTGTAGGAATAGCGAGTAATGGGAAACATGGATGCCGAAGACGTTGCTGTTGCTTACCCCGCCTTTATTATTTTAGCAGTGGTTCTTTATTGCAGCTTAATTTAAGGTATTGTTTTTGAACATAGCGTATTATTTATTATAGTGTATTTAATTTAGCGTACAGCCATTCATTAAACAATAGTTTACCAATGAATCCCGAGCAGACAGCCGAATGTGTGGATGGACCTAAAGTTCGCCTTTTAACGAATCATGTATGCTTTGATGTGTGCAAAAGACCGACACCGTATGGGAAAAGACAAGCAAGCACTAAATGCTCGCTACTTGCCAAGTTGTCAAGTAGGCGAATACTCATCCACACTACTCGTGATTCTGCGAGTCTTGCTCGGCGGACGGCGAATGACGCATGTCTGGAGAAGCCTTACAAGCTTCTTACACAGCTCCGATAGCCTATATGACTATTAACACTTAACGTCTTATCAAAATTTAGGCCCCGAAACTTTATGCTGTCTACACACTTTACCTAATTTACTTATTTAATAGTAATCAGTATGTTTTACACTCATTTTATATAAAAGATTCACGAAATTGGGTATTTTATGGCACTAACATATTTTCATAGTAATGTTATATTTTGTTAAATAATTAAAATAATCCCCTCCCCATTCTTCCAATTATTTATATTATTTTATTTATCTTCATTAATTTAATTATATAAACTACCTATTCAAAAAAACTGGGGGTGCGGATCACAACCAAGGCCTTGATTCAAAGAAGGTCATGTCTCGATGAATTGCATATAAAGAGGAAGGCTGAGGGCTAGGTCGCTTCATTGGTCACATTAGCTTGATTGTGCAGGACCAGTTTAGAGGCTATTGATGTTATACTATCGCAGGTTGTTCCCATGTACTAAGGTGGTTTAACGTACTTTAACTTTCCCCTTTGTGATACAATTTTCTTTCGCTTAAGCAAAACACAAGTTTTGTTTTTGTTTGGTCATTTAAAAAATATTTATCGCTTAACAATATGTAAATAGCTTTGAAAAGTCTTGACCACACCGAGCAAACATGTTTGTTGAGAATAAAACAGAACACACATTGTTAAAAGTTTGTACAGTGTGGTTTTACAAACAAAATAATTGAGTTCTGACAAACAATCTAGTTCTAGAAAATATATCAAACACTGTTCCCCACACATCACAAAATGTTTACAATGTTAGAACACTAAAAAAATTGTTTGAGCAAATATGTTTGTCAATTATTTGCTTAGTGTGGACTAGGCTTAAGTCACATTTTTTAATCCAATGTTGCATTTAAATAAAACTAGAACAGCCAAAAAATAATTTGTTTTCCTACATCCAAAAATATAGCACAAGTATTTGTTCAAACCCATTATTTTATTTTTTAATGTTTTTAGTGCGAAAATTCGCTCCTCTTACGTCAGCGTGATGCGTCCAAACTCATTAATCTTTTGGTTTCAAATAAATCTCCCTCAGCACTCAGCACAATGTACAATACATATATTTTAAACAAAATTACCTGTTCTATTTTTGCAAACAACATAATTTTGTCTCAGAAAACTGTAGAATCAGAAAGCACAAGTTTTTAACATTATTATGTCAGTTAAAGAAATAAAATAGGTACATTTTTATTTTGTGAGTGATAGCCCAAAGGTAACAGCATATTTCCAATAGTCAGCGCTAACAGAAAATATATATATTTTTCTCTATCTAGAAAACAATTAACAGCAGATAATCATAATGGATGTGAAATGTTTACTGTATTGCATTTTAACACATTCAGTGCGAAGCGCAGGATTTCCGGCGGTTCCTTAACAAGGAAATGAATGCAATTGTGATGAGTAAACATATTTAACAGTGAATGTAAATACTCGTACCAGATATATTTATAAAATGAGGTGGATTCAAATGGCTAACTATAGAAGAAAAATGTATTTATAAATAATATTGTGTTTTTACGGTTTTCACATCTTCTGACCGTCATTTTGCTTTATTCGGCTACCTGGTGTTCTGATTTGGTAATGGTTTTGATTTTATCACTGGGTTTTGTAATTGGATACAATTAATTATTTCAAGGTAAATGCAAAATTTAGGCAGCAGACAATAATACCCCCGTCGCAGCAAACTTGCGTACTCAGCGAATTTCCAATGCATAATATATGTCTTAATACCACATAAAGCTGCATACCAAGTTTCATAAAAATATATTCACATTATAAGCGATTTTAATTATTCTCCATAAGAATAACATTGGTAATGAGTACGTAGGTTTGCTGAAACAAGGAACACAAACAATTGGTTTTTATGCAAATATAAATAGAATTTAACTAGGACAAGCCACATACCAAGTTCCATCAATATTCAATCATAAATAAGCGCTTTATAACATTCTAGTTATTCTCTATAAGAATAACATGGAGTTGAGAAAGCAGATTTGCTGCAACGAGGAACAAAAAAAGGGTTTTTATATAATTATCAATATAACTCAACCAAGTGAAGCTACATACCAAGTTTTATTAATTTATGTTCATAATTAAGGGAGTCATTACATTTTACTTATTCTCCATAGAATAACATGGGGGCTGAGTACGCAGGTTTGCTGCTACGGGAATAATCAACGAAAAATCAATTTTTTGTACAAATATCAATATACCAGTACTACGTGAAGCCACATACCAAATTTCATCAACATACATTCATAAATAATCGAAATATCAAATTTTATTTATCCTCCATAAGGATAACATTGGACAACATACTGTGTTTAGCACTTTGAATATCTCGGCAACGGTTGGACGTAGAATCACAATTTAAACACCAAAATGATTGATTTGTAGAGCTAAACTGATTGGTATAAGCAAATGTGAAGTTTATAATAAAATTAATTGGGGAAAAGCTAAAACCCATTTTCCCATAAGATTAACATGGGAGATTTTATGAACACGTTTTTTGGATTTTATCCGCAACCATATAACCTAGCTTAATGATTCAAAATACCATATTATTTGTTTTTTTAAGCTCTATAACATGGTCAAAACCAAAATTAAGTTTTTTAAACATTTTTGTGTGAAAAATGCAAAAAACTGATTTTTAGAAAATTTAATACCCCCATAAACCCCCCTTCCCATGGTCCGATTTTTCTGGTTTTCGAAATTAAAGTCATGAATGTCATTTTACACGTTTGAGCTAAATTTCATCAAAATCGGACGTTTTTTACTCAAGTTGTCGTGTTAACGGACACACACACACACACACATATATATATATATATATATATATACATATATATAAATTTGAACGAATAGTGTTTTTGGCATCTGGGGACCTCAAAAGAAAAAGTTATCATGGTCTCGGGCTTAAGTCTTACCATGAGACCTACGGTAATAGCTTCTTCCCTATAGGGGAAATTCGCTAACTTCCTTATAGGGGAAATTCGCTAAAAAAGACTATAATTTATTGGAGGACTTTGACCACCTAGCTTTTGATTTGGCATTGATTGTGAAGTACCAAAATTTAAAATTTCACAACTTAAAGTATGCAGTTTGCTCTGGAGTTCAACTTAATGCCTCGCAATCAGTAGCCATAGGCCTAGTAATAATTAAGTTTGATATTCAACGAGAAAAAGGTATAAAACATACACATGAAAATTATGAAATTTTATTAAAAATCTATATAGCTACATTTCTATAAACAATATGTTCAACATTACCATACAACGGTGAAAATAACTATTGCTACACTTATCAGATTACTAAATTGTACAAATTATACACGACATCTGATAATATCACGGTTTATACATTTAGTAGTTGTAATATATATCCTTCTTGTTAGCTATTCAGAATCAGAAATCATTTATTCGTGAATAACAAATTATTATATAAAACAAGTCAGATTTAAAACAAATACTTAATACTAAATTGACAATTGTATTGACTAAACAACCACGAGTTTTATAGAGATGGACAAGGCAAGGTCTTAAATACATTTCATTTGCTATGGTAAGTGGTAGAAAAGTAGGTTTTTAATTTGTAAGATTGATTTTTGACCCCTGGCTATACACTTTCGAACAGTACGCTAAAATGAAAAAAAATTTTCTGCATAAAATATAAAATTTTTTATTCCACTCCGTTTAGCGGCTTGTTTGTGTTTTTACTATATAAAACATATCTTAAATAAGAAAGATATATTTGAAATTTAGCATCTGTTATATTTACTAACAATAAATGCTACTTTGATATATAATTTGAAGTTTCTAGCCTTCACCATTTCAAAATGGCGGCGATTCTCATTTTAAAAGCAAATTATAAAAAACAAGCATAACAAACAAAAGTTACAGATTTTTGTTTTTGGACTATACTTGTTCTTAAAATTTATAGTTTTTAAGATGTTTTTAGCTTAGACAAAAATGACCACCATTAATGGTTAAGGTTAAAAACTTCAAATTTAATACCAAAATAGCTTTTAATGTTGATATAATGTATGCCCAATTTCAAATAATATCTTTCTCGGTTGTGCAGACATAATTTACTTAAAACATAGACGCTAAACAGAGTGGAATACAAAGATTCTACATTTTTTGTTCATTTGAGGAATCAAATATGAAAGAGAATAGCTAGTGCATCTTTTATATGTCACCCTATGGTTAGATACTTTAGTTATAATTTTAGAAGGGTTGTCTGTGAATATCAACACAGTAAAGATTATTCTCACGATAATATTTATACGATCAGCTCAAGTAACCATCTTGTTTGCCCTATTCCGCTACATTTTTAATCCACAAAGCTACTATAACAGTAGTTGTCTCATCTTATTAAGTGTTGACCAAACACATAATTTTAATGTGCCCAATCCAATGTGTTCAATGTTGGCAGAATGCAGTCAAAGTATAGTAAATTTAAAATCTATTGAATACAAGCAGCTGAGTAGTAACTGGGGGGGGGGGGGGGAAGTAAGGCTATTAATCTAACTTCATGAAACTTTTAGACAGTGTAGTTAACTTTAGGGAAGTGATTGGTTTTGACTCAAAATTCCTCACAAAACAGATACTTTGCAATAGACAATAGTCCAATATGAAGATTTCTTACTGTAAGCTGACAGGTGCAGTTGTATTTACAACATTGTCAAAGCACCTACAGTGTCAAGTACAATGTTGTAATCACAACTAAACATATCGGATTATTGTAAGAAATCGTCTTCATTTGATCACTGATGGAGGTAAGGTATCGGTACTGTGTTGAAAACATAGACCACTAATTTGTAATTTAATGAAAATTTATTTTGTATAATTAAAACCTAACATTTTTATTTTATACTGATCCAAAGCATGATTTCAAGAAACTTAATTTATTCAACTAAAATTATATTATTTTATGGTATTTATTTTAAAGAGAATACACATTTCTAAAACTATTTCAAGTGTTCATAGAAAGGATTTTTTATAATAATTCACTATTTAATGTGTGACTTAAAAGGAAATTACCATTATTCAAGTCAACAAAGATACTAGTAGAGTACGAGGCATATGAGTTGGTGGAGAGGTCTACTTTTCATATCAACTCCTTCTTGGATATTCGTCACATTACAAACATTATCACCAACATGGTAAAAAAAATAAACTGTTTTATTATAGCATATTTGTTTCCTGTATGATCGAGTACAGTATGTTCATAGTGATTTAAACGGAACATGATTAAATCTGTGGTAAATATGATTTTTGAACTGAATTTTAAGCTTATGTTCATAAAATGTAATAATTTTTTCCCTGCAAACTAATGTGTGCTTCCTTCTCTCAACAATATTTGAGAAGTATTCCAGACTTAAGCCTGTTCCACATTATTCGTGAATATACCTAGTTTAGGTTAATTAAGAATGTTTGGCAAAGTGAAGGACCATCATAAATATAAAATAAAAATGTTGATTCGGATGTTCAGAGAAGTTCAAACAAGTTCGCTCCATGAGTGGTTGTTTGGGCCACATTTAAAAAGATTGTTCGTCAAGGACTGCTCTGCCAAATGTTCACAAAGATCCCACACTAATCGAGAACATCAGTCGCCACAACACATTCAACATACTGGATCTGATTTTCTCCAAAATGTGGGCCGAATGTTCGGGCATTATGTTCATAGTGGAACGGACTAATGTGAAAGATTTCGCAAAGTTGAAGACTGTATTTTTTAAAACCAATACCAATAGTGATATTCAGTAAACATTTTTGGCAGTGTTTGGCCGAAACATTCGGCCAGATTCACGAGCAGTGTGGGACTAGGTTTGGTTGGTCACGGTGCCAAGTAGAGATTTCAGTAACTAGTGGTAGTTGCAGGCAGTTTCTACTATTCACCGTTTAAGTGGGACCTGGAACACTAAGTTACTGATAACGCCAGTTGTATAGTGATAGTAGCTGACGCTGGTTCAGACTGGCCATTCCCCCACTGTACCAACTGTCTCCTGTCTCCCTCAAAATGCCATTTGAAAGAGCATTGTTAAGCAAAGAGTAGTAAGAGTAGACAACATGACAGCATTAAAAATAGTTACTTGCTGCTGTTTTTTTGCACAACAATGTGTCGTTATTTTTATTTAATCAAATAAGAAAGTAAAAAGCTGTAAAACTGATATGATACTGATTGGGTTTTACAAATTTGGCTAGATGACCCCAAACAGGTTCAGGAAGAGCAATGACACACGAGCCACTTGGCATCGTGTACCCAGGCCTTACAGACATAATTTCCCTTATAGAATCCCAGGCAAATAGATTTTGTCATGTACAATGATTTATCCTAAAAATAGTTACAATATTTTACATCTTCTTAAAAGATACATTAGATTTCTACAAGATAAGTCAGAGACTAAGCTATTTCAGTACTACATAAGCAGGAAGGAACTTTTTATGACAAATATATCATCACTTTACAATAGATTTTATCAATTCTCAGACAAAACTGGCAATACTAATTTTGAAAAAAAAAACATATTTATTTTGAGAATAGAATTACCAGATTTAAACACATATTTGAAAGTAAAAAAACCTGCCTTAAAAATAAAGGCAGCCTTTATCACCAGCCTTGGTTTCAAAGGCTGCTCTTAAATTTTAAGAATGCAAAGTTCGTCCAATCAAAACGAAAAACAAATTTATAAAAAATGTATCTATCGAGGCTCATGTTTGAGGGAAGTTAAGAGTTTTTCTAGATTAATATTTATTCATTGTTTTATTGCAGTCCCTACTTAAATATAACCATAAAAAATTGCATTTATAGCTAAATTTACCATGATAACTACAGGTGTATTAGAATAATGGATAAATAAGACATCAAGAAACACTATTAGGGCCGTCTATAAATTACAACATTAGTTTTTGTCAATTTTCAGATCCACCATTATCATCATCAACCTACCCCCTCCCGCTTGAAAAATATCGTAATCTTTGACTGAATAACATACTACCAAAAATTCTTATATGATAACCCAACACTTACGACACCCTGAACCTTAGAGAAGTGGAAGTGAGTAGCGAGTAAGAGCTGTGCTCACTGGGGTGGAATATCTTTTACTATAAATAGATAGGTGTCAGAGACGCAAGAGTTGCAGGACAAGGTAAGGAATCAATGTTGTGACATTGGACAGATACAAAATAAAAAAAAAAAAATACTTTCAAATCAGGAAGTGTACACTTTTTCTAGAGTTTTGTCATGACGTAATATTATTTCCTTTACTTTGATCAAAGTTTTTTTTATTATTACTGGTGAAATTGGTTCCAAATTATTATTTAAAAATGAATTAATTTTTCAGTTAACTCCCCTCACCTCATAACCATAATCTCAATATTTTGCTTTTACCCAGACCTCCTCCCCCTATCTCCAGATGGTGTGATGTATGTACAGCCACTCATTGAGGATTAGTCCTCTGCATTTGTGTCCACTAGAAGTTTAGACACTAGACACCCTACAATTGTTCAACCTTATAATGCCATATTTTAATGCCATCTTGAATTTTAAATCTAGATATGGTACAGACTGATAAAGAAGAGAGTAACTTAAAGCATGATAGCATAAGACTGTCCCCAAACACCTCACACATTAGTCAGGATATCTTTTATTATTTATATATTATTGAAAAATGAAAAGATGGTTTACTTTAGATATAAAAACAAAATATAATTGTACACAATTTGTTCCAAAAGATGTTTATTTAAATGTTAAGACCTCTTATTGAAATTGATAAACCATTTCTCCTCAAAAATAAATGTTAGTCACAACGTTGTGTGAAACTAATTAAAATGCTAAGCCAACATTTTGGTTAACCCTAAGAAAGAACCGTATTCGAGAGAGAGAAGAGAAGAGCCCTCCTCCTAGGACCCCAAATTTAAAGGAGTATCAAACGCTTTCCCTAAAAGCGTTTGTGTGTTCTTTAACAACAATGCCACTGGCATGTAAATTTAAAAAAACAAGCTTAATTCCTTTTGTCTTTAACTTTTGTGTTATTAGTTGATTTTTCAACTAGGCGACATTCCTTCTATGTTTTAAAGCTAATACAACTCTCATCTCTGATTGTAAGAATGAGTTTATGAAGATGTTAATAAACTATTAATAGTACACGTAGTTATAACATATTTTCTCAAACGGAATATCGGATGAATTCAGATTGTGCACGGTAACAAGGCTACAAGACTACAAGATCAATTTTAAAACCATTGATGCCAACATTTATAAGGTGAATGTATATAAGTATAATCAAAGTATTGACATTTCAGGACCTCCTCTTCTTTTTGCGTTCCACACTCCTGGGGGTAATTCAGGTGCAAGCTACTCCTAAAGACGTTTACAAGTCATAATAGTTCAAGAACCACTGGTTATCTCAAAAAAGTTTTGATTTTGATTTCCTACGCTTCAGACTGATCATTGCTATACCAAAAATCAAATCATTTATAGTATATTTCACTACTATCGCCTCGCACGTAAAATGTTTCTTGCCCCAGAATAGGGCTTTTGTGATGAGTAGTAAACGATATTGTTCATCACAATGCAAATAACTACACTAAACATAAAAAAATTATTTTATATTTCATAGTCTAGTAATTAGTGTTAAAGTCAGCTTTTGAACATAGAATTGTCAAACCGAATAACAAAATCACACTGGTGCTCCTGTTGAGCAAAAGGGGAACTTCAATTGTTTAGGATAGGAAAAGTTTTGTTTGGGACAGGCAAAGTATTGACTGGGACAGGAAAAATAATGTTTAGGACAGGCAAAGTCAGCTGATCATGTTTTGTTTTGCTACAAGGAAATAGATGATTTTCGTAGATCTCTGATGCATGGTAATGGGCTATTTTTGAATACAGAGTGATGAAAACATCTTAGTTTCCAAGGCACAACAAAATATTCAAACCAATAAAAGAAAATGACTCAAAATAAATACATGCAAGACAAAGTAAACAAATATCAATTTAGTACATTCATTTCACTTTTATAAACTATACCAAATGAATTAAAACAAACCAACAAATACATCAGCAATGCTGGCCTAAAAATAATTTTACAATAATCTAATATATTTACAACTGTAGAGCTTTTATAGCATGACATTTGATATGATCCCAATGTATGTACAGTAAAAAAAATATAAGTTAATTAAATCTGACATTTTTATATTAAAATCCATTTTATATGCTATTTACAACTGTGTAAACAGAAATATTTAAATATATAAATTGCATAAACATAACATCAATTAAACTGTATATAATAACAAAAGAAATAATTTCAAACTTCATACCTGTGGCAGTTTGAGATTTAAAGAAATAGTCTTTAGTCTATTATAAACTAACACAACCATTTTGTGGCACTAGGACTACAGATAGAGAACAACAGCCAGATGTTGACAGGCCCTTCGGGGGCATTAACAGAATAATTAGGTGATTTATAACATATGATGGTGAATTTAAAAATAACAAACTTTAAACACATAGCATAGACTAACAATCAACATCAAGTGCAGTAATAATAAAAGTGAATCTAGTAAAGAACCAAACAGCTATAAAAACAGTAAAACCGGTTTGACAATTTTTGATATTAAGACATTTATGACTTTTAAACTTCGTTCCTTACTGTGTATAAGTCTATTTGTTTATGCTGATACTTGACAACAAAATGTTCAATCTCTCTTATCCTTCTTAAATGTTAGGACCGACTATAAATTGTAGCTAGTCTTTTCCAAAACTAAGTATATAACATAACAAGGTCGTGACAAATTAATGAGAAGTAAACAAACATATTTCTCATGGTAACTTATCAAGGATTTACGATAAGAAAGTTTATTAATTATGTTCTTCTTTAAAGTAGTCCTAGACGTGTGAAAGGGAAAATATTAAAACAAGTAGGTAAGGAGAACTACAATTTGTTGCTAGTGAGTTGACGAGCCTGACGCCACTAACTAGTGTGACAGTTGTATGTCGGTGCACTGGCGTCGTCCGCACTGTCATCACCGCCACCCCCCACCCTCTGGTAGCCCATGTTCATGAGCACCACATCAAAGGGATCCGCCTTCATCCTCCGCTGGTTAGACGACGCCGCCGAGTCACGGTCTCGCACTTCGTGAGAGTTGTCTTGATCCTGTAAGGGCAATTAAAATTTATTTCCAGAAATGTTGTTTCCAAGGCGGTCTAAATATAAATTAAATATAATTTAATTATAATATAATTAAATATAAATTAAAAAAGTACAGAGTCATCGAGAAAAAATGTCGGGATTTTATAAATTACTAATTGCTGTATTACTTTTTAAATAGCTAGGAATATATATAAAACAAAACACTAATATTTTTTGACAACTTTATTGGTATGATACATGGTTATAACTGCGGGATGTAATTAAAAAACGTCTTACAACACTTAAACGAGTTTGCACGCAGCACGCTGACGTGAGGGAAGTGAATTTCCAAATAAAAACGTATAAAACTCAAAATATTTGTAAAAACATACATGTATTCTAATCTGAAAACATTGATTTTTTGGCTGTTCTGATGCTCCTGGTTTCATTTACCTGCAAAGCTGGGAATACAATTTTGCGCATTATAATGTCAGGAGAAGGTCCAGGTAGGCTTGAAAGTAGGCGTGAGTTGCTGGGGATGATAAAAGTACTCTAACAAAGGAAAAAAAGGCTTTTCTAATGCAAACTCCCCATAAGACAACGTACTGTGTTTAGTCAAAACACATTTTCTTTAATAACTCGGTAAATATTTATGCTAGAAAGACGAGAGAGGGCTTAAAACTTTTGCCTCAATAATTCCTATCTTTTAACATGCACTAATTTTACATCTGGGGCTTTTCTGACCCTTTTTGGGCCCAAAAACTCGAAATTTGAAATATTAATCCCCAAAAAAGGGTTTAGAGTTTTCCGATTGTTTTGCCCAACGAACTTGTCCAACTGATTACAGAAAGGAACGTCCCTACCAAATTTTAAGTTAATCGGACAATAAATGTGACCGCTAGAGTGCAAACACACACACACACACACACATATATATATATATATATACAATTTTGAACGACCCCCCAAAACGTGTTCAGGGGGTCACGTTAGGAACTTCTATGGTGGTCCCGGGCTTAGGTTTCACTGTGCGGGTCATGCTAATAGTTCACTTTCCAAAGAAAATTCACTAAAAATATTTACACTTATACTGTATTATTATACAAGACAGAAGATATTCATAAATGATAGTGAAAGGCAATCGATTTTGACTGGTCACACCGTTTAACATGAGGGCCAATGAGGTCATTGTTCTAAACCAAACAACTCTTGAGACTCTTGAATGTTGCCATTCTAGGCCGACTTCCCTTCATACAAGATCAGTGGTTAGGCCGATAGGGGGACCACAAAAAGAAACTGTCAAACACACAGAATTGGTCAAATTTTAGGCTGTCCATGTGATGGGCTTGCCTTTCATATTGGCTTCTCTTTACCTACTTCCCCAGGACACAGTGGAGAGTGTTATTTAGGCCAGCTAATTTAAGCGGAAGGGCTTTCAACAATTCAGCAAGACCAACCCAAGCCGAAGAGGAAGGGTCAAAAATTCCAAAGAAGGACAGAATCGCCTGTTACTACTTGTTTCATGCCTGGACTTCACTCTTTCTAGTGGCTGGAGTAACATTTCTGTGATGGAAAACATGCATACCATCAAAGTTTTAAAATCTAGAACCTTTTACAGTATACAGCGAGAAGGTTCACCTCAGGCAGCGGAGACCAAAGCCTGACGAGGGGGTCTATCCCACTGCTGGCTAGCAGACAGTACGAGGGGTGCGGCTGTAGGCAGTTGACTATGGAGCTGTCCCCTCGCAAGATACGCACATTATTCGTTGTCCTACGGTCCCAGAAGTACACTGAGCCGTCGTCAGATCCTGCGATAATGTACTGCCCTTCACTGCAATGGAAAAACTTATTAGCCCTAAATTATTATAATAAAGGGGTTATTTTTCAACAAAACTAGAGAACTCAAACAATGTTTATTCTAATTATATGAATTTCCAGTCCAATTTGATTGCAAAATATGGAAAATTAGCGCAGTATTTTATGGTTAAATAACATTTTAGTAGCTGATAAATTTACCACAAGTAAAAACTGTGTTAAAAATATTTAAAACATCAATTCATCAGTCTCGTAGAACCAACTTCAATTATTCCCAAACAATGATGTTTAAAATCTTCCAGAGTACAATACACTTCCTCTTAACAGCCCTCCATAGAACCAAGCCCTGGGTCAGTAAACAAAAACGGCGGTTAAAACAAATAACACCTGGATTTAGTCATATTAAGCACTAAAAATGATAAAACTTATACAACAGTTTAAAAACAGGTACCAAAAATAGTTACTAAGATGGAGTACTTGCTAACTATGTTGTGACCTGAACGTTTTTTACAATACAGCAACAGGGCTGCGGCGGCGGCTGTGAGTCATTTCCTGGAATGAAGGTGGTTAATCTGGGCAGTTGAAGTAAGGGCAGTTAAGTTATACTACTGTATGTATACTTTGGACATCATTTATTGACCGTGCATAACCACTGACCATTAAGCACCCACTCGAATTGATAGAACATTCAAAAACCCACGAGATTCCATTACCTGCCAAAAAAGTTGGCCTCCTTGATGTCTGTGGTAGTGTTGCAGTGGCCGTAGAAGCGTTTGTTATAGTCGTACGAGGCCTCGCGCCAGCTGCGCTCCTGTGATGAGATGCGACCCAGCATGCCGTCCACCAGACTGCCATCCCCGTCCTTCATCACTTCTAGGTCGTCAGAATCTGAAAACAAATGAGTGACCGTGGAGGATGTTTTTGGTTATAAAAATAAGTAATTATTTACATTAAGTCAAAGGAAATACAGTCAGTAACAATATTTGTTGGACGAACAAAGAAAGTATTATAATTTTGGGTGGTGCACAGAGCTGGATTTACCAATAGGCTGAAGCCTAGGGCCACTGGGGTACTACACACACACACACACACACACACATATATAGCCCTAGGCTTCAGCCTATTGGTAAATCCAGCTCTGTGCACCACCCAAAATTATAATACTTTCTTTATATATATATTGTTATATATATATTGAGCGAGTATTATATATATATTGTTTTATTTACTCACACTTGACTGGTAAAGGCGGACATAAAGCTTGAGCTCTATTCGTACTATGATTATTCAACCATCCTGAATTTAGAGGAATTTATTTTAGTCCTTTAAGAATCTGGAGTGTTCCGACTATTCTGCAATTTTTGGCAAACTAGTGGAAAAGTAAGTACAGTGGAACCTCTATTAACTGCCACCTTCGGGACCGGGACTGTGACGGATAACTGAATAGACGGATAATAGAAACATCATATTATAAACGTGTTCAGTAACTAAATTTTAAAATGTTTTGTATATAAATGAAAATAAACTGTGTACAAAAGGATAATACTTCCCACTAAATACATATTTGTTGTTTGAAATAATATAATAGCTCATACAGATGCTCAGACACTGCCGTACGGCGAAAATCCTGAGTCTTATAAATAGTAATATTCTCATAGATGGACGACAGAGAGTGGCGGTTTAAAGAGTGACGGTTGATCGAGGTTTTACTGTATGCGACGCGACGAGAGAATGTGGTGAAAGCCATCATGGCGTGCGCCGCATCATGTTGGGGTAATTTTTAGTTGGATGTGGGGTGAACAGAATGTGAATGTGTGTACTATTGGCAACAGTGGGCGGCAGCCACATGTCACTCAACAGTTGTAACAGACAGTTGAGGTTACGTTTTCATTTTTAAAGCGTTTTGTGTGAGCATAGGAGGGGTCCACTCAGAAAACTTGACCTTGGGTCTCAAATTCTGTATAACTGGCACTGGTGGTACAACTTTGAAGTTGCGAGTGAATGAGTGTGCGATTGTGTGCATGTGAAATTGTTGAAGTTCTCTCCCAACCCAAACCCCTGCTGGGGTAATAGCTGTTAGATGATTACAGACCGTCCCCGGATCCCTCGGAGGGTGATGAGATGCCAGCCATGAAGATGTCCTTCTCCAGGGCGCGGCACGCGTGGCTGTTGACGTGGTTGGGGAACCGCTGCTTGAACACCTCCAGACACTGCTTGGCCTTGTCTGTCCAGTGCAACTCGTTCAGGCACCTCGCGAGCCTGTCATCATGGTGTAACGGAAAAAATCAACTGTATTACTCGAATAAGAACAATGTCAAAGTTTAAACTTTTAACTTTCAGGTTTGCGAAAGCGTTGGGAATGTATTTTGTTGTTGTACAATTCAGTGATCACTTTATAATTCAAGCAAATGATATTCTACTACTGATTTAGATCATTAGGCGTCAAATAAATTTTACTATAGTTCTTTACAAGATTTGCATAGATTTTACAGCATGATAGTGTAGACAATTTTCTTTTGAAATGTTACTAATGACCTTATTAAAATTACAAGGCGATTTTTGTGAGCAAGCTACCGGCTAAAACTACTATGTCTTAAATCATGGTTTATGTGTTATCTGAAAGCCCTTAAAACGTTGACTGCTAAAGGAAAATAACAGAATTTTTCCAGAAGCTGACATTACGTAACATTACACACACACGCATACACAGAGGGCGTCGCGTCGAAACTAAAACTGCACAAAAACTAACCTCACTTCCATACACAATGCTACACCTCAGTCGAGGTTCCCGTCTCAGTGCTACTGGCAGACTGATGCAATATGTTTGAGTGTGATAAAGCACGGGAAAACCCGCCGAGTCCTAAAACCAACTCTCAATCTCTTTTTCGGGGTTGCGCAATAAGCCCAAAGGGGCTACGGATGCGCGGGAATTCCCGCGGGTAGCAGTCAATATGTTAACGTCTAGATGTGCCTTTTGGGGGTTTGGAAAACATACACCTTCAGGCCTATGAGCTTTCAAAGTTCCAATCACAAAAATCTTATAGAATAATATAAATCAATTTAATAGAACATATAACAGCAGCTGTTGATACTAACAGAACCCAGTACAGATGTAAGAACAGCTTTTTCAAGCTAACTTCGGAAGCAAAATACAATAAGCAAAGAGGCTTTACAATATAAGCAAATAGGCTGGCTGTATAATGAGCTGGGCAGTCCCAAATGGAATAATATTAGAGATGTGTGTTACTCCCGCCGTTTACCCGTGCTACCACAGGTCGTCCGTAAATTCAAATTGAGTGTCAACGCATTTAAGGTGTTAAGAGTTGTGATGTGGATTTTAGTGTTTTATTAATAAATAAGTAAGTTGTGGCTTATAAATTTGTGTTAGCCTACTCTTTACACCAAAATGGAGGATTTACCAGGACCTTCAGATTGAGTTGTATGAACACTGCCTGTATAGTCATAGTCCACTTTTAGGTTAAGCTAACCTTGTAATTTTATAAAGTAAAATATCAAAAACAAATCTATAATGAAATCTAATAGGTAAGCATAAGAAGTTTGTGCTTGTTTGTTTCCATAATAATTGAAATTGAGTCAATCCATTAATTTTAGGCTCAACTATTGTCCTTTGGCACTGAGCTGTTTTCAAAGAAAAATGTTTTGTTTCGGCCTTGTTTAAGTTTCATAATTGATTTTTTAAATAATTTGTAATTAGATGTAAGAAAAGACACTTGACACTATTCAATGTATACTCTGTGTACTGCCTATGAATAAAGAATTTGGAATTTAATTGAATTGAATATTTTAAAACTCTACTTAAGACATGGCTTCAATTTTATCAATTGATTTGCCAGGCACTTTCGAACATAGTATCTTCATGTTTTTACTAACTGACTGTTCTTATTAGGACTATTAGTGTTCAAATTAATGCTAAGATATCTTAGTAAATATATTTTGTGTGGTAAGTAAGTAGGTTAATGTTAGGGGTGTGCGAGTAGTGATTTTTTTAATCGAGTCGAGTCGAGTAGTGGCAATTATTTTCGAGTTTCGAGTATTTTCGAGCGAGTATTTGCCATCAGTTAGTAGTTTGAAATAGTGTAATGGGATTTGGATACCTCCCTAGATTTGATAATCTAAACATGGTTTCTAACTAATACATGAGTAGCAATACAAAGTTTTGGCCAGTACAATCAAACTGGATTACGTATTGACACACAAAACACGGTTTGACATTCGTTTCCGGCCGATGAAACAGGGCCCGGTTGTCATTTGGCCAATTTCACCTGGTCCAGACATCGCTTAAAATCAATATTAAATGACAAAAACGTTAGTCACGGCGGTTTTTGACAAAATTACGCGGTCCGATCGCCATTTTTGGCCGATTTTACGTGATACGATTGCCTTTTGCGGCCGTTACTACACATTTTGGCCGGTCGCAATCGTTCGCGGTCGTCATTTTCGGCCGATTTTACGTGATACGATTGCCTTTTGTGGCCGTTACTACGTGTTTTGGCCAATCGCAATCGTTAGCGATCGTCCGGAAATTGGCGGGAAATACTCGCTCGAACTTTCGAGTAGTATTCAAAACTTCGAGTCGAGTTCGAGTATTAAAATACTAGACCGAAAACTTGAAGTTTCGAGTACTCGCACACCCCTAGTTAATGTTTTACCATGTATAGGCCTTTTAAATATTAAAATAAAGTTTATTTTAACTTATAGGCCTAAATGTAATTTTATTTTCTCCATTCGTAGAAAGATGTAGCTTAGGCCTAAACATAATATACAAAACACAGGATAAATAAAAAAAGAGGAAATAAAATAAAAAACTGAGATTATTTTAAAATGAAACTGTTAATTAATACCATATAGGTTATAGCAACCTTAATACCAAAAGATTAAAAGTATTTGACCTTCATGGCAAAATGTTATGCAATAACTTTGGTATGATTTATTTTCAGATAAAAGTACTTTCCAATGAAACAGGAATCCATTTATTTTACTTACTATTGTTATTTTCAAGGCATAGTGACTAGAAAAGTATATTTTAATAACAACATTTATAAATGAAACCCTATACACTGTTTTGATCCATTTCAACTCGACCTATGTATTTTTTTTGTTTACTCGACTCGAACTCGTGATTAGAATCTTTTGCCATTTACTCGACTCAACTTAAAAAACCTGAACTCGTACATCTCTAAATAATATTTGCTTGAATTTGAGCAACTGGCTTGCTAGTATACATTACAGATATTATAACTAAATTATGATAGAACTTGTGCAGAAGTATGTAAATTGAATGACTTTTTGGTCATTGGCTGTTAGACTATAAAAATCATATTTTTGTTTGCATGATTATGGAACTGTTTAACTATGAAATAAGAAATGCAAGAATTTAAAAGGGTTTAATTTTGCTACTGCTGACTATGAAAATTTGAAGATAAAAAATAAATTATTTAGAATTCAATTCTATTAAATCAGTAGAACAATAACAAATATAAACTAAACCAACCTAAAGAAGGCTTTAACATGATTGCAGTCTAACTGAAGCGTTGTGTGGCAGTCTCTTAGGGCAGCATACATGTCACCGTCCCTGCAACCAACACGCCATTGAATCTCAGCACAATACAATTGACCTATCACTGCCAAATAAACCACCAAACAAAACTGTACGTTTATAAAAAGCAAAGTACAGTAGAACTTCGATATTCAAAAGTCTGTATAGTTCGACACGGGACGTGACGACATGACATGACAGTAGCGGTGACCGATAGTGCCCTTGACAGGTTCGCCGGTCAGTGATGGGAGCCCACTTATTGTTTTTGTGAACGTGTGCTACCAGCTTTTCTATAAATAACTTATCCTTCCTACCTCCTATCCCATCCTATTCACCTCCTTCCCCGCCCTTCCCAGTAAGCAGGTCAAGTCAGTTAGCTCGAGACGCTGCGGGAGTTAAACAAGTTTTTGATTCTTTTGTGATACGCTATTATTTTTGTGCTCATAATACTCCCTGTATTAAAATGTTCCACATACTCCCTATAGTTCAACATTTTGATAGTTCGACACCCCTTTAGTCCACAAAATGTCGAACTATCGAGGTTCTACTGTATTTCCATTTACAGAAGCTTGTATGTTACAATTTAGGATAAGTTAAAACCATTTAAAGCTTTTAAGTTGAACATTTTTCTATGAAAATATTTTTTATATTTTTTAATTGGAGCTTTTAGGGGAAAAAGGAAGTTTTCAGCCTTAAAAAGTAGAGGTAGGTTATTTTTAGAATGACCCACACAATCCTGTTTTCAAACTTAAATAAAAATATTTAAACTGTCGATGGACACCCTTTTAATATGCAATAACACAAAAAGGTGCATTTTAAGTATTGACCACCCCACTTTTTTCCAACTTCCTAGACCATGGCCAATCATTGTTGGGTAGTAAGTACTTTATTTTAAATTGGGGTAAACATTTTTGAAACTTTTAGAATAGGACTTGTTTTTATCCTGTCTAGTAACTAAAACTTAAACGAACAGTTTATAAATTTGTTGCAATTATTTTTATATAAAATGTAAATGTAACCTACAAAAACTTGTTCTCGAAGATACTTAGCCAAACGTGTGTCACGTGATACCACAAATAATTTATAATGCACAGCACAATGAGAAGTGGCAAAAATACAGACCAGTCCCGCTTCATGTAGGCGGCCGCTCTGTTGCCATACAACACCGGACTGTTGGCGTAGTGTTGGATGGCCTCGTTGTACACCCTGATAGCTGGGCCGTACTCTTCCTTCTCAAAAAACATGTTGGCCTGCAATCAGACACACACAAGCAATCACTAAGTTGTCAATGTAACGTCAACAATGTATAATGAAGAATTTATAAACTTGCAACTCTGAGGAAACAACAAACAGTATAAATGTAGTGATATTTTCTACCATTTTAAAAGGCAAAGGATCACAGCTAATTATGACCACAACTCTCTAGACAATGAAGTTTAAGAATGGCGTAGCATTAATAATTATTACTTGATATTAATTCTTGTAAACCTTGTTGAATTATTTTTGTGAGTATGGCAATGATTTGAAAAATGTTGAATGATGTATGATGACGAAGAAGATATCTTCCATGTACAAACCAAGGTACATTGTAATGCTCCGCAAAGCCTTATTTTGCACCCTCTGCAGGATGTCACAGTTCGGTCTCCTAGGAAGCGCCGACCATGCTACACTTCTATACGTCATCAGCAATCGGTCGGTTGAGAAACTGTTTCTTGTAAACCTACTTTGAATGAGAAAATTTACAAAACGCAGAGAACTATCTCTATGACACAACTCTGTAAATTTCATAAACATTTTTAAATTATCCCAAAAAACGAGAAACGTGAAAGAAATTGTAATCTTGACAATGTGTTTGGATTCTAAAAAGACCAAAACATTGTTCAAATCAAGATCCTAACTCTCACAATACTCTATTTGGTAGCAGTGTATTCACACAAGACCTTCAATTGTATTGCCAAATCATTTACCGTTAGTTTCATTGCTTCCACATGGTCTGGCAGTTTGTGCTTATTTTCTTCTTTCTTCGAACTTGACGATACTGAATATCCATTTGTACCAAGGTGGTAACCATTGCTATAGCCGTTTGACGTGCTTCCATGTTCTGCAAAAACACAATGAATAATGAATAGTCCTGATATAATTATTTAAAAGATAATTACAAACATCAGTATTGGTTTTATATTTTCGTAGTAAGAAAATTTGGCATATAAACCAATGTTATTTCTTTTTAAAACAGATTGAAGAATTATTCTCTATACACATGATTACACCCACACACTTCATTGAAAGAAGATAATAATAATATATAATAATATTTATCTGCCGAAAAACAATTATAAATTGTGTAGGCTTTTACAAAAAATATCTTAAGTCTAAAAAATATCACACCTTAAATTTTCTATTTTTTCATGTTATCTTATTTTTTAAACTGTTTGGTTCTTCTTTAAAAAATTCATACAATGAAAATAAAGGATTGTTCATTATAATTTCTTTTACTTTTCTTAATTCTGTTCTTCCAATTACTTCAATTTTGTGAATTTTTTAAATTTGATTTATGACTCTTCCTATTATGTACTGGGGTGAATTTTCATATGTAGTGGTTCTGTGGATTTGATATACAAACATTTAATTAGTATAACAGAGACAGCCTACATTTTTAAACAGTACCAAAATGTATTAGTTGATTTAAGATTTGATCTGCAAAATCAATCACTTTGAAGACTAAAATTGAAAAGCGTTTCCACAAAAAGATCACATACCTTAGTTCCGAAAACATAAGTGTGTTTAGTACTGAAACGTTTTGTGAGAGAGTAACAGAAAACATTTTCACCTTTGGGGAGGGCTGCTTTGGGCAGGTCGAAAGCTTTAGGCTTTTGTTTGCGAGTAATATCAAAGAGGTAGATCTGCTCTCCCCCGAGATTTAGGAGGAGATCTGTGCCTTTTGAGCCAAAAGTCACATAAGTAGCAGCTAAACTTCGAAACTTCTTCTGCAGGTCTTTCTGTTTCACCGGTAAGTGACCTGAAAATATAGTGAAAAATAAAATAAGACGTGACACAAAACAACTGAAAGATTTAGTTTGTTGATTTAAAGCAAACAAACAGCTCAGACAAGGTTAAGTACTATCATATTTTGATCAAAATCAGCAATTTGTAGGGATCTGCGGTGCACTGACAAATCAGTACCGTACTGTACAAAACTAATTTCCATCATTGGTTCAGTACAGAACAAAACCCCAGCACAGATTCGGTACGGTACAGTTTACTGAGTCAAACAATAAACAGAGATAAGCTAAACAATGTTCAACAAAATAAGTGCTTGGATTAAGACTCCTGTTGTTGACTAGTCATTTCTTTTAAGGAAAAATAAGGTCCAAATCTCCTCTCAACTAATATGAAAAGAGAGTTGAGAAGTATTATTTATAGCTATATGAGAATGAAGATAAGAAAGGTGGGCGAGGGGAGCGGGAAGGGTTTGGGTCGAGCAGGGCAAAAAAATTGACCTTGAGGTAAGAAAGGTTTAGACTAGGAAAGCGTGATGGGTGAGGGGGGAGGGGTCTGGTCATTAGCAATACATCAGTTGTTTGTCCAACATCATTCCTTGAGTGAGAAATGGAATACTATCTTTTAATCACGTTATTTCTCCATTATGAATTCAAATTAAACTGCTTTTACATATATATTATTATTATTATTGTTATTTAAGTATACTAGTGAAATTTACTTTAAATTATATACAAAATTGTTTTCAAAAATGGTTGAAAATTAATTAAAAAATAACCAATAACATATTGCATTTCAAATGGTAGCATAATTTTGTAATTGTTTTATTGTGTTGTAAAATTTTTACATACAATCTATTGTATGTTAGATTATCTTGTGTGGTTTTCGGAAATTCATCTACAAATTATTAAAAATAAACTAAATTTATTTTTTATGGATTACAATTTTGAATTTAGTATCCTAATTAAATTTTGAATTTAAAAATAGTATAATCTAATCTTCAGTTTTTAAAGGTATAATTTACAATTTTCTTTACCTTCACATCATAATGCATAGTTGGTTTTTAAAGTTATCTTATATTACTTTGTATTATTGATAATACATCTTCCCAATACTCCAAAGAATGATATTTATAACATTTTAGTTTTTGCTGTTTGTATGTTTTAACTCAATAGTTTTTTATTTATATTGAAAGCAATTAATCAGTTAAGCAACTTATATATATATAAATTGATTGACCCTCAAGTAGGTTTTTAATTAATTTATCATGAATAATTCAAGAACTTGTATTAATAATATTCTTATATCCTATCATCATTTATCCTTCCATATCCATCATTTCAAAAACCTTTGCAATAAAAACGCATAACCTAACCTTAGTTGTATTTACTTAATTTTCAAAAGACGGCTGAATACAAACGAGCGCCAAAGTTAAATAACGAGTGACGATGTAGACAGTTTTGCTAGATTATAAAATACCACTATCGTACCATGCCAGTAAAACTACCGTATTTTTGACAAACACTATTTTAACTACCCTAGAAATAGTTTTGTGAAGGTATAACGTTATTCAAATAACTGAATTTGTATGATAAAAAACGGTTTATTATAAATTCAAAATGGGGAAAACCGTGGTTGTAAGATAATAACTCAAAGTAATAATATTGGTCAGCCGACTGATTTATTGCTTTCAACCGGACTCCACTGCTCCCCTCCCATCCCTCTTCCTTCTTTATCTCCAAGGTAAGATTTTTTGCCACTGACCCAAGCACTCCCCGCGCCCTTTGTAGCGTGGGTAAACGTCGGGAGTATAAGAAGACATCGAACCCTATCGATGCATCGCTATTTCAATTACTACAGCATCAAATCAACTCGTAATATTGATGCTTTTCGATGCATCGCGCACACCCCTATAGTCCACTTATGTAGGGTATTGCACTAAATATTACTCGAATGCTAATAGACTAATAGGTAATAATAACAATACCCCCAACGCAGAAAACCTGCATACTCAGCAAATTTCCAATGCATATATATGTCTTAAAACCGCATAAAGCTGCACACCAAGTTTCTTTAATATGCATTCACAAATAAGCGATAGGCCCTACATAACATTTTAATGATTCTCTATAAGAATAACATGGGAGCTAAGTATGCAGGTTTGCTGCAACAAGGGATACAAAAATGGGTTTTTATGCAAATATTAATATAACTCAACTAGGTGAAGCCACATACCAAGTTTCATCAATATACATTCTTAAATAAGCGATAGGGCCTAATTAATATTTTAGTAATAATTGGTGAAATACACCAAAAATATGGACTATGCTATTGTATTGTTATTATGTTTTCTTAAATGAATAGAGATTTTCTAACTAAATACTCTCATGACTAAGAATTCATCAGCCAAAAATTATTTAGCAAACTTCATATGGGAATGTGAGTGACCCACAAGACACACACATTGTCACGTTGCAAGACCCACACAATGAGACCTAAGCCAAGGACCACCATAGAAGTTCATAATATGACCCTTGAACACATTTTTAGGGTCGCTAAAAATGTTATTTATACATAATATTGAAAAAAGGAACAGAGTAATTTGTTGGGCTGCTATACCTAATGTTAGTTTTAACACATATTTTCCTAATGAGCAGTCACATTTTTTATCTGATTTACTTAAAATTAGGTTGGTACTTTTCATTTTACAAAAGATTGGTGTACTTTGTTAGGCAAAACAATCAGAAAACAATTTTGGGATGTAAAAAAACCAAGTTTTAATTTTTGGACCTAAATAGGGTTAAATTTGTCCTGGAGTTTAATAAATGTATGTACAACAATAAAGCAAAAAATGTTAAAGCAGTGTTCTAGAACAAATACATCCAAAAATACAACAAAATGTCCTAATTGACTGATCACAATCTTATAGGGATTTAACATTGGAAATGGCTGTTTTTCATAATTTGCCATGGTATTTTTATATTCCCCAAACCTACTTTCACTCAAAATTGGACCTCATAACCTTAAAATATTGCACAATATTATCATCCTATCATTACAGATATATAGAATCAGGTGCATCAGAACAGCCAACAAATAAAATGTTTTCCAGCTTTTGAAAAAAATACTATCATAAGCGTTCTTTATCGCTGTATTTAATTTTTGAAAGTTTTTAATGAGAAAGTTCATTCTCCTCCCGTCACTGTACTCCATTTACTCCTGGATTCTGGACGAACTAACCTGCCACGAAGTACTGAACACACTCCCTGGGCAGGTTGTCCTCCAGTTCCAGTGGCTGGGACGGGTGAACACTCAGTCGGGCCCTCTGACTGTGCAGGCTCTCCGATGTGTAGATCTGGAATGACACTGTCATGTAATGGCACATTATGCAACCCAGAAACAATTGGTGTAAAGCCAAACAAATGATATGCCTTTTGCTTTAAGTGTTAGTATTTTATCACATTTTTACGTTTGAAACAACAGAACAAAGGAAATTCAAAGTTTTTAACTATATGATCAATGAACATTAGCAGCGGCCTTTGGTCACCTCTTGATTCGGTAATGACTAACAAAAAATTAAAGAATTACATGAAATTATTAAAACATATAATCAGATCTTCATTGTCTTTAAACTTAGATACAAAAGCAATTGACATTGCCTGCCTTAGTCTGGTGTATCTGTGCCAAACAAAAAGTCAAACGATTGGAAATGGAAATACTCAAAACAATTAAAGTTCTTGATCAGAACTTGTTAATTTTTTTGGTCAGCTTTGCCTGGATTGTGCCACTAATTTGGTTATGTTCTAGGAAGTCTTTCCACCTGAAGATGGGATCAGATTCCAGTTCCTGAAACATTGTGAAACTTGCTTTTACTAATCGCGATGGAAAATGTCCGCAGTACATTTTAAAAATAACATAAACTCACCATCATCAACAATTAATTTTAAACAAAGAATATTAAGACTACTCAGCCATTAACAAGTCATATATAACAGTAATAGATATAATAACCCCCAACGCAGCAAACCTGTATTATCAGCGAATTTCTAATGCAAATACATATACCTCACCAACATATAAACCAATTACCTAGTTTCACCAAAATATATTATTAAATTAACGAGATTTGATAATTGATTCATTTTTTATAAAAACAACATTGAATAGATTACGCAGGATAACTGTTATGGGAGCGATTTAAAATGGGGTTTTCAAGCAAATATTCATAGACTACAACCACATGAAGGCACAAAAATACCAAATTTCATCAAAATATATCCGTAAATAAGGGAGATAAAAAGATGTAGGGTTGTAGGTTCCCCCATAGATGTAGGGGGTAAAAAGATGTAAGGTTGTAGGTTCCCCCATAGATGTAGAGGGTAAAAAGATGTAGGTTCCCCCATAGGAATAACTTTGGATAACACAATGTCCATATGTTTTGTAATTGCAGTTATTATTTAAAACTCAAGAATTGACTTGGAGCTAAAGATGTGGAAGAAGATAACACATGAAATACTTCAGCAAGATATAATGGGTGAACAGCCAGGCCTACGTTCTTGGTGCACTTGGCAACCCTTGGAAGCTTAAATGTTCTAACCAGAAAAGACTGAATTGGTCACCAGGATAGTTTTTGAGAACCACCTTTTTTTGTAAAGCGTGTCAAGTCTATGAGATAGCAAATCTGCTCTCACGATAACAGATGGCAATATAAAGTCATATTATCACATATTCACCAACATAAATCTGCTGGGCAAACCAATGTTATCTTCTATTGAAGAACTTAAATCTACATCGGTCAACCTACCGAAAAAAAACTTCTTTGGTTATTTTGATTTTTGACTTTTTTGTGTTCCGAACACGCAAGTCCTTTTGCAAATTTGTGTGTTGTATATTGTGTAGTTTTAAATCAAATACATCTTATCATGCAGATTGTAAATACCTTTATTTATTGACTGACCAAAGTTTTAGCCCTCCAAAATAAATATTCCAGGGCCCAGAAGGAAACTACTTGTTTAAGTTGGAGATTGTTAAATCAGTTACCTAGCAACACATTTTCCTCTATATTTTTTTAGATAAAATTCCCAGTACAGTTTGAGGACACAGAGACCAGTGTTGTGAGTAATAAAATAGATAAACAACTTATAAATAAATATATAAATAGAATAGAGTAGAAAAATTTAATCCTAAATTTAAATGTGAGTATGACAAGTTTATTGCACAGGCAAACATTGTATGTAAGGGTGTAAGGGCATGTTCGATATTTAATGATATTGATTGTAATAATGTAATAATATTTAAATTTGAAATATTACCGCCTCGATCCAGATGACAGGTATTACGCCTTCCCCTACTGGAGGACACTTGACCACGTGACAGTGTTTCCCTTTCCTCTCGGAAAAGTGTTATTTTATAAAATTCTGTCTCTTGTTAGCTGCCTTGGACATCGGATATTGCGTCCTTGTTCTGTAGATTCTCTTAATTATTCTCAAAAGTTTAACTCTCTAATTCTTTTTCCCACATAGTTGGGTTGATTCTCTCATTAGTTTGTAAATTGTAAACACCTTTATATTTACTGTTTTGTGACCATAATATAGTGGTAGAATCAGTGTTTGTCTCAAGATTCCGGGCAATATACCGGGCTACCGTGTACCTCCTCAAAACCTCATAAACTGAACTGTGAAATGCGAAACGTTGCGATCACTAAATCGGGCTTCCGTGGCACTGGTCACCCCCTGGGTAAACGCCACTGCCACCGCGCCACCTTCCTCGAGTAAAACATCCCAAGGTTTTAAGTGGACTAAGGAGATTTGGTAAGTGAACAATACACAGCCTTTTATTTACTTGGGTGATAGTGAACTCTAATACTGTATAAACTTTCAATTTTAGACGGTGAACCCAGTATTTCCGGCAACTAATTAGTCACTCCATTTCCTCAATCTTTCAATTATTTAATTTTATATTAATTAATTTCAAACAATTAACATGGTTCTTCGAGCTGGATGGTTTGAGTTACAGTCCTTAAAATATACAGTCCACAAACTTTGAATTTTCCACATGTATTTTTGGCGGTATAAGTAAGCGTCCCTGACCCCCATGTTTGCCGCGTGATCAATTGTTGCAATTCGGGGTTCACCAACAGACGTTCATGCCAACAGGTGATCACCCCTACCAATAGTTCATATAGACTCGTCCACATCTCGAAGACGCAGAAAGGCCCGCGGATTTGTGGCAACGTGCTCTCGTCCCTCTCTCTCTAACATTGTTATGCGGCACTTCCGACGTAACGGTACTCCTGTCAGCTGTGATCTTTAGAAATATCACGGCTTACCTGATAGTTTGTTAGTTTGTTTACATCTGATGCCTCTAGATATAATTCACGTTTATATTTTAAGGGTTTTATTTATTTTATCTTCACACCACACTGTTCCTATCCATTTATTTTAACTAGGAATAATTATTGAATATTTAATTTGAAAAAATAGCTTTTGAATATTGTACTCTCATTTTAATTGTAATACAGTACACATGTTTTAATGTCTCCTTACCCTTCCTGTTGAGGTTTTACTATTTATGATCTGTTAATTAATAATTCAGGGAAATTATTGTCAGGCTAATCTGGCTAATTAACTCATTGTATCCAACAATTCTTCTTATTTATGTACTTCTATTGATTATTGTATCCTCCAAATAGCTAATTAACAGTGTTTAAATTATTTTTCATTCCATATAATTAATACTTAGTGTGTATTACTGATCTTGAAACATTGATGGCTATGAAACTGTATCTCTGCTCTACTGGATTTTTAAGGCTAAGGTGTTTTTCTCAACTTATTTATATAATTATATTGTTTTGCAGTATTGTTGACAATTTATCTTGCTACCATAGCTAAGTTTCTTAAGTGATCAACATATACTTGCTGTGCTAATCTAACAAATAGTCGTTTCAAAAAAATCAATGAACTGTTGATGAAATCGCTGCCAAGAGCGAGCCGCCAACAATGTCTCAGCTGCGTAATTTATTTGCTTTTGCTAAAGAGCTCACTCAAAAACGGGCAGATTATGAAGGCAATTTGCACCGTGCTTTAGACAATGAAGAGGCGGATATGGACGTTCTATCTGTAGACAGGACACAATTATGGGCAAAATCTAGGCTTTAACTCCAGCCGCTGACCCCCCCACTCCCTCTTCTTTACACTCTCTGGAGTATGTTCCTCACCCTCTGATGCCTGTAAGGCTACCCAAGCTTGAATTGAAGCACTTTTCAGGGGATTCGTTATCTTGGATTTCGTTTATCAATCTGTTTGATTCGACTATACATAGCAATGCCTCTCTCAGCAATGTTGCTAAGTTTCAGTATTTACTAAGTGTACTCTCTAGTGAGCCTTTGAATTTAATAAGGTCACTCACTCTCTCAGCAGCCAATATGGTTGCGTATAAACTGCTTCAAGACAGGTATCATTCACCAAGGAGGCTAATTACATTACACCTCAGTCAGATATTGGACCTGCCAAACATCTCCGCTTCATCTTCCAAGAATATGAGGGCATTCGTGAATCTTTATCAAGAAAATACCCAGGCACTGAAGGCTCTTAACAGCGACATATCTGCAAATAACCCTCTCCTCTCAGCTCTAATTCTCCGTAAAATGGTCAGTGCGTTAAGGCAACGCTTAGAAGTTTACTGCTCTTCTCACGTCGAAGAAGAGCACACTCCTCACACTCTCCCGGAAGTAGTAGATATTATTAAGTTTCTCCTTCGTGAGGACTGTAATCATCTAGAGGATATTAGCCTTCACAATCTTTCGGTTTCCTTTAATAAACCAATCTCAAGTTCTAGCTCGGCTCAACAAAAGCCAAATCAGGGTAAGCAACTGCATTTTGCCTCACAACCTGTCTCTATGGTGGCCTCGTCTACCCCTCGCTCTCAGCCATCATCTGTATTGTGTTTTGTGTGCAACCAGAGGACCCATAAAGTGTATGGTTGCCATAAATACTCTTCCCTAAATCCCAACCAGCATTATAAACTGGTTAAGGAATCCAAGCCGTGCACCTCCTGTTTAGGAAATCATTCGTTGCAAGAATGAAAATCTAAGGCAACACATGCCAAACGTGTCATAAGCGACACCACTCATCTCTCCATTTTGAGGTCTCAAAATAAATTTCAAGATCCAAAAAATACTCGTCAGAATGACGCTCCTCTCTCTTTGTCAAGCAAACGAGCAAACTCAATATTAGGATGCAGTTTCCCTATCATCTGCTCAAGCAACTTCTTCCTCTCAATGTAGTAGCACTACCGTACTTCAGGGCACAACGTTAATCAAATTGACAGCCCAGAATGGTGTCATGTATTCAGAGCTCTGCTGGATAGTGGCAGCATGTGTGAATTTATTTCTGAAAGGGCGGCACAGCTCCTAAGCGCCCCTCGTACGCAATCGGACCTACAGGTGGTAGAACTCTTGCAGATGACAGCCGTTCTACCTGTTTAATTCCTAATGATGGCAGCATTAAAGGATCTGTCCTTCTTAACATGTTCAATACTGACAAACATGTTTAAACATAAAAATCACATATGTTTCAATGTTAGAAGACGTTAATTAACGTCCTCCGCACCCAACGTGTTAACATAGAAACTCTCTTGGGCAAGAATATTGCCTCTCAGCATCAGGTTTATATATTGGATAAAATATCTGTTGACTAACCTCGAACTGCTATATCTCAAAAGTGCTCAGGCGTGTGAAACTGTACACCCTCGCAGACCCAACTTTTCACATTCCTGGGTCTGTGGACTTTTTGATTGATGGATCTCTATTGCCACTAATCTTGACTAACTAAATTACTTTTTGGAGGAGTAAATTACTTTTTGGGCCCCCCCGCAAACTTATTTTCAGGTTTTTGCTCCCCCATTTAACATAATCGTACATTTCCACCCTATGACTATCCATTTACTAAATTCTGGGACAAAGTTGCATGAGCCATGTTTTCTAACCTCCACATAACGTCAGTTCCAGCTTTGTTCACTTTTAGTGATTTAATAACGCCAAAAGGTATTTAGGCTATAATGTTTTTAATAAAGTTTCATCATGTCAATGTAGTATAAAATACCTAAGAATTAAGTCAACAAGTAAGTGCCAAAACGTAAATCTTCTTAACTTCCAGGTCCCAGGTCAGGAACTTGCTCTGTTCCTATCCAAATGTGGAACAGGTATTTGGAATGGATTCAGATTCGGTATGGAGTGAAATCTCCGCTACAGCGTTTACAGTTGTACCTTAAGATTTTGAAACGGATCCTATCATGAGCCGCTGATTTATTATTTATCACTATCCTATACTTATGCTGATTCTCTTGAAAGTGAATTTACATCACAGAATTTTCACTACACCGTTCAAACACTTTCATGACACTACTAACAACTATTTCTAATTTGCTATGCAAACATGTGAAATTAGTTAAGCTTTAAGTGAATATTAGTTTTAAGCGCCCTTTTAGTTATCCCATCCAAGGCTCGGTCCCAAGGAGGGCGGTTAAGAGGGCCGTTTACTGTAGTTAAAATGAACCTTCGCAGGACGCAAATGAGATATATAAGGTGTACATAAAGTCCCGCACGGGTTTAATTTTTCTGAACGATAACAGATAAATCAATAAGATTTGGTACATCAACACTACACTTAAAAATCTACTTTTTGAAGGAACTATCAGTTTTCTGTCATATCATGGGGACGTCCCGCAAGGAGTCAGAAGGAAATCTTCAATAGGAGCATAGGTCAATATGCACATCACTTTAAAGGGCTTATCTAGCAGAGTTGAATGCCGCAAACCGCACTAAAAAAGGTTGATCCAGTAAAAAGTGGCGGCTGTTCAAAGGTTTTATTAAAAAAAGATAAGATCTTTCTAATTGTTACTGTTACCAGTTTTTCCCCGTTATCAATAGATTTGGACCAAATTTGTAACCTTTGAGGATAACTAACGTCATAATTCACTTCTGTATTGACAGGCATAATGTAGTATTTAGCTGCAGTATTCATTTTAGTTGCAGTTTTGCTTTAATGGGGTTGTGGCTACTAATAAAATGTAACCAAGTAAAACCTTTGAACAGCCGCCAATTTTTACTGGATCAACCTTTTTTAGTGCGGTTTGCGGCATTAAACTCTGCTAGATAAGCCCTTTAAAGTGATGTGCATATTGACCTATGCTTCTATTTAAAATTTCCTTCTGACTCCTTGCGGGACGTCCCCATGACATGACAGAAAACTGATAGTTCCTTCAAAAAGGAGATTTTTTGGTATAGTGTTGATGTACCAAATCTTATTGATTTATCTCTTATCATTCAAAAAATATTAAACCCGTGCGGGACTTTATGTACACCTTGTATATGGCTATGAAGTTGAGTAATAAAAACTTTGAAGCTAATCTGACTAGCTGCCAGATTCTTTGTCATCAATAAAACTGTATAAAATAAGTGTTTATATGGATTTTCCTTGATAACATGCTTCCAGCAGAGCCATAAGCATTTTGCTTGCTTTTTATGAGAATATACTTGCAAAGATGGAAAAATATAAGTCCAGTAGTCTATATAATCCTTGAAAAAGGTCCCTGCCTCTCTTTATGACTTTTAATTAGGTCAGCTATCAACTAACCCTCAACTAGCAAGAGTATCTTACCCCCCCGGCCTACATGACAGATATCCAAACTTCAGAAAATATCTAGGTCCATGGGAGAAACAAGAAAGACTCAAGATAAACAGAAACCTTTGTATAATAAAACCAAAGAAAAACACAACCTAGTATAGCGTTTAAAATCTTTCTCTAACTTAGAATTGCTGTACAGTTTCAATAGCTACAGACTAACCTTGGTGAGTCGGATCATCCTGCGATCGTACAATCTGACGTACGGGTCATTGGCTCCCACAGCCAGTATCTCTGGCCGCAAGGGGTTGACAGCCAGACACTTGGCCTCCGCAAAGTGACCCAGGTGGGTGCGCAGGTACACCAGCACGTTGGTCACATCTCCCGAACACGAGTGTGGACTGCGCATGTCATATTGTCTGCAACCACAAGTAATGAATGAAATTCTTGTCTCAACTTGTGTGTTTGAAAATAATTTTAATAATGAGGAATGATGATTCTAGTGTTACCTTGTAAGCAACATCTAATTTAAGGCGATTGCAAGATAAATTTTAAAAACCTTCCAAGAGATGTGATTTAAGATTACTTTACTTTTAAATATCAAATGTTAAAGGCATAAAAGAATAAGTCTGCCATATGGCATAAGGCACTGATAAAAGGAAACAAATAAATAAAAGAAAACTGTGTAAAAAACCATAGTGTTAAGGATAGCTTACAATCATAATAGAAATAAAACAACGAACAATGTGATCAGTGCAAGGTTCCATTCATTGGATGCGTATTTGTTGAAATGTTTTGAGAACACCTTTGACAGTATAGTATCTTATGAGAATGAAATTATTCCATTATTAATTATTGACCACTGTCCTTTTGTGGATCCAACAACAAATTCTTGGAACCAGTAACTCTGCCTTGAATACTGATTGATAAACACGGTAGAACACTCATATACATCCGCCTATGGGACTCAGCTATGGTTGGAACACGGAAAAGGTTGAATCATACGAGGAGCAAATAACAATATGTTACATTGGAACACAAAGGTCTGTAACTACAATCAGAAGTTCACTAGTTGTTTAGATTGAAAACAAAGGTTTGTGTCTTTTCAAGTTGATACAAGCTCAGCTTGGCTGCAATGCTCGCCGCGGCAGAGGGGAAGTTTGGCGTAAAGTCAGACACCGAAGGAGTTGGTCAGAAGGTTGGAAGTCGGTTATCCGAGGGAGTTGGTTATCCCAAAGTCGGATTTGAGAGGTTCTGCTGCAACACAGTTTAACTCGTAATCGCTACTTCATTCCTAGCCCCACCTGACTGCGCCATCCTCAGATGCACTCCAGAAGAGGAAGGGCAGCTGGGGTGCAGTGGCCAGGCGCTTCACTCGTCCCGTCGCACATGTGCAAACTTGAGTCGTCTCCTTCAGTGTAACGTCCATCGCATGCACTTGAAAGTCGCCGGCGCCCGTCACCAGTGTGTTGTCATTGGTGCCTGGTAGGAACTGTGACAAGAGAGACAGAAAACTTGGTCATATCACAAGTTATGAGTCAATTAACCAAGCAGAAGGATGCTCTGACATATCATCTTTAGGCAGACTTGCCTCTTGATGATGGCTGAAACATGTTGTCCAGTATCTGTGATTTACATCATGGATTTTCTATGTAAAGAAGCCGGCTGATTTGTACATCAGAACTCCATCGGTTTACACTCGTGCTCTGCTATTTCTTATGTCCAGGAAATTGAAAAAAGGCATTATTTTAAAGCATTTGTGTTCCGAATCCAAAACAAGCAATATGTTTGCAGTTCATTGGAACTGAAATAATTCGGATGCTAAACGGCTGCTCAACTACCCCAAACAACATGAAAACTAGTCGATTAGTTTGAACGATTAGACTAGTCAATGTTTAAAAGTAGTCAATTAGCCACTAGTCAATAGTATAATAAAGTAGTTGATGGTCCCATCACTAATCAAAACTAAGAATGACCAAGAACAGGCATAGCACAGATGGCATGAGGTCAAGGTCCCGCTTCTTTACCCCTTCCCCCAACATTCCAAGTCCATCCCTGTTTTGCAGTTATCACACCTTATCACACCTGTCCAATAGTGTAAGTTTTGGCTTACTTGGATAGGTACAAATTAAATTTCACTTATAGTTGTGTGTGTGTGTGTGTGTGTGTGTGTGTGTGTGTGTGTGTGTGTGTGTGTGTGTGTGTGTGTGTGTGTATCAAGCAAAAATGCCATTATCAAAGCCCAAGACTTATCATTTTTGACATTGGCTGAAAAATGTAGTACAATTTTGATAAATGATAAATGTGCAGTACTTCAGAGGGCAAGAAAGATCGCCTCATCATAGTAAGAATGGTGAATGGGATGTGAATGGTGCAAATCAATTTTGTGGTGGACATTCCTGGAACTGAACCAATCACCCCTTGAACTGAAGCCTAGGATGCTTACTTTTGGATTAGCGAGATGCCCAAATTGCTTTGAATCATTGATAACAACTGAACTGCTGCTTAACTATACAAAACGAAGCAATCTAATTCAATGCATCAATCTTACCTTTACAGAAAATATGTTTCCATGATGGACAGTTTGGATAGTTTGTATTTTCCGGTGTTTGAAAGGATCCCATAGAATCACTTGAAAATCATCTGAAGCTGATGCCAAAATTCTAAAAAGACAAATAAAATAATATTAAAAAATAATTTTGTTAAGAAGAAAATCTGTTTTGTTTAAATACATAACAATAGGTTTGTATATGCATTTTGAATTACTCTGTGTGGTGAATCAAGTGTAATATTTTTGGAGAATGATAATAAGGTTATATAACAATCTGATTAAATAAAGGTTTTTCTGCAATTGATTAAAATGGAAACTTTGAATGGGACAAATTCTTTAGTAGATTTCCATACAGTAAAAGTATCAGCTTAAAAATAATTTGTATTGAAGACAATTATTGACACTATTAAACTTGTATAATATGCAAGAATAAATAGATTTTGATTTTAAGAAATAATAGTTTAAATGCATAGTGTATATCTAAACAAGAATACCCATAATTAAAAAGGAATTTATCTTAGAGAATGTAATCTTGTAGGTCTCGACAATTTTAAGAGCTTTCAACTTTTAAATTATTTGTTTTTACAGTGTTGTTTATGATACTATAGTACGTCTAAAGGCCCAAGCCCCCAGAGGGTTAAGGCGGTCCCACACTTCTTACAAATATGTCCGAACATTCGGCCGAACTCTGAATGTTCGGAGTATTCGCTAGAAGTGTAGGAGCTGCATGAACTTTTGAATACATACGGAACGGAATGTTCAGCCGAATCTTCAGGCCTGTTCGCGAGAAGTGTGGGGCCGCCTTTAAGAGACCATCGCACCACCTCACGCTCACCCATGCAGCCCGGCCTACCCTCCGGTAATGGGTTCGGTAGGGATGTACACAACCTCGTCGATATACAATCACCAGGAGCGTAGCTTAATGAATATTTTACTTTAGTGTAGGTTTCCTCACGAGACAAGCTTCCTAGGTTTTACACTGTTTAATTTAATCATCACTCCTCTCTCTCTGGCAAAGCACAATAATTATAATATCCAAGTTAATTACAATTGAGTTGGTTAGCCTTAGGGAGCGTCCTGGAGGCAGTACGGTCTAGGAATCCTAATCCCCTTAATAATTTAGGAACCGCCCCTTTGAGTTATGCGAACACAGACCACCCAATTTAATGTGCAATTACCCCTCAATAATCCCTAATTGAATAACTCAATAATACCCCCTTATCGAACAAACCCACATAACCAAACTACTATAGAACTCAAAACCCCAAATGAATTTAGTCTTCCTAACCTGACAGGGCTCAACCCTACACAGTAACCAATACGTCTGTTCACCCACCTGGACTCTCCTGGACCCAGAGCCCCACTGACCCCGATACAAAACAAGCCACCCTATTTAACTGACCGCCTTCTACTGAGTGTCAAAGCACTCAGTGTTAACATAAACACTTCCAGCATGCTTCCTACTCAGCGAGGTCTTACTTCTCACAACAAGGGTTCAGAGACCTAGCTAGTACAATTAGTTCTTACCAATACAAATAACATATAAAATAATTCCCAACCTTTAAACCTCCCATTACATCCCCCTTGATCGGTGAGACGATGTCCTCAGCGTCTGTCATAATTAAACAATAAATTTTAAAACACTCAATTTGATTGCAATAGAGCTACCTTCACACTAATCACATAAAACTTCAGGCAAATATACCCCAAAAGGACCGATAAAACTCCCAACCACACAAATATTGCAACATACTTTAATGACATCTTGAACATTCCACCATGACTCCGGCAAAGACACGGGTCAAACAAAGATGGCGGAACGTTCTGGTGGACCATAAATGACAGAGAAGAAACTGTCCAATTTGAATCTAAGATATGAGAAAAAATACTAAGCCTAGATTCGCCAAACTGAATTTTGTTTAACTATTAACTTGAGTAAATGTTTAGTGTGATTTTAAAATCCTACATTTTGTGAACATAGAGTCCAAACACGGCGTAATTGTGATATTCCTAATTTCAGTTTTAAATTAAACATACCAACTCCTACAAACGCTTTGAAGTGTCACAACTATACGTATTTGTTTTCTTATTTTCATGGAATAATATCAACAATTAGAATATTACAATATAAATTATATAAAGTCAATAGCTTTTAAAAATTTGTTGCAGACCAAGGCCTAGTAGGTGGCTCAACAAGGAACAACTGGCGGCAGATAGGCCGGGCTGCGTGTGTGAGGGTGAATGCACATGGGGCTGTAAATTCTCTGGGGTGCATGGGCCTTAGGACAGACTATAACACTTGTAAATTTTATACTGTTCTTGAGTTATAACCACACCCAATAATGGTTTAATAAAAGTTATGATTTAAAATATTCATAACAATGTAAAATAAAAGCACACAATTTCCCTTAACCCGACAGAGGTCGCACTGAATTGAAAACATGAAGACACACACACGGTCTTTCTGTCCGAGTACAATAAAGTAGCCATATTTCAGTAAGAATTATATTTTTGAATTACATAAAATCGTAAAAGTCGTATAAAATATTTAATATATGACCTTTCAAATATGCTTAAGATAAAAAAACATAAAATGAACAGTTATAATAAAAACATAAACAATGTAGTGTTGGTTTTGTATAAACTGTTTCTTATATAAACCAGTAATGAGTCTAAAACTTTTATATATCTACTAGCTGTTTCCCGCAGGCTTCGCCCTGCAAATGATTTATAAAAACTATGACAGTCGTGTGTGCTGCATTCTGTGGTTAACCCGTGGAACTACTACGAATCATGATCAGCTGTTTGTATTTAACAAAAATTAATGTCCATAATGAATACAAGGGAACTTGGAAGTCCAGTGGGGCAGAGCCCTATAGGATTTTAAAAACGAAAATAGGCCTATGTGTTTATTAGGTATATAAGGAAAATTCCTGTAAATTTTCATGCCGATCGGTTCAGTAGTTTTTGAGTAATTGAGGAACACACAGCAGACAGACAGACACACACCATCCCATTTTTATATATTAGTAAGGATAAGTATAAATGGTAAATACATATGAAAAAACTTTATAATAAAAGATAAAACGGCATAGTTTACTTTATAACAGGAAGTAGTCCGTGTTAGCCACAGTCTTGACGCACAGTGTGAAATTGACCAGTACACGACAAAAGCTGCCACTAGACTAAAGTGAGGGGTGGGGGATGGCGGAAAGTAGGTCATGGTGTTTCTGGAATGCGGCGCGTGAGGTACAGTCATGGCTGACACTGCCGACACCCAATAAATACAATTTTTACACAAAAAGTATCAACCCGGTCATTTTGACAACTATGCATGCTCTCGCGGGTTAACATCCTTTTCCAAAATAAAATTCCAGGATAAAATAATGATTTTCCGGAACTTTGCAGCATTTGAATGAATGATACTTGCAGCATTTCAAAGAAAATGATAACGGGTTTATTACTTTGTCCTTCAAGTGTATTTGTACACATAATGATAAATCAAGATATCATAATTAATGGGTGATTCACACTTATTTAATTGGCATACTGGTGCCACGATCTTACAGTGCCACATTTAACTAACGCAACACAAGTATTTCAATGCGAAAGCTGTGCAAGAGCAATTCTAGTAATACATATTATGACGTCTAGGAGACCCCAAGCACATTGACATGTTGACCTGACTATGACGCAAGTAGTTTATTCAATTTCTAATAGAGAGATCTGTAAATGTAAATATTGTGAACAGAACCCGCTCAAAATATAATGCTAGAATTGTTTTGTCGATTTAATAATGAATAATTTATCTTAGATTATTACAAATCCAACCAAACCTCACCTAATTAGGGATAAGAGGAAAAATAAATAAATTTAGGTAATTGGTGAAGTTGTCATGAGTACTTAATACGTTAAGAAGCTTGGCTTAAGTAAGGTTTATACATCGTTGTGGTTTCGTGGGTTGAACCAAAATTACACAATGCTACTTAACGTAATAACTAGCCATGTCAAACTCACCAACCAACCATGCCTGTAAATATATTTTTTGATGCCAAATTAAATCAATAGCTATTATAAATAAATAAACTAACGGATAACTAACTGCCTAATGTAATTATAAATAAATACCCCCATCGCAGCAAACCTGCATACTCAGCGAATTTCCAATGCATAATATATGTCTTAATACCACATAAAGTCGCATACCAAGTTTCAAAAAAAATTCACATATAAGCGATATATACGATTTTAATTATTCTCTATAAGAATAAAACTGGTGATGAGTACGTAGGTTTGCTGAAACAAGGAACACAAACAATTGGTTTTTATGCAAATATAAATAGAATTTAACTAGGCGAAGCCACATACCAAGTTTCATCAATATTCAATCATAAATAAGCGCTATTTAACATTTTAATTATTCTCAATAAGAATAACACGGGGGCTGAGCAAGCAGGTTTGCTGCAACAAGGAGCAAAAAAATATAATTTTTATACAAATATCAATACAACTCAACAAGGTGAAGCCAACATACCAAGTTTTATTAACTTATGTTCATAATTAAGCGAGTCATTACATTTTACTTATTCTCCATAAGAATAACATATGGGCTGAGTACGCAGGTTTCCTGCTACGGGGATAATCAACAAAAAATAATTTTTTGTGGAAATATCAATATACCAGTACTACGTGAAGCCACATACCAAGTTTCATCGATATACATTCATAAATAATCGAGATATCAAATTTTATTTATTCTCCATAAGGATAACATTGGACAACGTACTGTGTTTAGCACTTTAAATATCTCTGCAACAGTTGGACATAGAATCACAATTTAAACACCAAAATGATTGTTTTGTGGAGCTAAACTGATTGGTAAAAGCAAATGTAAGGTTTGCTTTAAAATTAACTGAGGAAAAGCCAAAAACCTTTTTCCCACAAGATTAACATGGGAGATTTTATGAGTAGGTTTTTTGGATTTTCTCCGCAACCACTTAACCTAGGTTAATAATTCAAAATACTATATTATTTGCTTTTTAAGCTCTATAACATGGTCAAAACCAAAATTAAGTTTTATAAAAATTTTAGGGTGAAAAATGCACAAAACTGATTTTTGGAAAATTTAAAACCCCTATAAACCCCCTTCCCATGGTCCGATTTTCCTGGTTTTCAAACAGAATGTCATGAATGTCACTTTACACATTTTAGCCAAATTTTGTCGAAATCGGACGTTTTTTACTCAAATTATCGCATTCACGGACACACACACACACACACACACACACACACACACACACACACACACACACACACACACACACACACACACACACACACACACACACACACACACACACACACACACACACACACACACACACACACACACACACACACACACACACACACACACACACACACACACACACACACACACACACACACACACACACACACACACACACACACACACACACACACACACACACACACACACACACACACACACACACACACACACACACACACACACACACACACACATATATATATATATAAATATGAACGAATAGTGTTTTTGGCATCTGGGGACCTCAAAGCAAAAAGTTATCATGGTCTCGGGCTTAAGTCTTACTATGAGACCTACGATAATAGCTTCTTCCCTATAGGGGAAATTCGCTAAAAGTTCATTAATGGTTTTACCATCTGAAAAAAAGTATGAACGTCGCCGGGAATTGATCCTGTAATAGCGAGGATAGTATGCCAGTCCGCTACCACTTAGGCACCACAACTTGAAAATTGAGGAGGGAAGATACTGCCACAACTCGAAAACTGAGGGAAGATACTGGACAAGAAGCAACGAAGCAGTAATCAAAAGGAACAGCACATTCTGCTGGTACTGGGATGAAACTGACAGCTAAAAAGACACACAAACCTTATTCACTGGAAGCGGAGAGATCACCTACGCGAGCGCTGCCAAGTATGAAACTTTGAAATCACACCGAGCGCTACCCGTGGCAAATTTTAAAATCACAGCGCTGTCTGCTGCTTGAAGAATTGTAACTTTTACTTACTTCGATATGCTATGGTGGTCTAATGGATTTGGCACTGGATTCACTATCATGCGGTCCCAGGTTCAATTCTACCTTTTCGTGTTTACTTTTTGAGGTACCAATTTTTGTTATATTTTATACAAGCCCATTTTTGTAATATGTTAAAAAGAAAAGAGCCACCATACAGCAGCGCTCTGCGGAGTTAGGTTAGGTTATTTTACTATAATTTTATCGTAAATAAGAATAAGAATAAACTTTATTTTCCCAAAACAATAACAATGAATTACAATAACAATTACAATGAATTACAAGTGATTTGATAACAAGTGCAAAAGTCATTCTTAACAAATGTCTTAGCTATAAAATGTAGCGTTATTTTTTTAGAATATAAGTAGGTTTCCTCTGTTTACATTTGAAAATACTACATTTCACTGTTTTCTCATAATAAAAGCATCTGTTTCAGATAATTCGTTCGTCATCGGACAAGTTCGGCTTCCTTCAGTGGCAAAGTCTCCGCTTCCAGTGGTTCGTGTGATTTTTTAGCTGCTAGTTTAACCCTTTTAGTGCCACAATTTTGTTTGATATTTGTTACCTCAGGTAACTGAAAACTTTTGAGAAGTTGCTCACCAAATGTTACCTAGTTATATATTGGGGCGCACTGGAAATGCCATACATTTTATTGTGTTTTTGTAAGCGTTCAGATAAAAAATCTTAAAACTGTTGTTTTTTCAGATATTTTAACCAAATTTGTTTTATTTGAAACATAAATCCACAGACATTTAGATAAACAATAGGTTACACATGCAATTAACATCTACATAAATAATAAAACTATGTTAAAACCAACTTACATTGAAATAAAAAATATTTTTTGTCTTCCTTATCTTCTTACATGTGTTTAAAAATTTTATATGATCGTGATTATAGTGTTATATTGACCACAGCTAATATATTTATACACATAAAAAGTTTCATCACTGTCGGATAAAAAATAACTGAGCAGTAAGGGTTTTTGTGAAACGCGACACAAACATTTTCTACAATAACATGCCATGCAGTGATACGATGCAGTGATAAGTTTGTTAATTTTTTACAGGGGCACACCAACCAGTTCATGCATCCATTTCATAACTATTTATCATGCAAGTAAACAAAATACAAACACAAAACAATAAAACTACTTATTTACAGTCTGGACGAACGATAAGATTATTAGAAGGCCTAAATTTGTTTAGCAGTGATGGAACGGAAAACATTTGGTATGAATTCCTTTCTTGCAGTTTCTGCACGTGTATGTTGATTTTTTTCTTTTACCTCCTGCTTGGGTACTTTTAGCACTGCAAACACAACAATTTTTTTCTCTTCTGTCAGGGATTTTTTCAAAAAATGTATCAGGAGAATCACCTGATGGTCCAGCTCGAGGACGGCGCGGCGGAGGGGTTATGTTACTTATGTCTGCAACATTAGGCCTACCACTTTGTTGAAGCAGCCAATCTTTCGAAAGTTCCTCGACAATACAAATTGTAAACTGATATCTGGTGACAGGCTTATCAGTATTCAATTTATAAAGTAGGTAGCAGTTTAGCATCATCCGTGAAAAAATATTAAAAGTCACCTTTTTCCAAAATCGCAAAGTGCGCCTATCATCCAAATACTCATACAACATTTGATCCCCTCCATCCACACCTCCCATAAAATCATTGTAATTTCTTATTACTTTAGGTTTATTAGTGACGTTTACTGATGCTCCTCTTCGTCGGCTACGCCGTTCACTTTCGGCTTTACCATCTGTTGTCAGGAGCAGCACTTGTTTTTTCTGAGATTTTTTTTGCCGATAGCCAACAATCATCATTTTGTTTTTTCTCAGATATTTTGTTTCCCCTACATCAAACTTGACTTTCATATTTTGTGGGATTCCCTTTCTTGACTTTTTCAGGGTACCAGTAATGAAGGTAAGTTTTGAGTACAAAAACTTTGCAAGTTTAAATGAGGTGAAAAAATTATCTACAAATACATGGTATCCCTTATTTAACAAATTTGTCATTTCTAGCAATTTCTCAACCACATAAAAACCTAAACCTTTCCTTTTGATGTAAACAAAAAATGATATGCAATAGTGTGTGACAGCATCGCATAGTGGCCAAAGCTTAACTCCCCAGCGATGTCGCTTTTTGGGCATGTATTGCAGCAGTTGAGAATGTGCTTTAGTACTGACCATGCTCTCATCTATTGATATATTTTTATTTGGTGTAAAATAAAATTTGGAAACTCTGTTAAAATGATCAACTAAGGGGCTAAATCGAGCACAAGGATCATAGCCAGGTTCTGATGGTTTGGCGATTTGTGACGTGTCAACCATATGAAAAAATTGTAATATTGCTTGAAACCGATTTCGGTTGAACATTCTGGGGAACCATGGTGTAAACTGGCTGCTTGAAGTATTCCAGTAACTGAAAATTGTGGGTTTCTTATTAAGCCCCATATTTAAAACCATGGCTATAAAAGCATGCATTTCAGCCATTGTCACCAGTTTCCACTGCAGACATCTACTGTATCTTCCAATCCGATCTCGATTTTCATCTATAAACTTTTGAGCATATTTATTTGTGTTATCAACAAACATCTGAAACAACTGAAGAGTGAAAAACAGCTTAAAATATTCAAAAGGAGGAGAGTTCCTAGAAGGGCAGTGCTTTACACCAGTAACTTCATGAAAACTAAAGCTATGGTGAATACCTTGGTCAGTTTCATCCGTTACCTCCGTCCATCCCGTTCCATCTTCTTCAACTTCCTCAGTGACATCATCTTGGCCTACATCATCATTTCGAGGTCTTCCTCTAGGCCTAGGCACTAAATTAGGTGTAGGCCTAGGCCTAGTAGGTGAGACATGGCCCACTTGAGGGCCTGGAATGAAGGGCCTAGGAAGGGGTGCTGGGTCATCCTCATCTGAACTGCATTGTCGGAAATAACTTAACCTACCTACACCTATATTTGATAGCCTAAACAACCTCCTTTGGCTTAAATCACAATTAGGATGATAGTCTGGATCACTGTCTGTGTCGTCAACAACACTACTAGTACTACTTGAACTAACTTCAGATTCATTGTCACTTTCTGGAATTTCTGTGATGAAACTATCATCAATAAACTCCTCGCCAAGCAATCTGTCTATAGAACTATCACTTACTGGTGATCTTGAACGTTCCATAATCACTTTACATCGAACTAAATTATTAATAAACACCTAACCTCACCAGGTAAACAATCAACAATGACCACAAACGTAAACAATTCGGCGTCGTGAACAGCCGGTCAGCAGTCGACAGCTGACATAGAGTTTCACTGATTTAAACTTCAGCCACTGTTAACGAAATATTATAAACTATACTATATTTAGTTTTCCGTAAAAGCGTGTTAATTTCTGATTACGGCAAATATAATTCCTAATGGATTCAGTTATTTTAATTTTGGGTATTAGCGCACTTTTTGAACGTCCGTATAACCGGACGTTGGCATTTTCGGACCGGACCTTACGACGTCCGCTTATACGGACGTTGGCATTTTTAGACCGTATGACGAAACGTCCGTTTTACCGGACGTTGGCACTTTATCAATCAACTTGTTCACGTCCGATTTACCGGACGTTGGCACTAAAAGGGTTAATACACCACTTATTATGGAACAGTTTCCATGGTAACGATTTATAGATATTTTTAAAAACCTAGGAAACAATCTTTACTAGGAATTTTTACAATTTATATGCTCCTCACTTAACGATCCAGCTATGAAAGCTTTTCATACTTTTTGGTAAGTACAGCTACATTATTTTGTATTAAAATCAAATGACTATGCAGAGGTTGTCGTTTACATTCCTTCAACATCAGGCATACAGCATACTTTCATCTTCCTGTCCCTCTATGAGGAAAATCCCTCATACATGGGCGGAAGCTGTTGATCAACCACCCACATGACCTCAAGAAACAAAATGAACAAAAGCTGAAGCATTGGTTACTGAAGAATCCATTTTTAACACGTTCGCTGCTGCCGCCGTTCCGGAACGTCACCGTGACCCGGCAACAGGAGCTAGCGCCGTTCCGGAACGGTTCCGAGCATTGTTGTGTTAATGTTGCTATGGACGACCCAGTTTCTCAGTAGCATTCAACGTTTCTTCGCCGCCTTTGGGGACGTACTTTTCCCGCATTTTTTACAGTATCAGTTTTTAGCTAACATTTATATACATTTATGTGTTAATATATAAAAATAAATGTTTTTTCGTACTGTACATCATTTGTTTACATAGTTATTTTTCCCAAATATGTTTTGTTTTCGTTGCCAAAGGAAGCAATATTCTTCGCCTCTAACCCCGGTTAGTGCTGCTACCTGTTGAGTAATCAAGGAACTACGTCTAGGAGGGTGAAGAATGAGTACGCCGATCTGGAACACGTGTTTGTTGACATCTCGTTGTGGTTTCTTTACATACGTTGTGCTCTGTTTTTATGTAGTTTTAGTGTAACATTAGTAAACAGTTACTTGTGTAGTTCGTTGTTAGTGATATATTCATTGCCTTGGCATTGTTTTGAATTAGTTTAGTTACTAGGCCTACGCCCAGTGCGTTCACAAACAACTAAAAGACCATCAGTGTTTCTCAGGCCTACATAACCTAGTCGTTATTATGAACTAGTGTTGAAGGTTGGAATCAATTTTCCGTTGTTTTTTCTCTTTTTGCCATCATGGACCTACCTCCAGGACCAAGTGCCGTGTCACCTCCATCGCGGCCACCCGATCCAGATCCCGTGTCTGATGATGAACTTGAAAACGGGGACTTAGATGAAATGTTATTTGGTGAAGTTTCCGACACCGAGGACCCAGACTACGAGGAGAATCCACCGAATTGGAGTAACCATTGTGCAGTTGGAATGAAGGATATTCCATTCACAAAAGAAGAGCGCTTTCTGGTCCCGTTACCAAAAGAGAACACCCCTGTCAACTTTTTCAATATGCTAGTTGATGATATTTTTTTAGAGGGCATTGTCAAAGCGACCAACAGTTATGCACTAAAATTATTTTGTGGCCCTTCAACCACTCCGGGATCTAGAATTACCAAGTTCAAAGACTTAACTGTTGAGGAGTTGAAGGTATTCATTGCTCTTGTGATTCACATGGGAATCATCCAACTGCCTCGCATTCAAGATTATTGGAAAAATAACAAACTTTTCCGGTCTTGCTTTTCATCTTTCATGAGCAGAGATCGTTTCCTCAATATCTTGAGGTGCATCAACTTTGAAAACAGACCAGACCCAAACAATAGTGCAAGCAAAGTACAGTTCTTGGTTGACTATTTCAACAACAAAATGAGTGAGGTTTATTACCCTCAAAAGAAACTCTGCATTGATGAGGCTATGGTTTTGTGGCGAGGGCGCCTATACTTTAGGCAATATACCAAGGGAAAACGCCACAAGTATGGCATTAAGCTCTACAGCTTGTGTGACCCTCATGGCCTGATTATTAAGTTCTTCATGTACTGTGGTGTTCTGGACGATTTTGGTGGCAAGGGGCACGCAGCAAACGTAGTACTCCACCTCATGCAAGGGAAACTGAATTCTGGGCACAGTTTGTTCCTTGACAACTTTTACAACAGTTTTTCGTTAGCTTCGAAACTGCTACGTCTGAACACATATTGTACTGGGACCCTTCGCCTTGACAGGAAATATAACCCGCCAGCAGTGAAAGTGAAGAAGCTGAAGAAAGACGAGACTACGGCCCAGTATGCAGAAGGAGTTCTTGTGGGGAAGTGGAAAAACAAGAGGGTTGTCTCTTACATTTCCACGGAATTCACCAATGAAATGGTCACGTCCCTCAATCGAGTCAGACTTGAGACAACAAAACCACTCCCGATTGTACAATACAATCACTTCATGAAGGGAATTGACCGTGGTGACCAAATGATGGCTTACTACCCATGCGAGAGGAAAACCTTGAGGTGGTACAAAAAGATATTTGTACATGTTCTGCAGATGTTGCTGTCCAACGCACACTACCTGTACAATGAAGTCAGGGTGGCCGCCGGGGATAAAAAAATTCCCCTCTACGATTTCCGACTAAGCGTTGTGGATGCCCTTCTACCCAACGAACCACATCCTGTGCGGCCTCTCAAAAGAAAGTCCGTCCAGCACATCCCTACAAGAATCACGGAGCTGAAGCCGGATGGAAAACGTCTCAAGCAGAAGCGGTGCAAAGTTTGTAGCGCCACCGGTAAGAGGAAGGACGTGACTTGGCACTGCTTGGAATGTGAGGGCAACCCGGGGTTTTGTGTTCCCAAGTGTTTTGATGACTTCCATCAGTAAGAAGGACTGAACTGAACTATCATGATTGACAGGTTTTGTACAGTTTTTATTTCAATCATCTTTACTTTTTTATCTGTAGATACTTTTTGTAATATCCAATAAATTTTTTTTAGTTTTACGCTTTTGAAAATTCTTTAGGGTGGGTTGGTGGGGTTGTAAATAGTTATTTTTCATATTTCATTTGATATACCTAGTATTCAAATATCACGTAAAACTACCTCGCTGGGAGCTGCAAACGTTCCAGAACGTGACAAAACTTGGAACGGCGTCCCTAGGAGCTGCCGACGTTCCAGAACATTCAAAATTCAAAATGGCCGAAACAGCTGTTTAGATCGACAGGATCCATTATTCAGTGGATATTCAACATATGACATCGTTTGGTAAGTCTAATTCACAAAAAAAAATTATAGCATATACTAACTTCTATTATAGGAATTTCAGCAGCGAACGTGTTAACTTTGAAGAATACTTTATATGAGACTAAATGATTGTAACAAGGCTACACTTGTTTGCCTTATGATTTTCCATATTGATTTAAATAATTTCAATCATATATTTCAAACATGACACTGCACTATTTTAAACTAATGAGTTATAAAGAATTTGTCTATTGACTAAACTCCAATTCCGACTTAAACTAAATTCCAATAAATAGACATTTAAGTACCATTATTAAAGCAAATAAATACCCTTTATAGTTTTCTGAGTTAGCAGAAATTTGTTGAAATAATTAACTAAGCACTAGCTCAAAAGTATTGTAAATATTGACAGACATTGACCGAAAGAAGAAATTAAAGAAGGAGATAGTCAACAAAGTACATCGCAGCACCTCATTACAATCTTCAAGGAGGACCTAGGCGGAGAGTCAAAAGGCCCTGGAGTAAGATCATTGCTGCACCCCCACTACAATCTTTAGGAGGATGTCAATGAGGCGGAGAGTCAAAAGGTTCACGAGAAAGAAAAATATCATCGCTGCAACCCCACTAAAATCTTTAGGGAAAGCCTAGGTGGAGAGTCAAAAGGCCCATGAAAAGTAATAATATCATCACTGTACCCCCACTACAATCTTCAGGGAGGACTTAAGCAGAGGATCAAAAGGCCCTGGAGTAGGAGTAAGATCATTGGTGCACCCCCACTACAATCTTCAGGGAGGGCCTCCATTTGGCGGAGAGTCAAAAGGCCCTGGAGTAGGAGTAAGATCATTGGTACACCCCCACTACAATCTTCAGGGAGGACCTCCATTTGGCGGAGAGTCAAAAGGCCCTGGAGTAGGAGTAAGATCATTGGTGCACCCCCACTACAATCTTCAGGGAGGGCCTCCATTTGGCGGAGAGTCAAAAGACCCTGGAGTAGGAGTAAGATCATTCATTGCTGCACCCCCATAACAATCTTCAGGGAGGACCTCCATTTGGCGGAGAGTCAAAAGGCCCTGGAGTAGGAGTAAGATCATTGCTGCACCACCACTACAATCTTCAGGGAGGGCCTCCATTTGGCAGAGAGTCAAAAGGCCCTGGAGTAGGAGTAAGATTATTGCTGCACCCCCACAACAATCTTCAGGGAGGACCTCCATTTGGCGGAGAGTCATAAGGACCTGGAATAGGAGTAAGATCATCGCAGAACCCCCACTACAATCTTCAGGGAGGACTTAAGCGGAGAGTAAAAGGCCCACCACTATAATCTTCAGGAAGGACTTAGGCGGAGAGTAAAAAGGCCCACCAATACAATCTTCAGAGGCGACCTCCATTAAGCGGAGACTCAAAAGGCCTGATTCAGGTAAGAAAAGTATCTGGAGCAAAATTAGTGGTAGAGGGCTGGGTATAAAACATGAGATAGCTCAAACAAATAACTGTAAAAGCTGTTACCTATTCTGGCTACGGCCTATGACGTCCTTACATGTAAGGAATGTTTTGGGCAAATAAAATATGTCTATGCTAAAAGTTCAGAAAAAAATCGACACACGAAAGCGGAACACAACACTACTACTCAGCAAAGGCGGGTGAGACTGATCTTGAAACTTGTTCTCTTATCTGTGATAGCAATGTTCGCAATAACTTCCTAAACAGTATTTAAAGAGGATCAGGTGACTCACCGGCCCTCCGAGTTCCACTCCAGACAGTTGACACAGCCCTGGTGACCCTCCAGCTCCTTCTCCAGCCCCAGGCGGTACACGAAGCTGTCCGTCACGTGGAGCCGCCGCTGCATCTGCTCCCGCATCCTCTCCTGGGCAAACAATCAAAATGTAAAAACAACCAGAATAAATAGATATAAAACTAAAGAGAACTGTCCGAATTTTAACAACTACTAGTTGAGAAACCATCTAAACTAAATTTAGGCCTATGTAATTTATGTGCAGACAAACATTGCTAATTTTTATTTTGAGGAAGCATATTTATGTGTATAGCAGAACCATGACTATTCAAGTATGCTAAACCAAGCCTCCATGTTAACCGAGCTAGTCTCCGAAAGATAAAACATAAAAATAAAGCTTTTATTTATTTTACCTGTTATGTTTTGGTGAAACAAAAAAAAGGTAGAGGCAGGGAACAAGAGAGAGGTACAGATAAAGATATTAGTCCTACTTCTACTCCCATCAAGAAGGTAACACCCAAAAGAATTACAACCTCTCATGTTGTGATAAGTGATGCTCATACGTGGCTTGCTATGCAAGATTGAGCAGTCAATGTCTGTACTGACTGTTGTGAGTTGCGTGAATATCAATATGACCAATTCCATGACAGTAATACTGAAAAACTATAGGTTCCGTTTATCCATCTTAGCATTATAACTGGTTCCTAATTACCTTGGACAATCCAGGGGGGATCCAGAGGTCATGTTTTGAAGGGGGGGGGGCGGAGTTACTCCCCCCCCCTGAAATGAATTTAGGTTTTTAATTTTAGGTAGAAATGATAACTCCATTTTTACTGTACAATAACAACACCTTATTATTTATTCATTTATAGAAACAGCTGATCATAATTAACAGAATATGTTTTGACATTACTTCTTAATTTAGAAAACATAGAATATAAAATGCACATACTCAAAAACCCCCTCCTCACGGGTGGTAACTGGCAACCCCCATTATTTATTTTAAAACTATATTAAATTATTTAACAAATTAAACTAAAGTTAAAATAATATATCAATAACCTTGTACTCAAGGAAAAAACAATCATAACTTTCTAAACATACTGAACAAAATAACTTTATTTAAGCTTCGCCCGATTGTAAATAAAAATAATAAATATTTAGGCATTCAACTTTCTATGTCATCTTTAGGCGTTTAAGAACAAGTAAGATGCCTAAATTAAATAAACCATTCAATTCAGTAGTTACACACGCGAAAAACTACCATCTACAAAACTTATTTGAAATCTGCAATACTGAACTGTGCAACGCGAAGATACAATGAGGAATGAGGCTGACAGCCAAGGCCAACGACTCGAAAAATTAAAATTTTGTGCCACATTTTCAAAGTGAAATACTTGGCGTGTGAGCTTCTGTTTGCACGCAATTTAATCTTTGCTTCCTGTTATTTCATTACATATAATTTGAGGCAATTTTTGCTTCTAACCTAGCTACTGGATATTTATTACCTAACAACGGGACTAGGTTTACACAAAAATCAAACCTAACCTACAGCTGACAGCAAACGACATTCGACTTTGACAGGTGAAACCCAGTAAAAAACAACCAACATAATGTGTTATATATTAAAATAAAAGTTAAGAATCTCATTTGTCTAATGGTATATATTTTATTTCATTAATCAAACGTTTAGGTACAATAGTTTTAATTTGAATGTAACAATGTAGACGGGAGCGGCAAAATTCGACTCATGCAACTGAAAAACGGGATTTTGTGAGGCTTTTGATACTTATATTTCCGTTCTGATATATTCAAATATTCATCTTAGGCCTGAATAATAAATAAAACACAATATGTCTTAGGTTAGGGGGGGGTGCGACTGCCCTCCTTGGATTTGCCCCTGGGACAATCGTGATTCTACTATATTAACAACAGTTTATTTTATCAAGACTCCAAAGTTATAGAGGTTGGTTAAAAATAGGAAATTTCTTATTACAAAGGCAAATAAAATTTTAGAAACAAAAAACCATATTTTTGTTGTTGTGGCTCAGAATCACTGTAGCCAATATTGAAACCACAAAGAAAGGTCACGTTATATTTAGTTCCGTCAAGTGATCCAAAATGGTAATCCTTACTGGCTACCACGTGATTTAAGCTTCATCTTCAGGCCACAAGAACGTATCACTCCTCTTAGGTCGTCATGAATTAAAAACACATACACAATACATACAAAAAACATTTAATCTTGGCCAAAACACTAATTTTAAAAAGCAAGCGACGCACCATAGGCGAGATGCGAGTCTAGACGCATGTTTTTGTATTTAGTTTTTATGTACTGTCTACGTGTTTTTAATTTCATGACTACCTAAGAGGAGTGATAGGTACGTTCTTGTGGCCTGAATATGAAAGTACTCTAACAAAGGAAAAAAAAGTCTTTTCTAATACAAACCCCCCATAAGACAACGTACTATGTTTAGTCAAAACACATTTTCTTTAATAACTCGGTAAATATTTATGCTAGAATGATGAGAGAGGGCTTAAAACTTTCGCCTCTCTAGTTCCCATCTTTTTACATGCATTTATTTTATATCTGGGGCTTTTATGACCCTTTTTGGGCCCAAAAACTCAAAATTTGAAAGATTAATCCGCCAAAAAAGGGGTTTAGAGTTTTCCGATTGTTTTGCCCAACGAACTTGTCCAACTGATTACAGAAAGGAACGTCCCTACCAAATTTGAAGTAAATCGGACAAAAAATGCGACCGCTAGAGTGCGAACACACACATATATATATATATGTGTCTCTCTCTCTCTCTCTCTATAAATATATATATATATATATATATATACATATATACACATAAAATTTTGAACGACCCCCAAAACGTGTTCAGGGGGTCACGTTAGGAACTTCTATGGTGGTCCCGGGCTTCAGTTTCACCGTGCGCGTCATGCTAATAGTTCTCTTTCCAAAGTAAATTCACTAAAAAGTAAGTATTGTACAAGTTTTATAGGTACTTACATCGATTTCCCTTTTTTTCACATATTCAGCAATGTTGCTCTTGCGCATATTTGCAGATATTAATTTTCACAAAATGTTCAAAAATAATAATAAATTTGGATCATTCCTTCTGTTTTTTAAGTATAATCTGAAAAATAAACAGTCATAAATTAGGACAAATTTAAAAAAAACTTTGAAGAACAAGTTTTGGAATTTCAGTTAAGCAGCAAACACAAGTTGTATTTCATCCACTTAGCCTATTTCAATGTCTTTTATATTGTATTATTCTTTGTAAAATTGTATAAGTTAGTTGGTTTATAAATATCAATTTTTCTTGATGCACGTCATTCGGTTGATTATCATCTCTCTCAAATCGGATGGTAGGATCTAATATGTACCCGCGAGCCCCTTTTATAGATATGATATCAATTCTTCTATGGCTTTCTCCCTCTGCAACTCCATGAACCTCCATAGGAGAACACTACACATTGCAGGAGACAAGACAACAGCAAACATTGTATTGTATATGTGAGCTTCAGGTTACTTTTGCTGATCAACCTATCCAGTCATACTTAGATTCATAGTTACATCAATTACATTTACACCTCATTTATAAGGACACTGTGGGGTGATTTCAATCATCTCAGCTGTTTCTCGCCAACGGGCAATGGAGTAAAATTATCAGATATCACCGGAGTTGGACATATTTGGCAGATGACAAAATATGAAATCGCAAGATCGTCATTGTCGCCGTGCTCATCTCAAAATAATTTACAGTATGGGTAAGTATGCAAATACTATGTAGAATGTAGTTATAGTAACTTATTGAACATTGCATATGGACATAAATACTTCAATGTTTTATATCTGTACAAAATAAAAAATCCTACTATAGATTCATTTTTTAAGGAGACAATATAATAGAAACCTAAGAGGCCAATGACTAAGCCACCCAAACAAGTCAGTTATTGAACTCCTAAGTCGTTATCAGACAAACTAGGCGAAGGCCCAATTTACGATTAATCACATTGGCATATCACTATCATATTGTTGTATTGCTCATCAAATCACATCAGGGTCTCAATACTGTATCAGTTTGATTCTTTTATATAGTCGATAACTTGTTTCTCAATCATGCGAAGCGCTTCTTATGTAAATACACAAGACGCACTGAACCAGCGTGGTTGGAATCTCTCTGTCCCGCTTCATGACCGGAGCCATGCATGATGGGGACATTGGATTCGCCGAGGTAGCTTTGTAAACAAAAGTCATGTGTTTATTTTATCATTTTAAAATTTTCTAAATACAAAATTTAGGCTACTTTTTAACTCATAAGAGATAAAACTCTAGAAAGTTATTTCACTGAAATATAACATTTTCAACAAATAGAATGTGCTTGTATCCCAGTCTCTGTAGAATAAACCACATTCAGCTTCAAACACATTCACTTTCAATGAATTGTAAAAGTTACAACACCCAATTAGCCCCAGGACCCAGTATATCACTAGTAAGGTAACGTTATAATGAGATCCTAAGCATATACTAAGCAGTAGGCCTTATGTCATCCTGATTATGGAAGTCCTCAACACAGGCAATCAGGAATGTGAACCCAATAATAATTCACAGTAGTATTTGAAATTAAAACGTACCATTAGGTTTTATTAGGCTAACTTTCTATAATGCAGAGGTTGAACCATTTTTTTGCCGATTATATTTCTGGAATATTTATCTTGGCATTTAAAAACAACCGAGTAGTGTAAGTAAGGTAACTAATTGGATGTCTCAGTGGTGCTATATACTTACACATTAAAAGTGGCAGTGTAAATTATACCAGAAATACCGATTTATTTCAACCACAAGTATGCAAATAATGACAAAATTTGACAACCAAACGAAAACAATATAATCAAGGACAGATCACGCTAAGCTCGGTTCATAAATCAGGTGTAAACAATATTGACAACCACAATCAGCTGATGATCAACTGTTGAAAAATTGCAGAAGAGTTGAAAAAAGATATTGCAGGAAAGGATAAAATCATAAATTATAATCTGTAGAAAAGATTACGCATATACTCTATATGACATGATTAGTCCGTGGACCATAACCATAGATATTGCATTCTAATATTCTAATTTAATTTTAAACATCCTTTTTAAAGAACATAGCATATGTATGTCTTTATCCTTTGTTACACACTATATACAAAATTTATAAAAAAATTACCACAAACTAAGAGCGGTCAGAGAGGAAATATGTTATTATTCATTTAAGATCATATCCATCCGCTCCCAGCACTTACTGTTTACTAAGAAGAATTTTGTGATCCACGCAATCGAAAGCTTTAAACAAGTCAGCAAAACAGCTATTTACCGATTTTCCAGCTCCATAGCACGGAGAAAATTATTTATAAGGTCAGTCAGTGCCAATTTTTTGGAATCGTTCTTATTCTAAAATCAATTTTTTTTTACAAATATCAGTTGATTAACTTCCAGATAGCGAATCAGTTGTTCACTCACCACTCTTTAAACAAGTTTGGAAGTGGTGAGAATCCAACAGTTTGAAGTAGAAGCATTCGGCAATAGCTTTAAACCGTCGGAAATATTGATAACAAAATTGTAAATATACTGCAATAACTTCGCAAGTATTTTTAGAATTTTACCTTTTAACAAATAGTGAGCCTATAAACCCTAGTAGCACAAATAGTTGAGCCAACGTTGAGAAATGGTTGGCACAGTTCGTTGGCCAACGGTAAGAAATAAATGTCCGTTGTCCATTGGCGCACCGTTGGGCCATCGTTGTATTTGCCAACCAAATGCCAACAATGCCAACCAATACCCAACCAAATGCCAACCGTTTATAATTTTGTATATAAATGGTTATTTTGTATTTAAAAAAAACACAATTCCACATATTGAATTGGCTTAGTAAACCAATAATATAAATTTGTACAAACGATTTGAATAGCAAAAATATTGTATCCTGGTCGAGACTTGAAACTACGACCTTTGACTTACTGTACACTCGCCTTAACCCTCGCGGCCACTCTGACTCGAGTAAGGGAATGGAAGGACTAGGGTATAAAAATTACCAATAGTGTACACCTACACGATTCTTTTTTTTAGGTTCTTTTTATTTATGTGTCTATTCTTGCTATGAAATATGATGAACTAAATTATGAGCAAATTAATATATATTTAATATATTAATAATAATAATAATTATAATAAAATATATGATGTTAATACGGTATACTATAATATATATATTACTATTATTAATAGTATAATATTAATAGTATAATAATATATTTATATAGTATGATTTGCCAACCATAGCTTTTGATGGCCCAACGTCTGCTATAGTTGGATTTGTCAACGCGGGTTACCCGACGATTAATTCGTTGGCCCAACATCTCCTATGGTTGGATTTGCCAACCGATCATTATCCAACCTCTTCGAACCATCCCTACCATTCTCCATCGTTGGGCCAACGATGTGTGCTACTAGGGCAAAATCTAAAATATTTAATATTTTGGAATTTTTATAAAAATTGTATTATTATTCATTTTTGCAATTTCAAAATTCTGTTCGCAGATGAATAACTGGGTATTTTATTGTTCTTTCAAAGAAATACACGAATGGTGTCACCAGTTAATAATCATTTAATTGCGAAAAACAGGTAGAAACAATATATTTTCAAATACAAAATTAGTAAATCAACATTTTAATTTCGTAATAACATGTTTATGCATTGATGTTTTAAGTATATTTCCTTTATACATTGTTTTCGTGAGTAGAGCCCCCTCTTAATAAATCTGCGCTGGCCTTTTACCATAAACTACTGCTAACTCATGTGTCATAGGTTTTTTTTTTTCTATCCAGGGCCATCACAAGGGGGGCAACCGGGACACCTTTGTCCCTGGCCTCCAATTTCCAGGGGCCCCCGCGCAAAATAAAAAATACCAAGGCATTATAATAATGGTCTTTGGGCAACCCCACAGAATGTTTGCCCCAGGTCCCCAATCGCCTCGTGACAGTCCTGGACGTCCTGGCATCTATAGCATCTAAGTCTAGACAATGAGAGAGATGGATGGGATCGAGTGTTCTGAACCCCAATATATCTAAATGAGTTAATGGTTATAATAATAATAATAATATTTATTCCGTGACAATGTTTAACAATGTGTTGGAATTTACAAAACAAAATGTATATGGTTATGGTGTTAACTGTACATTGGCTCCTTTATTATAATTTATCACTGGACTATTATTCAATGATCATGTGATGTGTGAAGAATAGCCTGTCTTTACGAGCAATAGGGGACAAGACCGTTCACGTTATCTTTTTCATCCTAAACGTATAATAATTTAATACTTATTCATAATTATCAAGTGTTAATTTCAAGATAATTTGACGTTTATAAAATCATAAATGCTAAAGGGATACGAAACTTTAACTACATTTAAATTCAATATTTTTCTATATACAGTAAGCAAGTTTCATGGTGTGATCTTAAGCCAGCCTCTAGGCTATAAGAAAAGATCAAACTATTTTGATCTTTTTTACTAAGAATTAAACAAACATCAAACATAGTTTAAGGTTATGTTTACATTGTTATCATCTAATGTAAACTGGATTATAAATATCTTATAGTAATTTAAATCATGGTATGAATTGCAAAACTCTAATAAGCTTACCGTATTACATAAATTGGATACCAATTGGTAATGACCTACAACTAAACATAATTAATTCATTTAATAGCTATTTGTAATTGGCAACACCAGTAATTTTTCAAAATGATTCTTCAGGAGGCAAAATTAAGTGTAATTTGTTTTTTATCTCCCTTAATATTGCCAGTTTTATCATTAATAGCACCATATCTCAAACTAGACACTGTATATATTGATATTTATAGCATTATATGGTTAATATTTCTAACAAATGTTGCTTTTATGAATCTCATAATATATGTTGTGTTCAGTGGATATGCATACCAGGTAAGAAAACACTACATTTTAGGCCTACTTTTAGTTGTATACAAACTTAGCATATGTGCTGCTATCCGTTTCATTGACCCACATGTGAGCATATTATGTATCATAAGCAAAGAAAGAGGTTGCAGTTTAGTTTACGTCCCACATTTGTTCCATTAAAAAATTTGATTTAAATTATCGATAGAGCCTACATATACTATTGGCGATTGATAATATGGGTATAGGGTCAATCCATGATAAGTGGTCCAGAGGTAGTTCCTTCAACATTTTTATTATTTTTATATTTTTGCCATGGAAAAAATATAAACATACAATACAATACATTAGAAGTCAAGAAATACAATTAGTTTATTTTTTGAATTTTATTTTTCCAATGGCGGCCATTTCGTTGTTGTTCAGCTAATTTAGAGCACTGTGTCATTTCAGATATATTTTCTTGTATTCTTCCTAGAACATTCAAATGAAGACCAATCTCTTCAGAAAGATCTGAACTTTAACCCATTGGCCTAGACATACGAGCTGGTCTCGTTCCTTACTTGTCATTTTTTAAACCTATGAATTGGAATATAAAATTGGTGTTTTTAAATGGATCATGGTGTATTTGAATTAAAATATTGTTTTATTTCAGTTTAGAGAGTCACATTGGCACACACACAACGTAGACATACTTAAGTAAAAAGTAGCAAAATCAGTGTTGATCATGTGCAACTCACAAAGAATTAACCAATCCCGTCAACTTCCAAGCAAGCTTGCCACCGTTTGTTTTACTTGGGCCCTCCCACCAACGTTACCACAGACCGGTTAACTCATTGAGAGTTGCACGACTGGTCAGTTTAGGTCGTGTGCGGGATTCGAGCCCACGAAGTTCGTATCAACACCTGGCCAAGATGTTTCGACGACTTACCTGACTCAGCTACCACGACCAGTGGCCTAGCGGCGTTATTTAGGTTTTTATAGTCAGTCCATGGCCCTAGCGGAGAGAACCGCAGTTGCCCGCAGCCTTTAGTTACAGATGTTGCTACTAGAGTGCAGCACCAATCAAATTCTGTTACCAGCCATTGCAAATAGAATATAATTACTACGTTAATGGGTTGAATAAGATCCTCACAAGTATGCACCTAAAACTAAGTACAAGGGTTAATTCACCCCTTTAAAGTTCAAAGTGGTAATTTTTCAAAAATGGATTTTCAAAAATATAATGTATATGGTAATTATTTACTATTTCTCCTTCACCTCCGATTCTTTTACTATTTTAATATGTTGTTCTTATGACATTTAACGTCATAAAAATACAAAAATTGTTCACAAATTTAAAATACTCACGAAGCAACTGTCTGAAGAGTACTAACCCAGTCAATCTAGTTGACACTTTGGGAATCCGGGATAAATCTATCGGATGAAAATATCGAACCTACTAATATCGAGAAGCAATTATTGTTATGATATTGCGATATAAACCTGATATAATATTCGCACCTCCCCCCCCCCCCCGCTCCTAGGGGGGTAAGTTAGTGTGGATCCACTTTGAGTGCACACTGCTGTAGCTAGCACGTCAACATGTGATATATTCTTGTATATTTATCATAACCTAACCTAACCTAACTCCGCAGAGTGCTGTATTGAAATTTTCCAAGAAAAAAAATTTTCCATATAGGTTATGATATTTACCAGATACATACAATTAATGTATAATTATCATAACCTAACCTAACTCTGTAGAGCGCTGTATGGGTAATTTTCCCTTTTCGGGAAAATTACCAAAAAAGGAAAAATTCTCGGAAAAGGGAAAATTTTCCATCTTGCGCTCTGCGGAGTTAGGTTAGGTTATGATATTTACCAGATACATTTAATTTATGTATATTTATCATAACCTAACCTAACCTAACTCCGCAGAATGCTGTATGGGTAATTTTCTCTTTTTCGGGAATTTTTTCCTTTTTGGAAAATTGTTCTTTCTTGGGCAATTTTCCCGAAAAGGGAAAAATTCCCATACAGCGCTCTGCGGAGTTAGGTTAGGTTAGGTTATGATAAATATACACTAATATATCACGTGTTGACATGCTAAGTAATGTGCACTCAAAGTGGATCCGCACTACCCCCGCAGGAGCAGGGGTGTGCGAATATTATACCGCAGTATCAAAACAATAATTGCTTCTCGATATTAGTAAGTTCGATATTTTCATCAGATAGATTTATCTCGGATTCCCAAAGTGTCTACTAGATTGACTGGGTTAGTGCTCTTCAGACAGTTGTTTCGTAAGTATACTAAATTTGTGAAAAAAGTTTGTTGCGTTTTTATGACGTTTAATGTCATAAGAACAACATATTAAAATAGTAAAAGAATCAGAGAAGGGGAAATAGTAAATAATTACCGTTTAGGTAAGAAGGCAAATGACTAAGCTCAATATAAATAAAAAAAAAATATATATATATATTTTTTGTTGGACATGAAAATAAAAATTTGAAATTTGGCTCAGATTTAGTACTTAGTAAGAGGATTGACCTGTATGAATTTGATTTTGTGGACTGTATTAATTACAAAGATATATAATTCATTGAAAAGTACCAAAATAAGTATTAAATCCTCAGCGCTATAGCAGCGTCTATAATTTGATTTTCAGTTGGTTTTGCCCTATAATATTGCAATTAATGAAGTACAGGTTACTTTAGCCCTATACATTTACGTAACTTTATTTTTATGACTGGTTAGCGTTCAAAAGCAGTGAAATCTCATCACACAATGTTTGCGTGTAGTGTTGTATTTCCGCCCGGTTGCTGTGGTTATTTCTAGTGGTGTGAGCTTCCTCAATACATTACTTAACGGGACCTATACTTCACCTCTCTTGCTCAATTTAAATGAAGTTCTTGGTGCAGATGGTTAAAAAAAATGAACAAAACAGTCATTGTGCTCAAGGTTTACTGTTTTTATATTTCCAATCCACCACTGTTTGTCGAAAATACAGGCATTGATATCTTCTCCCTCTAAAGTGAATGAAATTGTCTTTGATGTTATCATCTCTGTAAATTTCATGTATTTTGATGTTTTATAATATTGTACTTTGTTGTCTGCTACAGGCACAAATCGGTGAAAGGATCAGGTCCCAGGAATTTCTAGACATTCTTTGAATCGAACTTACAGTTCTGTTTCGCTTTTTGTTATTTCCTCACTGTCAACATAAAAGTATTGAATATCTTTTTAAGTTTTCAGAACAAAAATTAACATATCTGTAGCATCAAAAATTTGGTTGTTAGATTATAGACTCTTTTTACTAACTTCTCTTTTTGTAGTCCCTCCTACACCATTGCAGGCATTTTTGCCATGTGCTGATGCAAAAAATTCCACTCAGCCTCTATTCAAAATCATGTTCATGGAGGCAGAGGTTTAAAAAGTTTTGTTGTTTTTGTATTGGCTGCTGGATCCGTCAGTAAAATATATTATCTTTTGATGACCAGTACATTGTTTTTTATGTCTACAATGAGATATTTTTTAAACGTATGAACTGTAGCAGTTTTTACCAGTCCTGAGTCTTCATCAAAATAAACACGAAAGGGTGGACAGTAGCTCGCTTGTTGACCCAATGATAACTCTGGATCTCATCTTGTACTACAAACGAAATTTTTTTAGAAAAGTCTGTCTCTATCTAGGGATCATAAGCGTAAAATTTTGGTGGGACAAACATACACAGTCTCTGTGAGTTCCTGAAGACCCTGCTATAATGCACCATTTAGGTCGGAGCTCACAAAACATTGAGCGACCAATTTTTATATCTGGGTAAGTTTCTTTGAATTCAACAAGCAACTCATTCAAATTGCATAAAATAGGTTGGTTTTTGCTTGTGCTCCGGTTTTCCAACAATACGTGCAGCCACAAAATCTTTTTTTCTGGGCAAATCCTACTATCCTATTTTCCTCGCACAAATAGAATTTAGTAACTTTGTTAATTGTATCTGAAGACAGTGTTTTACCACTATTTCTTTTAGCTGTCAGGCATAAAACATTGAATTGTACTGTTCTTACAACAAACAGTGGTGGATTGGAAAAATAAAATCGGTAAACCTTGAGCACAATGACTGTTTTATTCATTTTTTTGAGCCACCTGGAACAAGAACTTAATTTAAATTGAGCAAGAGAGATGAAGCATGGGTCCCGTTAAGTACCGTAATTTATTGAGGAAGCTCACCCCAAAATAATCACAGCAACCGGGCGCAAATACAACACTACGCAAACATTGTGTGATGAGATTTCACTGTTTCTGAATGCTAACCAGTCATAACAATAAAGTTGAGTGTATGTTGACTTACACATACATACATACATATTGACTTGAAAAAATTTAAATACGTACTCAAAAAGTACCTCTTAGATCAATGTCTTTACGAACTCCCATCATACCTGACCTGACTTTCAAACCTGTCAAGATGTTTTTTTTACTACCCCCCCCCCTCCATTTGCATCTCTGCCTATCATGAACATGACAGCATCATGAAGATGTACCTAACCTGAAGATGAAACCTGCAGAAGCTGACTGGTCCTATGCCACATATGGTCAATCGGGACGACGTGGGATATGTATGTATGTATGTATGTATGTGTAGGGCTACAGTAACCTGTACTACATTAATTGCAATATTATAGCCCAAACAAAGTGAAAAATAGGCTGCTATAGCGCTGAGGATTTAATACTTAATTTGGTACTTTTCAATGTGTTATATCTTTGTAATTAGTTATCTTTGTAATTAGTAGAGTCCACAAAATCAAATATTTTATAGGTCAATCCTCTTACTAAGTACTAAATCTGCGCCAAATTTCAAATTTTTATTTTCATGCCGAATAAAGATATTGAGCTTTAAACTTTACAAATTTTGAAAATTTAAGGATTTTAAACAACTGTATTAAAAGAACCATGCAAGTCCACAGCTTGAAACTTTGTGCATTTGAAGCACCCACCTATCAAATAGAAAAATAACAAGCACATAGTCATTTGCCTTATTACATAAACTATTTTATGAAAATACATTTTTGTAAAATTACCACTTTGAAATTTAAAGGGATGTATGGACCCTTGTACTTAGTTTTAAGTACTTGTAAGGATCTTTTTTAAAGTTCAGATTTTTTTGAAGAGATTGGTCTTTATTTGAATGTTCTAGGAAGAATACAAGAGAAGCTATTTGACTTGGCGCACAGCTTTAAAATAGCTGAAAATAGGCGATCGGTCGACAGAAAAATAGCCGCCATTAGCAAAATAAAAATTCAAAAGAAAACTAATTGCATTTTTTTACTTCTGATATATTGAACTTATTAAGGTCAAAATATAACAATTAATTATAATGTTGAAGCAACTAATTAAATTATTTCTGAACCACTTAATATGGATTTGATGACCCTACATTGATATTAAGAACTATCGTTTGGGATCAGCTGCGTTTGTATTACACAAATTGTATACACAAGTTACTATATTTATGACTAGAATCATCTTGTTAGTATTGTATTATTAATTCCCAAAATGTTATATCTACCCATTACAGTTACAGTTAGTTATATTTTTTGAGGTTATTATTAGCTCAAATAAACTATACCTATTTATTTTATTAAATTGGAAAAACAACGTAGCAATTCTGGTATTTAATCAGCTTATTTTAATTTGTATTCTCTGAGGTCTGCAGCATTGATTTAATGTAGGCTAATCATCCACTTGAAACCAGTTTCTGTAGTTATTAATACAGTTTGACAAAGTTCACGGTAGTTCATTGCAATTTCAGCTAATTTTAGGTACTTTACATTTGCAAATGAAAAAACATTAATGTAAACAAAAATAATAAATAATATTGTAATAGCCTAGATAAATTGATATTTTTGATAAATTTATTTTGAACGAATTAAACAATCTAATCAATATATCGATAGTTTTAATCAAATGAATGTGGGACGTAAACGTAACGGTAGCCCCCCAAGTTGTAGCGAGAGTTGTAGTAGTCAGGTGAATAGTGGGTGGCATAGTCACCACAGCCACATTGCGCCTCAAGGACAACTTGGCGGTTTGCTGTCAAAGAGACGGACATCAAATTGTACTTTAAAGGGATTATTAATAAGTTCACAACCAGATGAAACCACATGCAGTACCAAATTTCATCAATAAGTTGATAACTTAAGTGAGCTATCAAATTTTAATTCTTCTTCTTAAGATTAACATTGGACAATGTTACCGGTATCTGTGTTTAACTTAGCACTTTCAATACCACAGTTAAACTAACTGACGTATAGAGCAATGATTCAAAATACTGATTATTTGTTTTTAAGCTAGGCCTATTATTTATTTATTATTTTATTATTTATATTTATTTATAAACCCAAATTCGATTTTTTTAAAGATCCATGAATTTGGGGTTCCTACTACAAAAAATGCAGTTCCCCTTTGGATTGTTTGTTTTAGTTTGGATTTTAATCTTATGAAAATAGATTCTGATTTAAGTTAAGTACACGATTGTACCTAATTTCATTAAGACCAAACTTTTTACAAAAGTTATCATGCTATGGACAAATAAATATTCAGTATAGTATACTCCCAGAAATCCAGATCGGCCTAGTCCGTTCTCCGGACTGATGATTTTGAATTTTTAAAATATTTGTTGTAGCAAATAAAAAGGAAGAAACAAAACTTCAGGTTTTAGCGCCTTCAGTTTCCATGTGATTAGCCTGCATTACACAAATGTCATGAAGTTTGGATCATCGGGCGCTCTATGTTTCGTAAAATTGATGTCGTTTATGATTTACGAGGCAGTGGAAGTAGTCGCTTCGGGGGAGGAGGGGTCAGGAGAGTGTTGGTTGACTGCACCCGCTTTGTTAGTGCAGACATCACCTTGCCTTGTTTGTGTCTCGTATGACTCATGACCACCTCAAGGACTGGCCTTCTGCCAAATTAGTCTGGATTTTTGAGAGTTTACTGTATCTCCAAATTCAAACCGATGGTATTTTTAGCATCTGGAAGGCTCAAAAGCCACAACGATGAAGTTTGGAATGTTAAATTTAATTCTAAAATAACAGTTATTACTTTGGCAAATTCCAAACAAATATCTTAGTCAGTTCTGAAGCTGTAGTTTATTATTGAAAATGCATATCTAGACTTTTCCATATTTTATGTTCTATTTCAGGTGTACAGTCAAAAAATTAATATCCAGTGCACCTGATGTGCATATTTTATTGTCAGTGTGTTGTCTCTTAAGGCATCCTATTGGGATTTATGCATGTTTGTACTTTTGATTAATCTTTATAAAGTTTTAGTGTAAATATTATATTTATTATGAATCTTCTTCATTCAAACTGGTGATGTTATAAGAGTGGATTTCTGGAGCAATATGTAACAGTCAGTCAGTTTGACCTACTTAGCTATTTTAAATTATCTTAGTTTTATATTTATGAAACATCAATTTTCACTTTGATTTCCTATTATGAGTTTTTTTGTAAGGATATTAGGCTTTCTGCAAGATGTAACTAAGTATGTCCTATAACACTACACAAGATATATTTATACTTCCAGTGTTAAAACACATCGACAGTTTTTAATCAGAAAGGTACAAAAAACATTAAGAAGAAATTCAGTTTCCCTCGCCTACACTAGTTATAATCTGTTCCAATCCTAATGAGGTTGTTATTTCATTGGGACGAATATAATGTATGCACCCAATTTTACCGTATTTGATATACATTTACTGTCTGTTGTGTACATTTTTATGTGTGTTTTGAATGAGAATGGAAAGTCTAAACATAAATACATTTTATTGTTTTAAAACATTAATATTTTTCATCGTGTTTCATGTGTTTTCGTGTCAATTTAAAAGTTGTTTAAATAGAGTTCTGAACTATTTTGACGTGCAGGTTGCAGTAAGAGCAGCGTTCCTGGGCTCAGTATTCTCAGGAGGGTTGCTTGTCGCTCATCTCCTGCCAAACCCTTGGATACCTTTTGGATGGTGAGTTTTACAGCTTTAAATTGGGATTATAATTTTAGTTATCTTTATATGTAATTCTGTAAGCAACATTTTTAAGTCAAAATTGTGGGAGTTTGGCACATTGCCGGATGATGGGAAACGGCTCAAATTAAAAGTCATGATCCCAGGGACTTGGGGAAAAATAGCAGTATTTCAAAAAAGTTACCAGCAAACGAGAAATAATGTAAAACATCCCCCATAAGAAAAGCATGGAGATTTAAAAATGTCTGCTTTGTTTGTATTAAAACATGTAATTAAGTATATACTTTATTTACGAACTGACATGCCTTACTAATTATATGCGGTTGTTTTATTTTTCTCAGCATTTAAAGAGTAAAAATATCTGTGAGGCAGAATATTGGAGCAATTTTAGGGGCTATGGCCCCTTCAAGCCACTAGTTTAGCCATAAGTAATCAAAAGTTATGGATTAAGCATGTTTCTAATGAAGCAGTATATCACATCATCATAAATGATGTAGACTTCTAGTACACATTGTAGTGGCTAAAAATATTTAGATGCCCTGTTCTTCCTCAGGTACATGTGTGTAATGGCATTCTTCCATTACTCAGAATTCCTGACGATCGCTCTCACAAATCCAAGGACGCTGAGTATTGACTCTTTCATTTTGAATCATAGCAATGAGTACATCATAGCCGCCATATCCAGTTGGATTGAATTTTTTGTTGAAGCATACTTCTTTCCCGGTGAGTCAAACTAAGCAAAAATATTTATTTCTTACCTAAATGTAGTCGTGAACCACTTAATCGTCATGTGGAAGCAGTCTGATATGTATACCATTTGTTATTTGTTTGTATTTCAGTAACTGCTAGTTTACAGGATGCTGGAGACACAGCTGCTACTGGGAAACACCTGACACAGGTGTAAGTTGCGGTGAAACTTGAAACTCCCTAATTATATGCTGCGCTGCCAAATATGTTACACATTGTAGTATCCTACCTACCTACTAGTGGTGCCAATTAAACACATCCTACTGTGGTCGGGCTTAGATTTCAATCTTAAGTTACAAATTGGGGGCTATGCATATGAGTGTAAACAGCACGGTCGCTGGAATAAAATGTCTGAATAATACATATTTTATTAATTTTAATTTAATTTCAAACGCCAACCAAAAAAGAAGGTCAGTTTTTGTAACAAGCCGGCTGATCGCATACTAACCAGCGACAATTTCAATGTTGATTTGCACTCAAAATGTCTTTACTATATCACATTATTTTGTCGTTTTTATTTTATATTAAATTTAAAACTGATTGTCGTTTACAACCAGTTACCTGGCCGTCGTTTACAACCTGTAAGTGAAACACTTTTAGATGGCCAATTGATAATAATAAATTAATGAATGTGTAATGTCTAATGTAATTTTCCTCATGGCCAACTACGTTTTCCACTTTCACCAAATGCATGAAATAATAAACATTTTATTAGACTAATGAACACCACAATCTAATTTACTCGATTCGCTCTCATCTTGTGAGTGTTAAGTGAAAATTTGAAATCAGGATATATATTTTTAATTGGCTTCAGTTTATACGGATATTGCTGGTTTCCATGATATAGTGAATTTAAACATATGTGTGTTGCCCGTGGGATGAACCACGAAATAACAGTTTGTCATAATCACAATCCATAATAAAAATACCAGCGGTTGTCTTTAAAATACATTTTTTATCTTGATATTTTAACATGGATGTATGTTCTGATAAATTGTCACAGTTAATTAACTATTGTATTTTATAGTTGTTAAATCTATGCATTGAGAATGGTAGTGAGTGGTACTCAAGATCAGCCACCCTCTTGTCAATCGAACGGAACTCGTTCTATCTGTAAAATAAAACGTTGGTAGAGTTAAATAAACTTAATTTGTATTTATAATTACAATTTCCAGAGTTGAAGGTGCTGAGGCTAGTGAGCTACGTAGGCCTCTGCCTGTGCGTGGGAGGTGAGTGCATGCGCAAGTGCGCCATGTGGACGGCGCGGACTAATTTCAACCACGTGGTTCAGAGTGTGCGGCACAGCGACCATCAGCTGATCACCCACGGCATCTACAGCCTCTGTCGCCACCCGAGTTACGTCGGGTGGTTCTACTGGTCCATGGGGACTCAGGTGTGGGCAACAACTTGATAACGAGCATAAGTTATTCTTCAACCTTTAATTATGCATTGGATTGTGTGATAGAGTTGCCTTACATTTCAGTGTGCGGTTCAACTTTCTTTCAACCAGGGCCTGTCTAAGTTTTAGGAATGAGTGCAAAAAAGTCAATAACTGTATTTAAAAATTATTTATTTTAAAACTAGAGTAGCTTTTCAGAACAAGGTAACGTAAGACCCAGTGTCGCAGAGTTTTGGCCATTCTGATATTCCTGGCTCTATTTTCATCGTCTGCTGGTCGGGTTTCTGATGTATAAGTCAGTGGGAGGATCAGTTGAGAATTGTGGGGGTAAGTGGAATCCTATATATTAATACACTAGGGTTTTTTTCTTCATAATCATAACTCGATATCGGCTGGACGGATATTAACGTTTGAGGTGTCAAGTTAAAGGTATTTTTAGGTAGATTTGTCAATACGTCTCAGAATTTTAACGAGTTCGCACGCAGCACGCTGACGTGAGGGAAGTGAATTTCCACATATAGACTATAAAAACTCAAAATCAGTTAAAAACATACAATTATTCCAATTTTTATTCAAATCTGAAAATATTGATTTTTTGGCTGTTCTGATACTCCTGGTTCTATTTACCTGCAATGCTGGGAATACAATTTTGCGCATTATAAGGTTAGGAGAAGGTCCAGTCAGGCTTTAAAGTAGGCGTGAGGTTGTTGGGGATGATAAAAGTACACCAAAAAATGATTTACAGGCTTTTCTAATGTAAAACCCCCATAAGACAACGTACTGTGTTAGGTCAATACACATTTCCTTTAATAACTCGGTAAATATATATGATAGAATGACGAGAGAGGGCTTAAAAGTTTCGCCACACTAATCCCCATCTTTTTACATTCATTAATTTTACATCAGGGGCTTTTCTGACCCTTTTTGGGCCGAAAAACTCGAAATTTTAAAGATTAATCCCTTTAGAGTTTTCCGATTGTTTTGCCCAACAAACTTGTCCAACTGATAATAGAAAGGAATGTCCCTACCAAATTTGACATAAATCGGACAAAAAATGTGACCGCTAGAGTGCCTGCACACACTTATATATATATATATATATATATAAAATTTTGAACGACCCCCCCAAAACGTGTTCAGGGGGTCACATTAGGAACTTCTATGGTGGTCCCGGGCTTAAGTTTCACCGTGCGGGTCATGCTAATAGTTCACTTTCCATAGGAAATTCACTAAAAATGGGCATCACCTAATACCCATACAGTAAAGGGTTGAATTTTCGGAACAGTGGCGCTATTCGACGGCGGAAGTCTAAACTAGCTGTTGATTGAAAGTACGTTATCCGCATTATTCTCAGATGTTATCACCCGTTTTAATATAAGTTGTTTTGTTATGTTTGTTTAAAACTGAAATAACCTTTCGTTAGGTATAAACTTGCTCTGATTCGAGCAACAGGACAACTCGTTCCCTCTAATTAAAAAAATAAAATAATGCCTGGATTAAAATATGTACATATATATTTTTAATTACTTTTATGACGGAATCGTTTTTTGCAGTATTGTGAAGAAGAGATGGAGATAATAGCAAGCATGATGGCTTACTTTCTCTAACATTACTTAAAAGGGACGTTAATCAATCATATTCTTCCAATACTTACCATACTAATACTAAACCATTGACTAAAACAATATGTTTTTATAGGCCTATCACATTTTATCACAGGTGTTCAATATACATAGTCAAGTTATGTAGTTCTTACAGTTCTGAAGAAGCATCAATATCTCTTACTTTGTTACTGTTACACAAAAATAATTGATCAAATCTCAACCATTTGAAAAGTCCGGTCTAAACTAATGCCCTGAATAATATAACTTGTCAAATGTTTAACAGTTGTCAAAAAATAACGTATTAGCATATCACTTTAGTATTGAAATCGTTTTTAGATTTTACTGTAATCTTAAATTCAATATGAATTCAATAAAGTGTTACCCATGTGGTATTATTTAATTGTAGGAAGTTTAATTCCTATTACCTGATGATTACTGCTAGCTTCTAAATATTTCCACGTTAGGAAAAAGCCTTCAGTGAGCCATCATAGAACCAGGTCCTGTAAACATACCGGTAGCCTTCAGTGAGCCATCATAGAACCAGGTCCTGTAAACATACCGGTAATGCATAAAATTGATGTCAGTAGGCTACATTAAGTCTTTTCAATGATTATTACTAAAATTTTAACTAAAATATTGTTTACATTGTACTGTATAAACGAGGGTTACCCTAAAAGTAAAGAACGATTGTGCATCGTGCCAAGTGCAGCTTCCCCACCACTGTGGCTGTATGTGTGGCAGTCCACTCCCCTTCCTGCCTCAGCGTGAGCTGAGTATTTTTTCTGAGCGGTCACACGCTTGTATTGTCTGCAGTGATTAAAAATATTTAATACCAATTAACATGCAAACAAATTAATGTAATGTAATTTTGTTACGTTTTGAAGTGATAATGGATGTAAACTTGAGCCATTTTGGTTTTAATTATACGTACAGTTGTGAAACATAATTTATTTTTAAAACTCATTGTTGATGATGGTGGGTTTATGTTATTTAAGAAATTATTGTGGACATTTTCCACCAATGATTTTTAGGTAATTTTTCACCTTAAGCCAGGATTAGATTTCAGACCCAGAAACAGCGTGAAATTTGTTTTTACTAATCTGTGATAGAAAATGTCCGCAATAATTTCTTAAATAAAAAATTTTTTTTTCACAACCGTACGTATAATTCTAAATTTTGAGCAACTATACTCTGATATGGAAGGAACATTTGTCTAACATTTACATTGCTTCATAGAAACTTTAACTAGCCTAGATTTTGTAAACAAAATCCTGGCGTTAATTCCCTAAAGCATTCTTGCACACTCTTCCCAGAATTGATTTGTACTTCTGATTACATAAGACATTTTAGTGATTAGATTTTATCACTAAAGTATGCTTGTGAGGTGTGTTATACATTTGTTTAAATCTATATGTAAATATGCTAGGGGTCTTTTCTTCACAGTCCTGATTCGATAACGGCTGGGACGGATTTTAACGTATGAGGTGTCAAATTAAAGGTATTTTTACGTAGATTTGCCAGTACGTCTCAGAATTTTAAGAAAGGGCGTCACTTAAATACAGTAAAGGGCTGAATTTTCTGAACAGTGGCTCTATCCGATGGTGGAAGTCTAAACTATGTGTTGATTGAAAGTACGTTATCCTCATTATTCTCAGATGTTATCATCCGTTTTAATATCAGATGTTTTGTTATGTTTGTTTAAAACTGAAGTAAGTTGGGTTCAAACTTGCTCGGATTCGAGCAACAGGAAAACTAGTATTTTGTAACTGTATTTATTTGTTTTAATTACAAATATTTACTGTCCCTAATTTAATTACAGATGATCCTAGTGAACCCGGTGTGTTTTGTGGGCTATGTTCTGGCTAGCTGGAAGTTTTTCCATGATCGAATCATGATAGAAGAAATCACTCTGATCAACTTCTTCGGAGAACAGTACCTTGACTACCAGGAGAAGGTCTCAACTGGATTGCCGCTCATTACAGGTAATATCGGTCGTGTTCCCCACCGGTAGCTGCGGTTAGTGTTCGGAATGGCTGAATCACTGAGCTCTATGTTATATCTGGAGTCACTACTCTTTGCCTAAATATTTTCCAAAAACGTGCCGTCAACACTGACTTTTTGCTCTATTGTGTTGTCGCCTTACCGTTAACTGGACCAATCAAAATGCATTGGGTCGACGATGTCAAAATTTCAACCATTAGGAAATAAAATAACTATATCACCAAAAAGTCAAAAACACATCTGGCCAACATAACGACCATAAACAAAGCGGCACGCTTTTTCACCACGGAGTGGTGACTCCAGATATAACATAGAGCTCAGTGGGCTGAATACAAAGCTACTGAATCTCAGCGAATCCCTAACCAGATATCAACCTCCATATTGATCAGTAACTGGATCCACTATACAATTTTGTCAGTGTATCCATCCATCGGGTGATGAAGACGAAAACTAATAACACAATCATAACCTAAAATATTTACTAGTAATGAACCTCAAATACGGGTGTAATAGGAGTCACCTTACTTTACTAGTAATGAAACTCAATTACGGGTGTAAAGGAGTCACCTTACAACACTTACAAATATATTTACACTTACACTGAACCTCAGTTGAAATGGAAGTATAAAAGCACTTTTTGATGACAGCAACATATTTAACAGTGTAAATATTCAACAGTTTAATTAGTCTTAGTTGCTCTTTACTATTTTTAATCATATTTAATTTTGAAATAGAATCTATTACGTCTCATTTGTATCAGTTATAAAGGACAAATAATGATATTTAACCTATTTGATTAAACAACCTATTTTACTAAACATATTTATAAAATTCATTCTTTGGTGAGGTAATATTATTCCAGAGTTATTTTGGGCAACACTCGCCACAGTTATTTATCAAAATAAAACTGTATAAAAAATAAAATAATGATAAATACCCCCGTCGCAGCAAACCTGCATACTCAGCAAATTTCCAATGGAGATATAAATGTCTTAATACTACATAAAGCCACTTACCAAGTTTCATAAAAATATATTCACAAATAAGCGATATATGCAATTTTAATAATTCTCCATAAGAATAACATTGGGGCTGAGTACGCAGGTTTGCTGCAAAAAGAAACACAATAAATGGGTTTTTTACGCTAATATCAATAGAAGTTAACAAGGTGAAGTTGTATACCAGTTTTTATTAATTTATGTTCATAATTAAGAGAGACATAGCATTTAATTATTTTCCATAAGAATAACATGGGGGTGAGTATGCAGGTTTGCTGCTACGGGTTACTTTGGCAAAAAATTTTGTTTTGAGCAAATATCAATAGACCACAACCAGATGAAGCTGTATACCAAGTTTCGTCAGCATACGTTCATAAATAAGCGAGATATAAAATTTGTCTTTTCCCCCATAAGAATAACATTAGACAACGTACTGTGTTTAGTACTTTCAATATCTCGGTAACCAATTGACGTAGAGGAATGATCAAAATACCAAATTGTGTGTTTTTTTAAGCTGAATCCAATGGTGAAAACTAAAATTTGACTATTTCCAAAATTATATGTACAAAATTCAAAAAACCCATTTTGGGGGTACAAAACCCCCCCAAAATACCCTTTCGGATGGAGCAATCTGGCTGGTTTTCGAACTTAAAGTCATAAATGTTGCTTTACACGTTTATACCAAATTTCATCAAAATCGGATCATTTTTACGAGAGTTATCGTGCTCACGGACACATATATATATATATATATACAGTTTCGAACGAATGGTGTTTTTGGGGTCTGGGGACCTCAAAACGAAAAGTTATCATGGTCCCGTGCCTAGGTCTTACCATGCCGACTACGGTAATAGCTTCTTCCCTATAGGGGAAATTCGCTAAAATGCAATAAAACGTTAATGATGTTAGCGAATTTCCCCTATAGGGAAGAAGCTATTACCGTAGATCTCATGGTGAGACTTAAGCCCGAGACCATGATAACTTTTTGTTTTGAGGTCTCCAGAAGCCAAAACACTATTCGTTCAAATTTATATATATGTATATATATGTGTGTCCGTGAATGTGATAATTTGAGTAAAAAACGTCCGATTTCAATGAAATTTGGCTCAAATGTGTAAAGTGACATTTATGACTTTAAAATGAAAACCATAAAAATCGGACAATGGAAGGGGGGTTTATGGGGGTTTTAAATTTTCCAAAAATCAGATTTTGTATTTTTCACCCCAAAATTTTTAAAAACTTAATTTTGGTTCTGACCATGTTATAGAGCTTAAAAAACAAATAATATAGTATTTTTAATTATTAACCTAGGTTAAGTGGTTGTGGAAAAAACCTGCTCATAAAATCTCCCATGTTAATCTTATGGGAAAAAGGTTTTTGGCTTTTCCTCAGTTAATTTTACTTTAATCTTAACATTTGTTTTAGCGAATTTCCCCTATAGGGAAGAAGCTATTACCGTAGTCGGCATGGTAAGACCTAGGCCCGGGACCATGATAACTTTTCGCTTTGAGGTCCCCAGACCCCAAAAACACCATTCGTTCGATACTGTATATATATATATATATATATATATATATATATATATATATATATATATATATATATATATATATAGTCAAACATGCTTTATTCAATTCAATGAGTACATGCATTGTACAGAATGGAGTCAATCACATATGCATACATATTGTAGCAAAACATAATTTACGAATCTAACTTAACTTCCTTATCAAATCAAATAACTATTATTCACATACAAAACATTCGTCCAATGAATAGAGTGGTTTAGTTAACATGTATTCCTTTAGTTTCTTTTAAAATTTAACATTGTCATTAATTTTAGCGAATTTCCCCTATAGGGAAGAAGCTATTACCGTAGGTCTCATGGTAAGACTTAAGCCCGAGACCATGATAACTTTTTGTTTTGAGGTCCCCAGATGTCCAAAACACTATTCGTTCAAATTTATATATATGTATATATATATCTATATATGTGTCCGTGAATGCGATAACTTGAGTAAAAAACGTCCGATTTCGATGAAATTTGGCTCAAATGTGTAAACTGACATTCATGACTTTAAGTTCGAAAACCAGAAAAATCGGACTATTGGAAAGGGGGTTTATGGGGGTTTTAAATTTTCCAAAAATCAGTTTTTTGCATTTTTTACCCTAAAATTTTTAAAACACTTAATTTAGGTTTAGACCATGTTATAGAGCTTAAAAAAACAAATAATATGGTATTTTGAATTATTAACCTAGGTTAAGTGGTTGCGGAAAAAATCCAAAAAACATGCTCATAAAATCTCCCATGTTAATCTTATGGGAAAAAGGTTTTTGGCTTTTCCTCAGTTAATTTTACTTTAAACTTCACATTTTCTTTTACCAATCACTTCAGCTCCACAAAACAATCATTTTGGTGTTTAAATTGTGATTCTACGTCAAACCGTTGCAGAGATATTCAAAGTGCTAAACACAGTACGTTGTCCAATGTTATCCTTATGGAGAATAAATAAAATTTGATATCTTGATTATTTATGAATGTATATTGATGAAATTTGGTATGTGGCTTCATGTTGTACTGGTATATTGATAATTGCACAAAAAATAAATGTTTTGTTGATTGTCCCCGTAGCAGCTAACCTGCATACTCAGCCCTAATGTTATTCTTATGGAGAATAAGTAAAGTTTTATATCTCCCTTAATTATGAACATAAATTAATAAAACATGGTAAGTAGCTTCACCTGGTTCAGTTACATTGATAATTGCATAAAAACTCATTTCTTATCTTCCTCGTTGCAGCAAACCTGCGTACTCAGTCCTAATGTTATTCTTATGGGGAATAAATAAAATGTAATAAATCACTTATTTATGAATGTTTTTTTGTCAAACTTGGTGAGTGGCTTCATGTACTAGTGAGAAACATATCAATGCATTGGAAATTCGCTGAGTACGCAGGTTTGCTGCGACGGGGGGTATTTTTTATTTCAGCGGGCAGAAAGTTAAAATATTTTATACCAGCATAACTAGGCTTTTTTTCAAATATTTTCCGTTTATGCTTACAATAAGAAATCTCATTCCTGTGTCTAGTATCAATCTTATGGTAATCACCCAGAGTACTCAGGCTACTAATATTACCTTTTATCCATAAAATTAGCTCAAAAATGTACAAACTAAATACTGTCAGTATACCTAACTCTGGGAAAAGGTGTTTGGTTGAATCTGACCATCCCATCTTTAGTATAATTCTTATTGCCCTTTTTTGGATCGTCAAAATCCTGCACAAATTTTTGTTTGAGGTACTGCCATACAAAAAAACACAAATACAAAAATACAAAAATACAAAAAAACGGATATGTGTCCGTGAGCACGATAACTCTCGTAAAAATGATCCGATTTTGACGAAATTTGGTAAAAACATGTAAAGCAGCATTTATGACTTTAAGTTCGAAAACCAGACAGATCGACCTATCCGAAGGGGTATTTTGGGGGGGTTTTGTACCCCAAAAATGGGTTTTTTGAATTTTTTACATATAATTTTTGAAAAAGTCAAATTTTAGTTTTGACCATTCGATTCAGCTTAAAAAAACACACAATTTGGTATTTCGATCATTCCTCTACGTCAGTTGGTTACCGAGATATTGAAAGTGCTAAACACAGTACGTTGTCTAATGTTATTCTTATGGAGGAAAATAAATTTTTTTTATCTCGCTTATTTATGAACGTATACTGACGAAACTTGGTATACAGCTTCATCTCATTGAGGTCTATTGATATTTGCTCAAAAAAATTGTTTTTGCATAATTCTCCCGTAGCAGCAAACCTGCGTACTCAGCCCCCATGTTATTCTTATGGATAATAATTAAATGCCCTGTCTCCCTTAATTATGAACATAAATGAATAAAAACTGGTATACGACTTCACCTAGTTGAGTTATATTGATATTAGCATAAAAACCCATTTTTTGTGTTCCTTGTTGCAGCAAACCTGCGTACTCAGCCCCAATGTTATTCTTATGGAGAATAATTAAAATTGTATATATCGCTTAGTTGTGAATATATTTTTATGAAACTTGGTAAGTGGCTTTATGTAGTATTAAGACATTTATATCTCCATTGGAAATTCGCTGAGTATGCAGGTTTGCTGCGACGGGGGTATATATATATATGTGTCCGTGAGCACGATAACTCTCGTAAAAATTATCCGATTTTGATGAAATTTGGTATACACGTGTAAAGCAACATTTATGACTTTAAGTTCGAAAACCAGCCAAATCGCTCTATCCGAAGGGGTATTTTGGGGGGGTTTTGTACCCCAAAAATGGGTTTTTTGAATTTTTTATATATAATTTTGGAAATAGTCAAATTTTAGTTTTTACCATTGGATTCAGCTTAAAAAAATACACAATTTGGTATTTTGATCATTTCTCTACGTCAGTTGGTTACCGAGATATTGAAAGTGCTAAACACAGTACGTTGTCTAATGTTATTCTTATGGAGGAAAAGAAACATTTTATATCTCGCTTATTTATGAACGTATACTGACGAAACTTGGTATACGGCTTCATCTGGTTGTGGAACATTTATATTTGCTCAAAAAAACATTTTTTTACCAAAGGCTCCCTTAGCAGCAAACCTGCGTACTCAGCCCCATGTTATTCTTATGGAGAATAAGTAACGTGTTATCTCCCTTAATTATGAAAATAAATTAATGAAATTTGGTATGTGGCTTTACCTAAATGAGTTATATTGATATTTGTATAAAACTCCATTTTTTGTGTTCCTTCCTTCAGCAAACCTGCATACTCAGCTGCCATGTTATTCTTATGGAGAATAATTAAAATGTCATAAATCGTTTATTTATGAATGTATAATGATAAAACTTGGTATGTGGCTTTATGTGGTGTTAAGATACATATATATGCATTGGAAATTCGCTGAGTACGCAGGTTTGCTGCTACGGGGGTATTTACCAATCACTTCATCTCCACAAAACAATCATTTTGGTGTTTAAATTGTGATTCTACATCCAACCGTTGCAGAGATATTCAAAGTGCTAAACACAGTACGTTGTCCAATTTTATCCTTATGGAGAATAAATAAAATTTGATATCTCGATTATTGATGAAACTTGGTATGTGGTTTCATGTTGTACTGGTATATTGATATTTGCACAAAAAATAAATTTGTTGTTGATTGTCCTTGTAGCAGCTAACCTGCATACTCAGTCCTGATGTTATTCTTATGGAGAATATGTAAAGTTTTATATCTCCCTTAATTATGAACATAAATTAATAAAACTTGGTAATGTAGCTTCACCTGGTTCATTCATATTGATAATTGCATAAAAACTAATTTGTTATCTTCCTCGTTGCAGCAAACCTGCGTACTCAGTCCTAATATTATTCTTATGGAGAATAAATCAAAAATGTTATAAATCACTTATTTATAAATGTATTTTTTGTGAAACTTGGTAAGTGGCTTTATGTAGGAGTGAAAAACATATAAATGCATTGGAAATTCGCTGAGTACGCAGGTTTGCTGCGACGGTTAGCTTATGGTTGATTCTTAATAGGATACATTAGCTTACCAATCCAGCCGAATGGGTAGTTTACGTTCAGCTGCACTGATTGGTGATCAGAAAAACAGATGTGATGTCATCCACCGGGATTTATGTACCGAAAAATCCAATTCAGTGCAGCTGAAATTGACCACTCTGGGCTATCAGTTGTATGATATTGATAACTAAATTAGCATAAATAGTAATATTTTTTTGTAAGTTTATAACCTGGATTACTTCTAGGCCTTAAATAAACATATTGAAGTATCAACATTTGTTTTGAAGATTAATTTTTCAGCCTGCAAACTTATTGTATAGTTTACAATATAAATCTCTAATTTCAGGTTCTAACTAAGTAAGACATAATTGATCTATAGTCTCAATTTTCTTAAACTACAGTAAACTCCCTCTAGCCCGGCCTCGGTAAGTCCGGCCGGTATAATGGAAATAAGTCAACTGCTCGTGGGAGGGTTTCCCCAAGGCATAAATCGACAGGAGACTGTTTGTTTGGTTTCTGGGCAAAATATAAAAGGAACATTTTAGTTCAGTTAAGAAGCAAATTTAATTTCTTTGCTTAAACTATCTTAAAAGCTGATTTTTATATACGTGTATGTTATATAAAATATATTAAAGATATTATAGGTCGGTATTTTACATTTACAAAATGTAAAAGGGCCGCCACATGGAGGGGGGGGTTACCGGGACCACCGTCAGGGCCCTAAAATATGGTAAAATATTACCGACTTTTATTGCTTTAAATGGTAAAATTTTTACATGTTATTTGCTATTTATCGTTTATTGTAGGACCAATGAAAATAATAATGTTTTGTATCATTTAACATTATAAAATCGATATGAAAACTTATTATTTAACAAGGTTGGCCGCTTTGTTATCTGTTGCATCACAGAGTAAGTAAGTAATGCACTCTGCTACTGAATTCACTGGTGAGGCTGTCGCCTGCCGCGATGTCGCGGAGGGCCCCAATCTTCTCTCCCTGTCCCGCTAATGCAAATGCACACACCATCGAAGCGACAGCGACGTCTTTACCCTACATCGCGCATCCGCTAGACTCGCCCCTCACCCCCTCTGCGTGCTCCACTCCACTCCTGTCACTACTAGCAATGACTACATGTAGTCATTGATCCTAGTCAGTTTTTTTACTTCCACGATTGCATCAGTGTCGATTCTGTCATTTTTAAAAGAACGGTTTAGTTTTTTTTTCATTTTGTGTGTGGCGATCTGTTCTTTGTTTTGTGTTTTTAGCGAATTTCCCCTATAGGGAAGAAGCTATTACCGTAGGTCTCATGGAAAGACTTAAGCCCAAGAGCATGATATTTTGAGGTCCCAGATGCCAAAAACACCATTCGTTTAAATTTTTATATATGTATATATATGTGTCTGTAAGCACGATAACTCTCAAAAAAAGTTCTGATCTTAATGAAATTTGGCACAAATGTGTAAAGTACCATTTATTTGAATGAGTTCAAAAACCAGACGAATCACACCAACCAAAGGGGGGTTTTGTGCCCCAAAAATGGGGTTTTCACTTGTAATTTTTATTTTAATCAAAGTTTAATTTTTACCATTGAATTCGGTTTAAAAACACAAACAATTCGGTATTTTGGTCATTGCTCTGTGTCAATTGGTTATTGAAATATTGAAAGTGCTAAACACAGTACGTTGTCCAATGTTATTGTTACGGAGAAAAATAAAATTGTATATCTCGCTTATTTAAGAACATAAACTGACGAAACTTGGTATATTGCTTCATCTAGTTGTGGTTTATTTTGTTTGCACAAAAAACAAATTTTTCGCATATGGTTCCCGTAGCAGCAAACCTAGGTAATCAATCCCCATGTTATTCATATGGAGGATAATTAAAATGTTATATATCGCTTATTTATGAATGTATATGGATGAAACTTGGTATGTGACTTCACTTAGAAGAGTTCTATTGATATTTGCCTAAAAACCCATATTTTGTGTTCATTGTTGCAGAAAACCTGCGTACTCATCCCCAATGTTATTCTTATAGAGAATAATTAATATTTTAAGAACCGGTATCGCTTGTTTGTGAATATATTTCTTATGAATCCTGGTAAGTGGCTTAAAATGTGTATATTCATTGGAAATTTGCTGAGTATGCAGGTTTGCTGCGGCGGGGGTGTTTTAGTTTTTAGTTTATTTTGACGAGGTCATTTTCAAGTCTAAATATACATAATATAAGTCCAAAACGTGTTCAGGGGGTCAAGTTAGGAATTTCAATGGTGGTCCCATTATAATATGCACTAATTTTACTTTCTAAAAAATTATAGAATTTTAATGATAAAACAATATGGCTATTGAGTGTTTTGCTTGAGCATGTAAATTCAATAACAGCATGATCCTTCCTACGAGTATTAATTATGAACAGTATTTTTAAAACTTAATAATTTTGGATTGCTAATAGTTTTCACTTTTCCAAAGGAAATTCACAAATAACACCCCGTAAGGTTATGTGACAAATTATTATTTTCTACTCATTTTATGTGGACTGTGATACTTTATATTTTTTGTATAAGTAATCGGATGTTTATGTTTTTACTTCACAAAGAAGGAAAGGAGACTAAGCATAAAACTTTGAAGGTACACTCATTTTGGTTTTATTTAAATATTTAGTTCATGTAGGCTATACTGATATTTATTCTCTCCTCTCAATAGATTCAGTACAGTATGATTCAAACGGATTATTTTCTGCTGCTTGAGTAAAACCTCACCCATGTAGTTAGAAGTAGTAGTTATAATAATAATGTAGTTTCTTTAAATAAAACAGTATGTTTAAGTTATTTAAAATGCATTCTCCATAAAATTTAAACATAAACTGTGAATGCCAGTATGGTTAACCCCTAAGTTCAAATGCCTACTGACAGTTCTGGACAGATAGTGCAGAGGTGATTTCATGGACAGTGAGATGCACAAAAAGTGACCGAAGTCTCCATGCAATACTTAACAGCCAATCGATTAAACACAACTTAGAGTAACAATCGACTATGATCAGTGAAATTGAACTAAAGTTGGTAGGAACAATACAAAATACACAAAAACTAAAAACTGTGGTGAGATTAACTCCTCTCGTTTCCTTTTTCTCCTAACTCGCCAATAAGTCATCTGACGCTAGGTTTTTAGTAGTCTTTTTTAATATAAAGGAAAATTTATTGTTAGCATAATTTTTAATTTGAAATTGTTATAGTTTTTGAAAATAGATGATTTAATCATAATTTTATTATGTTTTCAATTTAAAATTTCTTATTGCAAATTGCATGATAAGACGACCTATATTACAGCATATTAATCAGCATCATCAGCGTATTAATTAATATGTGTGAACAAAATCAAGGTCGAATTTAATGATAAGATTTGCCACTAGTTTATGTATTTGGTAACCAACCCTACCAGCACCTCATATATTACACCTACTGCCTTACCCAAGCACCCTGTATGTGCAAACTTGTAGGTAAAATAAAATGTTGAATATGGTGTTAACATTATTCTAGGTAGTAAGTATTCAGTTTAGTGCAAACTAACTTTTCCTCCCATTTATAACTATTGTAGATTGAATTAGGATAAGTATTTTGCAATTCAGAAAGTATTATTCATCTTTAAGTGTAAACAGTGTTTTACAATTAAAATGCAGTGAAGTTTTTATCCTTGAGTAATCTTTCTTTGCGCAGTACAGAACAGGAAACTAATAATTCTCCTGGTCTAGGCTTTCTTCCTCGTGGTTGTAGCATCAATTACTTACAATTAATTTGCAAACAATATCAGTTAAATGTGAATAAAATAGTCACTTTACATACTTTTGTTAGCTGAACTTTTGAAGGGTGTTTTAAAGGGGCATTTAAATAAATTGATAAAGAAGATCAAAAGTAATTTGTTTTTATAACATATTAACAAACTGTATTATGGTTCTTAGGCTGTCCTAAAGGCTTATATTTTTATACTGGATTTATGTTCTCAACTATATCAACTTCCTTACTCAGTACATTGTAAGCTATTTGTGGAAGTTCTCCTTGCAATAGAAATTACAATATTAAATTACCACACACAAAGTATATGAGGTATATGGGGTGTATTGTGAGGTGTCAACAGTACTCTGTTAATTTTGTTTATACTCAGATTAACAGTTATCTGTATTTTGAGAGATTATTTTTCTAGCGCTAAATAAAAAAAGGAAATTCTTTGTCTCCAAGGTTGTGTGAAGGTGCCAGGTTTCAGCTCTGTGAGAAGGTCCCGTTTCATGTTCGTAGCTGAGCATTATACAATTATTTATTTTTCTCAGGGTATCGTCTAGAAGAGTGAGACCTGGTGGAGTCGGTCAATCCAGCCGCCGAATGAGTCTCCGTCCCTGTGAATCGTCGTTTCGTGCTGCATATTTCCCAATGCGGTCAGGCTCTAATCTCATTAGAGATTCAGGAATCACGTGTTCATCCATTAAATAACCAGTGTTATGGTTAAAAATACACTTTTAGGGTACAAATTACTGAAACATTATAACATTATTCATTAAATTATTCATCTAAGTTTTCACTGCAGAAAACTATTTTTTAAAGTTACCAAACTTATTCTTTTATCAGAATATATGTGGGACAGATGTAAAAAAAGATAATCTGCCTTAAAAAGCAGCATATTTAGAATCTGTTGGGATCAGGTCCACTTAAAATGTAATTAACAGTTTGATTGCATTTATTATAGGTAGGTTTTTACTGCTTGATTTTTGTTATATTTATTAATTTTTTAAAACCTTTTAATGAATATAGATCTTTAACAAGGCTTGTGACTAATAACTAGTTTTTGATTAAACTCTAATAATTAAAGATGTGACGTATTGATGTTTAACATATAACACAAATCACTATTCAAATGACTGAGTGGATAAGCTCCAACACATGTGGTACCATAATTCTCTTGTCTATAAATTGTATATTTTATAGTCGTATGTTAGTGTGAAAAACTAACCATAAGAAGGATGTAAATCTAAGAGGACTATATTATTCATTTTTTATTCAAGCAGTTTGTCAAATTTTTTAAAACCTTCCAACAATTTGAAAACAGTAAATTTATGCTATGTTTATTAAAACATATAAAAACATAAACAACAGCAAAACATTAAAAAATAAAATTGTAAACACATTACATTGCATAAATATACAGAACGACATTCTAGCGCAATTATGGTGTATTGCTCGTAATTTATGTGAATTAAGAAAGTTAAGGGTCAAATATTTTTCTTTGTACATCTAGATTTTAAACATTTATGAAAACTTAAGTTTTGTTCAGCTAAAAGTGTTAATCCATGACTGAAATCATAACTACTTTTTAGGGAAACTCTTTTGTTAAATTATATATATTAATTACATGGTAATTATTGTATTTTTGTAATTTTTGTAAACATGAAATGAGATTTATGTCAGTGTACCTCTAGTCTATTTTAACCATTAGAAGAATTACTGCCTCTCATGACATAACAAGAATTATAACAGAAATAGTAGCCAATGCAGTAGGGTCTCACAAAATTGGCTTCTTGGTAACTGGCTGTCCCGTTTACTCGGACAACTCGACTATTGGAATGACAAATGCAATATGTTTAATGTTAGGAGTGGTGTCATATATTCAGAAGCAAGAGAACAAAATTTGTTCCAGTTCGAACAGCAGATCCTAATTGTACTTCTAAATTGTCTTCAGAACTTTAGTATTACCATTTCACTGGAGCAACTATTCGAATCGTCTAACACTAAAATAGACTGAGTTTGTGAGGCTCTACTATATAAATATTGTAACTCTTGATATTGTGATATTGATTAGATAATAGGGGAGAGGTAGGGTTGTACAACACACGCCTCGTACAAATTACTATTTAATAATACATGTTATTTACAAGTTAACAGACGATTGATGTATAGTTGTATAAATATTTGTATAAAGTTAAACAATACACTATGTACAGTAAGGTGGTGTTTGATTGTCTATACCACGCGGTAATGGTAGAAGTCCATCACAGTCTGGGTGACGTTCCAGCCGGCGGCGAGTGACACGAGAAACACCAGCAACACGGGCACCATCGGATACAGCAGCACGTGCGTCCGCTGTAGGATCGGCAAACCTACCGAACAATCAATAAAACTGTGGTATACAGAAAATTATTTTAGTATGATATTTCCAGCTGTACATACAACATCCCCACCAATTTTCAGCCTGATAAATAATAATTCTGGAATCCAACATTATTTTCCTGCACTACAATACAATTGTGGTTTACAATGTTTGAGTTTTTATCGCAGCCTACTTTTCTAAATCGAGGGTTTCCTCAATTTTTTCAGGATTTTACATTTATTAGGAGCCCTTGAGCCCATTTATTTGATTTTAGAGTGAAAAAAAAAAATAAAATGCACAGATCTATCACAGGATTTTATAAAAAAATGTGGTCCTCTAAATTGTAGAGTGCCGAACAATCAATAAAACTGTGGTATACAGAAAATTATTTTAGTATGATATTTCCAGCTGTACATACAACATCCCCACCAATTTTCAGCCTGATAAATAATAATTCTGGAATCCAACATTATTTTCCTGCACTACAATACAATTGTGGTTTACAATGTTTGAGTTTTTATCGCAGCCTACTTTTTCTAAATCGAGGGTTTCCTCAATTTTTTCAGGATTTTACATTTATTAGGAGCCCGTAAGCCCATTTATTTGATTTTAGAGTGAAAAACAAAAATAAAATGCACAGATCTATCACAGGATTTTATAAAAAAATGTGGTCCTCTAAATTGTAGAGTGTTCAACTATATAAACAGTTGTCGTATCTTGTGGTTTTCACAAAAGATTATTTTAAATTTACAGAATATTTGCAGTCCTTAGGTTAGCCTATAGTATAATAATATAAACTACACTAGATATTTAAAATCCATATACATTTTTAGCATTACAAATACAGTCAACTCCTAATTATCTGATTATCCGGTAGCGGGTTAATCGGGTTGGGTTTAAGAAAGGTTTATTTCACTATTTTTATTTATCCCCTTCTAAAATAAATAGAGCAATAATAAAAATCTATTTGGCTAAATTATATCCAGAGTCGTATTTAATTTACTTCATTTATCAGAATTAATACTATATAAACAATTTAGTAAACACATAATCTAAGAGTCTGTCATTTAGCTTTTTTGTTTAAAGATCTACCCCCACATATTATACACCAAAACGCACGTCTATGTGTGCAGATGTGCAAACTGGGTTTAGATTTTCGGTTTAGGTCTCAGGCCTCTGCCCCACGGGACTTATAACAAAGTCCCCATGTTATTCATATGGAGGAGAGTTTTATGTCATGTGTTTTTTTCTTAATGCAATTAAATTAAACTAGTGGCTTATGGGGGCTATAGCCCCTAACATATGGTTTTTGTGTAAGTGGATAATCACAGCTGATCATTAGTTAATTTCGCTTATTAACCCATTAGCCTTGTATCACGGAACAGTTCCATGTTGGCTCTAGTGGGCTCAAATTTTGTATCACGGAACAGTTCCGTGATGAGTACAAACAATGCCACTGAAATGAATTATTTTGTCTTCATTTACCACCCGAATATTCTTAAATATGAATAAAACAATATATGAAGACATAAATGATATCAATAACAAAGGTTCAGTATAAAAAAATTAATTACATTTTATGGGCTTGTTCTTTTTGGCCACATTACGTTGTCATGGAAATATGAATACAGTTAGTGTGTTATTACTAACATTAGTAAAGTTTTCGTTTATACTATTTCTAATGGTCTGTATTCTTGGATGCTTTAGAACAATACATAAATACTGTCTGTAAAAAAAAGAAAAAGCTGATTGTTAGTGGGATTGTTATTGACACGAAATATAATTCGTGGGCAATATTACAGAGCGCGTAAATAAAAAATAAAAAACTATTTTATTATGTAGGTATTCAGTTTGTTTATAAATAAATGTATGGAAATTGGAAAATATTAAATAAAAACCTATTATTGTAGGGCCTACATAATCCAGCTCACAATAATTATTGTTTTTCCCCTTCCCGCTAAAAAATGAGGTTTTTCAAATTTGTAGAGTTTTACAAAAACAACCGTAAAATTTATATTTATGCATATATATTTATTTGTTTAGTATTTTTACGTATAGGGAATTACATTTTTAATACATGTTGGGTGTAAATAAAAATATATATTAGCTTTTTAGGCATATAAAATTGTCAAGCTTTTAAAAAATATATATATGTATATTTTTAGGCCAACAATATTATTTGGATACTGATTATTATATTTAAATATACAAATTATTAAAGGCAATTTTATTTAAATCAAAAAACATAACTTGCTAGTTTTGAAAAAGAAGATAATAAATATTTTTTCAATAAGTGCATAATTCTTTTGAGTTAAAAGTTTTTACAGCAGGGCATAATTCTTTGTTGACATGCTGCAATGGTATTAACAAGTATGTTCGGACCTGCTTAGTTATAGGCATTGGTAACGAGTCCCATCCTGTTGAATATTTATTATGAAACAACATTAAAACTTGTTCTAATTCTTCATAATTAATATTACTGGGGTTCAATTTTGTAAAACGTTTTTGGGATGGTGATAAAACATGTTGCAAATTCAAATTAGAAACAAAATTTGACTTTCCGTTTGCTGTATGTCATGATCAACCATTGTTGAATAGTAATCATTGACCCATTGAACACTTTTCACATAACGGTTCCGTGAAAGCTGTTTTGGCCCAAAATCTTTATCACGGAGTGATTCCGTGACGATGTAATACCAAATGTTTTTTCAACATTTTTTATTTTTCGGATTAAAAAAATGTATTCACTTTTTACTTTCTCCCTCTATACATAGTATATGGAGAAAGTATTGTTTTCGTCAAAATTTTTGAATTTGAGTTGTTAGTGGAAATATTCGTTTTGGTGCTCTCCCTGAACCCAAAAAAGTGGTTTTTACGTGATGTCTGTCTGTCTGTCTGTGTGTGTGTGTGTGTGTGTGTGTGTGTGTGTGTGTGTGTGTTTGTATTTACTCAATTGTAGCATCATGGACATGCACACAACCACACTGTGGCATCGTGATCCAATTGTGGCATCTTACACACGATGCTACAATTTTTATCGATAATTTTGAGGTTAAAATGTCAAAATAAGTCAAACTAACTCAAGTTGCCACTTTTGAGTTTCCATCATGTGTGTAAGAAACACCGAAATTCGCTGGATTGTGGCATTTCGCCGGCTTATCGTTTACTAGCGATCCTAGCGGAGCAGCGTATAACTAGTGGCAAGGTCGTGCGGTGTTGCCGCTACGTTATTTCATGTTCGCGGCGTCCGTTGCTGGTTGGTTTTTACTGTTAGAAGACTCTGCTTATATTGTTTTTTTTTGTCATATTACTTTACTGTTGTATCACCCTAATTATGTATGTCAGGCTACACAACAGTAAACTGAAAGATTTGTTTTAATAGAACGATATTATTGCAATTAATTGGGGCATAATTATTTACTATCTTTGTTTGCAGGATTTTGCAAACATCACCTGTGTTTTACAAATACAATTATTATACTTTATTTGTTTTTATTTTACATATAGCTATATACTATTTCACACATATATATATATATATATATATATACAAAAGGGAATTGGCTAACTCAAACTTGTCTACTTAAAATTCATTTTTTAATCAATTTTGTTCTCTACTCCCTAAGCATTAAAAGCCAAGTTATAGTTGAGGCATGAATTATTAGAAGTTATTTATCTAAGTACGCTGTTGATCAAAATCTTGATTTTTTCAGTGGAGCATGAGTTATTTATGACACAAGCTGCCATCCGAAGAATAAAGTCCTAACAAATAAATAAATTATTACTCGGAGCGCTCTGCCTGAAACCTTTAATTCGCTTCAGCGCACCTAAGGTTGAAATGAGGGTGGTTTATTGTATAACTGGAGGTAACACTGATGAACAAACCTGCGAGCCGTTCTTTCCAAATTTTGGTGAAGCAAAGAACTATACTCGCTGAAATCGGACGAGTCGACAAAGTGAATCAAACAAGTACCTATCCATGATTTTAAACACAATATACTTGTATTTGTTTATTTCCTCATAATACATTATGTTTCACGGAAAAATTAGATACATAAATCAAACGAAAATATGAATTTACTTCAACTCTTATTACTTTTATTCCAATGATTTTCATGAGTAGATTCACTTATTGGAATAAAACAACCAATCAGGATAGTTCAAAGAACGGATACATTTACCTCACCAAGTGTACCAACCTGACAAAATCACCGGCTCGCGTTTTTGACCAAAATCGTTAAGCAGTGTTACCTCCAGTTATACAATAAACCTCCCTGGTTGAAATTAATAAGTTACGCCACTGAATCACTCTGCACATAGAGTACATATCATCCTCGTCATTAAAATAAACTAGTCCTTATATATAAATATTATAATATATAAAACTAGACGGGTTCACTCATTCACTGACATAAACTATGAGGCACTTCCCGTAATCTAACATCCCTCAACATCATACTTGAGTTAAAGCTCTTGACGAGAAACTGACAGAAATTTTGCTAAAGGCTAACGTTTTTGAGTTTTTAAGGCATTTATTTATGGGGCGGGGAAAATTCCACTTTTTCAATTTTTCCACTTTGAGCGCGTTTTGTACGGAAACGGTAAGAGATGGCAAAAAATGTTAAATACAAAAGTTGTATACAATTTAATTTCCAACTAACGATATTTCATCAGATTTAAGATCCGATCATCTGTTTAGCCGCAATTTATCGTAGAAGGAGGAATTTTGAGTATTTTGGCCCATTTAAATGTGTACAGTTTTGGAAAGCTGTTTAAATGAAAGAACACTACCTTTGGCTAATAACACATGTTTGTATCAGCTGATTTAAATAAACAATAGCTGATTTATTTAGTAGTGCAGGCGATACTAATTTGCTCACATGAGGTGTATATAAATCAGCTGTTTCAAAATATGGTAAGCACATTACACAGGAGGTTCAGTATCGCGAATATCGTTTGTTGCGAGAATGGAAAATGTAATCAAACCGATTCTACCGGTTCTATGGAATGAATTTAGCCCAATAGCCCAGTGAATATGTTGTCAGATGATTCAAGATCAGTGGTCACGGGTTTGAATCCTACTTTTGATGCTTACTTTTTGAGGTCTGCAATTTATGTTTATTTGACTTTATTTTGTTTTTACAAATTCATTTATTTGTAATTATGTTGCTCAACGATCAGCTACCGTACAGCGCTCTGTGGAGTTAGGTTAGGTTAGGTTACTATCATTTTGTCGGAACTGAAGTCTAATTTGTTGTTATCTTTTACACGTAAATCCATTTGTAGAACTCCAATTTAACATTGTAACCACAACTTTTTATTTATATCCGATTGACTATGACTGAGTGAGTACTTTTTTTTGCTTTTATACACCTCGAAACAACCATCGTAATCGGGAGTTCATTCGATAAAACGAACAAGCAGCCGGTTGATAAAATGTTTCGATACCGAAACGATACGGGAGCGCCGGTGTAGGTGCTCACCAAAGGTCATTGTTTTGTAGTTTTTATTTGGTTAATGAACTACGAGTTTGATTTAAACTTGAGTTGACTGAGGAATGCAAGTGAGCAAAGCGAACTCCGAAAGGGGGTTTGGGGGCGAAGCCTCCAACGGCGATAAGCCTAATTATATATAATTCTGTATGCGAAATATTTTACGTCAAAATTGTGGGAATTTGGAAAATCGAAGGATGATGGGAGACGGTTCAAATTAAAGGTCTTGATCCCAGGGACTCGGGAAAAACAGCTGTATTTCCAAACATTTAGGAGCAAACGATAAATAACGTAAAACACCCTCCATAAGAAAATTATGGGAATTTAAATCGTCTGCTTTGTTTACAATAACACATGTGATTGAGTGTCTACTTTGTTTACAATCTGACATGTGTTCCTACTTGGAGCAAGGTTAGGGGCTATCGCCCCTTCAAGCCACTAGTTTTAACCTATATAAAGCAAATATTTCATCAGACATGTGTTCCGCTAAAGATATATAATTTCTACATTCAATAATCTATATTATTAAAAGAATATCTTGACTTTTGTTAGGCGATTTTCAACCCTTAAAAATATTATTTCATATACATATTTCGTATTAATCGAAAGCTCTTACTCTCTAGATGTGACTTGTAGGGTTTCCATACACTCTCGACCACGGGGCTTCGCCCCACGAGCTTTCATAGTTCGTTTTTATCCCATAAGATTAACATGAGGAATATTTTGATTTGAATTGCAGCTGTTAGTACATTATGGACAGGTTATTAGAAAACCCGATTATACAAGTAAGGAATTAATTTATCTATATAAATTAAATAAGTTATTTTTCTACATCGTTTTGAGCAGTGAAATGTTGTATGCTACGGAGATATTTAATTTGTTTTAAACATTTGTTTATCCGTCTGTCAGTTTATAAGCCAGATTTTTTCTGCGCTTCACAAAAAAATTTACTCAATGAAATTAAATAACTTGCCTGTTTTCGTGTAGAGGAGGAATCTCTTTTGGCTGTTTTAAATCATGGTAAGTAATTAGGGTTACGCCCCTTTGACCGGCACTGCTACAAAGTCGATCCTAGGGGTACAGGTTACTTAATATTTCACTACAGCTTGCACCGTATTTGTTATAATCAGCATTTAGTCAGCTAATTATATTTTATCACGGAATGAAGAAAACAAGAATGGATATTTTACTACTCTACATAGGTATACTAAATCATTTAAAATAACGGCATGGTAATAAATCATTGGCTATACAGAACACGTATGCTTTACATGGTATTTATTAAAGCTCAGTTTGTCTAAGTAGCCATTGTGATTATAATATCTAATATTTTATGTTTTTAAGCCCACTTTCAATAAGTTTAACAAACTACAGGAGTTATGAGCAGATATTTGGAAGAAGACGGGTTCATCCCAAAAAAGATTGGGCTAATTCCCGTTCCAATGAGGCTAGGCCCTAACACCCTTCAACATTTCCATGTTAATTATGTACTTACTAGACAGATTGAGCGTATATTTTGTAGAAAGACAGCAGGCAATGCACTTTAGTCAGAAACAGGCTATAATTTCATCCAGTATGCCCTTTGGGACTTATCTGCTCTGTCGGCTTTTAAAATTGTAATTTATTCATCACTAATGTAAGTAGTTAACTAAACCGATTGAACATATAGTTGTTAGGAGAATAGTTAATATATCAGAATAAAACCTTTGCCTACTCCTGCTCCAAAATATCTTTACCAAATGTTAAAACTATCAAATTTATGGGTTAATAAATGTGTTCTAATTAGATCTCATCCATAGAAAAATATAGTATTGTATAGAAATATATTAAAAAAACTAACATTGGAGTTATGGTTAAGATTTGTAAATAAAAATAAAAGAATCATACCAGCTGTTCAAAATCAACCATTCAATTGTAAAAATAACAATCACTTGGTAAAGTATCATGTGGTTTTTGTGGGAATAGAGATCAGAACCAATGAGTACATAACTTTAAATATACATGATTAGGTTATTTATAAATTGTGAGCACTATTCAAACTGAAGATTTAATATAAAACGGACATGCCCAAAATGAAAAGAAACGAGCAATACGCAATAAGCAAAGCAATTACGCACGCCTTGGAGAGGAATCGTGAATATAAGTACTCTAGGCATTTTTAACAAACTGACTGGCTTTTCGAACAAACCTGGGTCCTCCAGGTGCTTTAACAAATGGAACTGACATCTAAAACATAACACTGTACTGTGATCGCGAGCGAAGCCGCGACGGGCTACTAGTTTATTAAACAATAGTTTTCAAGGCTACAAGATGTGAACTTCTCTATCCATCAGTTATTTTAATTTAAAATTAAGATTATCAAAGAACTAGGCACATGAACAGGTGTATGCTGTGCTGCATTCTATCGTTAACATAATGAACAACTCCAAAGATGTAATATTTCTTACGCTATTAAGTAGTCAATTAACATGAATGTCCGTAAGAATAACTTTTAAAATTTGACAATCGATAGGGTGAAGCACTATGGAAATTTCTTGAAATCATTAGTGCTCATGTATATTGAGTAAAGTACATGTGTGCTACAGTTCAGTCATCAAGACCCACCGTTTTAGGCTCTGCTTTGACTGACAGCCACTGGTAGGAGATAATTATTGATTAGATTCTCACGTTCTCTTTAGTTTAGTTAATGTTATTTTTATTTCACTTTCGAGTTTTATTTGGCTTTCATTTCATGTTAGCTATTTTATTATTGACTAGTGGTAACTGGCGTACGCTGCTGTATTTCTTATGAGATTTACAAAAAATGCTTGTTGTATTATATTTTTTATTAAATTTTTAATAAACTTTCCAGGAACCATCCCGACCCAATGCTACATTAATAATGAAAATGTCATTAAATTCAGTTGAGTGGCTTAATAGTCCAGAGGGAACATAGATTCAATTTTATATATTAAGATAGCATGGACATAACAGTATGTGGATTGGGGGACAATTCAAGGACACGAACATAGTCGCGTCCAAACTAAATAAATTGAATCAGGAAACTAACACATACTTAATTTCTAACTCGTTTTTACAGTTCCTAATTTTCATTTACTAGTAAGTGATTGAAAATGTCTGCAATAACTCCTGAAATAACATGACCTCGCCATCACCAACAATGAATTAATTAAAATGAATTAGTTTTAGAATGAGTCAGTGTGTATGTATCAGTTCTATCTCCGTCCCAAGTTTCAGCTCAATTGGTTCAGTAATCCTTAATTTGATAATTTCCAAAGCTATTGTGGCGGAGCCCAAATGGGCACTTAGGTCATGAGCGGATTTGTGTGAGTATGATTATTCTAACACCAATCTCCCTCCAGAATTGCAACCCAATTGGTTCAGTAGTTCCTAATTTGAGAAGTTTTAAACCAGTGGGACGGAGCCCTAAAGAGTACTTAAATTGTGAGTAATTATATGTCATTCATAACTGTACTACTTACCTCCCTCCCAATATGTCATCTCAATGGCCTCAGTAATAACTAATCTTCAAAGGCAATGGGAGAAGTCCTAAGAGATTTTTTTTAGATATTTTGAAGGTTTATGTCAGTAATAATAGCAACTACTAATCAACTAACAAATTTTAGCTTAAATAGTTGAGTAAACATTAATCCATAAGTTTAGCTTGGGGACCATGCTCATCCCATGATCACCCGTGAGGCAGAGCGCCCTAAAGGCGAAAACAAAATCAAAATCCCGTAGTTATCCTGTTTTGTACTGTTTTTTTTATTGACATCCGTTTATATATCCAATTTAATTGATTTCTATTATACAGTTAGAATAACATGGGGAGTTTAACAATGCCTGGGGTTAGATCCCCTAAGGTTAGATCGGGACACATTTTATCAGACCTGATCAAGACAGTCGATCAAGTTTGATTAAACTGACTTGTTTAGCTTGCTTGATCAGAGTTTCCAAAGTTAATCAAATCTGTTTTAATTTGATATTTTTTAATAATGTTTGATCAAGTATGAGGGAATTTTTTTTCCAAATCCGTACCATTCGGTGTTAACACATTTTGCACCTTTGTTTATTGGCATGAGAATTATAAACTTGTTTTGGTATCTCAAAGCGATCAGATAACCAATCAACAAACTAGTTTTACTATTTACTTACAATTATTGAGTTATATTCAAATTTTACGCTCATTACTCATGAAAATACTCATTGAAAATATTTTAGCATTTAAATGCACCTTATGCATATCAAGACATCCATATCATATAAATGGATGTCGTAGCAAACCCCCGTCGTACCAAACCTGGAAACTCAGCGAATTACAAATGCATATATATATGTGTCTTAATACTACATAAAGTCACATAAAAAGTTTCATCAATATGCATTCATAAATAAGCGATTTATAACATTTATACGCAAGTTTGCTGAAACAAGGAACACAAACAAGGGTTTTTTATACAAATATTAATATAGCTCAACTAGGTAAAGTCACACAGCAAGTTTTATTAATTTATGTTAATAATTAAGGGAGAGAAAATTTGACTTATTCTCCATAACAATAACATGGGGGCTGAGTACGCAGGTTTGCTGCTACGAGAACTATCGGCAACAAAACTGCTTTTGTGAAAAATTATCAAAATAGCAATTTGTTTTTTTTAAGCTGAATTAAATAGTCAAAACTAAAATGTTATGTATAAAAAACTAAAAAAAACATTTATGGGGTACAAATCCCCTCCCTCCCCAAATACCCCTTTGGATGGAGCGATCTTTCTGGTTTTCAAACTTAAAGTCATAAATGTTGCTTTAAATGTTCGTATCAAATTTCGTAAAAATCGGACAATTTTTTTAGAGTTATCGTACCCACGTACACACATAAATATATTTTTGAACAAACGATTTTTTTGGTATCTGGGAACCTCAAAACGAAAAGTTTTCATGGTCCCGGGCCTAGATCTTACCATGCCGACTTCAGTAGTAACTTCTTTCCTATAGGGGAAATTCGCTAAAATAAGTACCGAATACTAATAACAATATAAAAGTACTACAATGATTTTAATTATTAAATAATATAATATATACCATACTATATTAACTAGTTTTAGGGCCTACTGTTCAATTTACGTAAATATGAGTTTCTTTTTTAAATCAGAGATAATTTAACATACAGTGATTTCAACAATATATTATGATATACAACATGTAGCCCAATTATCAAAAAGCATCAATAGAGCATTAAAAACGAACATCTGAGCCAACAAAGATCACGGAGTGGAGGCAAGTTACCCAGTCACCAAGCTGGCCGCCGCGCACCGCCACACCGGCACGAACTGGCAACAGCGCTGGCGTGACGTGGTGGGGAGTACAAACCTAAGTTGGAGTTTGCACGATTGTGGCACGTTGCTACAATTGTTTTCTAGTGTGTAAGGGCTAAAATCGGTGTGTATCGGGAAAGTGAGTGTTGGAACATACTGTCCACACTATTGTCGATAACGCAGTATCCTTCGTCTTAAAGATGCTACAATTGGGTGTTTTCCACAATTGAGCGAATACATGTATGTGTGTGTGTGTGTGTGTGTGTGTGTGTGTGTGTGTGTGTGTGTGTGTGTGTGTGTGTGTGTGTGTGTGTGTGTGTGTGTGTGTGTGTGTGTGTGTGTGTGTGTGTGTGTGTGTGTGTGTGTGTGTGTGTGTGTGTGTGTGTGTGTGTGTCTGTGTGGATGTGTACAGAGCTACAGCCTTAACCAATGGGCCGATCTTTATGAAATTTGGTATATAGGCACTAATCAACGATATCTCCAGAAGTTTTTTCATTTTTTGAATTTTTGATTTTTAAGGGTAATTATCCCCCAAAAACCGCCAAAAAACATGAAAAATCCAAATTTCTCAAAAACGGCTCTAACGATTTTGATTAAACTTTAGTCGTTTGTAGAACTTTAGTTTTCCAACAAAATGACACCACCCGCATTCCTGTAAAAATTCGGGTTCAGAAATTACAGGACTTAAAACATCAAAATTTCAGTTTTTTGGATTTTTCATAAAAATACATAAATATACAAAAATATTACTATTCACCATTAAAAAGAGCTTAAAAAAGTAAATAATTTAGTATTTTGAATTACTATTCTACGATTGCTGGTTTCGGAGAAAATTGAAATTTTCATTTTGCGGTAAACGCAGTACGTTGTCCAATGTTATTCTTATGGGGAATAAAAAAATTACTATTTCTCTCTTATTTACTGATCAATTTCGTTCAAACTTGATATGCTTGTCAAGTAAGCATTGACCAACAGAGGAAATTCGAAATATGTTGCCCTTAATAACCCTGGGGGGGAATAGGGGGCATTTCCCCTCTTAAAACCACGAGTGTAGCAATGGATTCTGTAGTGCCTCCAAAGCAGGGATTTGGGTGGATGTTTTTTAAAACAACTTGTTTACAAGATTTTCTGTACATTCGACCGTGATTTGTATTCTATATTTAGTAAATAAAAAGTAATTTATTCATTAAAGTTGGGCTAAAAGGGAGAAAGTATGTGTCAGTTTCCTGATACCGTTTATTAAGCTTACACCCATGGATGATTTTTATAGGTAAAATATTGCATTGTGATCAATTTTTTTGCAAACGGGTTATTATAACGTTTATTCAACAAAAAAGTGGTTTTACTAAAAATCATAACAAATTTGTTTTTTTAGATAAAATAAAAAACTAAAAAGTTTTATGTAAGGAAATAGATTTTGTACTTTACCATACAACTGACTAGACATTTATTTTTATTTGTTATTTTTACTATAGGCTATCCTTGTTTTCAAAAACATTTCTATTTTTTATTTGTATTTTTATAAAAAAACTTTTTATTATGATTTTTTATTTTTTTATTTCTATTAACATATTAAAAAGAAATGTATCCAGCTTCAAGAAAAACACTATGTTTGCCCAATTAGTGGCAAAAGTAAATTATTTACAGGTTATTTACTAAAACGCTGCAAAATATTTAATTGGGATTCTGGGGCCGTACAGTCATTAAAAAACTAAGTATCCAATGGGTTAAATATTTGGCATGCATTTCTTACATTAACCCACAAAAACACAGACAAGAAATAGTCTTAATACCCTGACAAGGAATAGTCTATTGACCCTGGTTTTAATTTTAGCCATTTGTACCAACTATGGCTAGAATATTCCTAATTTTGCGTAGCTTTGCAAACATTTTGAGATGTATAAATAAACTAACATGTTAAAAACATTTGTTATTATTAATTTTGTTCTTCTTTAAATTAGATTTTAAAATTTGATCTTAAATTTTCCTTACTCTCTTTCCTTACTTAATATGTCACTTCTTTTATATGTACCGGTAATAGTTGTGGATACACAATTTTGATCATTTTTAATCTCCTTTTAACTGTATAAAAAAAATCAAAATGATACAAAATATACTAAAGAAAACCACAAATTTGTTTAAGAAAGAAGCATGCAAAGCATCAGTCTAACATTAATTTTACAACAGTACAGAACTCGCTTATATTTTGTTATTACATTTTCCCAGAAAGTAACAATGTAGTATTCAGGTGGGGATATTTCAATACCCCTATCATAAACCTCTAATAGTTGTGCATCATGATCAGATAGGTCAGTAATAATCCCGAGTTTTCTGTTATCGAAGTTCCCCTATAGGGAAGAAGCTATTACCGTAGTCGGCATGGTAAGACTTAGGCCCGGGACCATTATAACTTTTCGTTTTGAGGTCCCCATATGCCAAAAACACCATTCGTTCAAAACTGTATATATGTGTGTCCGTGAGCACAATAACATAATAGCACATTATTACATAATTTATAATTTATTTTATTACATAACTATTAACATAATTACATAAGAGCACAGTAAACATAATCAGATTTTGACGAAATTTGGTATAAACGTGTAAAGCAGCATTTATGACTTTAAGTTAAAAAAAAACAGACAGATCAACCCATCCGAAGGGGTATTTTGTACCCCAAAAATGTTTTTTTTTTAGTTTTTTACACATAATTTTTGAAAAAGTCAAATTTTAGTTTTGTTCCATTGGAATCAGCTTAAAAAAACAAACAATTTGGTATTTTGATCATTGCTCTACGTCAATTGAAAGTGTTAAACACAGTACGTTGTCCAATGTTATTCTTATGGAGAATAAGAAAAATTGTATATCTCGCTTATTTATAAACTTATCCTGATGAAACTTGGTATATTGCTTCATATCATTGTGGTCTATTGATATTTGCACTAACACATTTTTTTTCCTATAGTTCCCGTAGCAGCAAACCTACGTACTCAGCCCCCATGTTATTCTTTTGGAGAATAAGAAACGTGTTATCTCCCTTAATTATGAACATAAATTAATAAAATTTGGTATGTGGCTTTACCTACTTGAGTTATATTGATATTTGTATAAAACCCCATTTTTTTGTGTTCCTTGCTTCAGCAAACCTGCACACTCAGCCGCCATGTTATTCTTATGGGTAATAATTAAAATGACATAAATTGTTTATTTATGAATGTATACTGATGAAACTTGGTATTTAGTTTTATGTGGCATTAAGATACATACATATATATATATATATATATATGCATTCGAAATTCGCTGAGTACGCAGGTTTGCTGGTAAGGGGGTATTTTATCTCCCTCAAAATTTATAAAACCATTATCAATACCACTCTCCTTTGTTTCACGCACTCTGGTGGGGAAATCTGCTAAATCATTAATTTTATGGGATTGTAAGCTGTTCATCAATATACGAGAAGCAATACATTCATCTAACGCATCAACATTTACATCTCCAACGATTGTTATATTTTTAAAATTATGAATTATTTCTAAAAATCTATCCACGATTGATAAATATGAGAGATACACGACATTACAAAGAACTCAAATAAATTTCCACTTACATGTATAGCCGAGGAACGTGATATAGACGTAGTAGCCAAAGGCGACCACCCATAACAAGTTTCCAAAGAAGCGTGAGAAGAACCAGTCTTGACTGATTAAGACTGAAACGTGTAAAAAAAATAGTTAAGATGAGAAATTGTACAAAACAAGAAAACAACTGCTACTGTGAATAAAAGCGCTAAACTACTTAACCAGACAAACTAGTTAATTGCAGTAATTAGAAAGTGTTATGATAGTGAAGTGAAAATCTAAATTCTCATTCATAAATTCAAGTGTACATTTTTACAAATGACGTAAACCTTAAAATATAAAATGAATGTAGCATCTTTGTCAGTGAATATCTTTTTAATTACAAACAAGAAAATCCCCACAGAAAATCAGCGTTTACATAACCTGAGAACAAACGTGTTACATTTGACAGTGTGTAAAAAAAGTCTGCCCCCCCTAATTTTTTTGTTTCTTAAAACAAACAAATCACCTTTGGGGAACGATACTAACTTAACCCAAAGTATCTTTTGACGTTATCGGGAATTTTGAGTGTCCCCCCAAAAATGAGGGTTATCCCCCATTTTTGCCGGTTCTCAAAATTTTAAATATTACCAAAAGAGACCAGTTCTTCATTTAATAGCATTTCTTCAAGAGCCGTTTCAGTTTTAAGTCACCAAAGGTGAAATTAAAACTCCAAAAGTCTTAGACCTGGTTTCAAAAATGAGTTGTATTCAAAATTTTGACAAGCTGCCATTTTTGATAGAAACCCGTTACAGACCTCCAACTTCCACCATTCGCCTATTTTTTCAGAGCTATTTAAAATAAGGAGTCACTCAAAAGGTAAGTTGCCCCCAAAATCCCCCATTTGTGGGGGCACTCAAAATTTTCGATAACGTCAAAAGATACTTTGGGTTAAGTTATTATCGTTTCCCAAAAGTGATTTGTTTAAGAACCCTCATGAACCTTACTCCGTTCAAAGCTCTCACAGCGTTTGGTTTGTTTATTAAACATTTTGTACTTAGGGGAAAAGCTTAAGATACACCCCATTCAGTTTCACAGTAATTTAATCTACAGTGTTCAGTAGTCATTGCCTTAACTCCTGGCACTTGAGATTTTTTACTTCAGGAAGTCAATTGCCTTTTAATCCTAGTTCTCTGATAAGAATATCATACACCATTTTTCTAACACCTTATTGGGAAATTGTGTAAACACCAGCTAACATGTCTATAGTTTGTCTTCAGAAAAAAAACAACTAATAAACCTTATGTTGTATTTATCATAACAAACATCAAATGATATAATATACAAAATCTGACAAAAACTCACCATGATAAAATAACACTTGGAATACGTGTAAAATGATAAGCGATGGGAAAAATGCATTAAGATGAACGTCAAAAGCATAACCCCACTCCACATCTTGACCCTGGTAGGCTGGTTTGAGGAAATAGTTATTGCTAACATACCTGTTGACAAAAAGAAGATCAAAAATATACATCGTTCCCACAGACATACAATTACATGAATGTCTTTAGTACTTAACATTCACCAACTTTTCTGTCCTACTGTGATAGAGTTATGTATCTACTTTTCATCACACTGTGACAGCTAGTAATTTTTGTCGCATTGTTATTAGTTATTCTGACACCAGTAGCGCTAGAAGCTTGCTGTGTCAACCAATAGCAGTATTGCATTTGAAATCGGCTGTTCTTATTAAACTAATTACTATTAACGTAATCAAAATGTAAATACTATTGTTGACATTATGTTGTGAGAAATATTACTCAGCAAACCTGATACAAATGTCTGAATAAACGGTATCAGGAAACTGACACATACTTTCTCCCTTTTAGCCAAACTTTAATGACAAAAATATTTGTTATTTACTAAATATAGAATATGAAGTATAGATAAATGTACCGAAAATTGTCTAAAATAGTTGTTTTCAGAAATATCCACCCAAATTGCTTTTTTGGAGGCACTATAGAGTCCGTTGCTACACACAGTAGTTTTGAGAGGGGAAATGCCCCCTTGCCCCCCCAGGGTTAAATAGCAACACATTTTGAACATCATCTGTTGGTCAATGCTAACTTGACCTGCATATCAAATGAAATTGATCAGTAAATAAGAGAGAAATAGTTATTTTTGTATTCCCCATAAGAATAACATTGGACAACGTACTGTGTTTACCGCTAAATGAAAATTTCAATTTTCTCCGCAACTAGCAATCGTAGAATAGTAATTTAAAATACTAATTTATTTAGTTTTTTGAGCTCTTTTTAATGGTGAATAGTAATCTTTTTTAACATTTATGATTTTTTATGAAAAATCCAAAAAACTGAATTTTTGATGTTTTAAGTCCTGTAATTTCTGAACCCGCATTTTTCCAGAAATGTGGGTGGTGTCATTTTGTTGGAAACCTAAAGTTCTACAAACCACGAAAGTTTAATCAAAATCGTTAGAGCCGTTTTTGAGAAATTTGGATTTTTCATGTTTTTTGGCGGTTTTTGGGGGATAATTACCTTTAAAAATCAAAAATTCAAAAAAATGAAAAAAACGCCTGGAGATATCGTGGATTAGTACCTACACGCCAAATTTCATAAAAATCGGCCCATAGGTTAGGGCTCTAGCTCTGTACACATCCACACAGACACACACACACACACACACGGACACACACACACACACACAGACAGACATCACGTAAAAACCACTTTTTTGGGTTCAGGGAGCACCAAAACGAATATTTCCACTGACAACTCAAATTCGAAAATTTTTACGAAAACAATACTTTCTCCATATACTATGTATAGGGGGAGAAAGTAAAAAGATGATTCACTATTGTTATTATTTACAGTGTGATGAAAAATGTCGTTCAAAACTCGTACCTAAAGTGTTTTTCCGGAACTTGATTGAATTTCCCATTCGGCTATCGCCTCACACGGAAAACACGATCGCGTACCGGAAAAGACTACTTTCGGCACTAGTGATGAAATATACTATTATATGTGAAGTAAGCCAGTTTAAACTGAAGCACTTGAAGTCTAAAAACAGAATTAACGTTCTAATTCCTAGTACAATTTCTTTAAAGCCAATATGTATAAAGTTACATATTAGAGCGTAACACGTCAGCTGCCATTTAGGTCCGATCAAACCTAAACATAGGGTATGTTTTGAGTGACACTTAGGTCCGTGCGGACCTAATAAGTTGCAAATGCAAGGTTTTACTAAAATGGTTCAAGTTAGTCACCAAAGCGACCTAGCAGCAAAACCTTGAACTTCCAGCATTCTAGATAGACCACACCTCCTGGCTGTCCATTGTATTAGTTCGTAGCTTCAACTACGGCTGCAAACTATCGACTCTAAGTAGAAGAAAATATTTACAATTTATTAGGTCTGTTCGGACCTAATGAGTAGTTTTTAAAATATAGGGAATGGTTTGTAAATAATATAAACTGTATTTGTAAGTATTGTTGTTATAAGTTTTTTTTTAATTAAAATATGTTAACAACAGAGTATAAAATTACTGGCTTTATGCTTTATATAAATTTCGAGTAAAAAATAGTTAAAAATACTTGTAATACGTGAAAATGCAAATGGTAAAAAAGATAGATATTACATGCTTTAAATAGAGGAAATATAAATGAGTAATTTTGAATAACAAAATTGTATACATCTAGGTAATTTTAAGGAGTATTGCCTTATTTATAAAACTGACAAACAAGTCAAAGTTCCTCATGTGTTCGTAGCGTTACTTCTGTAGATATTTGAAACACCTTTTACAAATGAATCAGTTCAGGACATTTGGCACAATATGTGTCAAAACATAAGCCAACTATAACTTTGGTCATGTTATAAGCTATTTTCCTTACTTCCTTTGTCATCCCGCGCAAAATGCTACTATGGTAGGGGAGATGTTAGAAGTTGGAAACTTGACAGAAAACAAATTACCTCGGAGAAGAAGACAACCCCAAATGTAAAATATTTAACAAACATAGTACTCACTTCATAAATACATCAAAATTGTATAAATAAATAAGAAAAAGTCAACAAAATTACAATAATTGGTGAAGTTCAAACATACAAAGGGGAAAAAACACAGTAAATTTGAACTTTGGTCCGAACAGACTTAATATTTTTGAATGGTTATTTACATATAAAGTCTGTTGAAATGGTACGTAAGGGCTGTATTTTGAATGTTTTTGAAAAGATTTTGCGAATTAGTTCCGTGTGGCAGTATGGGAAAAATGTGGTATTTTGGATGCCGCAGCTAACGTGTTAACAAACTCTCAAGTTGTGAAAAGAAATATTGGGTAAAAACATACAATTATAAAGGCATATTAATGATACACAAAATTATACTGAGGTACATACCACATTAAAGTAGCGATGACTATTCCAACACCGATGCAGTCAACAAATATCAAATAGACTAGAAATTTGAAGAATGCCCAAACACTTAGGTTTAGTACAAAGGTGAATGCCACTGAAGCCACTAAAACAAATATAAAGTGGTGTTTAAGAATGTATCTTTGAACTGGTCAAAAGGTTTGAAGGATTTTAAATATACAAAATAGCAATCATATGCATTTTTACTTTTTCAGCACCTTCATTAACCCTAATACTCCTAGACTGGCTCTGTTTCAAAGGCAGTTTTTCCTCTACCTTCGATCACTTTGTTAATTGGGGGATCTAGAGGTAAGGCTAACTAACAGTAGTACCCAAGAGGATCTGTTAATACTGGAGGCAACAACGATCATCAAAACCACCGCCACTGTTTTGGGGTGAGGACAATATCGCTCAAATCTAACGAGTCAACAAATTGAATCAAACGAATAATGATTAAATTATCGTGTAACAGTAAAATTGTATATGTTTATTAATTAATATTTTATGGTAGCGTGCCGTAAGAGTAGATACACAAATCGAGAGAAAAAAATTGGTTCATATTTTCATTATTTTTGGTTAAGGGAATTTAATGACTCGGTTGGTTCACATAGAAGATTCACACAGTCAATCACTGCAGCTAAAAAAGGTGAAAATGATCGCGTGACAGCGAACGTGTGAGAATTGACCACAAATTTGTTGTAGTTAAAAAAAACACCTGACAGGATTATTTCACCCCACTTGCTGTATAGGATTTTTCGTGTTACTCCCTCTTGAGCCCTATGGAAATTATGTTCTCAAACTTCAAAGTGTAGTACTGTTTATTTGAAATAATATTACTTCAGAGAACTTGTTAGTTAGAACTTAGTGTAACTTGGCTACACAGGTAATTTTTAGAAGTGACTAACTATACAAAAGAATGCAGTAGACCTGAGTTAAAAATTTTCCAATGAGCAAAAAAACAAATAAAACTTTAATACTAAGGCGAGTTAGAAATTAATTAAAAAACTAATTATGTAAAATAAGTTACATCAAAATTGTAATAATACAATTTGTATAATTTGTATAACCTTATACTTGAAATATGTAGCGTGCTAAGCTACATGCTCCTTTTTAAAAAAGTAGCATAAGTTAGCTAAGTTATAGATGATGCTAATTAAACAGTAGTGTGCTACTCCCCAACATTGATAGATAGTATAGTTTGTAAACCACAAGTCTATATTTTAAGTTTTATTAACTGCTGAAAAATGATTCCTGGTAAACACTGTGAGCTAGTTAGTTGATAAACGAATCACCAAAGAATATTAATTTCATGAAAATCAGAGCATAATGATAATGGTCTGGTGCTATGATATTATGCTTGAAATTTTGCCATATTTCTGACTTTTTATATACAATGCATTGATTTTATTGTAGTTGGGAGTTAAAAGAGGATTGGACAAAATTATGTTGCTTTTCCAGCATGTTTCTTAGTTTATTTGTTTACAAGGAGTTCTAGGTTTAGCTAAAATTAAATCTTGGAAGTTTCAAAAGCATTTGGAAAGAAAAAATAAAACAAGTTTTTAAGGGAACCAAAAAATATGGTCTTCTGAAAATTGATCATATTATGAAAATTTAATGACTTCCACATTATTAAAGTTTAACTTCTTCACTATTTGACTAAGTATGGTGAAGACACACTGATATAAGCAAAAATTAAGTTCATTACATATTTTCAATGATTTTTATTTTTTACCCCAAATTGATTTTACACATTTTTATATGCTTGCAAAGGAGAACAAGCTTTTTGTTCATAGGATACTTACCACACAGCCAAAAACTCAACAAAACTAGAAATGCTGGATCATCTCTTGCAAACTGTGATTTTGTTTCTGAAACATACAATTTTAAATTACATTACAATAAAAAATATATAAGAAGACTACATTTCTGATTTAATTAGCATTGGAGATGTTATATCTGTCTGATATTAATGTGCGGTCGAAAGATAAATTTAAACTCCCCGATTTCTTCCATTTCTCCTGTTGCCAAATAATTATTAACACTAATGGATTATTTATTGTTTATCTGATAAATGTTTGTTTATATCAAATTAGGTGTAAACAAAGCTATGGCGTGTGTGTTGGCATTATAAATTTGAACTCGTCCTTTTATCTTTCTTGTTGTTGTAGCAAACCTGCGTACTCAGCCTTTAATGTTATTCGTATGGAGAATACATAAAGTGCTATACATCACTTATTTATAATGTATTTTTATGAAACTTGGTAAGTGGCTTAATGTCTGCTAGCCAAAACAGCTGGTTGACGTGGGTATTGTATAGAAAATTAGGGGAATTCGGGACAGTAAGTTCCCGTGATGGAAAATCAGATGTTGACGTTCAACCGCACATTAATATCAGACAGATTATAACAAAAAATGTCAAATTTAATATAAAATTAATGTAGGCCTACATTTTTGTCAGCGTGTGTGCATTGTAGGAGAAATTCACAAATACCGTTGGAAAGGTATTGTCATGTAATTTGCAGAAATCCCTAATAATTTACATCGCCTTCAAAGTTTCTATGTTAGTTAAAAGGAAGAACAATAATCAATAGAAGTGTACATTTAACAGCTGTTGATATAGAACAAATGCTAGCATAACAGCAAGAACAAATGTTTCAGTCCCAATGTATAAATAAAAAGTCTACTCGAATGAGAATTAATACAACATGTACAATAAGTTATGAGGTTGAGTTTATAATCAACACAAAATAAGGAATGTGTAGCTATTTAGTTCTTTTTCTACACCGCACAAAATTAATTCTACGTAGATACTGGTACATGAATATCGAAGGGGAGAAAAATATGTATAATATATTGATACGATACCATTGTATATGAGATACTGGTATTCACAGAACAGTTAATGTTCGTAGAAGAATACTTTTTGGTCGAATTTCAATTACTGGGCGATCGCTACTATTTATAAATATAATCATCTACAAAAATTTTCATCACAGCTCTTTAATATCGAAATAGATTTTATAAGATTAAATTACCTACCCTTCCTATAGTTAAAATTTCTGTAGACTTTTTGTGGCGCTATGAATAGATATGTCATCTGCCAAGCAGCAAACTCAAAGTCCATCTGCTCAAACTTGAAGAGCCTGCGCAGGTACCTGTAGCGCTTCACTGCGGCCGACATGCAGTTTTTTCTACAACAGTGAATTGAGAATGTTAACACTAAATTAAATTGCCATAGTTGTACAAATCAAGAATATCATTGGAAATATCCTTGAAAAAATCTCACTATAAATAAGCTTTTATTAAATACAGTATATCTTGCCCATAAAACATAATTGGTTAAGTTTCAATTTGTTATTAATTGCTATAATTTGCTTTGTACCACAAGATCAATAATAGATTATTCAGTTTTCCTACAGTCTTTCAGTTGTCATTATTCATGGTGTACTAAGTACTCTATTGCATGACAAACGGTAAAATACATAGAAGTTAAACAAGGAGCAGACCTGTGAGTGACTGGGGCTGGAAGGTAAGCAGATCTCAAACTTTCACGACTACTGAAGCTGTTTTCAACACTGCGATTCACCATGCCACTGGGTATGTCAACAATGTCCCTGAAACAATACTACTGATGTTTACTAACGTTAAAAAAAGTGTTGGCAAATTTTGTGGTGCTTATTTAATGTTTTCACCTACAATTTTATATTAAAAATCTAAGATGGACCTTAAAAATAACTATTTTACAGCTTATCTGTATCGTACTTCTAAGGAAATTGGCTGTTTTTGTGTGAACATTGATTATCAATAAAGTATTTGACAGTTTAAATTAACTCTCTAATATTAAACTGATTGTACTATTAGTTGATGGTAGGTCAAAAATAGCAATTATCAAGCCCTACCCAAATGTTATTAGCAAAAATATGATATTCATTACTAAACCACATCCGCAACAGCTGAAGCCATGCTGTAATCTACTTCTGAGGTACGTTATCTGCTGCTGAAGTCTACAGTTTTAAGTTTCATCCAGAATGTTATTGATTTATAGAGTGTCTACCGTCTCACCAATAGAAAATCAGAGACTTTTGGAGACTCTGACAAAACAAGTGGCCCGACTTGTTTTAATCAGTCATTTCAGGGTATATTTTTTAAAATACACCTTTCTTAATTTTTTTACTGACCACACATCACAGGGAGCAGCTTTACATGTTGAGCTAAACTGAAGTATTATTGTTTTTTTTTTTTTTTTTATTAGTTTCATTTTAGTTTTACTGACCACAAAACTGGTTAAAGTGGTCAGTTTATTTCCTACGTTTTAATTTTAATTGTATTATGTTGTTTTTTGAGGAAATAAATCCTATACTCTAATATGAGTAAGGTTTGCTTGCTTGCGACAAGGATCTCAAAAACGGCTCCAACGATTTCCTTAAAATGTTGGAAATAACTAATATCTGGGATAAAAATAAGTTCTAGGCAGGCCTCATCCCCAGGACAAATCAAATAATGTAAAAAAACTAAAAGTTAAAAAATTAACATTGGGCTTATGGAGTTTCAAATCAAAACAAAAGAATTGTATCAGCTGTTCATAATCAATCAGGGAACTGTCAAAAAATACTCATGTTGTTTATGATTATTAACATGTGGTTTCCTGAGAGCAGAGATTACAAGATTTGAGTGAAGATTAAATATATAGAGTAGTGAAATAAATCAAAGGGACATTGAGCTATAAATAACAACTGGAGTGACCTTAAAAATGTAGAAAAGAGGCAAATGAGTTATACAAATATGATTATCAGTAGGGGGAAGTGGTGAGATATTACTCCAACTCATCTAAACAAACTGACTGGCCTTCCCCCCCACAAAGCTCGCCCCCCAGGTACTAATTTATTAATTTAATTATTTTTCTAACCGTAGGCTCCAATAGTGGAGCTTTAGATAGGTCAATAACTGCCACATGTGACATTTTTGCGGCCATCAGGAGTTGGCAGGGTAGGTTAAGGTTAAGAAATGGCAATTTCTTGTTCAGTTTGTCCAATGGTCAGTAAGGCTGCTCAGGTCGTTAAAACAGTGTTTAATTAGGTAGGTTTTAAGAATTGATTTAAATTTGTGGTTAATGACTATTTCTGTTACAAACTTAGGAAGAGAGTGATAGAGTTGTAAACCTTGGTACAGAGGTTTTCTTTCAAAGATGGCTAAATGATGAGATAATGAATATGAATTATGAGATAATGCAAATGATGCCTTAAACCTAGTATTATAATTATGGTTTCTTTTTCCATGGCCCAACAGTTTTTGATTTCTTACATAAAGGACAAGCTCCAAGAAATACACTTATACAGATTCCCATACACTTATAACCATATTCCCATTCGACTGTTATTGTTTTTAGTACACGATCATGAAGTGTTTTACTTTACAGTGAGTGCTTGTGGTGAAAGGTTTAGCTTAACCCTAGGACTGCCCTTGCCTGATTAATGCTAAATTGCTTTGTGCCCTAGCAATTTTTGCCATTTTGCAGAGTTTTTTTTAACAATTTGCAGTGCCTAAACTATCTTACTTTTGATAACCTAGTCATATTCATACTCGTTTTGTTCAGAAAAAGAAGATTTTGAATAAAATAAAATAAAACAAATCCCTGTCTGTTGGTTTTTTTGCAAAATTTGAAATACCAAAATTGTATAAAACATTTTTGAAATAATTTTCAAAAGTAGTCATTTTTACATTAATTTTGTTACAGACAATCGAAAATATGATTACAAAATGTAGGCAATTTATTTCCCTACATGGAAACGTGTTTGACTTATTTGAAAATTTGTTTACCTGAATTACGGAAAGATATTCGGAAACTGGGGAAAAAATCGACAAACTTACGCCATACCTACATTTGATAAAATCAAAATCAAATCAAAAGTATAAAAGTAATATTCTAAAACTTTTATATTACTAAAGGTAACAATACAATTACTGGAAATAATGCACTTTTGTACAAAGTAATGACTGTTTTTAGCGAATTTCCCCTATAGGGAAGAAGCTATTACCGTAGGTCTCATGGTGAGACTTAAGCCCGAGACCATGATAACTTTTTGTTTTGAGGTCCCCAGAAGCCAAAAACACTATTCGTTCAAATTTATATATATGTATATATATATATATATATAAATTAAATAAAAACAATAACCAGAGTACCCTCTTTTTTGAAACATTTTGTATTACTGACACGTGTTTCGACACTTAGGTCATGTTCACAGTGTACAAGTAAAATAACCTAAAAATTATTAGCCAAAATAAATAATTAAATCTTAACATATGAAAATAAACAGATGTAGAAACTTTTCATTCAAGCTTATTGGGTTAAGTTGGTTCTATTTTATATCCGTTGTCTATTGTTTCTAATTTCATTGTTTAGTTGTTGTATTTTCATTTTATTAAGGATGTCTTTATCGGCTTTAGAGTTCATATAAATGTGGAGCTCTTCTTTCGTGTTCATTTTTCTCCTTTCGTTTCATATTCGAGAACATCCATACATTCTTCTAATTTGCCGTATTGATGGTCAGAATCAAGAATGTGTTCGACAAACATCGATCTTTGAGTCGTATGGTTATTTGATTTAATTGCTTGAAGGTGCTCTTTAAAGCGGCATGAAAAGCTTCTTCGCTGAGTATGCAGGTTTGCTGTGACGGGAGTATTATGACATTATATTTATAAAATCAAAATCAAATCAAAAGTATAAAAGTAATATTCTAAAACTTTTATATTACTAAAGGTAACAATACAATTATTGGAAATAATGCACTTTTGTACAAAGTAATGACTGTTTTTAGCGAATTTCCCCTATAGATAAGAAGCTATTACCGTAGGTGGCATGGTAAGACTTAAGCCCGAGACCATGATAACTTTTTGTTTTGAGCTCCCCAGATGCCAAAAACACTATTCGTTCAAATTTATATATATGTATATATATATATATATATATATATATATATAAAAATGTGTCCGTTACCGCGATAACTTTTGAAAGAAGCGCCCGATTTTGATGAAATTTGGCAAAAACGTGGAGAGTAACATTTATGACTAAGTTTGAAAACCAGATCGATCGGTCTATGGGAAGGGGGTTTTATGGGGGTTTAAAATTGACCAAAAATCAGTTTTTTTAACTTTTTACCCTAAAATTTTAAGTACCCCCGTAGCAGCAAACCTGCGTACTCAGCAAATTTCTAATGCATATATATGGATCTTAATACCACATAAAGCCACATACCAAGTTTCATCAATATACATTCATAAATAAACAATTTATGACATTTTAATTATTCTCTATAAGAATAACATGGCGGCTGAGGATGCAGGTTTGCTGAAGCAAGGAGTACCAAAAATGGGGTATTATACAAATATCAATATAACTCATGTAGGTAAAGCCACATACCAAATTTCATTAATTTATTTTCATAATGAAGGGAGATAACACGTTACTTATTCTCCATAAGAATAACATGGGGCTGAGTACGCAGGTTTGCTGCTACGGGAGCCTTTGGTAAAAATTGTTTTTTTTGAGCAAATATCAAAACATTGTCTAATGTTATTCTTATGGAGGAAAATAAAAATTTTATATCTCGCTTATTGATGAACATATACTGACGAAACTTGGTATACGGCTTTATCTGGTTGTGGACCATTGATATTTCCTCAAAAAAACAATTTTTTGACAAAGGCTCCCATAGCAGCAAACCTGCGTACTCAGCCCCATGTTATCCTTATGGAGAATAAGTAACGTGTTATCTACCTTAATTATGAAAATAAATTAATGAAATTTGGTAAGTGACTTCACCTAGTTGAGTTATATTGATATAAGCATAAAACCCCATTTTTTTGTGTTCCTTGCTTCAGCAAACCTGCATACTCAGCCGCCATGTTATTCTTATGGAGAATAATTAAAATGTCATAAATTGTTTATTTATGAATGTATATTGATGAAACTTGGTATGTAGCTTTATGTGGCATTAAGATAAATATATATGCATTGGAAATTCGCTGAGTATGCAGGTTTGCTGCTACGGGGGTATTTATTGTTTTTAATGGTCTTCTTTTAGCGAATTTCCCCTATAGGGAAGAAGCTATTACCGTAGTCGGCATGGTAAGACCTAAGCCCGGGACCATGATAACTTTTCGTTTTGAGGTCCCCAGACCCCAAAAACACCATTCGTTCGAAACTGTGTATATATATATATACTCATATATATACTCAGCCCCATGTTATTCTTATGGAGAATAAGTAACGTGTTATCTCCCTTAATTATGAAAATAAATTAATGAAATTTGGCATGTGGCTTTACCTAAATGAGTTATATTGATATTTGTATAAAATACCATTTTTTGTTTTCCTTCCTTCAGCAAACCTGCATACTCAGCCGCCATGTTATTCTTATGGAGAATAATTAAAATGTCACAAATCGTTTATTTATGAATGTATATTGATGAAACTTGGTATGTGGCTTTATGTGGTATTAAGATTCATATATATTCATTGGAAATTCGCTGAGTACGCAGGTTTGCTGCTACGGGGGTATTTCTTATTTTTCCTTAATTTTATACTTTTGACAAAATATTAATGTCACAGTTTCTCATAATAATTTTTTTATCACAATGAACTAAACTAAAGTAAAGCAATTGAACTTGAAAACTTAAACTGTTCTACACTCTAAAACACTAATTTACAAAACCATTTTTATAGTTTGGCCTATTAGGAGATTGTAGGCCTAATGTTTTTTCTTGTTTTAATGGTTGCCAGTACTTTTGTTTTTTCACACTTTTGATCAAATTAATTAAAATTAAAATACATCAACTCAACTTTAAAACTTAAACTGTTCTACACTTTGAAACACTATTTACAAGAAGAGTTTTTGAGAATTTATTGAAGGTTGTAAGAAGAAAAGGCTACCGGGAAGGTTGCACGGATGCATGGTTGCACTTACCCCAATTTCCGTGGCTGCACTTGCCCCGTGTGCAAAAACGACGGGGCAAGTGTAGCCATGGCTCTCATTTCAAAGTTATTAATCCAACACCAAAAAAAGGCATATTTCTGAAAACTACATATTAAACTTCATAAAATTGCCAACTTTGGTTATCATAGGTTGAAAAAGAAAAATTTAAAAAAATGTCAAAGTTTCAGGGTTGAACTTGCATTAAGATTCAAAATGCAAGCATTTTCTAAAAATAAAAAACAAATGCATGTAAGCTGATTTTTTTCAAACATTTTGCTGAATATAAAAAGAAAACATTCTAAAATTACAAACCAAGTGGTTATTTCTCAAAAATAATAATTTTTTAGCTACATAAGCAGCCGTGGCCATACTTGCCCCGTGGTTGCACTTACCCCACTTCACCCTACTATTATTTACCTACTTCCAAGAGTCATGTGATGCTCCATAGAGGAAGGCAGTGCTACAAAGAGGATGACATTTATTCTGGCTTCAAAGAGGTATGATTTACATCACGCTAAATCAATTATCGATCTATTTATATAGTGATTTATACATGTCCAAATGTCGGCCAATGGGGCAAATGACGGGCCTGACATAACAGCTGATTTCAAAAATTATTTCTCAGACTTTATGAAGACAAATTTCTCTTTACGAAAAGAAAGAACAACAAACTTAATGCTGTTTCCAATGGAGCCAACCGCTTCCTGTTTGGGCCAAAATACAGTCACTATGATTGTTTTAAAGGTAACTTAATTATGATACAACCATTACTCCTATAGAAATTGAACATGAAAATCTTTTTTTTTAAAACGTTCTAAGTAACGTTGCGGGTCGAAAATGTTTCGAATGCTTAATTTTGTTCAAATTATAATACCTTTAAGCTAGGCCTATATTGATCTGTTACTGTTACAAAGTTCGTTAATATATGAAAATTAAAATTTAAGTTATGATCTCTTCTTTCAAATGGTATCAATATTTTTACGTTTCTGGATCATTTTCAATGCATAATAAGCAGTTGAAAAAAAATACTCAATTGTCCTAGTATCAGCCATAGACCATCCGGCGCACACATGCAATGGCCAAATACTCGGACAATGGCAGTCCTAGGGTTAAAACTAGCCTACCAGTAGCCTAACCTAACTCCGCAGAGCACTGTTTTTGTCGTGGGTTGGTTGTTTAAATTTCGTTTTTGATATTGTCATTTTCAATATCGATGTACTGTATCATGATAAACCGATATTTTATGTCCGATTGATTTGGTGGACACTTATAGTCCTGCACCCCTTATGACAGTGTACCCTAGTATCTAAATACCATATTTCATCCAAATCTCAGATGGTGAGGTAAAATGAGTATGTTTATGTGATACGGAATGAGCCATATTTCATATTGATTTGAGAAGTGACATGATTTTATTTGCCTAGAACTGACCTTAAAATAGCCTATGATAGGAATCGTTCTATACATTGTTGAACAGATCCTAACTCATTAATTTCTATTTTGAGGAGTTGTTTGGTTTTGATTGACACCTCCTCACCTCCTCAAATTGCCTAGCGTAAATGCTCCTTTGAAAGAGATCCAATAACAGTTTACATTGGATTAACATAAGCTACCTACGTTAAGGAAGGCCTAGGTCCTCCTTGTGATGGATTTCCATCCATCACCTGCATCAAAATTAAAAATACAGATATTTCATTTAATTTGCCACAGTACTAGGACTACGAAAAACATAAATAAAATACAAGAGTAAACTAATTTACAACTTACTTTTAACTCTTAAAACCAGTTTTTAGAGAAAATAACATTAATACAACTGATTCATAATTTTAATTATGAACATTTTAGCAGTTGTTGCTCCAATGTAATAAGATAAGCCACATTAAAACCAAAAACTAATACACAACTTCACAAACACTAGGTTAGAGTTTCGTTTTTTTGAGTGAGCCCCGAGTTGAGATGATTTTGACAAAGTTTACGTTTTATGTTTTCGAATTCCACCGACAACGAAAACTTTAGAAAGAAAGAACTTCATCAACATTGTCATTATTTAGCCATCGTAAATAAGCGACCATTTATATTTATTACTTTAAATTTAGTTATTTTATGGATGTTTAAATTATATTATGGTTGGTTAAACTGTACTGAGGTAGGCCTTTCGTCATTTAGGCTGTTGGCTATGTGACAAGTAAATTTTAGTATAGTTTTATATTACGTGTCAACTATTACTCTATGGTGCCTCCTTTTGACTATTTAAACATAATTCTTATTACGGCCATTGGGCCATCTGGATTTGGATTTTAGATTGTCATTTATTTGTCAAAATAAGTTAATAGAGATTTTGATTTTATTGATTCATTAATTTGTTAGTCAATATGTATTTTAAAGTGGATTTTCCTCTAGTATTGTACGCATTGGTTGTATCAATCAACGGATATGAAGTCGCTGAAGTAAATAACAATGACTTGTATGAAATAGAAGGCAAAGTCTTCCCCCAGGAAAGCCTAGTTCCTAACCCTAACTGGATTACAGACACCAAAGTTATTACAAAGGGCGGATATCATATGGGATTTTTGAGGTGAGATTTTCTACATAGTCTATTTACTTTAATTCAGTAGCTTATTAGAATTATTTATAACCAGGCCTTGTCCATGGGTAACTCATATTAAAAAGTGAGTGTTCATTGGTCCTCATGGTCGGCTAGTAGGTTATTACTCATTTACGATTGTTATCTTCAGAGACTGGGGAATCCTCAATCCCTCTTCATAACTTATTGTGAATAATCAACCTTCCACATTTCTCACGTTAGGTACTGTAATTCATCATGCAAGTCAGTTGGCTAGATTGTCAGTAGTCCTAAGTACACTGACGCTATGAAGTTACATCACAATTTGGGTGCAGTTCCGTATCTGGGCTACCATACTATCGAATGAAAATATCGACGTTTTAACAATCAATATATCGATTACTCTTATTCTTCAAATTTTCAGTCGATGTAGCAAAAGCAGACCTCTCTACAAAACGACATCCAATCAGCGATAGTTTTCCTGCTGGTTTTAGATGTTGATGTGCTTGTTTCTCTTATTAAAAAATCATAATTTACAACATTTATACAAAAAATTAAACTAAAGTTAGAATGTTAATCAATCCAAACTTGGCATTTTCTAAAAAAAGTTTTTTCTAAAGCGTTCTTTCTTACATCGTGTTCGCCACTGACCTTTTTTTGGCATCAAAATTTGACCGAATTTTCACCACGTATTAGTGTTTTTAGTTTTGCCTCCACACATATCACAATTTGGATTATTAGGTATTAGTTCTTTGTCTTGAAGAAAACTAACAAATTTTTCTATTGGATTAAACACATGCTTACACAAATATATAAAATTCACAAAATCACAATCACATTCTACTTCTATTTTTATTTACTTTATTGTAAAATGTAAATAAACAATTTTAATTAATAATGTTTAAAATCATATGATTATTAAAAATCGAATACAGTTTAATTATTCGATATATATATATATATATTGATTATTAAAACTTTGATATTTTCATTCGATAGTATGGTAAGTTAGCCCAGATAAGGAACTGCACCCCACAATTTAATCGGGTACAGTTTGATATGCGTCCATGTTTACTGTACCATATGCAAAGTTTAGAATAGGTAAATATTTGATTTAACCTTAGGACTGCCAACCGCTGTTTACCCGACTATTGTATGTGTGCGCCAGATGGAATACTCCGCTGCAATCCGGCGAATTGGGTAATTTTTGTCAACTGCCTATAACGCATTGAAATTGATCCAGAAACGTAATAATATTGATACCATTTAAAAAAGAAGATTCTAAACTTGTAGCAGTAACAGGTCAATACAATTGCTATTACAGTTGGAACAAAATTTAGCGTGCGAAACATTTTCGACTCACGAGCGGCGAAATCTCGAAAAACATGGGTTTAACCCTAGAACCGCTATGCGACGCGATCGCGATCTTTTGTACCCTTCTTAACCCTTTCGTTGCGCTATCGCAAAAATCGCCACGGTCCGATATATCGGACGTCTGCTAAATGTTTGTTTACTGGCCACCTATACGTCCAAAAGCCATAAACAACACACCAATCCAATCGGCATCATCTGGGCTTCATGTAGCATAAGCTTTGACTGCCTTTGTTCGTGTTTTTTTTCTCGTGACGACGAGATTTCCCGAGGTGGCGTCGTCTGTTGTTTGTCAACAAGTGATCGTTCGTTTTTACGTTACTTCTTGTGACTATAAGTTGTTCTGATGTGTTTTTAGTTGGTAAATATGAGTAAACGTAGTCAAAATAAGTCGCCAGTGAGTGAAGACACAATGTTTAATAACTTGACAGAAAGTGGTGTGCAATTTGACGATGGTGAGTTGAGTGATGGTTTTGTAAATGAAATTGATTCGTCGTCTCCAGAACCACCGGAATCATGTTCTGATTATGATTTGGATGAAACAGATGATTCTCTCCCTGAATTATTTGGGGATGACACAGATGAAGACCCTGACTATGTACCTTCTACAGATGTACACAGTTCTAAGGAAGAGATTGACCGAAACCTTCCTACTTGTAGTCAGGTTGTATCTAGGCCTAAGCCTAGTACTGGCCCAAAGCGACCTAGAGGTAGACCTAAAAAAAGTACTGCTCCTGCTGCTAATACAGCACCAATAGATAATGAAAATTTAGGTAACTTAGATAATGAACCTAGGCCTAATGTGCCTCAAGAGAAACCTCCCAAGGAGCCCATAATCTGGGACACTGTCGAGGAAGGAACTGATTCTTTCCCTCATTCCTTCTTGTACGATGAATCTGGCCCAAAACACTGCCCTGATGGTACTGCTGGGCCTATTGATTATTTTTATTTATTTTTTACAATGAATCTGCTAAATAATTTTGTAGATATGACAAATCTTTATACCAGAAATTACCTCCGATCACATACAAACCTGTCTCCCAATTCAAGGGCGAGGTCATGGACACCAGTTACTGTAACTGAAATGAAAGGCTTCATAGCTACAATACTAAACATGGGTCTTATTAGGAAACCCACTATAGAATCATATTGGTCCACTAATGAGACTTTGTCAACCCCTTACTTCAGGAAAATGTTTAGCAGGAACCGTTTTGAAGCGCTGCTTCAATTTTTTCATCTAGTCGACAATCGAAACTTACCTAGGCCTGGGGAGGAAAATTATGATCCTTGCGGAAAATTTGAGCCCCTAGTGAAGCATGCAAATAATGTCTTCAGGAGATATTACACTCCTCACAGGGAATTATCAGTAGATGAAAGCCTCATCGGCACCAAAAGTCGGTCTAAACTCACACAATACCTCCCGAACAAACACCACCATCGGTGGGGTATAAAACTTTGGATGCTGTGTGACAGTGTGACCAAGTATTGCCTAGGTTTTTTCTGTTATAAAGGAAAAAGTGACGATGGACAAAAAGAGCATGGGCTTGCTTATAAAGTTGTAATAAAGCTGTTGCAGTTGGGCCCATACTTGAACAAAGGATTTTCTTTATTTGTCGATAACTTCTTTATGTCAATACCTTTAGCAGATTACCTTTATGAAAGAATGACTTACATCACAGGAACAATGAGAAAATACCCCCGTAGCAGCAAACCTGCATACTCAGCGAATTTCCAATGCATATAATATTATCTTAATACCACATAAAGCCACATACCAAGTTTCATCAATATACATTCATAAATAAATTATTTATGACATTTTAATTATTCTCCATAAGAATAACATGGCGGCTGAGTATGCAGGTTTGCTGAAATAAGGAACACTAAAAATTGGGTTTTTATACAAATATCAATATAACTCAACTAGGTAAAGCCACATGCCAAGTTCTATTAATTTATGCTCATAATTAAAGGAGATAACACGTTACTTATTCTCCATAAGAATAACATGGGGCTGAGTATGCAGGTTTGCTGCTACGGGAACTATAGGCCAAAAATGTGTTTTGTGCAAATATCAATAGATCACAATGAAATGAAGCAATATACCAAGTTTCGTCAGGATAAGTTGATAAATAAGCGAGATATACAATTTTTCTTATCCTCCATAAGAATAGCATTGGACAACGTACTGTGTTTAGCACTTTCAATATCTCAGTAACCAATTGACGTAGAGCAATGATTAAAACACCAAATTGTGCGTCTTTTTAAGCTAATTCCAATGGAAAAAAATAAAATTTCACTTTTTCAAAAATTATGTGTAAAAAACTCAAAAAACCCATTTTTGGGGTACAAAACCCCCCCAAAATACCCCTTCGGATAGGTCGATCTGTCTGGTTTTCGAACTTATTGTCATAAATGCTGTTTTACACGTTTGTACCAAATTTCATCAAAATCGGACCTTTTTTACGAGAGTTATCGCACCCACGGACACATATATATACAGGTGTCACAAAAAAGTGTGATGGGCTATACAGGACCTAATTCTACATGCAAAAATAAGTCAAAAATGAAGAATAACATTTTTTGGATTTCGGCTTAGTTTAGCCGTAATCCGCCATTTTGTTTTTTTGGGAAAATATTTATTATTTCAAAAACCCAATGAGATATTTTTACGAAACTTGGCAAAAGTGTTTACACTAAAGTAAGTAACATTTGTAAAAAAAATATTTTTTACCTTTCCAAATTTCAAAATGGCGGCCATTTGAATTTTTTTATGCCAAATTTCATGAAAACCGGTACCTAAATCAAAATTTTTCAACACACAAAATTTTTTGTATTTATTATAACAAATCCAACAAAACAAAATGAATAAAATCGGTTCATAAATAAAGAAGCTGTGTTTATTTTAGTAATTTAGACTGAAATTACTTAATTACATTACATAAATTATTACATTACATTTAATAAATTTTAATATTAATAATAATCATTTGTTGTTTAAAACAATGGAATGAAGAGGATACACCACATGTAGGTAGGCAATCAATCTACTAATCAATTTTGATTAATTTTATTTCTCCTTTTTACTCCACATTAACAGCTGATATGCATTTAATCAGCTGTTATAACAAATCCATTGTTGACCTGCCACACATTATTGCTGTTTTGTTCACATCCAATTGCTCCTTAGACGTTTACGTAACTAGCTCATAATGCCAGTAGAGTTTACAAACGCGGAACTAGCTGATATCCACTTAATGTATGGACTGTCAGATTGTAATCGAGCGCTAGCTCGACGTTTGTACTCTGAACGTTTTCCAAATCGCCGACTGCCTAGTGAAAATACGTTCTTAACAGTGCACGACCGCCTCACACAGTATGGTTCATTTACCACTCCGCCTTTAGGTCGAGGTAGACCTCGAACAACAAGAACGTTGGAATTGGAAGAAAGAGTGTTGCAAGCTGTCGAAGACGATCCTTCATCAAGCACAAGAAGAATTGCATCTGCCGAGGGAGCTGACCACTCAACGGTATGGAGGATTTTGAAAAGCAATCTACTTTATCCTTACCATGTCCAACGGGTTCAAGCTCTTTTAGAAGAGGACTACCCAAACAGACTGCATTTTAGTCAACAGATAGAAAATAAATGTACTAGGAGTCCGCAGTTCCTGTCTTCAGTACTTTTTATAGATGAAGCTGGGTTTAACCGAAAGGGAATCTTGAACTTCCATAACACCCACCAATGGGCGGACGAGAATCCTCATACAATACTTGTGCAGTCGAGGTTCCAGCATAACTTTTCATTGAATGTTTGGGTGGGCATTATTGGGAATAATTTTATTGGTCCAGTGTTTTTACCAGCAAGGCTGAATGGACTTACCTATTTGCACTTCCTTCAGAATGATTTAGATGATGCCATGGAAGAAGTGCCCCTAAACACACGTCGAAACATGTGGTTTTTGCACGACGGTGCACCTCCTCATTTCAGAAATGAAGTAAGGAATTACCTGGACCAGCGATTCAGAAATTAGTGGATCGGTCGTGGTGGCCCGATAGCATGGCCAGCAAGATCGCCCGACTTGAATCCCATAGATTTCTTTGTATGGGGACATTTGAAAACAATGGTGTATGCAACGCCTGTAAACAATGTTGAACAGCTGAGGGAGAGAATTGAAGATGGATGTCGGAGGATAAGAGAAATGCCTGGAGTATTGGAGCGGGTACGAGAGTCAATGGGACGACGATTACGGCAGTGCGTGATCGCCAATGGAGGTCACATTGAACACCTACTACGAAGGGCAAGTGCCTACCTACATGTGGTGTATCCTCTTCATTCCATTGTTTTAAACAACAAATGATTATTATTAATATTAAAATTTATTAAATGTAATGTAATAATTTATGTATAATGTAATTAAGTAATTTCAGTCTAAATTACTAAAATAAACACAGCTTCTTTATTTATGAACCGATTTTATTCATTTTTGTTTTGTTGGATTTTTTATAATAAATTTAAAAAAATTTGTGTCTTGAAAAATTTTGATTTAGGTACCGGTTTTCATGAAATTTGGCATAAAAAATTCAAATGGCCGCCAATTTGAAATTTGGAAAGGTAAAAAAATATTTTTTCTTTACAAATGTTACTTACTTTAGTGTAAACACTTTTGCCAAGTTTCGTAAAAATATCTCATTGGGTTTTTGAAATAATAAATATTTTCCCAAAAAAAAACAAAATGGCGGATTACGGCTAAACTAAGCCGAAATCCAAAAAATATTATTCTTCATTTTTGACTTATTTTTGCATGTAGAATTAGGTCCTGTATAGCCCATCACACTTTTTTGTGACACCCTGTATATATATATATATATATATATATACAGTTTTGAACGAATGGTGTTTTTGGGGTCTGGGGACCTCAAAACGAAAAGTTATCATGGTCCCGGGCCTAGGTCTTACCATGCCGACTACGGTAATAGCTTCTTCCCTATTGGGGAAATTCGCTAAAACAGAAAAGGTATACCTGATGCTCTCAAAGAAAAATTTTAAGTAGGCCAGAAAGTTTATAATCGTAAAGATCATAAGTTGATGGTTGCTTACAGGGAAAAAGCCTCGCAAAAGAACCCAGTGCTTCTTCTGTCTACTAAGTGTGTTGCAAAATCAGTTGAGAAAAGGAAAGTAAGAAATAATGAGGTAATTGTAAAAGAAAAACCAGAAGTAATAGATTTGTACAACTCCTATATGGGAGGTATTGACCATTCTGACCAAATGTTATATGCCTATCTTGATGAGCGACGGACTGTAAAATATTGGAAAAAGTAGTATTTAACATTTTTTCGGTTTGCTGAAACAAGGAACAGAAACAATTGGTTTTAATTCAAATATAAATAAAATTTAACTAGGCGAAGCCACATACTAAGTTTCATCAATATTCAATCATAAATAAGTGCTATATAACATCTAGTTATATATTGATGTTTTTGTGCAAATATCAATATAACAGTACTAGGTGAAGCCACATGCCAAGTTTCATCAATATAAATCCATAACTAATCGAGATATCAAATTTTAATTATTCTCCATAAGGATAACATTGGACAACGTACTGTGTTTAGCACTTTGAATATCTCGGCAACGGTTGGACGTAGAATCACAATTTAAACACCAAAATGATCGTGTTTTTTTTTTTCTTAATAAATAGGTAATATAGTATTTTGAATCATTAACCTAGGTTAAGTAGTTGTGGAGAAAATCCAAAAAAATATGCTCACAAAATCTCCCATGTTAATCTTATGGGAAAAAGGTTTTTAGCTTTCCCTCGGTTAATTTTACTGTAAACTTCACATTTGCTTCTACCAATCAGTTCAGATCTCTATAAAATGATCAAAACTAAAATTGAGTGTTAACAAAAATTTAGTGTGAAAAATGCAAAAAACTGATTTTTGGAAAATTTTGAAACCCCATTAAACCCCCTTCTCATGGTCCGATCTTTCTGGTTTTCGAACTTAACCCTAGGACTGCCCTGGGCTGATTTATGCTAAATTGCTCGGTGCCTTGGCAATTTTGGCCATTTTGCAGAGGTTTTTTAATAATTTGCAGTGCCTATATTACTGTTACCTCCTTACCTGTTACCTCCTTACCTGTTACCTCCTTACCTGTTACCTCCTTACCTGTTACCTCCTTCGTACGTCCCGCAGACCCTGAGGCATGGGACCCGTCATAACTATCTCTTAGGTTTTCGAAGACTGACGTTGTCCAACAGGTGCTATAAGGTGAGGTATGGTAGTGCTTTGGAATGTCAAAATTAAAATGAAAAAGAAAAAAGGACCGTTCAGGAAGAAGTCAGAAAAAAAGAGAGAAATTAGGAAAATTGTGGCAGATCATAATAGCTCCTCTCAATAAGATGTTGCTTTAAATTAGTCGTGAACTTCTTAGTGTCACTGATTTCTTTAATAGCTGAGGGAAGTTGTGAAAAATATTTCAAGCCGGCATAACCTGGTTTTGATTCATAAAGCTTTAAATTGTGCTGTACAGACGGATTTACATTATGGTTTCTAGTAAAATATGAATGTTGATGAGCCTCTATCTGATTGGTTTCCTTAGCATATAGAATTGTTTCGTAAATGTAAAGAGATGGAATGGTGAGGATCTGCAACTCTTTGAACTTCTCCCTACATGAATGGCTAGGCCGAAGTCTAGAGATACATCCAATTGCTTTTTTCTGTATTATGAAAATTCGTCAAGATCCAATTTACTAGACAAGTCCCAAAGCACTATCGAATATCTTGAATGGCTTTCGATCAAACTAAAATAGACTAATTTATTTAAAGCTAAATTGTTGAAGGCAGTCAGATTTCTAAGAACAAAACCATTCAAGGTTAAAATGGATGCTAATTTATCAAAATTCTCTGACCACCTAATACCATCGTCCAACCTCATTCCCAAATAGTCCACTGAAGAAGATTCCTCAAGCATCTCTTCATCCAAAAGCACAGAAGGTGCCAGGAAGACATTTTTTTTCTTTTGAACTGTAGTTATGAACATGTATTGGGTTTTTTAGAGTTAATATTCAGGTTAATTTCAAAAAAGTATTGAGAAATAGTATTGAGCTGGCCAAAAGTCTCTCTTTCAAGTCCTGTTATGTCTCGGTTTTTCATGAATAAGGAAGTATCGTCGGCAAAAATTGTTAAAGAATGTTGCGGAATAGAGCTTGAAAAATAAATGTCATTTATATAAATTAAAAAAAGAACTGGGCCTAAAATAGATCCTTGAGGGACTCCAACTGTGATTGGGGCAATTTGAGAAAATAATTGTTTCTTGATTCTAGATTTATAAGTAAAATTCACTGTAGTTTGTTGCTTTCTGTTGTTGAGGTAAGAGATCAGCTCAAAGCACTTTGTTTAATGCCTAAATGTTCAAGCTTATTAATCAAAATTTTGTGGTTAACACAATCAAACTCCTTGGAAAGGTCGATAATGCAGCCAACTGCAGAATCACCCCCCTCCAAGGCATCTATGCATTTATTGACAAAGTCAATAAGGGCCAGCTTGGTTGATTTATTTTTTTTGATAGCCAAATTGTTGTGAAGAAAGTAAGTTATGGTCATCCAAGTACTGCATTAAATTTTGACCCACTGCCTTCTCCAAAACTTTAGAAATTGTTGGCAGGAGTGAGATTGGATGATAGTTTTGGGGAAGTAGCTTACTATCTTTCTTATGAAGGGGCTTAACAATAGGCAGCTTCCCACCATCTTGAAAAACTCCCTGAAAAAGAGAGGTGTTGTCCAGATGCAAAAAGGGTTTTTCTAATTCATGAGCACAAGACTTAATTAATTTACTTGAAATACCGTCGTAGCCAGCAGAGTTTTTACTTTTTACTGAGCGGAAGATTTGTCTGAGTTCTTCAATATATAAAAGCTTAAAATCTTCTAACTCAAAAGTGGAGTTAAGCTCCCTTCCGACTGGGATAAATATTACTACTAACACACACGAACCGACAATAGACTTGTTTTTCACTAAAACAATCAGATTCGATAGTAAAATAAATAAGAATAATAACCTACCGGCACTAACAAACGCACATTTGCTCTGGCTAGCAGAAAGAATAAACAACTCGTATTTCCTGCTACGTAATAAGAGTTACTTGACACTCCATACAGGAAGGCACTGCTACAAAGAGGAAGAACGTTTTCCTGGCTTCAAAGTGGTATGATTCATCACGATAAATCAGTTTTCGATCTATTTATATAGATGTATAATTGGCTGATTGTCGGCCAATAGGGAAAATGACGGGCCTGACATAACAGCTGATTTCAGAAATTATTTCTCAGACTTTCTGAAGTCGTATGACAAATTTCTTTTCACAAAAAGAAAGAACAACTAATGTTTCGAATGGTACCAACCGCTTCCTACTTGGGCCAAAATACAGACACTACGATTTTTTTGAAGAACACGTGTTTTACGAGATTTCGCCGCTCTTGAGTCAAAAATGTTCCGCGCGCTAAATTTCGTTCAAATTATAGTAGCAATTGTATTGATCCGTTACGGCTATAAGGTTCGTTTATATATGAAAGTGAAAGTTTAGAATCTCCTCTTTAAAATGGTATCAATATTATTACGTTTGAAACAGGTCATCTTCAATGCATTACAAGCAGTTAAACAAATAAACGGTATCAGGAAACTGACACATACTTTCTCCCTTTTAGCCCAACTTTAACGAATAAATTACTTTTTATTTACTAAATATAGAATACAAAGCACGGTCGAATGTACAGAAAATCTTGTAAACAAGTTGTATTAAAAAACATCCAACCAAATCCCTGCTTTGGAGGCACTACAGAATCCATTGCTACACTCGTGGTTTTAAGAGGGGAAATGCCCCCTATTACCCCCCCCAGGGTTATTAAGGGGCAACATATTTTGAATTTCCTCTGTTGGTCAATGCTAAATTGACAAGCATATCAAGTTTGAATGAAATGTATCAGTAAATAAGAGAGAAATAGTAATTTTTGTATTCCCCATAAGAATAACATTGGACAACGTACTGCGTTTACCGCTAAATGAAAATTTCAATTTTCTCCGAAACCAGCAATCGTAGAATAGTAATTTAAAATACTAAATTATTTAGTTTTTTGAGCTCTTTTTAATGGTGAATAGTAATATTTTTTTATATTTATGTCTTTTATGAAAATCCAAAAAACTGAATTTTTGATGTTTTAAGTCCTGTAATTTAGAACCGGAATTTTTACAGGAATGCGGGTGGTGTCATTTTGTTGGAAAACTAAAGTTCTACAAACTACTAAAGTGTAATCAAAATCGTTAGAGCCGTTTTTGAGAAATTTTGATTTTTCATGTTTTTTGGCGGTTTTTGGAGGATAATTACCCTTAAAAATCAAAAATTCAAAAAAATAAAAAAAACGCCTGGAGATATCGTGGATTAGTACCTACATACCAAATTTCATAAGAATCGGCCCATTGGTTAGGGCTCTAGCTCTGTACACATCCACACAGACACACACACACACACACACAGACAGACATCATGTAAAAACCACTTTTTTGGGTTCAGGGAGCACCAAAATGAATATTTCCACTAACAACTCAAATTCAAAAATTTTGACGAAAACAATGCTTTCTCCATATACTATGTATAAGGGGAGAAAGTAAAAATGGCACAACTGTCCAAGTATCGGCCATAGGACGTCTGGCGCACACATGCAATGTCCGAGTAATCGGCCAATGGCAGTCCTAGGGTTAAAGTCATAAATGTTGCTTTACACGTTTTTGCCAAATTTCATCAAAATCGGATGTTTTTTTCAAAAGTTATCAGGTTAACGGACACACACACACACACACACACATATATATAAACATATATTATATGTTATAATATATTATAAACTAGCTAGTACCCGGCACGTTGCTGCCGCAGAAGAGGCATTGAATTTGTTTTATGTCAAATACTCGTTCATGTCCAATACGAGCTCGTTCCCTTCGCTCACTCGCCTACCGAAAAAAGAGTTTGAGTTGCCATTCAATTAGTTTTTCTTTCCATTATGAGAGTTGCCATTCAAGTAAGTTTTTTATTTCCATAATGATGAACAGCTGTTTACAATATTTTCAGTTATAGTTATCATCTGACAAAATCAAAAGAAATCTTTCTTACATAAGATTAATGTTGAAACTTTGAAGTCCAGTGGGGCACAGCCGTAATGTCCTAGGACTTCGGTTAATGGCCTATAACCCTCCCAGGGTTAATCTGTGTTACTATGCAAAATTTCAAAGCAATTGGATGGACGGTATGGCAGCGCATAAAATACGAATGGATAGACGAACAAACATTGATTTTTATATAATAGATGTATATATACATATATATAAATTTGAACAAATAGTGTTTTTGTCATCTGGGGTCCTCAAAACCACGGTAATAGCTTCTTCCCTGTAGGGGAAATTTGCTAAAAAAACCTCTGCAAAATGGCAAAAATTGCTAGGGCACCGAGCAATTTAGCATAAATCAGGCCTGGGCAGTCCTAGGGTTAAAAAACCTATAATATAATAACATTTGCAAGCACAACTTTTTGTAGCCTATATTAACAAGATTGTATGTTAGGTTAAAACAAATAACAATAAGCAAATCATAATGAGTTTGAACACTAAGAAAACCACCATGACTATCGTTATGAAATGCAAGAAAAAAGGGTCTTCCCCTGACTGCTTGACACCATGCCATTAATTACAAATTACAACCTTAAAACCGTAGTATTACATTAGGCCCCCTACTCAGTATATTTTGAAGTTAAACTTATCTCAACTTGTTATTATTTTCAAATAAAAACGATATCGCACGCAGCACGCTGACGTGAGGGAAGTGAATTTCCACATTAAAACATTTCCCTATAGGGGAAATTCACTAAAAGAAACTAAATAAGACAATATGTTTTATTAGGATGGTATCCACAGGATGAGTTGTAACCGAAACTAAGTTTGATTTTCATTTGTATATCCAAAGATATTTTCACCTAATTTTGTATTGTTCACTGCAGGGATGACGGGAGCTTTGTGATACACAATGTTCCATCTGGATCGTATGTTGTGGAAGTGATAAGCCCAAATTACACCTATGAGCCCGTCAGAGTGGAAATAAATTCGAAAGGAAAGTTGCGTGCAAGGAAGGTGAACTACATCCAGACATCACAAGTGGTGCCTGTTCCTTACCCTCTAAAGCTGAAGCCTCTTGGACCCACCCGGTACTTCTACACCAGGGAGCAATGGCGGGCCACTGACTTTTTATTTAATCCAATGGTAGGTTAAATATGTTTGATTTTAAGTGTCTATACCTGCTATTATTCAGAACATCGAGATGGGCCTAGTATATTGATAGATATACTAACCGCTTGGAAAGTAAAAATCTTCCACCAATGTATACTTGGTGTTATTGAGTTAATTATCAAAAGTTAAATCTGAGAATTCAAATTCAATTTTTGAGAGAATAGGTTTGCTGGTGGTAGCTTAAGTTAGTTATATCATGAAACTCCTGAAAAGTTGAACTGGGACCTTCTGGGTTTATTCAATGGAAAAATATAAATAGAAAACATGGTACCGTTCTTGAAGTTATATATAATGTTTTATATTTTCCGAAAGATTTATTAGTGTGGAATTCATAAATAAGATTAAAGTTGTTGTCAATAACTTAAAGTTCTGAAATTTTAAGTTCCCACCATCCTACAAAGGTAAACCGAATTCTCTCTCCTTTCTGCTGTTGATATTCCGTGTTAGGTGATGTTTGACCATGTTTGGTCATGTTTGATATTTTCATAATCTTATGTAAGCAAATACTTATTCTATCGCGATATGGCAATACGATTCGTATCGACAGAAAAATTACTCCGTCATTGTGTATTGCGAGATGCGTATCGCTTATATTTAATAGTTTTTTACACTAACCACGCAGGAGCAGGGTTGTGTGTAATGCATTCCTACCTCCCAATCAAAAACAAAAGTTTTTGAGGTATTGTGTCAGTCGAGTTTCAGATTTTATTTATATAGGCCTACTTAGATCATATACATGAGGCAATTAGCCTATCCAGTAGTTTTTTTTTTTTTTTTTTGAATCAGCAATAGTATATTTGCAGGCTTGGTTGGTTGGTGAGGTTGACATGGGTGCTTAATACGTTAAGTAGCTTCCAGGGGTTAGGTAAGACTGACAACACGGTGTGGTTTAGGGGGTTAAAGAGTTTGTTTGGCCTTTAAAGAGTTTATTGAACAACTTTTTAATCAATGTAGGCCTAAGGGGCCGTGCATATATTACGTCATGCCTCCCCGGGTGGGGAGGGGGTGCAGCACATCGTGACACGGGGGAGGGGGGGTTAAGGGCTGCATGACACATCACGACACACATACACATGATACGACACATGATACAGTTAAAACCGTAGAAATCGTCAGTTACAGTGACAAAATCAAAATCCAATACCTACTTAATAATTTATAAGTGTGAGTGACATGGAGGAGGGGGGAGTAATGAGCAGTGTGATAGAGCACGACACAGTGGGGGGAGGGGATAAAAAAGGTCTGAATATAGCATGACGTAATTTTTGCTTGGCCCCTAATAGTGTATTTGATCAAGGCTAAGTTCAGTTTTCTTTTTTTCTTTTTACTAAACCCACCAAATTTAAATTAAGAGAAATATTATGGTTTATCCACAAATCATATTACACAATGTTTTAAATTTATTTGTGTTTCACCATTTTCAGATCCTATTCATCATCGTTGAATTGGTCTTATAAATTAAGACTATTTTTACCCAATCACATTTATATAACTCGAGGTTCTTCATAATCTTAGCCTGTCTTAATTCCACATTGTAAGTACTGGACGAAAATAATGTTGAGATACAACACCACTAAGGGCCTAAACGTTATTATATGGCATTCTTTCTTCCTTCCTTGGTCATCGATATCTGATGGTGTGTTTGTTAGCCTCTCTAATGTACTGCCTCGCTTTAATTTATCTGTCTCGTCATTGTCTATAACATTCTTAGCTGCTAAGTCTTTTCTTCAACCTGGTAGGCGTACTTCCAACACTTTTTTGGTGTGCATCATGTTGCTAATTCGTAAAGATTTCAAAATGTGTTTAACATACTTAAACCTATCTTCTAATGATGCACTTCTTCTCGTGATCAAAGCGATATGTAGTCCACTGGGCTGCAATTTATCTTCCTCATTGGTCTCTCTACTTTTTGTCTGCTAGGCCTGCTAATTTAGCTTCAGTTAATACAGTGTGTTTGTTATTCTGCTCTGTGTGTATGCCATATTTGATGCTTCAAAAACTTCATTTTATAAGTAAGTCTCTAAATGTGATTAACCTTTTCTCTTAGGTGTTGTCAACTATCATAGATATTTTGTTCATAAAGGTGAATTGACCTCATGTTATTGTTGGACTCATTCTGCCTGGTTTTGGACAGCCTTCAGTTCACAACAGAAGGCTGGGTAGATCATTCGATTAATATCGACTATTGTATTATTGACTACTGGTTATCGTAGTCGACTACTCATCTAACAACTAGATGATCACAGCTTGCTAAATTGTAACTTTCCCATTTCTCGACATGCTATGGTGGATCAATGGATTCAGTATTGGACTCAGGATCAGGCGGTCCCAGGTTCAATTCCAACTTTTGCTGATTACTTTTTGGGGTCTGCATTTTTTAATTTTACGTTAGTTTGTTAAAGTATTATTATTTTCGTTTACCATTTAAGGTCTAGATTTGTTGTTAAAGTTGTTGTTATATTATTTAGATCAAAATTAATTAATTTGTAATAAGTTGCACTACGAAGAGCCACCAGACAGCGCTCAGCGGAGTTAGGTTAGGTTAGGTTATTATAATTTTGTCATAAACTGCAGCAAAAGTTGTTATTTTTACACGTAAATTCATTTGTATTATGTTACAAAACAAAGAGCTAGAATCGGTTGTCAGTAATAAAATAGTCAATATTTAATCAAATGACCTACCCATCTGTTGTGAACTGAGGGCTATCCCCTGGTTTTATGGGACAGTGTTTTGGATTTTAACTCATTGTTAATCACATTGTTAAATGCATATAAATTCTATGAATTCTGCAATGATTGGTTGGTAATGTTGTGCGGTGGGAGAATCATATGGAGTGTATTAGAAGTGATAAAAATCTACCAGATGTAGAATTGACCCATTTTTGTGCTGCCTACCTATATTTAGTAAATGAATATTTTAGTAGTGTTCTATTATACCCTGACAACTATTGATACAGCTATCCTACATGATAGGACTCAAAATATCTGACTCTTCCTATTGATTAAGATGTATTATTATTATTATGTGACAGTGAACATAATATGAGTTATGGGATGGTTAACTCTTTTTGCTATCTCCAAAAGACAGAATCAGAATTTTGATTATGGATAGTAAAAAGTTGGCTCATATGTTTATATTGTTTTGCTCTACAATCTTGTCCAACTAATTTTCAAAAGAAGGTTCCTGCATGATTTGATTTAGGAACATAATTTTGTAGATATTTATATACACTTTTTTATGGAGGACTTAACTTTTTTGGAAAGTGTTAGGAACTATTAAAAATCCCAGACATGAGTATTACGGTGCTGACCAAGCTTGTAGCTTATTTTTATTGATAGAAATATTTCTAATGTAAGATGTTCTTATATACTAGTATTTTCGCATCAGTGTTACCCAGGTATAGTATAGTGGTCAGAGTAAAGTTCTTTAGATCTTTAGACTATGAATATACAAGATTATTGTCGATTTGTTTATTTTTTTATTGCATACGGGTTCTGCTTAAATTTGTATCCTAGTTTGGAGGGTGTATCACAAATGTTTTGCTTCCCTGCTGTTAACCTTTTTAGCTTTATCAACAACTTTTTGCATTGACCTTCACAAAAATGGTTCTAAAATCTTTCAATTCATATTTTAATTTCTACTGTATTATTATCCGCTACTATAACCTTCTAAATAAAATTTCAATATTTCACTCGGTTTAAATTGGAACTATATTAACCTAATTACGACCTAGCATTGTGACAGTAGTTGTGAAAATGTATCGTATTTTAAAAAGAAATGCATATGTCTATTATCTTCACAACTACAATGTAGGGTGATTTGAAGGTGAGCACTTTATTGCCTCCACAGAAGGTTCAATATCGCTAATATAGTTTGTTAAGATATCAACAAATTTTATCAACCGATTGTTTGTTTGTTCCATCAAATGAATTTATAACAAGAATGAGCGCTTCCTGTGGCCAAATTTTAAATCACAGCTTTGTTCACTGCTTGATCAATTGTAACCTTCCCGACGATCGACATGCAACGGTAGCCCAGTGGATACGGTGTCAGATTCTTGATACTGGGGTTAAATCTGACTTTTGATGTTTACTTTTTGAGGTCTGATTTTTTCATTACTTTGTTCATTTGAATCTATTTATTTGTAATTAAGTTACACAACGAACAGCCATCATGCAGCGCTCTGCGGAGTAAGGTTAGGTTAGGATACTATAATTTTGTCATGAACTGCAGCCTAATTTGTTGTTTATTTTTTGCACGTAAATCCATTTGTAGTATTCCAATTTAACTTTGTATTTAACTTTCACCTGCATGTATTTTACTTTAATTTGAACCTCCATTCTTGCTTTTACAATACAAAACAGCTATCTAGGAATAGGAAAAGAAATGAATAATTTTTTTGTAATAAAATTAAAGATGGGTTTGTTTAGTTGTAGGAAGTATTTATTAAGACAACTATGTTCTTCTTGACACCATTCAAATGTACCATGTACTTTAAATGAATAAAGTTTTTATTGATTGATTGATCTATCATAGTCGAAGTTCATTGATAAATGGAACAAGCAACCGGTTGGAAGTGTTCCGATATCGAACCGATATTGGACCGTCTGTGCAGGCTATAAAGTGCTCACCGGTTTAAAGTGGGGTGAAATAATGTGCCTCCATCATAATCGTACTGACTTGTTCACTACAGTTACAAGATTTAATATTTAATTAAATACTTTACTTTACCTTTTTTCTTTTTACTTGTTATAATGTTTAAGATGTCCCTTCTTTCCAACCATCTAATTATTTAAAAATATTTTATAGACTAAATTTATTGGAAAATCTTAAAGCAATGCAAATACTTAAAGTTGGGTTGATTCTGACAATTATCCTCCAGATACCAGCGTGATTAGAAAAATTAACAAAAAAAGCCCAAAAAAACGAAAAAATGCAAAAGTGTTGCCCAAAATTACTTTCTAAACTACAGTTATACCAAACACTATACTTGCGCTGCGTCCGCAATGTCTTGGCAATGACCTCGCTTATTCCTGTATAGAACTGGCATGTTGCAGGATAACTTGCTATTGTAATAATTTGTTCTTCACTGGCCGTAAGAAGGGGTAGCTTAGTGTTCCACCATTCACAGCTTTCCTTTTATTAGCTGTGCTTTATTCTTATAGTCATTGCACTGCTAAAATGAACAAACTAAATCAAATGTGTGGTTATTTATTTTGTTTTAAGGAGTTTTTACCCAATAGCCTACAAAATGGATATAGTGCGAATGGGAACTTATCCTGTATTCAAATTATATATTGTATTTTATTATGAACCAGTAATTTATTTTACTCTAAATTTTATGTACAGGTTTTGTAATATGTTCATAGATTTTTTAAATTTTCCTTATACAATATCTTGTGTTGTAATCTTATAACATATAGCCCTGAATATATTAATAAAAAACTGTCACCTTAGATTTCCTTTTAATAAGTGCCATGAAATAATTAAATTAAATTTGATATCTTTACAGGTTTTGATGATGGTGCTGCCTTTGCTGTTAATCATGGTGCTTCCGAGAATGATGAACGACCCTGAAACTAGGAAGGTAGGTTATCAATTGAGTATTGCTAGGAAATTCAATTCAAAATTCTGTCACGTTAGTATCATAAACTGGATTTTTCTTACGAGGACATTGGAAAGGTGCTGTTAGTCAGGAGTAAGTTGTGGTGAAACTCGGAACTAACTGAATAATATTTTGCCGAAGATGTTATACTCTTCTGTACCTACTAAAAAAACTAGTGCCAATCTAAACAAATCTTAGCATGGTCGGGCTTGGATTAACATCCTAAATTACATCCCAAGGACTGTCAAAGTGAGTGGTACAGTGAGGTTGCTAGAATACCACACAATTAAACTTTGTATTTGGAATAAGTTCTGATTTGACTGCAGTATATTATATTTCTTGTTGAATAAAGCAGTTTTTGTTCACTTGAATATCTAACAAACATTTAAATAAACTATTCACAGGCAATTTGTAATGTATTATCATTGCCTCAGAACAACGATCTGTGAATTTTTGTAACCTGATGTTAATAAAAATAGCTTAGGTCAGATTTCTAAGTATAACCTAGTATAATTTTTAGTTAAACGGACAGTCTCGCAGGTAGCCCCCTCCGTCCTAATCCCCTGTTTACAAAATAACCCCATTGTACCACGCTCGGAGCGCGGCCAACTGGTTAGATGGCGGAAGAAACCCTCACTGCCTGACGATTCTTAGAATTCCGCCCTTTGTTTAAAGAAGCTAATAATTGAACCATTGAACTCTCATTGACAATTCACGGCTCATTTGTTTCATCATGATTAGACGAATACAACAAAACTTGAATCACAATCATTCTACGATGTTCGGATTGGTGACAAACATACCAATAACTAAACAATGACTAAAAAATAAAATATATTTATCTCGATTATGGGACATTGTAGAATTGTGATTCAAGCTTTATTGTATTCGTCAAATCATAATTAAACAAATGAGCTGTCATCTGCTAATGAGAGGGCAAAATTCTAAGAATCGCCCGGTAGTGAGGGTGTCTTCCGCCACCTAACCGGTTGGCCACGCTCCGAGCGCGCTAGGGTTGTTTTGTAAACAGGGGTTCAGGACGGAGGGTACTACCTGCAAGACTGTCTGTTTAACTAAAAATTCTACTATAACATTTTTTTGAACTGTCTTTTTAACAGAAGTTTAAATCTATTTTAGCGAATTTCCCCGATAGGGAAGAACCTATTACCGTAGGTCTCATGGTAAGACTTAAGCCCGAGACCATGATAACTTTTCATTTTGAAGTCCCCAGATGACAAAAACACCATTCGTTCAAATTTTTGTATATATATATATATGTGTGTCAATAAGCACGATAACTCTCGTAAAAGAGGTCCGATCTTAATGAAATTTGGTACAAATGTGTAAAGTACCATTTATTTGAACAAGTTCGAAAACCAGATGAATCACACTATCCGAAGGGGGGTTTTGTACCCCAAAAATGTGTTTTTTGGGGTTTTCACATGTAATTTTAATTTAAATCAAATTTTAATTTATACCATTGAATTCAGCTTACAAAAACAAACAATTTGGTATTTTGATCATTGCTCTACATCAAATGGTTACCGAGATATTGAAAGTGCTAAACACAGTACGTTGTCTAATGTTATTCTTATGGAGAAAAAGAAAAATTGTATATCATTCTTTTATTTATTTATGAACATAAACTGGTGAAATTTGGTATATGGCTTGATCTGGTTATGGTTTATTGTTGTTTGCACAAAAAACCCATTTTTCACCTATGGTTCCTGTAGCAGCAAACCTAGGTCCTTGGTACCCATGTTATTCTTATGGAAAATACTTGAAATGATATATATATATCGCTTATTTATGAATGTATATGGATGAAACTTAGTATGTGACCTCACTAAGATGAGTTCTATTGATATTTGTATAAAAACCCATTATTTTGTGTTCCTTGTTGCAGCAGACCTGCGTACTCATCCCCAATGTTATTCTTATAGCGAATAATTAATATTTCAAATATCGATTGTTTTTGAATATATTTCTTATGTATCCTGTTAAGTGTTGCAATGTGTTATGTTATATATTCATTGGAAATTCGCTGAGTATGCAGGTTTGCTGCGACAGGGGTATTTTTTATTAGGATGTTAATTGAATGTATATTCTTGTGACAGGAAATGGAGCAGTTGAATAACTTGGCAAAATACGACATGCCTGAGATGTCTGAAGTGATCACGTCTTTCTTCGGGGGATCGGACAAACAAAAACCAAAGTCTATCAAATCTGCAAAGAAATCCAAACAGAGTTCATCATAATCTTAATAGACTATTAGATTATTTGAATTTAATTAGTAATAATTTATAAAATGTTAGAATTTGTATGTGTACAAAGACATTGAATTTAAATGACAAAATTTGTATTGTTAATTTTATTTGTAAATATTTGTAAAATTATAATTTTATGATGTATGAATTTACACGTTGTACAAATGTATTTGAACTTGTTAGTGGATTGCTTAAAGCAATTTTTTGATTTTTCCATTATTTATACTTGATTTTTTTACTCATCTTGCTGTTACTTTTGAAGTTCTTCTCGGTTAAAAAATAAACAAGATTGATTTTATCATAAAGTTTTAGATAGTGTGTTAAAAAAAAAATGGGTTGTTCATGTTAAGTACCTTGAATCAATATTAGCCTTTAAAGTTTTAATAATGATTATTGTCTTAAGGATACGTTACCAAAATAACTTATTAACATAACATGAATAAAATATTTATGTCTGAAAAGTTATAACTTATTTTTAGTGAGAGTATGTCCCCGCTGTTTAATTTGAAACTGTAAAAGGGTGTCGTGGATGGATTTAACGTGGGGCGGCAGTATTTATGTTGTTGGAAGGATGTTTCTGTCCTCTATTGTTTGAGAATAGCTTCCACTATGTTTCAGTTTATTTTAGTGGTCAGTTCCATAAGGTGAGGTGTTAACTCAAGGTCCATAAATACTTTGTACAGGTTTGCTGAGTCGATTTATTTAAGGTTTTCTAATTAACCTGAAGAGACCTCGTAAAAACAGCTGTAAGGTCACGTGATCACCAATCCAAGCTGCAGTGTTGCTAGAAACATTATATTTATCGTACGAGTACCATATTTTCCTCATCATTGTAATTCAAATTAACATTGTTTAACTGCTTAAATTCTATGATCAGCTGTTGTTTTATGAAACTAATATATTGTTTTGATTTGTTTGTATTATTAGATTAATAGATTAAGGGTTTAAATTTTATTTATGCATGTCCAGTGACAATTTAAAAATAGCTGTACCATTATTATACCCTTAAGGTTGGCAACTCTTTATAGTATGTTGTTGATTTATGCATCAGCTGGACATAAGACATCTTTGCTGCGAACATTACTCTTATGGAAATAATCATACCTGGTCTGAAAGCTCTACGAACCTTGGTGTTAACTCTGCTTTCAATACCTAGCAGTTGTTTGGCGAGTCTGTAAAGCTGATGCAAATCTTTATTACTGCACACTCGGAACGTCAGGATTAATATTTTTTGCAAGTATATATTTGTTCAACTGTTCTTCACTTAAAAGCGATTGGTAGATATATTTCTTATGAGTGTTGGCAGATGTATCTGCAACACTTTTTAAGACCATAAAACTTTTAAAAAAATCTGCCCATCATGAAAATGTGCAGGAAAGTAAAGGTCCCATAGGGAAAGTTTGTTGAAACTATCATAATAAATTGAAATACATTAGGCCGTCAGAAATCCGGATCGGCCTAGTCCGGACTCTGGAGTCGGGTGCTCTATGTTTCAGTAAAATTTACGTCATTTATGATTTACAAGGCAGTGGAAGTTGTCTGGCAGGAGGAGGAGGGGTCAAGACAATATCAGTTCACTGCCCCCCCTTTCTTAGACATCACTTTGTCTTGTTTGCCCACCTCTGGGATATCCGGATTTTTCAAAATTTGGACAATCTGTTCACCACATTAGTCCGGATTTCTTCTTGTAGTTTTGAACGAATTGTGTTTTTAGCATCTAAGGACTTAAAAACCAAAAGTTAACAAGATCCTGGGCCTAGGTTTTACCCTACTGACTACGGTAATAGTTTCTTCCCTATAGGATAAATTTGCTAAAACAAAAAACAATGTGTAAGCTATATTAAAGTAAAGAACAATAACATGTGTAATAAGCCCACTAAGATGCGATGCTTGGGACTTAAGGGGATGGATGAGAGTAGTTTCTCGAATCACCGCCAAAGAGTGCTGGCAAATTGCAAACATTACCAAACATAAACTAACTAACTAAATTTCTATGAACTAAGTGATAAATAAATACTGATCAGAATACTCATATTTAACTATGATAACCCTACCAAATTTAACGTAATTAGAGGTAAAAGACAGGAAATAAATTCGGTGGTTAGTTCGAGTTGTGGGCTTGACATGTATACTAACTTATGTGTAACATAGTAAGCACCCATGCCAATACCCACCAACCAACCTTGCCTGTAAATTGTTTTAAAAGTCTAAAATAATGAAATCAACATATTATAGATTGCTATAAATAACTATCAAAGTAACATTTACAAATTATTTTCTTACATGAACAAGTAAGTGAACACAGGCCCTTACCAGATTCAATTCCAGGAAATCGGGGTATACAGGAAGTATTCACTGAGCTATTACGACGTACTTTTATCGCTAAAAGTTACGAGTCAAGAAGCAATGACCAACTTTGCAGCGCATTCTGGTGGCTATGTAAGAAAATACTCTTGTCCATCGTTTCTCACCTGAGTGATACAGTAGTCTACTGATTTTCACTAGCAGCTAAAAAATCACACAAACCACTAGAAGCGGAGACTTTGCCACCCGAAGGAAGCCGAACTTGTCTGATGACGTACGAACTATCCGAAACAGATGCTTTATTATGAGAAAACAGTGAAATGCAGTATTTTCAAATGTAAAAAGAGGAAACCTACTTATATTCTAAAAACTTAACGCTACATTTACGAATAAATGATAGTAAAATAACCTAACCTAAGTCTGCAGAGTGCTGTATGGTGGCTCTTTTCTTTGTAACATATTACAAAAATGGGTTTGTGTTAAATATAACAACAATTGGTACCTCAAAAAGTAAACACGAAAAGGTAGAATTGAACCTGGGACCGCATGATCGCGAATTCACTACCATATCCATTAGACTACCATAGCGTATCAAACTAAGTAAAAGTTACAATTCATCAAGCAGCAGACGGCGTTGAGATTTTAAAATTTGCCACGGGTAGCGCTCGCTGTTATTTAAAAGTTTTACACTTGGCAGCCAGCGCTCATAGGAAATGTCTCCGCTTCCAGTGGATCGTGTTTCTTTTTAGCTGCTAGTCTGATTTGCTAGTTTTTGCCAATAATTGTTGCCAAGCAATTCAAACATCTCAAATATTAATATTTACCTTGTTGCTAAGTAATTTAAAATTAAAATTGTTGAAGTAGATGGAGAGGAGCATCACAGATATACTATGGGTGTACCGTGAGTGAATTATTATGATGTTATAATAATAATATCATGTTTCTTTATTATAGTTACCTGTATTATGAATTTATTCAAGAAAATTCTTAACTAGGTACTTGATTAGCTGACTACCAAATTTTATTCTACAAAAATGTGCTTGTTTTCACTATTAGAACTCTATAGGATGAAATACATGTAATATTTACATCATTTTGTTATTTTGACTTCTCAAACATCAAATGTGATTGGAACTTTTGTAAGCATTTTCATTTGTTTATTGTCGTATAAAATCACATTTCTTTATCACTGACACTTTTTGTTTAGATTCATCCATTTTGTCAAACTAATGTTTTTCACTAAAGTAAAAAATACACATTACTCAACACAGACCACTCAAGTACGGCTGAAAAGGGCCCAAGCACCCTAAAACAGCCACAGTGGGCCACGGACTTTCCCGCCCGCTAGAATTTCACAAAAACCACCACCACTTAAATTTAGATCGACGAGCTCTAAACTGAAATTCTCTTTATTGGTGTATTAAAGGGACATTTAAAAAGTTTTAAAATAGTTTTTAAGGGGGGAATCCCCACTTTCACCCTCTCACATGGGTAGATGGCAACTTATTGTGAAATAGACACTTATTAACAAATTTCAATAGACATGATGAGATATGGCCTAACCCATATTTAATTATACTTATCAGTAAATAGTAGGGAAATTGAACCCTGATAGGTACCCAGTCAGACACATCCACGATTTTACCTATCGCCTTTGCGAATGCAAAGTTTTCTCAGTGGTAGACTTAGTAAAGGCCTGCACCCAAATCCCACTGAACCCTGATGACATTCATAAGACAGCTATCAAAACACCTTTCGGTTTGTTTGAATTTCCCTTTATGTCATTCGGCCTCCGCAACACAGGTCAAACGTTTCAGCGTTTTATTGACGAAGTCGTTTTTGGTTTGGACTACTGCATCCCTTATGTGCAGCTGTTTTCCTCAAATTTTCCCTCAAGTTCTTTCAAATCATCTTTAGCGAGCAATGACCTGCCACTCCGATCCTTGTCGTGCACAATTGATTTTCTTTTATTAACCTGTTGTACCATCTTTACCCCCTGAAAACTCGAATCACAGACTTGTTTGCACTGTCACCACAAACTTTCTTTGGGGTTTTCCAAAAAATTTGGATGGTCTGGGATTTTTTTATCTCAGAAACCGAATAACACGGCGTATCTTATATTTGGCGGGATTTTCGATTGCGGCCCCCATTTTGAATCGTAGAAATAAGACATGTGACCGGACAGCAACGAGACTTGGCTCATACTTTGGTGGGGAGGTGAGTGGACTGCCAAAATCGTAATCACGGTGATGGGGGAGCTGTGCTAGGTGCAGTAATCAAACGTTCTTTACTTTTTGGATGACCCTTGTATTTTCCAATGTTTAGATTCAGAAAGTGGTTATTGTTTTTACCACATCAACAAGAGCTAAATGGACTAAAAAGGAATTCGACTATAATGCCAAACTAAATTGTATTTTCGAGTTTCAAATATATGTTTTGTACTTAAAATGACAGACTAGTTATTATTACGTGATAGCTCTCCGTACCTAATAGAGCTTTCAAAATAAATTTTTTTAAATGGAAAAAACGCCTGGAAACACCATGAAATTACAACTGGATACAAATTTCATTACAATCGGACCATTGGTGTAGTCTCTAGATATTTAGGTAGACAGTCATTACTGTAAATACCACTTTTTTGGGTTCAGGGAGCCCAAAAAAGTGCATGTCCAAGTTAAAGATGCATCAAATTCTCAAATTTCATATACCCAGAGTTTATACATCAAAATGATTTCAAGACAAATTTACTATAACTTATATGTAATGTATTTAATTAGGCCTAATTCATTTTGAGTTATAGGGATTTAACCAAAATACAAGCCCAATATCTGTTTCTTTAGCCAAGTCTTTAATCAGAGGTTAGTTTTGGATAGGGGTTTTTCCAATTTATCAGTAAAATATGGATAGGACAAGCAGGATTACCTTGGAAAGTATAGGCATTCCTAGTTGACAAAGAGGTCAGTGGCTTTGAATTATTTTGTTATGTGGGTTTTGAAGTCTTAATTTTAAATCAGTAGGAAGCCTATACTTGTTAAGGTAAGCCTCATTGTCCTTTCCATATTTTCCTGACAAGTCTGTAATTAGATTAACATAATTGAACAGTTTAGTAACTACTCGATTCAAGTTTCTGAGTAGTTTTACAACTAGACAACCGAGTAGTCTTTAATACTCCAACTTAAGTACTCGTCCACTCCTAGAAAAAATACTTTCTCCATATACTATGTATAAAAGGGGAGGGAAGGAAAAGTATAACCAATAATGCAGACTTAAAGTAGTCTGCATCAAAGTAGTCTGATCAGGAACTGAACAGAGGAATAAAACTGTAATCAATACCAGGATATCTGAACAGGAATAAAATTAATAAAGAATCAAAACTTTAAAAATAACAGTTTATTTCTAAACAATTTATGTACATCATATTGTGCATTACATACATATAAAATAATATTATCTTTAAAATTAAAGGTGCATGACATTCTCAAATCACAAAAAACTTGTAGTATATGTATATGGAACAGTAATATATTTCAAACTTTTAGAAGATTGAGTAACAATCCCAGATTCATCACAAAATATTTCAAGATTTATAGCTTATAGATAGCTTTGAAGCTGGGTTTTCGTGAACTTCATATAAGGACAGAAAGATATTTTACTGCATATAACAAAATTACATTATCAGCAATGCTAAAAACACAAAATAATTTTGAAGACAAAAGAAATTACATTGTTATTGTCACATTGTAAAATGACAAAGTTCCCCAAACTAAGCTATCTTATTATATTGATCGCATAATATTTAACAATTTTCTTATGCTGGACTATATTATCCATCCACAACTTGCCAATGGTTTTTATTTTCCATAGTAAAAAGGCCTATAGCAAAATAAAATTGCATTCATAAAATATTATAAAAATATAAGGATTCAGACATATGGGCTTTAATAATTACAGTTTAGGGATCCGTGACATAAAACTTGAAACCTCTTATCAAATAAAATAACTGCTAATAAAAAATAAATTAACCTGGTTTCAAATCCTACTTCTATCAATGTGAAGTAGGCTCAAAAATGAAGATTGATCTTAGAAAGAGTTATGTAAGTAATCAAAAGTCTTCTAATATCTTGTAAACTGACAAAGTTAGCTTGTTTCCATGGACGCAGAGGTGGTGCTTGTAAACTGGATGTCGGGATCAAATGTCCACTTGGGAAAAACCCGCTTGTAGAGATTCAATAAAACTGTGTCCATCGATTTCAGCTGACCATCAAAGATACATTTCATGTGTCCGTGTGTTCCTGTAAAAGCATTAAAGAATTGTAATTGCCATCATTACAAGTTAGTCAAGTTGCTCACAAACACTGTACACTCACCCACAAAAATCTCTCCATTTGTTAAATCCTGTGATTCTCAATTTGGTAGTGTGAATCACAGATAAAATACTGTTTCCTTCGGGGTCTCCTCCGTCAGGCTGCTTTAAATTTGGAACCAATCACTGAATAAGGATCATCATTACCAAAATAAAACAGCATAAACTACAAAACTAGTTCTCTAAAACAAATCACACAACAAGATTAATATAATTTCCAATTTGGATATTATTTTTAAAATGCAACAAAACTATTGGTTCAAATAAGCGGAAACAAAAATTAATGACAACTATTTTTATAACATTTCTTTTCCATGTACCATTCTTAAGCTTTCATGCTTCTTTCCAATCAGATAAACTAAAAAAAACTGATTTCTTACCTACCAAAATAAATATCATTATCATTATTAGATGTTTTTGCACATTAAGCTGTTTGTTTCCTATAACAATGCATTTTAGCGAATTTCCCCTATAGGGAAGAAGCTATTACCGTAGGTCTCATGGTAAGACTTAAGCCCGAGACCATGATAACTTTTTGTTTTGAGGTCCCCAGATGTCCAAAACACTATTCGTTAAAATTTATATATATGTATATATATATCTATATATATATATATATATATATATATATATATAATTATATATCTATATATATATATGTGTCCGTGAATGCGATAACTTGAGTAAAAAACGTCCGATTTCGATGAAATTTGGCTCAAATGTGTAAACTGACATTTATGACTTTAAGTTCGAAAACCAGAAAAATCGGACCATGGGAAAAGGGGGGTTATGGGGGTTTTAAATTTTCCAAAAATCAGTTTTTTGCATTTTTCACCCTAAAATTTTTAAAACACTTAATTTTGGTTTTGACCATGTTATAGAGCTTAAAAAAACAAATAATATGGTATTTTGAATTATTAACCTAGGTTGCGGAAAAAATCCCAAAAACATGCTCATAAAATCTCCCATGTTAATCTTATGGGAAAAAGGTTTTTGGCTTTTCCTCAGTTAATTTTACTTTAAACTTCACATTTGCTTTTACCAATCACTTCAGCTCCACAAAACAATCATTTTGGTGTTTAAATTGTGATTCTACGTCCATCCGTTGCAGAGCTATTGAAAGTGCTAAACACAGTACGTTGTCCAATGTTAACCTTATGGAGAATAAATAAAATTTGATATCTTGATTATTTATGAATGTATATTGATGAAACTTGGTATGTGGCTTCACGTTGTACTGGTATATTGATATTTGCACAAAAAAATGAATGTTTTGTTGGTTGTCCCTGTAGCAGCTAACCTGCATACTCAGCTCTAATGTTATTCTTATGGAGAATAAGTAAAATTTTATATCTCCCTTAATTATGAACATAAATTAATAAAACATGGTAAGTAGCTTCACCTGGTTCAGTTATATTGATAATTGCATAAAAACTCATTTCTTATCTTCCTCGTTGCAGCAAACCTGCGTACTCAGTCCTAATGTTATTCTTATTGGGAATAAATAAAATGTTATAAATCACCTATTTATGAATGTATTTTTGTCAAACTTGGTAAGTGGCTTTAGGTAAGAGTTAGAAACATATAAATGCATTGGAAATTCGCTGAGTACGCAGGTTTGCTGCGACGGGGGTATTTATTTTAACAAGCTATTTTTATTTTATTGTAACAGTAACGTTTCTTGGTTAATTGATTTAGCCTCTGACCAAAGCATAATTTTTTAGCATTCCCTGGGCTTTAGTTTTAATTAAATAGGCTACAAAAATGTAATGTCCAGTCGATGAAATTTTGGAAAATAAACGTTAAGGTTTAAAACTTTGCTACTGATAAACCTGTTGCAATACACATTTAAAAAATCTCACAAGTTTAAACGCTCAAGTTTAATCATGTCCGACTCACCGAGTGGCTCCTTGATGTGGCCTCGGCGACCAAACTTGGTCCTCAGCTCAACCGGCTTGAACCAATTGATGTCCTCTCGGTTGAAGAACATGAAGCGGACAACGGCGGAACGCTTGTGGATCTTGAAGGGGTGTCCGCTGAGCACCGCCCGCTTGATGATGATGCGGTCGGGATTGACTGAGAGGAGACTCCCCGTGGCTACCAACACCTGAACAAAAGAAAAAAGAAAGTTCTGAACTATGTTTACACTTATTTGTTTTAAATGAATTGTCGATGACGGTGAGTTTTTGTTATTTAAAAAATTACTGCGGAATTTTGCCAAACTGAACAAGAAAAACAAGTTTTACGACGTTTTGAGATCTGGAATCTGATAACGTCTTCAGTGAGAATACCTAGAACATAAAATAAATAAATTATGTTCATAACATTGATTCCAGATCTTGAAAGATGAAAATGTTTTTCTTATTCGGTGAGGGCAAATTTCTGCAATAAACTTCTTGAATAATATATTTATATTTACACATTTTCATTAGTGACTCTTTAGGTTATATTCTTTGCAAAATAACAAAGATAAATTGTTTCAAAAGATTGTTATTAAATGAATTAGTGATAAAGTGGTTCCTTAGTGATTTCAACTTGTTCCTCCCACAGTGCAACAGTCTGCCTGTTATGCAGCCATGTGAGAGAATAAAAACCACTGGTAATACACTGTATCTATTTTATTATCTACTTGTAGAATTTGTAATAGCCATTAAAATTGTCTAACATGAAAACACTATTAAAAAATTGTTAACAACACCAATACAAAATGAGTAAAATACTAGAGGTTTGAAGGGGCCATAGCCCCTAACCTTGCTGCAACAATATGCCTCATCTGATTTTGTTTCGCTTTACATGCTAAGAAAGATAACACTAGTGGCTTGGAGGGCCAACACCGCTAAGCTCTTGCTCCAATATTCTGCCTCATCTGACTCTTTTACTCTTTACATGATAAAGAAAATAAAACAATATAAGTAGGAACACATGTCAGTTCGTAAACAAAGAAGAAACTTAATCACATGCTTACACGTGTCAACAAAGCAGACGTTTTTAAATCCCCATGCTTTCTTATGGGAGATATTTTACATTATTTCTCGTTTGACGGTAACTTTTTAGAAATTCTGCTATTTTTCGCTGAGTCCCTGGGATCAAGACCTTTAATTTGAGCACTCTTCCAGTATCCTGTGATTTGCCAAACTCCCACAATTTTGACTTAAATATTTCGCTTACAGAATTATATATTAAGATAAGTAGGAACACATGTCAGTTTGTAAACAAAGCAGACGTTTTAAAACCCCCATGTTATTTAAATTGGAATAATTTTATTTTCTAACAAATTGTCAGTACATAATTAAGAAAAATAAATAATTTTCCCCAAAATGTCATAACCAGACCTGTAAAATGAGGCCTCTCCCAGATTTCTACGACCTCCTGTTCAATCACAATTTCATTGTCAAATCTGAGCTTACGGAATTAGATATATATAGATCATAAGAAGCTTGTAAAATAAATTAATTTAATGATTTAAACTCTAAAACCCGCCATACCTAAAAAAAGCCTCAGCTTAGGGTAATTTAAATGTATACATTTATAAAATTAAGAATATGCTGTTAATATAAACTAAAGTAATTTGACAATATCTAGCATATCATACTTGTATGCTAGCTGACTGGTAAAAATCTTGGACCCATAAACTATTCAAAATTGTTTATACACTTTTAAGTTCATAAAGAAAATATCTGGTACTTTAACATATCCAAAGCTACTATCCCATGTGAAATCTGTATCCATGATACCACAACTCACCTGGGAGCCATCTTTCTTCTCTTTAAACGCGAGGACGGAGGCAGGTGGGAACATGATTGGTGCAAATGCTGTCGCCACCACTGTAGCTTCCGGTTGGAAAAACCTCTCGTACTGTGAGAAATAAATCACATCAGTATTCAAATGTTAATATATCTTGTATTCACAGATTTGCAAACTTCAGAATTGACCACAGTTCATCCAAAAAGTCTTTCTAAGTGCTAATAGGAGAAATGTTGAAGTTAGCCTTTACGATATGCATTGCAGAACAACTCTAGAAGCTTAATGTAGTGGATGCTGTTACACTTTGGAAGGTACAAGTTAGGACGACTGTCAGTAAATGGGGGAAGGTACAAGTTAGGACGGGTGTGCAAATTTATCTATTTGTGAAACTTTAGAACAAATTGAACCTACCGTGAAACTTTAGGAAACTAAAATTACACATCCCTATGTAACAGAAAAACTCAAATACTCGTCTATTTGTGGAAAAATGCAGGAAATTTACATTCATAGGCTAGTGTTATCAAAATGTCCCACCTGAGTATGAAATAATTTTATCAAGGGAATATTCCATATACCAATTTTCAACTATGTAATTAAATATTAATGTAAATAAACAGATTAAAATAATAAACATGGCAAAACCTAGTTAATCAAGACTCGTTTTATTTGATCAAAAACACTGTTTAGTTTCTAACGGTGTCCAACTGTGTTGAAGCACCCATATCTTTTACATTTTCAAAATGTTCGTAAAGAGTTAAGAAGGCTGCTATACCATGTTTTCCTACAACCCGACACAACCGTACCTTGTGTTTACTGCCGTTGGTGTGCTGGCTGAAGATCGGCGAGGCCCTGAACCTGCGGTAGCCGCACTGGAACACGAGGCTCTCCTTGGACTGTATCGGCTCGTCGTAGCGCAGCACGGCCGGCCGCTTCAGCACCATGTTGACGACGGACATCTTCTGTTCGTGAGGCAACAGTCCGTACAGCACCAGCGGCTGGGTGCCAAGACGTGAGGCAAACAACGCCTCCGGCACTCCTGTGATGTGCACTGTTACGTACCAGCCAGGCTGTGACAGAGGATGTGCAACGTTGAGTAGGGAGGTGAACAAAAGAAGGTTCACATAAAAAAAGTCAATCTATCATTTGTATCAGACTATTCACTTAATTATCTACATTATTAAAAGAATTTCTCGATTTTTCTTCGCAGCATATCGACCCCTAAAAATTTATTTTTCTATACATATTTGGTATCAAATTAAAGCTATATCTCTCTAGATGTGCCTTTTTTGGGTTTGGAAAATATCGCATAAAAAGCCTTCGTCCAGGAGGCTTTTGAAATTTCAGCGAATGTGCTACTATCTGTTGTTAAACCTGTGAACTTTTTCCAATTCACATTTGTTTATAACAAAACATATGGTGATGATTTGATCGCGTTCTTAAGTTTGACCACAGAATACAGCACTTGCATTTATTTATTTGATGAAACTGGTGTATTCTTTAAAGTTATAAGTAAGTTGATTTTCAAATAGGCTAATTCATTTAATTTCTTGAAATACAGTATAGATTTTTTGGAGGAAAAAATAATTAAATTTTTACCACGAAGAAAAGTACCATTCATGTAAATCTGGGACGAAGCCAGTTTGATTTCAACTAATTTAATGGTCTCTTATATGGTAGATGTTGAAAGCTGTTATTTTATAATAAGGAGGAAGATTTTTTCTCCAGATCCATAGGTTAAATATTTTACAATAAAATGTAAAGTAAAAAGTTGCAATTTTATTTGTTCATAGTTTAACTAGAACATTTTAATATGTTTTTAAACTTGAAACTAAAATAGACTGTGTTTATGTCTTATTTCATAATCTTTGAAACGACAGTCATTTTTGTAATAATTTTATACGTTTTACCATGTATTAAATACCTTGACATCAGTGATTTTCCGTCATTAATCAGTTTATTATGCAAATTTTAGACATTTCATATAAGACAATGAAGTGAAGTGAATGAGTGAAGTATTCAATAATTTGTGTGTTAAAACTTTTCAAATATTTTATCATGAATTAGATACTTCGACATCAGTGTTTTTCTGGTTTCACATCAATATATAATAATCATTTTGTATCTAATATGTATTTAACTATATTCAGAGCGTTGTCGTGCTATTTTTGGGACACATGATTGATTTACTACTTTAGGCTCAAAAGTTCAAAAAAGATAATGTCTTGCTTTAGGTTTTGTTTTTTGATAGTGTGTTTCATTTGCATTTATTTGTTTTCTCAGATGCCTAGAAGAGACCGCGTCCGCAATGTAAATGCTAGGGCTCCAGACAGAGCTAATCGTTTTCGCCCCTATCCATGGCCATAGACAATTCGGTCAATCCCACTGGTTTTGATATTGGGCCAATGAATGAAGTATGTAGATTTTGTCGTTGTCGTTACTTCCGATATGAAAAAACTACAGGAATATTTAAAAAATGTTGCCATAATGGCAAGGCACAACTAACGGTTACAGAAGTGCCTAATACAGTTCTCTCACTTTTAACTGAATAAGACCAAATATCTAAAAACTACAGATCAAACATAAGGTCTAATAATACAGCCATGGCCATATGCATATTTCATTTTTAATGAAAAAAGTGAAATAGGGAGTTATAGAATTATGGTTAACTAACATCAGAGTTTGCTTAAAAAATTTCAAAGTCAATTAGAGTCTTACGAATATTGTGTAACCATTTTTTAGTCAAAGAATAACATAAATTAAACAATAAATATGTAAAGAAATTTTCTCTACGTTAAACAAGGAATAATAGTTAAAACCATGATTAGATCATAAATAAATGGCTACCCAGACATTTCAAAATTTAGCAGACTACAGTGGAAGCATTTAGTAATTAATAGGGTTAGCCATGCAATAAATGAATAAAGTTACAAATTCTAGGTCTTCCAGAGGCGCACATAGATCTGTACTGATAGAATTATAACACCTGGAAATATTAATAACAACAGATTTTTCATACAAATTTATTCATGCATTTTTTCAGTTTCACATCTCCACAATTTTAACTGTACAGTATTTGCGTCTTGATATCACACATTAATAGAATGCATAGAGTGGGTTTCAAAATTATGATTACAATAATATACAGAACACCAGAGCATGCGCTTGAAGTGACATAATACAATAAGCTTCAGACCTTTGAATAATTAATTGAAATATTATAGGTGACAATGAATTGTCTACTGCCAGTATTTATTTTAATTGTTTGGGTCAATAATTGCAAACTGATATTGATTAAAGGTTGTGTTAATTTAATAGGCTAGTTCTTGGATGGATGGAGGAATAAGAATTTATTTTTTTATTTTATTTTCATTTTGTCTATTTTATTTACAATCTGTTCAAAAAATATACAGAACAATAAGTAAATAGGATAGAGTGTGATTGACATGGGTTAGGCTCTATCCATTGACGGAGCTAACACTTAAACTTTACAAATGTTAATTGAATATTAAAAAACGATTTGGCAGGTCCAAAACAGAGTGTCTCTTAAGTCTATACACTGATCCACTATTGTCCAGCAGATTTATAGCCAGATGGTTTGGATGGGCATCTAGTTTAGCTTGATAACTCTTGCTAAATCGGGTTATTTCTTCTCTTACTGTAGCAGTACGTGTATCACGGTGCAATACTTCATTGGTCACATACCATGGAGCCTCCAGGATGTTGCGAATGACTTTTGATTGAAAACGTTGGATTATGTCAATATTAGAATTACTAGTGGTTCCCCTTAGTTGGATTCCATAAGTCCAGACAGGTTTTAGTACTACTTTGTACACTAGTAATTTGTTTTTAGTTGATAATTTAGATTTTCTATTCAAGAGCCAGGACAATTTTCTGTACTTTAAATTTAGAGATAGTCGTTTGTCCCAAAGATGTGAGCGCCATGTTAGTAGTCGGTCAATGTCCATCCCTAGATATTTGACTTCATTTGACTGGGGAATATTAACATTATTGAGAGTGACTGGGGGACAGTTGCCTGTTCTGGTCGTAAATGTCACGTGAGCAGATTTGTTTTCATTAACTTTCACTCTCCAGCTTTTAAGCCACTCTGACAGATCATCCAGTTCTGATTGAAGTAAATGAGAAGCTGTTCTTGGGTCTTCGTGAGAGACTAATATGGCCGTATCATCAGCGAAGGTTGCCACGGTGACGTTAGCATTTACAGGTATATCAGCTGTGAATAAGATGTAGAGGATGGGACCTAAAACGCTGCCTTGAGGAACCCCCGCTTCAATTTTGTGAAGTTGGGTATGGACTTCTTGAAGCTTAACTCTAAAGAATCTCTCTGTTAGGTAGGACCTTATGATAGCAAAGTAAGTATGAGGGACGAGAAGTTTTAGTTTGTAGAAGAGCCCCTCATGCCAAACTTTGTCAAAAGCCTGACTGAAGTCCAAAAACGCGGCTGAACAGTACTTTTTAGTTTCCAGGTCTTCTTTTATGACGTTGACAACTCTATGGACCTGTTCAGTGGTTGAGTGTTTCTTACGAAAACCAAATTGATGGTTAGGGATCAAGCTGCTGTCGTCAATAACATTTTGCAAACGTCTTAGAAATAGCTTCTCAAAAACTTTTGAGGTTATTGGTAGAAGGCTTATAGGTCTGTAGGAAGTTACTTGATGTGGGAGTTTCCCAGGTTTTGCTACCATGACTATTTCCGATACCTTCCACTGAGCTGGAAAAAATTCAGTACGTAAAATTGCGTTGAAGACAAAAGTCAAAAACATCATTGCTTTCTTTGGTAATTCTTTCAATATTTTTCCAGTAATAAGGTCATACCCAGGAGCTTTAAATGGTTTTAATTCAGTCATTAACAATTTGGTTACTTCAGAGGGAGTAAACGGCTGAATAGGGAGTGATAACTGGTTAGGAGAACTTAGAGGTCCGGGATTTCTGGATTTGGAGGTTGCGCTGTATCATTTGGTTTGAACACGTCGCACAAGTGTTTAGCAAACACTTCAGCCTTCTCCTCATTATCCCTAGCCCAGGAACCATTGGGCAAGGCAATAGGAGGGATTGGCACTCTTGGTTGATTCAATGATTTTGTTATTTTCCAAAGCGAATAGTTTGTATCTTCTGATGGAGACAGGTTCATGGTGAAATCATAAAATTTTTCATTGTTAAACTTTAACAGCGTTCGTTTTAGGTCTTGGGCTGCTCTGTTGAGATTGTTTTTGTCACGGGGATTCCTTGAATTCTGCCAAATTCTGCGGAGTCTCCTCTTTTCTGATATTTTCTTTTTGATGTGAAGAGGGTAGTTTATTTGGTTCACAGTTTCCCTTTTTGGATTCGGTGTCGCTTGGCAAACGCACTTTTGGATTGTGTTATTGAATAATTCAACAGCTTTTTCAACTTCTTCCTGAGTTTTCAAAGGAATTTGTAGTGTCAAATTGTCATTAACAAGTTTCCGGAAAGGTATTATTTGAGGTTCCTGGGCACACAATTTAAGCTGGCCAGCCTTACTGATAACAAGGGGGTTAACTATTTGCTCAATATGAGACAATACTGTATTTTCAGAACCGCGGCTGCTATATGCAATTCTAGCAAGCCTAGTTCAAGTTTAAATTTATTATTGTTATTATTATTGTTATTATTGTTATTGTTATTATTGTTATTGTTATTATTGTTATTGTTATTATTGTTTTTAAGTTTGTTATTGAGCATGCCCATGCACTAGGGAACCTATAAAACATCAATTACCTCCCATCATCATTGAACTGCATTCCACAAGTTATTTATATTAAATTAATTTACTGACCAAACGTAGATTGTAATGGCAGTGAATTGAGACAAGTAGATTGTTTAAATTATCGTACAGATTAACTGGATGAAGTCTGAATCAGTTCAGGAATAACAATAATAATACTAAAATAATGAAAATTTCCTAATGCTCTGCAATATTTAGGTTGGCGACATGCTAAATTACCAAAGGTTACATTCCATTGAGCAAAATGTGCTCAAATTATAATTTATTATGTATTGACATGCATTGACTAGATATTTTGGTAACTGTACTTTCAAGTTCAAATTACATAAGCAAATAATAATTACTACTGAAAATTGAATAATACTGAAACATGCTAATGGCTAGAATAATTTAAGACAGAAATGCACTAATTATAATAAATATGACACACTTAAATAAATTAAATCTCAAGGACTGGGCATATACTCTAAACTAACGTAAACTAACAAAATAATTACTCACTCATACTTTCTGGGATCCCATACATACACACACGTTCGGGGAAAACATACGACGATTTGAAAAATCAGTTGCAACACGTCGTCACGCCAACAATCGACCTCTTCGAAATGCCCATTAATTTATAATTACTCTCAAAATGATTCTGAAGCGCACTACGCGTTAATTCTGATGATTTGCGACGAGTGTTAGCTAACAGAAATTACTAGGTGGATGGCAGTGAACGACTATTTTAACAGTAAAGATTATACGTGAGCGGTGCTCAATGTTCCCCGAACCACGCTATCTGAGGATCACTGGCGAAATGGGATGAGGCCGATAACGCGCGATGCGACGACGACAACCCTCTTCCTGACAGGCCATTGGTCCGTGGAGCTGATTGGTGGAGGAGGCTAACGGTTGTGTATCTTTTGAAATATTTAAATTCAGTTCTTTTAAAACATATTGATTATGAGAATATTCTCATAACATCAAATATCAGCACAAATATCATTTTGAAGTCACGAAGTGACGCTGGCTGCTAGTTTAATATAAGTAGGCTATATCATAAAGCATTTAAACTGCAATCTTAAACAGAGACTTTATTTCTAGTGTCCTTCAAAGTTGCTGTTTATTTAAAACAGACAATTTTCAATATATTAGTCAGTACCTGAGGGCCGAGGTTTGCTCTTAAGAAAATCACAAAGTGATACTTTATCATGTGAGTGTTTACAGCTCACTGGTTGTTTTTGATCAGCTGTTACTATTTTGTTATGATTTGAAACTCCATAAGCCCAATATAAACAATTTCAATTTTCAAATAAGTATTTCTGATAAATGTGAGTTTTCCGGGAGTTTGCCAATTTAAATCTGAAGTCCAGTTTAAGTAAAATTATCCTGCAGGATTCTGAAACCATTTTTCAGACAGACATTGTTTGCTTGTTTAAGAGTACAGAATGCAACATGTAGACTAAATATATTTGTTAGAGAGAGAGAGAGAGCACTGATTGCAGCACATATGCACATATGCACCTAAATGTTTTATTTCTGAGTCTTTAAGTTATTTACATCCACCCAAAACTTTCAGCAGGGGATTTACTAGTGGCAATTGAAAAGTAATTACTGAAATAAGTAGCATGATTTTTTTATTTTTATTTACATAGTAGGCCTATGTATTCCTTTTTTTTAATGTCACGGCTAAAATGTAATAAAAGTGTAGGTAAGATCTATTAGTAAATGTAAGTAAGCCTACATTCAATAATAACTTTCGCTGTATTTATTTCTTAAAATTTATGTCTAGATTATATGAAGTAGGTACAATAACTCCGATAGTGTAAGATAAAACTCACAAGAGCTCCGGATGCTTCCTCGACTTCCTTCAAAACCCTTTTCTTGGTTCTGTCAAAGTTCTGGAACTGGAATATCCTCGCGTAGTCGCTGGGCAAGTTCTCCTTGAGGTCCCATGGGGAGGTCCGGAATGACTTGAGGCCCCGGTACTTCTGGAAACGAACTCGCGCTGGCGTGTCGAGTGGAGTGTCCACCTCGTCTGGGAACATCTGGTCCATCTTGGACTCTGGAAATGTTAGTAATTTAGTATCACTTCACAGGGAACGCCCTCTGCTGCCATTTACAGGAGATACTACCGGTACCTCTTAATCAATACTCTTATGTTTGTTTTTGGATTAAACTGACAACTGAGAATGATGGATGTGATTAAGCAACTTTTAAAAGTGCTCTTCGATTTGTAATTTTCATTATTTTATCTTGGTTGAGGAATTTTACTTAACAGCCAATTTATTACACTGGTCTTATATATTAATGTACTAAACCGAAGTTTAATGTGCCATAGTAATTACAACACCATTTGGCATATAATTGTATGTGGTTGTAAAATATATGGCTATCTGACGTTTTTCGCTTTTTCAAGGGTTGGTGGAATATTTATTCATAGCAAAAAGTTTAGCTCTAATAAAACATCTGATCTGACGGTTTCCGCTTTTTCAAGGGTTGGTAGTTTATTTATTCATAGCAAAAAGTTCATTTTCTTAACAAGGTCCCTGCTAGGTATGAACCCCTAATATGTTTTCAAAAGCGTTTTACATCAGACTTTCTAATTGGGGTAATCAAATAATTATAGTTACAATATTTAGGTACTTTTAGTCAAATAACCTAATAATAAAACAACACTCTTAAACCTACTTATATAAATGTTATAGCACTTCAATCTAAATACAAGAAAATACAAAACAACCAGCTGAACATTTCTTTAGCAAACCAAAATTCACAAGGAAATAATAAAAAAAAATAACGAGTGATTTATTACTATTTTTATCTGCGCTATTTTGAATTTCAGGCTCTGCAGAGCAAAGTGGACAATTGAACCTTAGCTTTGATAACAAGGGCTACCAACCTTTAATCTTGCGCAGCGCCTCCTGCTCCTCAGTCTCATCACACTCCTTGTCGTACTTGTCCGCGGCTACAGGAGCCTCCGACGTTACAGTCATCGTCTCCGCCTCACCCCCAGACCCCGCCCCCTCCCCTTCTGACTCCTCCTCCGACACACACTCCATCCCTTCCTCTTCCCCGGAGCTTTCACCGTCTTCCTCGTCACCTTCCACTTCCTCTGTAACAAGTATTACGCAACGTTAACAGCCACAGCTTTAGGAAATCACATATCAGTTTTGTATATACTAAATGGATTATTTGTTCTCTAGGAGCTCTTTCACAACAGTGTTAAACATTTTTACCGAGGAAATAAATACACACAGTCAAACTTCAATAAATTCAATAATAGGGAAATTATAACAAGTTTAAATTATGCGTAAGGTAGTGGAGACTTTGCTGAGGTTTAATTACTCAAGGTTATTTGTGACGGATTTATAATTTGTAGAGGTTCATACAAAAAATCGATGGTTTATGGAGGCATGCAACCCTTAAATTATACAGTATGATCTAGATCAATAATTATAATCGTACAACATATCTAATCACATACCTATTAAAAGTATTTAGTTTACCACTATAAATTAAATGGTATTATGATACATTTCATTGCCTAACAACTATAAATTGTTGAACATGTAACCTCCCTGTGATTTCAGTAGTAATTGACTACAAAATCCCTCATAGTTTAGCTCCCAGCTTTTTATTTAATAAAATAAATATCCTCTAACAAATAAAACTAAATAATCTTCTAATACATTAATCAATTAATATTCACAATCACAATTTTCAAAAAAATTACTGACTGATGAAAAATATTAAATACCCCGTCGCAGCAAACCTGCGTACTCAGCGAATTTCCAATGAATATATATGTCTTAATATTACATTAAGCCTCTTACCAGAATTCATAAGAAATATATTCAAAAATAAGCGATATTTAAAATATTCATTATTCTCCATAAGAATAACATTAGGGATGAGTACACAGATTTGCTGCAACAGGGAACACAAACCAATGGGTTTTTATACAAATATCAATAGAACTCATCTAAGTGAAGTCACATACCAAGTTGATCCATAAACATTCATAAATAAGCGATATATAACATTTTTATTATTTTCCATAAGAATAACATGGGGACCACCGAGTACCTAGGTTTGCTGCTTCTGGAACCATAGGCGAAAAATTGGTTTTTGGTTCAAACAACAACAAACCACAACCAGATGAAGCGATATACCAAGTTTCGTCAGTTTAAGTTCATAAATAACCGAGATATAAAATTTTTCTTTTTCTCCATAAGAATAACATTGGACAACGTACTGTGTATAGCACTTGTAATATCTCAGTAACCAATTGACGTAGAGCAATGATCAAAATACCAAATTGTTTGTTTGTTTAAGCTGAATTCAATGGTATGAATTAAAATTTGATTTAAATAACAATTACATGTGAAACTCCAAAAAAAAAACATTTTTGGGGTACAAAACCCCCCTTAGGATGGTGCGATTTGTCTGGTTTTCAAACTCGTTCAAATAATTGGTACTTAACATATTTGTACCAAATTTTATTACGATCAGACTTTTTTTACGAGAGTTATCGTGCTTACGGACACACATATATATATACATATATAAAAATTTGAACGAATGGTGTTTTTGGCATCTGGGGACCTCAAAATGAAAAGTTATCGTGGTATCGGGCTTAAGTCTTACCATGAGACCTATGGTAATAGCTTTTTCCCTATAGGGGAAATTCGCTAAATTAATGCTTGAAGTATATAGGGCAAATTGGTATTCTGACAAAAACAGTGTTATTTATGACTTAATTATTAAGTCAATAATTGTAATAATTGGCAGATTTTCATTTCCTTAGGTTCATGATAGTAAAATTGCAGCTTTAATGGGAAATGAGTAGACAAGAGTCCTCAATTAGGTGTTTGTCAATTAATCCTGAGTTTCGAGTAATTTCAAGTGAGTGTTTGCCATAATCACTAATCAGTTAGAAGGTAGTTTCAAAATAGTGTAATGGAATTTGTTAACTGCTCCAGATAGAGTTAGGCCTATATAGTTTTATAGTGAATAGGAATATGCAAACAATATTCCGTAACAAATGTTATGAGAATCAATACAAATTGTTGCCAGTAATAATCAAAGTGGTAAATGTTTTCGGCCAACAAAACATTGTCCAGTCGTCATTACGCTTATATTCACGGCGTTATTCACAGCCAATTTCTAGCTGATGTTAAGTTATCCGGTTGTCATTTTCAGCTGATATTATGAGGTCCAGTTGTCATTTGCAGCTGATATTACATGATTCAGTAGTCATTAAAGCCGATATCATGTGATTTATGATGTATTCACATTCTCTTGTTGGTACTGCAGCCATTATCAGGTAGTTTATTACAAGTAGAATTTGAAGATTGAAAAACTCAACCAAAAACTTAAAAGTTTCTATTACTTGCTCACCTCTACTTTAGATTCAATTACGACACTAAAATAAATAATTTAAAGATAGTGCCAATCAGGATGAAGTGTGGAGGACAGATAAGGTGAGCCCAAGATTTGCCCCCACCGCACTTTCCTTCAGCAACAGTAAGGGCAGAAACGAGGTATCTTGGCCAGATCCACGGAGGGTCACCTTCCCTATCCCCGGAACCTCTCCCCTAACAACCCTCACCAGCATCGCAGTCGGGTATCCAGGCGGCCTGGTAGTCCGACATGCCGGCCGGCACTCGCTTGACTCTCCTGGTCCTCTCCTCCGCCTCCGCCATCTCCTCCTCTGTCGGCCACGTCTGCTCCGCATCCATCGGGTCCGGGATGTTCTCTCTGTCAAGAGACTCCTGCAGCAGTACAAACCATATTTGATTAATGTTTTGTTTTATTTATATTTTTAAAGTAAACTAGGGTGTTCTCAGTCTGACTGACTCATTCGTTTGCTGACTGGCACAAAGTATGGGAGTACCTTTCATTGAAATCAATTTGTAAGAACTCAAGTTTTTAATCCCAAAAATTACTGCATTAGCTTTCATGCAATTCACAAAAGAAAGATATTTTACATAATTTCTTATTATATAGGATTTACTTTCTCCTCCTAAAGAAACATTTTAAAGTAGAATTTTAAAATTGTCTTCGCTGATTTTGAATACTTTTTAATTTTTGACCAGTATTAGGAATCAGCTTCTAATTAGGAGATTTTTTCTAGTGAAGATGTGAAACTAAAAAGATATTAGTATTTTATGTTTGGGAAAGTCACTATTCAGTACTAGGCCAATTGGGTGTTTATTAACCATCCCAGAGGCAGGTCTGAAGGGTGATCAATGATTGACAGCTGGATTACAAAAACTAGCTATAGGACACAAACATTCTCACAGCCACAGAAAGCTCTAAAACACTACAGAAAGCTGACTGGAATAGCAGAATGGTTGCGTTGCTGTGAGGGGCAGCGAGTGGAGTGGGGAATAAGTGGTGTGGGGCACTGATAGGTATGGCAGCGAGTGGAGTGGGGAATAAGTGGTGTGAGGCACTGATAGGTATGGCAGCGACTGGAGTGAGAATAAGTGGTGTGGGGCACTGATAGGTATGGCAGCGAGTGAAGTGGGGAATAAGAGGTGTGGGGCACTGATAGGTATGGCAGCGAGTGGAGTGGGGAATAAATGGTGTGAGGCACTGACAGGTATGGCAGCGAGTGGAGTGGGAATAAGTGGAGTGGGAATAAGTGGTGTGGGGCACTGATAGGTATGGCAGCGAGTGAAGTGGGGAATAAGTGGTGTGGGGCACTGATAGGTATGGCAGCGAGTGGAGTGGGGAATAAATGGTGTGAGGCACTGACAGGTATGGCAGCGAGTGGAGTGGGGAATAAATGGTGTGAGGCACTGATAGGTATGGCAGCAAGTGGAGTGGGAAATAAGTGGTGTGGGGCACTGATAGGTATGGCAGCGAGTGTAGTGGGGAATAAGTGGTGTGAGGCACTGATAGGTATGGCAGCAAGTGGAGTGGGGAATAAGTGGTGTGGGGCACTGATAGGTATGGCAGTGGAGTGGGGAATAAATGGTGTGAGGCACTGATAGGTATGGCAGTGGAGTGGGGAATAAATGGTGTGAGGCACTGATAGGTATGGCAGCGAGTGGAGTGGGAATAAGTGGTATGGGGCACTGATAGGTATGGCAGTGAGTGGAGTGGGGAATAAGTGGTATGGGGCACTGATAGGTATGGCAGCGAGTGGAGTGGGGAATAAATGGTGTGAGGCACTGACAGGTATGGCAGCGAGTGGAGTGGGGAATAAATGGTGTGAGGCACTGATAGGTATGGCAGTGGAGTGGGGAATAAATGGTGTGAGGCACTGACAGGTATGGCAGCGAGTGGAGTGGGGAATAAGTGGTGTGAGGCACTGATAGGTATGGCAGCGAGTGTAGTGGGGAATAAGTGGTGTGAGGCACTGATAGGTATGGTAGCAAGTGGAGTGGGGAATAAGTGGTGTGGGGCACTGATAGGTATGGCAGTGGAGTGGGGAATAAATGGTGTGAGGCACTGATAGGTATGGCAGCGAGTGGAGTGGGAATAAGTGGTGTGAGCACTGATAGGTATGGCAGTGAGTGGAGTGGGGAATAAGTGGTGTGAGGCACTGACAGGTATGGCAGCGAGTGGAGTGGGGAATAAGTGGTGTGAGGCACTGATAGGTATGGCAGCAAGTGTAGTGGGGAATAAGTGGTGTAGAGCACTGATAGGTATGGCAGCAAGTGAAGTGGGGAATAAGTGGTGTGGGGCACTGATAGGTATGGCAGCGAGTGGAGTGGGGAATAAGAGGTGTGGGGCACTGATAGGTATGGCAGCGAGTGTAGCCGAATGCACCTCCTCTGAGCGGCCTAGCGCCACTAGCATTCAAGGCGGCCAGTAACCGAACTAACTGTTTTAAACGCAACATGACAGTCAGCCTTCTGTATTGTTTTATAGTTGTCTGTGTTTTGATCATTCTTCACTTGGAGCTGTCTATGACTACGGGGAACTTCATCAGCACTGACCTGTTTGCAAGGATCCACCACCTCCAACACTCTGTGCTCATGTCGTCCGCTACCGCTCATGGAGTGAGGATCCCCTGCCAGGTCTATCTGACTCATCTGGTAATCTCCCCAGCCGGGTACGTGCACTAGAGAGTTGACTGACAGAGTCTGGCCTCTCAAGAAGCCTGTCATCTTCACAATGCCCACTGATCCCTGCATCAAAAGGCACATCAATTTAAAAACCACATTGTGTCTGCCAATATATTAAGGCCAAAGCCAATACTTTTTAACAGCCTTGTGCTAAAGTTGTATTATTCTTATAAGATGATAAACAGCCCTTATTACCTGACTCTTAACCCTGTCATCTTAATTTGAACCATCCAACCCCCTCTCCATCAACACTTTTTGTGTACGTCCTTGATATTACCTTGATATTTTGTATCCAACTAGAAAAAATATTTAAATCAGTATTGATCAAACATTATTCTACATGAACAAAATTCTTCAGTGTCTAAATCTAAAACCTCTTTATTCTTTAGCTGCATAGAATCAAAAAAACAGACTAGACACAGAATACGACTTTAAAATTGGGTAAGATGATTTTTTTGCCTCAACAAATTAAAGTTTGTGCTATCCAATGCTACAATGTAAATGTTGTTTTGTAATCTAATCCATTGCTGGGATATGTCTGTTGGACAAATTTAACAGTCTCAAAAGCATAACATTTAAAAGCTATCAGAATTTTAAAGTTTAGCAAACTTAAGTTTAATTGTATAAAAAGTAAAATACACAATTTTTATGATTTTTATGGTAATTTCCCCTATAGGGAAGAAGCTATTACCGTAGGTGGCATGGTAAAACTTAAGCCCGAGACCATGATAACTTTTCGTTTTGAGGTCCCCAGATGCCAAAAACACTATTCGTTCAAATTTATATATATGTATATATATTTATATATATATAGGTATATATGTGTTCGTTACCGTGATAACTTTTGAAGGAAATACCCGATTTTGATGAAATTTGGCACAAATGTGAAGAGTAGCATTTATGACTTTAAGTTTGAAAACCAGATGGATCGCACTATGGGAAGGGGGTTTTATGGGGGTTTACAATTTTCTAAAAATCGGTTTTTTGCAAATTTGACCCCAAAATGTTAAAAACACTCAATTTTGGTTATAGCCATTGTATAGAGCTTAAGAAAACAAATAATTTAGTATTTTGAATCATTAACCTAGGTTAAGTGGTTGCGGAGAAAATCCAAAAAAACGTGTCCTATGTTAATCTTATGGGAAAAAGGTTTTTAGATTTTTCTCATATAGTTTTACTAAAAACTTCACATTTCTGTTTATTAATGTGTTTAGCTCAACAAAACAAACATTTTGGTTTTTAATCGTTGTTCTACGTCCAACCGTTGCAGAGATATTCAAAGTGCTAAACACAGTACGTTGTCCAATGTTATCCTTATGGAGAATAAATAAACTTCTATATCTCAATTATTTTTGAATGTATATTGATGAAACTTGGTATGTGGCTTCAACTAGTTGTGGTATATTGATATTATCACGTTTTTTGTTGATAGTCCCCGTAGCAGCAAACCTGCATACTCGGCCCCCATGTTATTCATATGGAGAATAAGTAAAGATGTATATCTCCCTTAATTATTAACCTACATTAATAAAACTTGGTATATAGCTTCACCTGGTTCAGTTATATTGATAATTGCAACAAAAATATTACTTATCTTCCTCGTTGCAGCAAACCTGCGTCCTCAACCCTAATGTTATTCTTATAGAGAATAAATAAAATGCTATATATCACTTATTTATGGATGTATTTTTGTGAAACTTGGTAATTAGCTCTATGTACTAGTGAGTCACATATATATGCATTGGAAATTCGCTGAGTACACAGGTTTGCTGCAACAGGGGTATTTCAGTTCTTTATCTACCCTCTGGAGAATGTTTGGCATTTTGACATGGTAGACCTAAATATAGCTCCTTTATAATAACAGCGACTGGTATAACATTTAAAATTACAGTTCAAACCTTATAGTCTGAATTACAGTTGATTGACCTCTTCTAAAATAAAATATATTGGAAGCATTTCAAAATATATCTTTAGATAGTTGTAAATTAGAATGGACCCAAGTGTACACACATAAGACTCCTTTACACATGAGAGTCAAAGCCTTGGACTAATTTTAAAACAATGTAGTTTTTACTTCCTATAATCTATAGCTTTATCAAAACTGGATTTTCGTTGATAATGCAATAACAAAATAACAGAACAAACAACAAACCTGTTCCCCGGGAACGTATTCCACCTGTTCCGCCAGAAGGTGTGGCCGACGGTCGCGCTGAGTCACAGTCCTCAGCTTCTGACTCCCGACCTTCCTCAGCACCAGCAACGAATCGCTCCCCTTTTCCAACGACATCACCTTCTCGTCAGGCAGCCATCGGTTGATCGACTTCTGCAACTGCAGCTTAACCTCTTGGTGCTTCTGCGGAGAAATATAAGTAGGTTGCAATCAAATGTTGATTATTATCAGTCATCTTTGCAAGGTAAATCTTCTATATTTATAAAAAAGGATGTTGGTTTAATTGTTTGCCTATATATATTTATGGACTCGGACACCATTGGACCATTTGCCATGAAACTTGGTATATATATATATATATATATGTAAAATTATACAGAGAAGGTTTTTAAGCCATCCATTTTGTCCTAACTCAGTTGGGTTCCTCCCAAGAGGTCCAAAAGGGTTCCCGTATAAACCTTATAGAAAAATATTGTTTACATAAAAGCTAATCACATGTTTACTTGAACAGGTGATCTTGGAAAATGGCGCATCTGGGTATTTGGACCTAAGACCGCTTGCAGACGACGGAATCTGTAATCTGCACATACCGTGTAAAAACGACTGCAGCGCGACGTGGTGGTCAATTGAGGAACCTTTACACATACACTTTTCACGCAATAAGCGGCTATTCGGGATCCATTTTAAATAGAGGAGGGGAGAGGTTTTTTCCCTCAGACCTTCCTGAGAACCAATCAGATGCTTTCGCTTTCCGAGACCCGGGGGCTCGGATCTCACTCCGTCGACGGAGCCCTGTCCGCAGGTGTGTAAACATGTTTTGGATCTCTATTAGCCCCATTATAAACTCACACACACGGACACATCCACACACAGACAGACATCACATAAAAACCACTTTTTTGGTTGTACCAAAACAAATATTTCTACTAACAACTCAAATTCGAAAATTTGGATGAAAACAATACTTTCTCCTTATACTATGTATAGGGGGAGAAAGCGAAAACAAGCAGACTGAATCATTGTTTGTAAAATTTGTATGGCAACAATGTTGGATGAGAGGGGGTGAGGGGGGAATCATATAGGCAATCAACCATTGGACCATTTTCATGCGATCAACTCTAGTTCTTTCTAAAGCAAAAGATATGGTTATTAAAAGTATTGAAGAAGGAGTTTTTATTGTTATCATATGTAAATTAAACATTTAGTTCACAACAGGGTTGCTAGAGATATTTTAATATGCTAAATTTTTTAAAAGAGTCAGCAATGAGACTTTTTTAGTCAATTTATACATACAAATTGAAGATTTTGGTACAATTTTGTTTATGCTCAACCAAAACTTAAGATAGTTATGGTATAATATTAAATGTGAATAAAACTAAATTAATTCATTTCCGAAAAAGACTTACTGATGAAAATATTTAAAAACTCTCTCTCAACTTTACAATCACCCTTGTATGTTAATAAATCTATTAAAATGTTATTGCAGGACATCTGAATAAATGCCTTAACTAGCTATAGCGAGAAATCTAATTCATGTATCCATTTTACAGATCACAAAGCAGGATCTAGAATATAGCTTGTACATTTTCCAATGACCAAAATTCTATAGCATAGCATAGCCGATAATGTTTCTCATTATATTGCATTATAACAAGAATATAACTACACCGACAATTTGAACCCCACCTTGACCGGCGTGTCGGCGATGTTGACGACTGCAGTGTTGGTGGACGGCAGCCCCTGGGCGAGAGCCGCGGTCAGTAGCAGTTCCCCGGTCCCGTCGATCCCGTCCGTCGACACCAGGAACAACACCGAGTCCGCCACCTTGAGACAGTCCAGCACATCCACCACACTCCCGCTGTCGCACTCCACCAGCGTGAACCTCTGACGGAACCGGGGCATTCTGGAAACCACCATCAAATCGTACAGGATAGAAGAAAAAGAGTGTTTTAATTTCACATGCCCCCTTCCTTTTTTTTATTTGGAAATTAAACACGTGACTGAAAACCGATCATGATTATACAAGGTACTGAAAACCGATCATGATTGTACAAGGTAATCATTACACTCCCTTTTGATCTATTTTTATATTGATAATTTTGGAAAGCATTTAATTGAATAAGCAATGTCCCGTGCAAATTTGATGGTGTTATTGAGATAAAAGCCTAACACAGTATACATCAAAATTCCTATATTGTAAAAATTCAGAAAATTTTTATTAGATTTCTTCAGAGCTTTGCTCCATTTGCCTAGAAGTCTCAATGTTTATCAATTACAGACGATGATTTTACTTGGTCAGGTGATTATATAAACATGTGTATGTTGTCGCAAAATTTAATGAGTTTCTCTACAGAATACAGTAGAAACAAATGTTTATTCGCTCTCCATGATTTTTCCTGGTGTAAATGGGATTATCTAGCCTTGTTAACAAACTTGTTTTAATGATTTCAAACCAAAAAGAAAATGGGCTACTATAATATACAGTCATAGCATGCTGCAGAAGTAGGTACATTTTTGTACACAGCTACAAAAGCTGTAGTAGACATAGTACCGGGTCTGGCTACAGAACTCTTTTGTCATTTCTTTCTTCCTGAGAACAATAGGACGAGCAAAGAAATGCACTAATTACACTAGGAAGTCAGGCTATTCTTACAAGACCAATAACAGGTTCACATGCCGGTAGCAGATAATTCAGCTCATTGTGAAGGGAAATAAATCTAGCAGAAAGGACCTGGTGAACGAGATAAGGTCTGACGCATAAGGACTAGGTAAGGGATTAAGACAAAGATGTTGGAAAAATATTCAAAATATATGTTACCGATAGCCTTTAAGTTACCTAACACAAATGTAAAACTAAGCCAAAATCGATAAAGGCCCTAACTTAAATTATCATGGTTATGCATATGTACGGTAAGCCATAAGCCTATCAATTAAATATACAAGACTTACCCAATATGGAGATGATTTTCAGGACTAAAAGTTGTTACAGCTTCCCCATCAGCATTTTTAAAGAGCTCCAATATAGGTGCTGTTTTTATTATTGTGTTTAGAGGTACAAGAGCAATCAAAAAAGGAGCATCAGTCAGGCCTCTTTTCTTCATCATAAATTCCTCCCGTTTCTTGTGACGCAACTGTACAGCCATATTACGTCTTTCATTCTTTTTCAGTTCATGCTTGGCTTTCTGATTAATTACTTTTGCCATAGAGCGACCTGTAAAACAAAAACCCTTTCATGATTTATAAGGGACTGTAAGGTAAAGTTTAAACTGACTACTGTAGCTGCTTGTCACAGCCTCGCCTGCCCGAACTAAAGATAAAAGATGAAGTGATAAAGACCAATATTCTTACAAAATATGATGGACAAATTAGCTTTTCTTGGCCAGCAAACTGCCTCCAAGATGAACTCATTCACTACACTACTTTGCCTTTCTAGTTTGTTCTCTGGTTTAAAACTCAAATGAAAAAAAGAATAAATATGTGAATAGTATCCAGTATGTATCGTCACTGATACCAAAATCTTCTTGGAGTATCAAGTCAACAAATGTACTATTCATAACCCCAGCCTGCATCTTGCCTGCTTGAGTTAGCGCTTTAGGAAAAAAAACAGTTCCTGTCGAGATCAGTCTCTTCAATCATTAGCTTACCATACATTTTATGCTATTGGGTAAGTAGTAGGTCTCAAATTCAAATTAAATTTATTTCAGAAACTTACATGTGAAAATACATTGACAAAACTTACGAAATAAGTGCTGTAAGTAGGTAAGTTTCCTTTTGTTCTTCTTTTAATTTATACTCTAATAAACAATCATGATAAAATAAGTGCAGCTCACTACCTTCTGGTTAACTTCTTGGTGCAAGAGATTAAAGGTCCAGTTACCGGGGCGCTCACATGACTTTGACAGGTTTAGACAGTTGTCCTTTAACAGCATTATATACAAAATGTTGCTGGTATAACGAAAAATGAAGGTATTCTTCACACAGGCTATTGTCATACCATCTCCAATTGCAACTAGGCTATTATGGTAAACGTGAAACCAATAATATAGGCCAAATCATTAGTTGAATTGGACTAAATTGTCAAGGCTGCCACGAAGCGATTGGGGCCTTGGACAAAAATTATGAAGGGGCCCCATAAATCCCTATTATTTTATCTTGGTAATTTTTTCCTTCTGACCAGAGGCCCCTTAGGGCTTCTGGAATTTAGGGACCTGGCACAAAGTGACCTAGTTGTCACCTCTTGTGGCGGCCCTATAAATCGTTCTCAGCTGCTGTTAATTATTTAACCATTTGGTTTTTAGTGTGCTTTTCTAAATGTGCGTCTTCTGATAACCTTTAAAAATATAATCCTGTTTATATTAAATTTGTACAAAATTAAAAAAAAAATCTTTTAATCTTATTTAACTTGTTTTGCTTAAATGACTTATTTTCAATAAATTAACTTCTGAAATTTGTCAAGTGACTGTCAACAATAGTAGTAAGTTACCCTCTGGTCAATACTACCTACAATACTTTCCCTCTGGTCTCTGGACTCTTAAAATTCACCATTTTACCATCCTTTTTATTGTTGACCCTCGGGTGGAAGAGATCGGCCCTAAACTTTGTATCAGTAGACAAATAAAATGTTCATATCATATCAAAACACAAACAAAACTTGTCATGGCAAGACATATAGCAAATGGTACACAATTCGCTCTCAACTCCAGATCATCCTCCAGAATTCCTCAATATAGCACGACTGCTTGACTAACTTTTCTTATTGCCTCCTTGAACTTCTGGACTTCAAAACGTCTTTCCACTGCTGGTATTTTATTAAAATACTTGATAACCGTTAATTTCAAGTTAGGAATTTAGAGTTCTATTCAGTCTCACTCGCAGGACATCCCACCTCTTGTTCGTTCCTGGTGACATAGCAGTGAGTTTTACCCCTGGTGCTCAGCATACACTATGTATTCCACCCTTCTGTTCAATGAGACTGGGAAAGATCTATTGACTGACGATTGTATTTCCAATCTCTCAAACTTAGCCTTGCAATGTTCTCTTGTTCCGCTCCTTTATTGTTTTGATATAGTCTATAACCTAATGATATTATTAGTAAGTTTGATATGTTCATTCAATAATTCGGTAAGACTCATACGAAACTGCAACCGTAAGAACCGCTAAATAAATAGCTGCCTAGTGCATGATAGTGGTCTAGCTTTCTGGAAAAAGTAAGCATAAGCTACGGATAAATAGCTGCATTCTTAAGCTGGAAAGATGATAAAAAGAGTTTGTCAGAAGGTGCCACATCACATCATTGCAGAAACATTGGATGTTCTCCATGGCGCGGTTAGCCTCATGATATGTGCCTTCGTCTAAGCAGTTCTCTTGAACTCGTCCTATTGAATCCCAGAAGAACAATGGTTGGTTAACATTTGGAAATTTAGCATAATTTGGAAAGTAGCAAGTCAAATCAGACTACTATATTAATAAAGTTTTAAGCCTAAAGTCGAAAGATTAAAAGTGGACTAAACAATCCTTCACAAGAACCCCAAATTTCAGCATCCAGTGCAGACAAGACAGTGGTTTCTTAAACTAACAACTATATATATTTAAACAAATGCTTGACAGACTAAAAAATACTAAACATAGTAAAATACCTTTTTTTAATGTTTCCAATGACCCTTTGCTTTTATGCCGACCATGCTTGTGAGCTTTATTTTGTTGTTTTAAAGCCCCAGGTCTATGACGTTCTTGAATTGAATCGATTGCCATTTTTTAAAATTTATTAGAATGTAAATATAATTTGTTAGTGTACTTAGGTGAAAAACAGACCACAGAAGATAATTGCAAATTTATTTCAAACAATTACTTCACTTCCAATTCTAACCTCAAAAAAGGTTCATCATGATGACATGAACCAAGATCACATGTGTATGTGTTGTGTTGAGTGTTGATTAAAAGTTGGAATACCATGCATGGAGTACGTAGTACGTACCATTTTTGTAAAGATCCATCCCACCCATAAAGCTTGTGACCTCTATGTATAAGCTCACTGCGCTTAGGAGAAATTATAACAATATTTTTTAGCTGTATAACAAGCCCAAACTAATTAATGAAAAAAAACACAGAGTTACTTCCATACGAATATATATAATCCAAAATAATAAGTTACAAAGTCAATGTCAGTTCTTTCATTTGATTATATAATTAATATACAATCATATGGACAGTCATATCTCATGCCCCTTCTTCATGTAATCTTCATTCAATGATCTCGGCAATCAACAAACCGCTGATATTTGTAAATAACATAACCTCAACATCTAAAACGATAATTTAAACAGTTTGGAAGAGGTGTTTTGTTATGATAGTTTTCCCAATAAATTTGTCTTAATCTAATTGTAAGTTGTATTAAGGAGCAATTAACTTAGTTATTTATAGGTAAGGTTTACTAGTAAGTTTCGCAATAAGATGTTTGGGGGCCTGTAAGTTTTGCATGAACAAAGTTTAGGCTTGGGAGTAATAAGCCATCTTCCTTGAATTGTAATTTATCAAACTAAATTATTAGTGAATTTCCTATGGAAAACTGAACTATTATGACCTGCATGGTGAAACTTAAGCCCGGGACCATCACGACAGGAGTTCCTAATTTAACTTCTTGGACACGTTTTTGAGGGGTCACTAAAAACTTTATACATATCAAACTCATTTTTCGTCCAATTTACTTCAAATTTCGTATGGACATTCCTTTCTATAATCCGTTGGGCAAAATAATCGGAAAACTCAACCATATTTTTTGGGGGTTTTAATTTTTCAAATTTTGAGTTCCAAAGGGTCAGAAAAGTCTCGGATGTAAAATAAATGCATGCAAAAAGATGGAGATTAGTGGGGCAAAAGTTGTAAGCCCTCTCTTATCTCTTATAACATTTTGTTATATTTAATTTTGTTATTTTAATTTGTTTGATCAATTACTTTTAGTACCGGTATTCGATATATGTGTATCGATTGTTAAAACATCCATATTTTCGTTTGATAGTATGGTAGGACAGATACAGAACTGCACCCCATTTTAACATAAATATTTACCAAATTATTAAAGAAAATGTATACCTATTAACTAAACACAGTACGCTTTCTTACGGGGATTTTACATTAGAAAAGCCTGTTATTCATATGTTGGTGTAGTTTTATCATCCCCAGTATCCCACTGCCTAGTCTCAATCCTGACTGGACCTTCTCCTAACCTTATAATGCTCAACATAGTTTTCCCAGCATTGCAGGGACCAGAAGCATCTGAACAGCCAAAAAATAAAATGTTTTCAGATTTCCATAAAAATTTGAATAAATGTTATAACTTAACAACAATTTTGACTTTATACAAGTTTTTTATAGTGTATCTATAGTACTTCCCTCATGTCAGTGTGCTGCGTGCAAACTCGTTAAATTGTGAATTTGTCTATTAAATATTTATTTCTGCAACAAGACTGAATATTTGTTAAGGTGATTTATCAACATTTATTTCCTCCAGTTGTGTTTAATTCGGTCGTAGGCTAATCTAGGCATATTTTTGTGAGCCAGACCAGACTATGAAAATGGTATCAGGTGAAATGTTACAGGTGTGGTAGAGTAGAGGCGCATTTCTGTTCTTAGAAATTTTGGTGGCTACTAGCCTACTTGGATACAAATTATAAAAGAGTAGATATATGCAGTTGCTAAGTTAGCGTCACTGTCCAGTTCACCTTGGTTGTAAACAGACATTATCCAGACCACACAACACATGCACCTAACCATGTCATGACAAAGACACAGCTCTTGGTTGGCTGCCCTGATTTTGCACCCCGGTGAGATCAAATAAACGGCCTGCTCTGTGGCGCTGATGCTCAACCAGATCTTAAAAACGGATTCCATTTTGCTTGTAATTTATTAGTGAACGTTTTTTGATTATTGTATTGTCTAATCAATTACCCAATTAATTAATTGCCTGAATTTGTAAAAGTTTTGAGACCTCCAAAAAAACTTGAAAGCATTTGAAAGAAAGCTTTTAGGCTGTCAAAAAAGTGTATTATTCATTAACTGAATTTTTATAAAGATGAGAACATACATAAAGTCGTTTTAAATTACTTTTTGACATTTTACTGCCATTAAGTCATTAAGCTAATCACATCTATCGGTTGAATCATTGACGCTAGTAAGTAGCCTATATAAACCATAACAAGGACACACACATGTTGACATTTAAATTTAAATAGATGTTAATACGGACAGCCATAATGTTCTTCCCACTATTTTATAATTCTGTCACGGTTGCCAGCACTACTTGAGAATTAAATCGTATTGGAAAGAACATTGTGACTGTCCATATGAACGCTCGTTTAAATTTACATGTCAATATGGTGTGTCCTTGTTATTGTCTTTATGTACTTTTAAATTATTGACCGACCATCAATTTATTATTTAAATTATTTCAATAGATGTGATTTTAGCGCAATGACTTAATGGCAAACTGTTTGAGAATGACGCAACGCAGCGTTGAAACCAGGCAGGTTGTAGTTTTACAACAAAAAATTGAACTGGAGGCAAAAAGCACTTTAAAACCACTTTATTTAGTCATAGCAGTGTAGGGGCAGATCTAAATAAGTAAATTATGAGAACTGTATAATATTTTAACCAAACAAAAAATTATTGTGGATTTGTAAACATTAAACTCTTGTAATCCTATATCTACTTTTTTGTTTCTTGATATTATAATCTTGACATGTCATATAGACCCTAAGTAAATTCAAAAATTTAATAGGCTACAATGAATTTTAATCAAAATCTAAGCTGTTACCGTATGTGAAAAAACTTGTTTAACCAACAAAAACTATTTTATAGGCTGAGGTATAATATAGTATCGTTTAATTGAAAAGGATTACCATTTATAATCATCAACACCAACAAGCTGATGGAGAAAGAAAGAAGCTAGGCCTTTTTCCAAAAATGTATAATATACAGTAGCTTGAGTAATTTCTAGTGAAAATCTGTTATCATTTTAGTAACAATTATTAAAATGTTACTAATGAAAAATTTATTTAATGTTTCACAAAATGTTAAAACAATGTAGGCTATAGCCTACTAACTTCATTGCAGATAAGAAAAACACAATGCCTTAAATTAAATTAAGGTTTGAAATAAAGGAGTTGCCATTTGTCATTGGGTTATTAATAAATTATTTCTTTCAAAGAAAAAGCCAACCTTAGTACCAAGGATTTGGACCGTTTCCTACAAAACGTTAAAAAGTGCCACTGGCTTGGATATATATAATAATATTCTAGACCTAAGTTGTTATTTCTGTAACAATCTTTAAAAAACTGATAAATTGTTTTCATCATGTTCTTATTTCAGAGTAATAAAACAAGACAAAATGAATTCAAGTTTTAAAAGCATTCTATCACCACGAGGAGTCCTATCACCCAAGGCAGTAAATTCAAGGAGACAGAGTATCCTCTCGTTGAAAGCTCACTCGTAAGTAGTCCGTAACCTTTTTTACTGTTGACTTTCATGGAATGATTCTAATGTACCTAGATTAATTTGAACACATAAAAACTCTTATGCCTGGACAAATGACTAATTAGGTTATTTTATCATTGTATTAAAAACCTACATTTTTCAGTATTAATAGATGTTGCTGCAATATTCCCATTATTTTAAGTGAATTATTACTTAAAAGTACATTTTTAAGTATTTCAGCTGGAAAAATTTAATTGTTTCTGATGTGTTGCATTTTTGCAGGAGAGCCAATATATCCAGCCGTATCAACCAGTCGTCGGCATCATCTTACAGTGTTGAACATTTTGGTTCACAACTGCCAGTACTTGTTGCCGAAGCTTTGAAATTCTCAGATGGTCAGTAGCAGTCTTGTTTTGCATAAATTATTTTGATTAAAAGTTTTTTATTTTAAATGCTATTAGGTTTAGATTTGAGAATAAAATGTTCATATTAAGATTTTTAGTGTGGCATCCATGCAGAATTACACCTACGAATCTTTAACCGTCTCATTACTTTTGAATTGTTAAAATTAGGCTTATTTTGTTTACTTTTCTTAGTATCTTTGCTTACCAGTACTTCCTTAGTAGGGTTGGTATGCGGTGAACAATGGTGTTATATGTTGCAGGCAACGGTGCGGCTAGTGTGAATGTTTCCAGTGACGGCTGGGCATGGTTCGTGTGCGGACGGCGTCTGCTGGTGTGGCAGGTCCATGGTGCACAGTGTCGCGAACTGTCATTGCCTCACAGCGACCTTGCCCACCGAGCTCATCTCATTACCGTCTACACTCAACAGCCTTCCCAGGTAAATGAAATGAAATTATCTTTATTTGCCTTAAAAATATATACATCATTGACAAAGTCAGTTTTACAGCACATGCCAACTCAGTTGAACAAATTGTAATACAATCAATAAATACTGAATTACAACTAACTCAATTAGTGGGGGGGGAGGGTGGGGGATAAATAGTAGGATAAACTATTGTCAACTTATTAAAGGGTGAGCTGCAAAGTTTAGGGTTTGGACAGATTTCTCTTAATAGTGGGTATTGTCATAACAAATTGTCTCTGATGTTGAAATATACAAAATAGAGCAGTTAATTTACTGACTTAATTTGAATAATGTTTTGTCAGTGACGCTTAACACAAACAATTCTTTTTATATTCCTTTCCCCACTATCTTGTTTCTTGTGCAGATGCCGTGCTGCCTGGCAGTGTCGCCCGAGGGCATAGTGCGCTACTGGTCGAGCGTGGCTCACGAGAGCAGCTGGACGGAGACTAATGCCGAGCTGCAGGGCCAGGAGTGCGACTCACTCCACCCGCTGTTGCCACTAGGAGCGCTGCTGGTCACGACCACTGCTACGTTGGTACTGGTCACGCCGATGTTCGCCGCAGCGCGACACTCACTGGTGTGCCGCGCTGTGAAGCCTCCTCACGGTTGGCTGGGAGGCATCAGCCGGAAGATGAGTTCCCTTATTTTCGGGTCGCTGCCTGCCACTCAGATAATGGAAACAGTATGTTGCATTCTTCTACTAAACAGTGCAATGATTAAAAGCTAAAAGGAAATATTTTGATGTTATTATTCAGTAAATAAAGGGAGCTAACGGTTTCAGAAACACAATTTTAGCGAATTTCCCCTATAGGGAAGAAGCTATTACCGTAGGTCTCATAGTAAGACTTAAGCCCGAGACCATGATAACTTTTTGTTTTGAGGTCCTCAGATGCCAAAAACACTATTCGTTCAAATTTATATATATGTATATATATATCTATATATATATATGTGTGTGTCCGTGAATGCGATAACTTGAGTAAAAAACGTCCGATTTCGACGAAATTTGACTCAAATGTGTAAAGTGACATTCATGACTTTAAGTTCGAAAACCAGAAAAATCGGACAATGGGAAAGGGGGTTTATGGGGTTTCCAAATTTTCCAAAAATCAGTTTTTTGCACTTTTCACCCTGAAATTTTCAAAACAAGCAATTTTTGTTCCAACCATTTTATAGAGCTTAAAAAAACAAATAATATAGTATTTTTAATCATGAACCTAGGTTAAGTGGTTGCGGAGAAAATCCAAAAAAAGTGTTCATAAAATCTCCCATGTTAATCTTATGGGAAAATGGTTTTTAGCTTTTCCTTAATTAATTATACTGTAAACTTCACATTTGCTTTTACCAATCAGTTTAGCTCTACAAAACAATCATTTTGGTGTTTAAATTGTGATTCTACGTCCAACCGTTGCCGAGATATTCAAAGTGCTAAACACAGTACGTTGTTCAATGTTATCCTTATGGAGAATATTTAAAATTTGATATCTCGATTAGTTATTGATGAAACTTGGTATGTGGCTTCACCTAGTACTGGTATATTGATATTTGCACAAAAAATTGATTTTTTGTTGATTATCCTCTTAGCAGCAAACCTGCATACTCATCCCTAATGTTGTTCTTATAGAGAATACGTAAAGCTTTATATCTCCCTTAATTATGAATATAAATCATTAAAACTTGGTATGTAGCTTCACCTGGTTGAGTTATATTGATAATTGAAAAAAAAACATATTTTTATCTTCCTCGTTGCAGCAAACCTGCGTACTCAGCCCTAATATTATTCTTATGGAGAATAAATAAAATGCTAATATCATTTATTTAAGTATTTTTATGAAACTTGTAAGTGGCTTTATGTGGTAGTAAGAAATATATTCATGCATAGGAAATTCGCTGAGTACGCAGGTTTGCTGCGACGGGGGTATTTAATTTACAAAATTTTATTATTATTATTTATTGTTAAGTACAATAATATGTACAGTTGTTACGTTAAACTTCATTACTGATCATGCTAAAATATACAAACACCCCACAGAAATAATCTATTTCTTAAAATCATCACAAATATTTGTCTGTAAGTTTTTTTTACAACTGTTGTGGCCAGCATTATCTCTTTATTGGCAGAACTTCGGTGGGCATTGAGTCATTTGCTTGCTTATCAAATCACTTTGCAATCCATTTATTTAAAATTACAGGACGAATGAAAACAATCTCCATTCAGTTACTGATATTCTAGAATGAATGAGGGTGATTTCTAATTGGTTGAGGTAATTTTAGCGAACAGAGGAAGTACATAGTTGTCATGGGATTGGAGATTACTGTACTTTCTCTGAGATATCACGCCTACTACTCTGACATTATAGGACAGGACAGGACAGGATGGGGGAAAATGGCGGTACTTCTGGAGAAACTTTAATCTGGGGGTAATTTTGCAGCCATTTAACAGCTTGACCTGTCAAATCTTACCAATATCTAATGGGATTAGTTTTAAATAAGCAAGGATAATCTATATTTATAAAAAAGGATGATGGTTTGTTTGTTTGTATATACTATATTTGAAGTTTATGGACTCGGACACCGTTGGACCGTTTGCCATGAAACTTGGTATACATATATGTAAAATTAACCGGAGAAGGTTTTTCATTTATCATTTCATATTTCCATTTCGTCCCAACTCTATTGGGTTCCTCCCAAGAGGCCCAAAAGGGTTTGCGTATAAACCTTATAGAAAAATATTGTTTACATAAAAGCTAATGACATGTTTACTCTAACAGGTGATCTTGGTGATATTGGTTTTAGTTGGTAATAGTCAAAGGCATGACAACGTCTGCCGGGTAACAGCTAGTATTGTATATAATTGAAAAAGAATACAGAGTGAATGAATACAGTTAGGATTTTGCTATAAATTTATGTTTTGAAAAAAAGACAAATTCCTGTTGAACTAAGAACAAGTTAAAGTAGAACTGTAGCTTAAGACATACCTGTAATTTCTTAGACAGTAATTGGATTTTGCAGGCAATATACTAGTACAATTTAAACTATGTTTTCGGCTACTGTTTATTGCTTTGGAAGTATGTTTTACCTTAACCAACTAATCTGGATGATTCTAGTCCTAATATTCTGGGCCTTACTGTTCTTCTGTATATTCACCTTAAAAATCTACTACACCTTAAGGGTGTTTGGTCAAAAAATTAATTTGTAATATTTTTTTCACATCAGGATGAAAATTAGGAAACAAAATAGATATATATTAAATAATTCACATTACTATTAAGGGAGTTATGGGTCTTAAAAGTAGAGATTTTGTCAAATGTTGGGAGAAGGTCAGTAAGAAAACCGTTGGTCCGATTTCAATGAAAATTTGCAGTTGTGTGGGATAAATTCAGTTTATTATTACTAATATCATTTCATTTCAAAATAAAAAAAATCAGAAATATATATTTTACTTTAAAAAACTTTTAAAAATATATTTATACAATTTTGTGGCATAAATAATAGATGTAGTTGTGCGGGTCAGTATGATATACATATTAAAATTTGTTTGAAGTTTGTATCTATTTTCGTTTGGTCTGTGACCTGCTCCTTTGGTTCTTGGAAATTGCCTTCCGGGGCAGAGTAGGCCAGCTGCACTACGCCTCACTAAAACAAACTCACACGCACAGCGCCACCACGCGCGCACCCCACGCACGAGCGTGGAGTCCAAGGTCGCGCCGCCCCCTACACTCCCTCCAGCCACACCCTCCACGAATCCCGCCACTCGCTCAACACGAGTACCGCGTGTCCGCGTTTTTCAGTTTTCAGAGTACAGTATTATGGTATTACTGCAACCGTAGCAATTAATGCCTTGTATGAAATACAGGCATACAATAAATAGAAAAGCAATTGCGAGTAAAACATTAATAGTGAAACAAGTTATAGGCTAGGGCCTACCTGTCATGTAACTGAAGATCCAGCTTCTTCTGAAGATGTATTTAACTAAGTGATAGAAAAGTGAAAATTTACGATTTAATTCAATTTTAAATCCAATTTAATTAATTTCCTGAAGCCTTACTGATAACTTTTTAATATTTTTTATAAATAAATAAATAGAACCATAAAATCCATTTATTTTCCAAGCATTGTATATTTTTGATTTGAGTATATATGTTTTTAAATCAGTAAATAGTAAAAATAGACGCTCATTGGTGATAGAACGGGGTCGAATCGCCGATTGTATGCGTAAAATATATGTTCCGGTAGTCGTTCGGGCCTATAAAACGGGATTCGGCTTCATTTTTCGCTGGGAAAATGTGGTCCGATTGAATCCGATTGCCAATTGTTATGATTAATCACGGTTAGATTGTGAATTTTGGCATATATTGAGGCTTTGTCATAATTTTCGGTTAATAAACACCACGTTGTGGCCGTCGATTTTGGACTTTAGAATGCGAGTAACGGTTGTTTTCGGGAAATATAATGCTGTGAAATTGCCTATTTTGTTTTGCCTCAACAAACAATTGCATTTCCGTGGATAATATGCGGTTCCCTTGCCGCTTCAGGCCAATAAAACGCGGTCTACTATACCAAAAAAATTCAGTCGTTTTGGTGTTTTGAACACCATGTTGCGGCAAAACTTATGTTTTTACTGATAAAACACGGCCTAAAATGCGTTTCGGACGTCGTTTTTGGTATTTAAAGCACGACACGGCTTTATATATTACCGATAAAATGCGGTCCGATTGCCGTTTTTGAGCGATTAAGTACATTTCCGGCATAAAATACGGCTTGTACTCAATTTTTGGCCGATAACAAAAACTGTGGTCGTATTTTTGACTCATGTATATAGTCAATGGTAATATGCTGTAAAATGATTGAAAAAATTACTAATTTTGGCTAAAAACTACACTCGCCCGGTCGGTAAATTTCTCTAAAAACCCAGTTTGACCGTTTTCAGGCTAAAATGCGGCCCGATTGACGTTTTAGACCGAAAACGTTTATCAAGGTGTCTATTGAGCAAGGCGTTTTACTCAATTGACGAGTTTTTAAACTGTGATGATTTTGCTTGTTTTTAACTTATTATTATCACTTGGAATGTAATGTCTCTGTTAGAATTTTTATTTTTACGTTGTTTGTTATTTTTATATATGTTAAATGCTTTCCCATACTGTGTCTATTTATTGATATTGTTTATAAGCTTGTCGAAAATCTACCTTATACTTGCAATTTGCCTGTCATATTGAAGTGAATAAATTGCTTGATTTGCATTATGCGTTAATTTGGAATATAGATATAGTATGAATAAATTTGGCTTGATCACAATTATAGATTTGCATAGTTAGTATGGCATGCTATATTTAGCTTGAATTCTGATATTGTAATATTGTATTTTGCATGTGATATTGTATGTTATTGAAGAATGGTATGTGCATGTCTCTTGTATTTCTTGTGACGTTGTCTATTTCAATTGATTAATGACAATAAAGCATTATTATTATTATTATTATTATTATTATTATTATTAAAAATGAGAATATATTGCTATTTTACGCCGATAAAATGTGTTTCGATCTTAGTTTTGGTAAAATCTTCGATTTCGAAGATTACACACTTTGATACTTCCGCTGGCGCGTTAGCCTTTAAGACGGCCACACAATACCGGACTTTTTCCCGAACAAAACATCGGACCGAGCAGGATTTGGGGTCGAAGGGAGAAAATCCGGTAGTTAGTGGGGCCTCCGAACCAGACATCGAACAAGAATTCAGACTAGACATCAGACCGAGCGCTCTCGAGGCGGTTTTTTGAGGAAAGATCGGTCCGATGTCTTGTTTCGGGGTTCGGTAGTGTGTCAAAGTCAAAGTCAAACAATCTTTATTCATTACATGTATACATATACGTACGGATGGCGTCTTATCCTTAAGAACTAATAGAAACAAAAGAAACAGAAAAATGGTCCTCTAACTACAGCACATGGTCTCAAACTTCATCACTATTACAATCAAAGAATTCCTCCAGTGAATATAAAGGTTTAGACATCATATATTTTTTAAATTTATTTTTAAAAGTCGTAAAACTGGTTATATTTTTTATTTCTGGAGGTAAATAGTTGAAATATTTAATGCCTGTTAAAACTGTCGTGGCGTGTGGTACCACCATACGCTGCTCGGAGCGCCGTCACGAGGCCCGCTGCTAGCGATACGACGACGGTGAGGGTTACGGTCTTGACCAGCGAGCACATAATACAGCTGGTCTTGACTGATGCCATTTTAGTTTCCAGTTCACTAGTTTATGTAAAGTAGTCTGCACGACGGGGTGGTTTGAGGAAAACACTGATGTTTATTTCCAAGTACAACAATCGAGCAGTTTTGTGGGACTTGTCCCATCCTTCACTACCACAAAGTGAAGAGGAATGACGCTTGGAGAGAAGTGGGTGAAATCGTGGGTAGATGGGTGACATGGGTGAAGTGGGTGAAATCTACAGACAAGTACACTGCCGACTTACACAACGGCAACTAAAAGTCTTCCCCACCGTTTTTACCCCGCTCCGTGGTTTTCGTGCTCAATCTGTCTGATCCGATGTCTTGTTCGGGGTCTTGATCGAGAAGAAGTTCGGAGTGAATTTAGCTACCTTCGTGCCCTGCTCCCTGCTCGATCAAAGATCCTGCGTCTTGTTCGAGTTAAGGTCCGGTAGTGTGTGACCGCCTTTAAATTACGGTTTGGGTATAAACTATTACGGTTTTCCTTGGCCGATAAACTACATTTAGGCCTACTTGTCGTTTTCAGTTTAAAAGTTACGGCGACCATGAATTGCAGTCAAATTGCAATTTTTTATAAAAAAAAAACCGGTCAAATTGCTTATTTTTGTCCATGAATTCAAGACAGTCGTCTTTTTAGGCCGGTAACACACTTGTTGGTCAATAAAACGCGTTCGGCTATTCTTTACGGCCGATCAAATTATTATTGATATGGAATTTTTATCAAATTTCCGGGGGAGGACTCCTGGACCCCCACCCCTGAGGGGTATTCTATAAACCCCCTCCCCCCAAAAAAAACGGGCATTTCCCCCCACCCAATGTGACTCCTTGGATCCGCCCCTGATCGTGCCTGAATTTTACTTTGTAACAGTAAGTAACAAATTCTTCTTTAGCTTTAACAACAAACGGATACTAAATTCCAACAATAGCGAAAACTTACATCTAACTAAGGTTAAGTATGTTGGTGATTGGAGTAAAATATCCCACAATTGTATATTTATAGAAAAATTGTTGTGGAATAGTGCGGGGACACCCTGCACATTTATTTAATACAGTATTTTAAGAAATTAATAAGATCAATGTATTAAGATTACATTGATCTTATTAAATTTTAATGTTTGCATTTTGCATTTTGCATGTTAGCAGGGTTTGTTAAATTTTAATTCTTAAAATTAAAACCCATTTTATATTTATAATTAATGTTTATATAATTTTAAAAATAATGTTATTTGTTTTTAATACAATAAAGCTATCCTAGCTTATTTAGGCCTAGATAATTCGAACCTCTATAATTAAAATTCAGTTTTTTGGATTGTTCGAATTTTATTACCGCGGTCCCTTGAGATTCGAACTATCCGAGTTCCACTGTATTTAAATGTGCTCACAACTGTGTCAAACATTTTTAATGATAAAACCTGTATAGGCTACAAGAAATGTACTCATCAAAACTATAAAGTGAACGCTCAAAATAAAAATATATTTAAGATTAGTTGTCGACGACATTGAAAGGCACATCAGTGGAAAATAGTAAGCAACCCAACCCTGCTCAACCAGTCGAGCCGCGGGCCGAGCCGTGCGCCCCGGACCGAAGAAGAACGAGTAGACGGAAAGACAGTGCTGCATGGGGGGAGGGGGAGAAATGAGGAGAACGCGCTCCTCTCTCCCCCCAGCCAGATCACACACACTCCCAGCACTGCCCGAGTTGTCTTCCTAGCGGCGCGCGGTGGCGACTTTTAGAACTACTGCTCCTCCCCACCAGACTAGCCTAGCGGCCAAACACCCTTAATGTTAATAAATAAACGGTATCAGGAAACTGACACATACTTTCTCCCTTTTAGCCCAACTTTAATGATTAAATTACTTTTTATTTACTAAATATAGAATACAAAGCACGATAGAATGTACAAAAAATCTTATAAACAAGTTGTTTTCAAAAACATCCACCCAAATCCCTGTTTTGGAGGCACCACAGAATCCATTGCAACACACTGGTTTTAAGAGGGGAAATGCCCCCTATTCCCCCCCAGGGTTGTTAAGGGGCAAAATATATCGAATTTCCTCTGTTGCTCAATGCTAACTTGACAAGCATATCAAGTTTGAACGAAATTGATCAGTAAATAAGAGAGAAATAGTAATTTTTGTATTCCCCATAAGAATAACATTGGACAACGTACTGCGTTTACTGCAAAATGAAAATTTAAATCTTCTCCGCAACCAGCAATTGTAGAATAGTAATTCAAAATACTAAATTATTTAGTTTTATGAGCTCTTTTTAATGGTGAATAAATTTTTTTTTATATTTATGTTTTTTATGTACAATCCCAAAAACTGAATTTTGGATGTTTTAAGCCCTGTAATTTCTGAACCCGAATTTTTACAGAAATGCGGGTGGTGTCATTTTGTTGGAAAACTAAAGTTCTACAAACGGCGTAAGTTGAATTAAAATCGATAGAGCCGTATTTGAGAAATTTTCATTTTTCATGTTTTTTGGCGGTTTTTGGGGGATAATTACCCTTAAAAATAAAAAATTCAAAAAAATGAAAAACACCTAGAGATATCGTGGATTAGTACCTACATACCAAATTTCATAAAAATCGGACCATTGGTTTGGGCTCTAGCTCTGTACACATCCATACAGACAGACAGACACACAGACATCATGGATAAATCACTTTTTTGGGTTCAGGGAGCACCAAAACAAATATTTCCACTAACATCTCAAATTCGAAAATTTTGACAAAACCAATACTTTCTCCATATACTACGTATAAGGGGGAGAAAGTAAAAACTAATTAATAAAGAAATAATGTTACGGTCTTACTTTGTTAGTAATTTATGTAGTCTTGAGATGAAATATATTTTGATATACAGAAGCTGGTGAAAGTGACGACAGCAGGAGTGAGTGGAGAGTGGACCGTGACTGTTCTGGCGGGGCACTCTCTGCAGAAATGGCAGTTGAGGGACGGAGACTCGGAAAACCTGCTTTTGGAAGCCGACCTGTCCCGGCCCCTGCGCCAAGCCTTCGTGGACGCCAACAAGGTTAGCACATGCAGTCGTCAGGTTCTGTACCTGTATTGTAGCATTTTTGAGGTTCACAGGTCGCAGGTCATATGATTAATTAGTTATTATTATGAAATTACAGTAGCTTAATATCAAAATAAGTGTAGTCAAAATCTAATTTGTGGATTAAGTAAAAGGTAATGGGGACAATTTAAATTAATTCAAAAACTTTCCAAATAATTAAGCTTGAAAACTTGATAACAATACATGAATGAAATATAATGAAACAAAAATGTATAATACCTGTGAAATAAAATTCATTCGTAGACTTAAGAGGGGGCCAACACTAGGTGTATTATTGCCTTTTGGATTGTTGGCTCCACACTGGCAGATCAAGCGCTCCAGTCGTTTAGCCGAATCATTCCGATTTTAATCTGCCTTACTGGCATTTTGTACAACTATAACAGGTTTGCATTACTGGCTACTGCAGTTATGATCTCTAATGTAAATTTAAATTTAATAGTGGCAATCTGTTAAGAAATTTACATTCTTCGCCTGAAGATGGACTATTAGAGAACTTATGTTAATACTCCTTTAAACCCACCTTTGTAAAGTACTAATGACATAGACCATTCATAAATTTTAAAATATTTTAGTTTGTACTTCCTTCTAAGTCGGTGTTGCCAGATTACGGTTTCCACTTATAACACTGTCCGTGCCTGCAGGATGTGCAGGAGTTGCTGCTACTGGACATGCAAGCCGTTGAGTCGCCAGACGGAGTGATGCTATTGGTTGCCGGGGCCCAGGACTCCTCTCACCTCGTCTTTGCTCTCGGTAAGTTTTGCAAGAGGCATGTAATTTTCCAGTACATGCTTCCTTGTTGTGAGATATAATGCAGTAGGGCTTCAACTATCAGGCACACCAACGGTTTGCAAGAAATTAAAAATCACCCATTATTCCTCAACCTGTACAGTAAAACTCAAACTTTGAAATAGTAAAAATGATAATTTTTAAGCCAGAGTTAAAAACTTTGGAAAGCTAATTTATAATTTTTCACATGAGAAGGAAACACTGGAAAACACTGAACAAACGATGTGGCATTCAACAGCTAGGAGAAATAGAGTATTATTGAAATAATAAATCTAATAATGATGTTTTAAACTGTTTTAAATACCTGTACTGTCAAAAGTGATCCTAGTATCCTTAAAGGGCTACTGCAGTTTCAATTCTTCTAATATGATTGAGTCTTCCTTCATCAGGCGAGGCGTCAAGATTGATTCTCGTTCATTTAAACACGTCAGTTTTTAAAAACCATTGAAAGACACTCACAAACATATGAAAACACGGACGAACGGACTTTGAAACGCGAATGTACATAAAAGACGGATGCATATTTGGCCAAAACTGCTAAATAAATTGATTGTGAAATTTTTTTTACAAGTCTTAGGACTTTTTTCCATCCCTTAGTCTTTTAATATTTTTCTTTTACAATTCTTAACCCTACTATGAATTCATGACGTGTGATTTGTAGCTACAGATTGATTATCTATGAAAAATGTGTTATTATTTTACCTATGTCGTCAATCCAAATTTGTAATGATAATGTTCTGATAGGCCATCATCAGCATCCATAGATCCATACATCATACACTCTGTTACTATGTTCTGGGTTGCATAGGTATTGTAGCAAATGGTGTGATGCTGTTTATAATACAAATATTTACACACATTTTATGCATACCTCACACAAATGGCAAAACAAATACTATTATAAAACCCTGGGAGCTTGCTCAGAACACTTACTTGCCTTTTACAGCTTATAATAGCGGCCAAATAAATTGACATTTGAGGGTGTAGTTTAACGGACTATCAACCAAGATCAGCCAATAGTAGATGTGCTGCATTGTTAAAACTCCACACCACCCGATCGGAATAACATTCGAGTGATATGTTTCTATGGCAAAATGGCAACAGTGACAGCGTACAGACATGCTATTGGCTACAGCCCAACTGTCAATTCATTTGGCCGCTGTTATAAATATGGAATGGACATGAAACCGCCGTTCCAAATTTCCATAGAGAGTTAACCAATATTGGCTGAGTTTTTATTGATTCAGTCATTTGTTTGAACATTCATCAGGCAAGGTCCTCTGACTTTCCAAGTCACTATTCAATTGGACTGTTTATGTTGACAGTGCTGGTGAGGACACAGGTTGCACCACTGTCAGTCAGTTGGTTCAGAGAGCTGACAGTTGACGAGCTGGGACCTCTGTCTCGCACTCAGCATGACTCCACACTGCAACTCCTTCTGATGGGGCACGTTGCTCTGGTTTACAACAACAACCACATCGTAGCCATACCTGGTGAGTCCACTCACATTTCTTGTACTATTAGACGTGTCTGGCCTAAATTATGTTTCAGTTTCTCTTGAAAGTAACTGTGTTTGAAAACCAGGAGTTAATTTTAAATAAAAAAATAAAATTCATGAAAGTTTGGCAAACACACAATTAAAATGAAAGATATTGCTTGACGGTAGGGGTATGCGAGTACTCAAAAATCTTGAGTGTTTTGGTTTATTTCCTCAATACTCATCAAGGAAGAAACTCAAAAGTTCAAGGGAGCATTTACTACCGTTGATGAACTGCCAAATTGCATATTAACTGCTGCAAAAGACAACATCTACACTACGTAAAATCGGCTGAAAATGACAATGGGAAAGATAATTAACCATCAAACATGTGTAAATGATGGCTGGACCTCTTAATTTTGACAAAAAGACATGTCAAATTATATTAACCGGAATTGAAGGCCCGAAACTTAATATCAGGCAGAAACTGTACTACTTAATATTGGCTGGAAATTATGACGGAAAACATTTTGGCCAAAAATGTCAGTCACATCACGTAATACTGGCCATAAATGACGACGAAAACACAATATCGATCAAATTAAGACGATCAAATTAACGACCAAACCACATAATTTCAGCTGAAAGTAACTATTTAATCACATAGTATTTATTACAAGCGATGACTAGTCAAATGATATTGGCCAAAGAGGCAACTACTGTGTTTTATTGGGCAAACCAGGTTTTTGTTAATTCAACATGTAATCCAATTTCATTGTGCTGGCCAAAAATATGTATTGCTAGTCATATATTGATTAGAATCATAATTAGGTTATAAAATTATATCATTGGCTATAGATACTAAAGTAGACGTTCCATCGATACGGCGCAGTTGTCCGCCTCGAAGGTATACTAAGGCGGTCGGTAACATGTAGTTTGATTTCCTGCTGCTAGAGTTTGCTGCAGTCGACTATCGCGCGCTCTCTGTCGTACTGCCCCCTTCACCCCGCGACCCGCACCGCACCATTCCTCTCCTACCCCTCTCACTTCACTGGGTACAGTCACAGACGCGGTCGACCGCGCCTACTTGGCTTCGTAGTTTCTTGTAGCGGAGAGCGGTGGTCGGTGCAGCGCAACTCGGCGACGACGGTTGCATTTCCTGATAGCTAGTCTAGTATTATTGTGTAATCTTAGCGTTCCAAAAATATATTAGAAAAGTGTGCGTTATTTTATTTTACCCTCGTAAATAGGGTGATTGTCCTGAGTAAATATTTTTCCTTAAATTACCATCAGATTTTTAAAACGGTAGTACAACAACACGTGACATTTAGCAGGTTGTTGTTATATAGTAACGTAGAAAAAACTGTTTTATATCAACTCAAAAGGTGGGGTGAAGATACAATAGTTTCTCCTTACATTTACATTGTTAATTCAATTCAATTCAAAATATCTTTATTCGTTTGTAGTAATACATACATACATGAATAGTGTCTTATTTCAGTATTGAATAATACAAATAAACAAGTTACAAGTACAAATAAACAATACAAATAACAAGTTTAAACCTAAGTGTGTAGGTCTTAGAATTTAATATAGGAATGAAAACTACAGCTCTTCGAAAGAATACATAGCTTTGTTGATGAGATACTGCTTTAACTTAATTTTGAATCTTTTATTTGAGACCTCATCTGTGATATCTTTTGGGATTTTATTGTAAAATTTTGAACCAGCATATATAGGTTTTTTTTTTAAAAGTTGCAGAGTGTGAGAGCTTATTGCGAGGCGTCCCCGATTTCTGGTGTTATGTTCATGATTATTACCAACCAGCTCCATTTCCTGCAATCTATTTCTTACGGATAAAACTATTTCAAAAACATACATTCCATAAACTGTCATGATGTTTTCTGATTTGAAAATTTCCTTAACTGAAGTTCTGGGTTTTACGTTACAAATTATTCTTATAGATTTTTTTGCATTATCAAAATGGCATTTAAATTATTTTTAGTTGTTGCACCATACAGTGATATCCCAAAAGATATCACTGAATGGATGTAAGAAAAATAAATTACTTTCAGGGTTTCTTTTTCACAATAATTTTTTAACCTAATCAATGCGTAGAGGCCAGAAGAAATTTTCGTTAGTAATTTTTCAACATGACGGTTCCAGTTGAGTGTGTTTACTATTTCTAATCCTAAAAATTTAATTTTCATGACTTTAATTTTCTTGTTAAGGACGGTAATATTAAGTTGAATTATATTTTGAGCTGATCGAGTTTGGAAATTAATAATGATGGTTTTTTCAAGATTTAAAAGCAAATTATTAGAATTAAAAAACCTATTTAAAATTGTTAGGTCAGAATTAATTTTAATTTCTAATTCATCAATAGTTGAAGCTGTGATTTTCAAATTGGTATCATCAGCATATAGGCACAGTTTACTCGAATTACTAAGCTGGGGGAAGTCTCTTAAATAGCAAACAAATAAAAGGGGGCCTAAGATGGATCCCTGTGGCACCCCGTATTTAACTGCTGTAATGGAAGAACGGTAAGGAATTTTATAGTTTTTGTTATTGTGATGAACAATTTTGACAAACTGCTTTCTGTCATAAAGATAAGATTTGAGCCAGTTTAATGCATTATTTCTAATTCCTAATTGATTCAGTTTGGAAAAAGTAATAAATCATGTGATATTGAATCAAAGGCCTTACTTAGGTCCATGAATAGACCCTCAACATTACCTTTGTTGTCTAGATTATCTATAACAGATTCAATAAAGTCTGTGGCAGCTGTAATGACCGATCGTCCATAGCGGAAGCCATGTTGACAATCTTCAAATAGATTGTTTTTTTCAAAGAAATGTACCAGTTAATTATTAATTACTTTTCATAAATTTTTGAAATAGATGGTAACAAAGCAATAGGTCGGTAGTTTGATACCATTTGCTTGTCTCCTTTTTTGAAGAGTGGTTTTAATTTTGTAATCTTTAGTTTGCTTGGAAAAATACCGGATATTAATGAAGAATTTATTAGGTGAGTAAATGGTTTTAATAAAACTGATTTAGCTTTTTTCAGGAGTACCACAGGGACATCATCACACCCTACACTGAAAGAATTTGTTAGACTACGAATAATATTATCAATGTCCTTCTCATCAACAAAGCTAAAACTAAATTTCCTGTCACATGAAAGTATTTCCCTTCCCGTACTATTAGGATCATCTCTGACTGGTCCTAGATTCGATAGTGCATTATCATCTACAATGTTTGTAAAATAATCAATGAACTGATTACAGATTAATGAAGGATCAGAACATACAATATCATTTATCTTTAAGTTTATGTTTTGATTTTTTCCTGAGCCAATTCCCACTTCAGAATTTATGATCATCCAAGAAGTTTTATTGACATTATTTGAATTACTAATTTTCTTTTTGTAATATTGTTTTTTTGAGGACTTCAACTTTCCTTTATATTGTTTGTTCATTTCTTTATTGTTTTAATGTTCCCGCGTTTGTAGTCTTTAGTATATTATGAACAAATGTATCATTATTTCACGGAGGGCTAGAAACAAAATCCTGTTTCAAATGTTCGGTATGTAAGAAAGATCAAATAAATAATCGTTGATTCACATACCATTAGAACTAGACTACTGTTCAATTAGCATAATTTACGGCCAACATTTTAATTCATAAATACATTATTGTATTTATGATAACAGGAGAAAAATATAAAAAACATACCAAATGTTAAATACATTTAATTGCCCTCCAAGTCTTGTAAAACCCCCCAAATTTTCCTCCAGGATGTAAAAATCCAAAGTAAAATTTGTTCGCACACTCTCTGTACATGTAGCGTGTTGTTCGGAAGAGCTATTAAATCCTTGTTACCGCAATTGATAAGCCATTATTCCAAATCTCTTGGTTTATTTACTGAAAATCTGAAGAACTGGAGGAACGTTTTGTTCGTCCCCACCCATCGAAACTACACTTCACAGCTGACTACCCATTGCGTTTTTTGTAGTCTAAATTTGCGGAACTAACGACAATTTTAACGGAACTATCGGCAACTAACAAGTGGAGTTAAACATTGTAGGTAGGCTTTTTTGAGTAGGCCAACTTCACAGACCTACGGGACACAGTGTCCGAGCAGTGTCTTCTAGCGCAATAGGCAACTGTGGTGGCGGGCATTCGATGAGAATCATTGGATCAAAGGGAGCGTTCACAATCACAATAGAACCTGGTTTCTGCCACTTTCCGCCATTTATGCATGCGTATCTACTTAATTTAAGGAATTTGCGTAGGCTATGTAATTTAATCGATGCAGCATAGCTAAGGAACCACTAGAGATACCGATTTGAAAATCCGGTAGTTAGTGGGGCCCCCATACCAGACATCGAACAAGACATTGGACCGAGCGTCGAGCGCTCTCGATGCAGTTTTTTGAAGAAAGATCAATCTGATGTCTTGTTCGGGATCTGGCTCAGGTTTGTAGTGTGCGGCACCTCCACACGCTGTCGTTACACCACTCGGTGGTCATGAATGTCACTTTACACATTTGAGATTTAAAATCAAATTTTATTTTTCACCATTGAGTTCAGCTTAAAAAAGAAAGGTGTTTTGATCATTGTTCTACGTGAATTGGTTACAGGGATATAAAAAGTGCTAAACACAGTACGTTGTCCAATGTTATTCTTATTGAGAATAAGAAAAATTGCATATCTCGCTTATTTATTAACTTATCCTGACGAAACTTGGTATATTGTTATGGTCTATTAATTTTTGTACAAAAAACTATGTTTTTGCCGATAGTTCTCGTAGCAGCAACCTGCTACTGAGTATGCAGTAACCTGCATACTCAGCCCTCTTGTTATTCTTATTGAGAATAAGTAAAATATCTCCGTTAACTATGAACATAAATTAGTTAAATTTGGTATGTAGCTTTACCTAGTTGAAATATATTGATATTTGTATAACAATACATTTTATGTTCCTTGTTTCAGCAAACGTGCATACTCAGCCGCCATGTTATTCTTATAGAGAATAATTAAAATGTCATAAATCGTTTATTTATCGTTTAGTATATCATCGAAACTTGGTATGTGGCTTTAAGATACATATATATATGCATTGGAAATTCGTTGAGTACGCAGGCTTGCTGCTACGAGGTATTTTATTTAAGTTATCGCATTCACGGACATATGCAGTATAGGCCTATATATACATTTGAACTAATAGTGTTTTTCAACTGGGGACCTGAAAACAAAAAGTTATCATAGTCTCGGGATAAGTCTTATAAAACCATGAGACCTGTGGTAATAGCTTCTTCCCAACAGAGAAAATTCGCTAAAAAAATAAAAAATTGATAGCTTTTGGTGGAGTGGCTTGACGGTTGCCCGTGCTATCCACCGCAGTTATCCGGGCGGTAACCAGTGGCCGCCAGGCGCTACCGGTGTCTGGTCACCAGTGGCCTAGTTTGAAAGGAGTGTGAATTCGAGTTTTATCAGCAAAAATCGAATCACGATTTGTTGACCAACGAAGTGGAAAACTGCATTTTCTGTTACTGATGTCAGTTAACCAAATAGTATTTTTTTTAGGAAAAACAGATTATGCTTAGAGACTGCGGTTAGTAAATAATGTAATAAGGTACCATTAATTAAATGTGATTTTAATAAGGAATTTTACAAATGATTATTACAAGCTATAGAAATTGGATTTTTTTCTCTATTAAAGTCCCCATTGGATAATTTTGCACATACATTATATTTCTGGTAAAATAGTGAAAGGCTCTACGGCATTAATAATTTAGGTTAATGCAGTAAATAATTAATAACGATGTTATATTTTTTCTTGTTAGCAAATGGTTTTAGCAGAACCTATTGTAGGGTTTGTGTGTCAGTTGAAAATAATAATAGGTCTACTACTAATAATAATACTTGTATTTCAAACTTAAGTTGTTATTTTTAACAGCCTAAGTAAAATTATAATGGTCGCACAGCCAAATGAAAAATGTCCCTGTTGCCTATTCCGTTTGTAAACCATAGCAAATCCATTGTACGGCGGCAAGGCCTACCAAAAAGCAGCTATGGTGGGTGATAGGAGTTCAAGCAGAGCCTACCCGGGCCTGCGGTGGTCCAAGACTCCTCCCGACTAGCGAGAGTAGCTAGTAGAATACTAGCTACTCTCGCCGGTCCTGGCCACGAGTGCGTGGCGGGCATCTTCCATTCGTTCCCGCTAGCAGCGCCACTGCATTGAGTCTTCCTCCGTTGGTACCGCGGACATCCAACAGGAGCGCTGGAATGCTCCAAAAAATTGCTAGGGACACATTCTACAATGGTGATGAAAAGTTACTTCAGTATCTGTAGTCAATGATTATATCTTTAGAGTGGTATCCAATTTCCATTATACTACTTGAAACCTAAAATGGTATAATGCTGATGGGAAAAACTTACTCGAAAATGCTCAAAACTTAAGAATAATTTTCATTACTCGATCTGACATGATTTGACTCAACCCAAAAATAACTACTTGCACACCCCTACTTCATAGTTACAATCCACTTATAATCTTACACAAGTACACTTTCAAAGGAGAATAGGTACTGTTGATCGTGCAAAAATAGGCCAAGCACTATTTTTCAGATCTTATTAGTGAATTTCCTATGGAAAGTGAACTATTAGCATGACCCACACGGTGAAACTTAAGCCCGGGACCACCATAGAAGTTCCTAACGTAACACCCTGAACACGTTTTGGGGGGTCGTTCCAAATGTTATATATATATGTGTGTTTGTACTCTACCGGTCACATTTTTTGTCCGATTTACTTCAAATTTGGTAGGGACGTTCCTTTCTATAATCAGTTAGACAAGTTCGTTCGGCAAAACAATCGGAAAACTCTAAACCCCTTTTTTGGGGATATATCTCTCAAATTTCGGGTTTTTGGGCCCAAAAAGGGCCAGATCTAAAATCATTGCATGTAAAAAGATGGTAATTAGTGAGGCGAAACTTTTAAGCCCTCTCTTGTTATTCTAGTATGAATATTTACCGAGTTATTAAAGAAAAAGTATATCGACCAAACACAGTACATTGTCTTATGGAGGTTTTACATTAGAAAAGCCTGTTATTCATTTGTTGGGTACTTTTATTATCCCCAGCAACCTCACACCTACTTTAAAGCCTGACTGGACCTTCTCCTAACCTTATAATGCGCAAAATTGTATTCCCAGCATTGCAGGTAAATGAAACCAGGAGCATCAGAACAGCCAAAAAATCAATGTTTTCAGATTACAATAAAAATTTGAATAAATGTGTGTTTTTACACTGGTTTTGAGTTTTTAAAGTTTGTTATGTGGAAATTCACTTCCCCCACGTCAGCGTGCTGCGTGCAAACTCGTTTTATTTTACTACTGAAATGCTGTAATGTACAACAAATATAAAATAACCAAGCATAGTCCAACTCTAAGGTAAAATGAATTGGTCAAATAAAGTTGACCTGATAATTAATTGATTTTTTAGTTCTAACAAAGAAAGGAGAGGTGGAACTGCTAGACTTCGGCCCAGGTCAAATTGTAGATGGAGCGCTTTATGGGAAATCTCCTGTTTTCTTCACTACTGTCAATGGATTTATCTCGGTATCGTCATTAGATTCACCACATAATGATATAAGCATGTGAGTAAAGCACATGATTTATATTGCATATGTTAATTATTTAAAAATGTGTTTCTAACTTCTAACTGTACCTCAGTTTCAATATTACTATGTGTCTTTACTTATAATTATTGTTCTTTAATAGTTTATCATGTTTTAAGTGAAGATCAACTCATGTGTTAGTGTTTTAATCTAAGTATATAAAAGTCAAAGCCCTCACTGACTCGCTGATCACTGATTCTCCAACTTCCAGGTGTGCTGGAGAGGTGAAATTTGATACACTGATTCTTTAGGTCTAAAAGAGGAAAAGTAAAGGGTTATTTACTGATTTAATCCTAGGGCTCTATCCCACATGATGTCAAAGTACCCATTTTATTCTTATGGACCTACAATTTATTTTACCAGGTGATAGCAAACAGATGTTACTTATTCTAAATAGTTCAAACTTCTCACAAGCTAGAAGGCTAAAATTTGACACAATTCTTGAACACACGTTAACAGATGAAATGAGCAATTTAAAATTCAAATTTCAACTGTAACCCCCAAAAAATTCAAAAATGGTGGAACATTTTATGTTAGCCAAAAATGCTTTATGCTGTTTTTCCTCTGTTATTATCATGAGCATCAAGCATAGGCTTACTCCTATACCTACTGAAAATCTGTTGGTGCTCTGCCTTATTGGTATTCAAAGTTTTGATGTTCGAAATGATCAGTTAACCTTACAGAGTATTGTTTTTATTTGAGTTTTCAAGGTAACAATATTTTTACTACCGGGATCCAACACGAACCAAGAAATACCATACGAACGAAGTCACGGGTCCCAGCTAGTAGAGATGTGTCGGTTGTTAAAGTTGGTGTCGGTTTTACCGGTTTTTTATAAAAAAAACCGAAACCGAGAACCGATGGTCTAATGTCAGTTTCGGTTTTTCACTATCAGTTTAGTGCTCGTATTGGAAATAAGTATTATAATGTTGTACAAATATCGAATGACAAGCTAAACAACGTTTAACAAAATAAGAGGTTGAAATAAGACTCCTCCCAACAACTAATCACTTGCTTTCCAGTACCAAAATAACTCTCAACTAACACAAAAGGATAATTGACAGGAGTTCTATTTATGGAAGTACGTGAATGAGGAAAACAGATAAGGAAACAAAGCTAGTGGCCCGAGACCCTATATTTGTTGTCCCATTCTTAATTGCTGGTCTATTGTTCGACTTTGGTCGAGGGTCCCGGTAATTTAAGAGATAAGGAGTTTCTAGTTCAAAATGCTAAAACCGAAACTAATTGTCGCACTAAGACAAATGACTGCTCATTTTTTCGTCTGATTACCACAAATAAAATAAAATGTCAATCAAAGTTGTACGACTTTCGGTTCAAGAGATAATGGATAATGGATATAAGAGTCACTGTATATCAGAACTTCTATTTATGGATATACGTGAATTGAAACAACAAATAAGGAAGCAAGGCAAGGGGGGTGGGGAGGGTTTGGTTGCAAACAAAATTTGACCTTGAGAGGTCCCGAGCACAATTATCAGTCACTGTTAAACATCTATCTCTCTGAATTCGGAAATGTATATTGTTTTATAATCGTGCTCTTTTCCCATTATAAATTTATGTTAAACTGATTTTGTTTATTTTATATTATTGTAGGATACTGGTGAAATCAATATTAAATTGCAATTGACAAGGTTGTAAATTAGGTTTAAAATTAACCATAAAATACCTACTAAATAATTGTCAAATGGCTACATATGATTTAAAATTGTATACGTTATTTTAAATAAAATCACTTAAAACAGGATAGAGCCAATTAGGAATTTAGTATTCTTCTGCTTCAACGGGATTCTTTGTTTAAATAAACTCTCAGAGGCATTGAATGACAGGTACAGATAAGTGATTTATTGTTCTCTATTCATGAAAGGTGTTAATGGAAGACTCTGAAAGTGAGCAAAAAACTACCTGGAGCCTAGACACAACAAAATGCCTGTCCATCTGTCTGTCTAAGAGTATTATTTTTTGTGATCACTTCCTTGTTTAAAATGTTCTGGTTTGGTTTTTATAAACTAGTATGAAATCTATAAACTGTATTTATGATTAGATTCTGGGTTTCCAAAGTCTGCAAAACTAGAATATCAGCAAAAACAGGTAACTTTTTTTGTTTTTAAGGTTAGGCCTACAGTAGGCTAAATTAAAACCTTAACATCTTAAAAAAGTTTAAGTTAAAGATTATTTAGACTACGTTATTGCTTTAGGCTAACGTGTTATTATTTGGCTAAACAAGGTTTTAAGCCTAGGTGATTGATTAATTTAATTTTGTAATGACCCATAATATTTAATTTAAATTAATTTTATTTGTCTTTAATTGATTACTTGTGATTGTGACTTTTTAACCAACTCTCCTGCATAGTGTCTCTGCAGCAGAATTTATGTAAACCAGTGAAACAAAGTATGAAATAGGGATTTATAGGTACTGGTATGTAATCAATTAAAGTTTTTTTAGGCAGAATTTCAGAATCTAGGTAGAAACTTAAACTTAAAGTATGGACGAGACAGTTATTAGGTAAGTTCTTTGAAAAATAACCGTAATTGACCACTGGCAACCGGTTTTTGTAGAAAACCGAACCGATAAAAAATGTAACCGACCCATCCCTACCAGCTAGTATTGAATGTGATGTTTGAAATGGATTTAACAGTTCACAATGGTCTTAACATGTTCATTGCTAAACCGCTAAGTTTGAAAAGAAACCGTATTGCAGTTTAAAAAGTAGTTTCCACAGAGCTCCAAAGGTAGCAGCACCATCGCATCAAAGAAACTCGACCCAGCAAGTGCTGCCCCTGAAATAGGTTTTAAAACTACGAGAAACACAGGTTCAAACTGAGGACAATTACAAGGTGCTCAGATTCTTTATATGGCTCGGAGCTCCCGGAATCGAGCGCAGTGAATGTCTTTGGAGTTTGAGTTATATTATTGGAAATACACTTTAAGTTTACTTTCATGTTACCAGGACAATCAGTGAAATGGTGCCTGAACAGAGCGTGTCAGAGTCAAACATTGAAGAGTTGACTCAGCAGAAGGATAATGTTGGGTTGATGAAAGCCGCTTTTCTGCTGTACATCAAAAAGCAGTTGGTATGTATCTTGTATATTCCTTAATATCTTGCCTTTCTTAGATTTATACTGATTATACTCTGTCAAAAATTGTTTTTTGAACAGGTCGGATAGCTTGGATAAATATGGTTCTTAACTAAGGATAAATAACTTACTAATAGTGATTTCTATTGCAATGAAAGAAATATTGTACCTATAATAGCCATCCTTGTAATTACGGAGCACATGAAATTAAATCTTCTTGATCATTGGAAGAATTACTACGGATTAAATGTACAAGGATGTAAGTTGACAGTCATCCAAGTTGTTAAAAAAATGTTGATGTTATTTCCCCTTGTTTATTTCTTTCCCAACTGAAAAAGAATCAATTTATCTTTAATATCTACTGTAGTTGACGTTGAGTGAAATCAACTAACAATTATAAGAGTTGAAGTGTATTTAAAATCTAGAAAAAGCCTCTATATTTCTAGCCTTGTTCTTTGCTTTTTCATATCACCCCTCCTTCCATCTAGTATTAATTGGCTGTCTTTTCGATTATTATTCAGTCCATCTTCTGATATTCTTATTAAGGTAGTTGTGTCCTGTTTCATCACATAGTGACATCTTCTGGCATCCGCACACTAGTGTTTCATAAAAGTTTGTATGACCTGTTGTAATTGAATCCAAATAAGTTGTGAATAAATTGTATTTTGTTAAAATTCATGTTATTTAACCCCAGTGCCGTTCGTTATATAACTAAATAAATATTTACAACTTGGTATATTTAATTTTCTTGAGTCCAGACAGGTCCTTATTGATAAATCTTTTTTAACTACACACACCAAGGGATTTGAAAAACTACTATTAGAAACTTCAATCACATCCATCTCTTCTAATTTATTTAACTCATCTTCAACTGCTTTCCGTTTATGATAGGGTACCGGGTAAGATTTACCTATATATGGTTTGTCGACTTTTAAGTTTAACTTTGCAACATAATTTTTTATACAACCTGGTTTTTCTGAGAATTCCTCCTTATTTTTATTCAATACATCTTTTAATTTTTTTAAATTATCATTTGAAATGATGTTACTACTACTTTCAATATCCTGAATTTTATTATCTATAATCTCATCAATATTAACCATTGACTTATGGTTAGGTTCAATTTCATAGCTTGTCATTAGAGTTTTCATTTCATTTAATTTACTATTTATTTCATCATCTTTCTCATAAATCAAATTATTTATGTAATTTACATGAACTACATTGATGCTACCAACTGTATTTTCCTTGTCACTATGATCTATAGGTATACTATAATACTTATTTAAATGTACTAAGTTAAGCTTCTTTTCTCTGAAATCTATTATTGCATTATGTTTTGTTAAGAAATCACACCCTAACAACAAGTCAATATGAATTCCCTTTACTACTAAACATTCAATGTTAATTGTTAACGGACCGACGGCTATTTCAATTTGTACCTGCTTTTCAACTCGCTTACTTCGACCTCCAGTTACTCCTACTAGAGTGGTATTTGATACTGGTAATTCTGGTATCCTATAGTCAACACTATTTTTTATTTTACTGTAATACTCCTCTGACAATATGGTAGCTTGTGACCCAGAATCCACAATACATTTGTTCTTTATTCTTCCTATAGAAACTTCTACCACAGGCAAGAAATTATTTACTGTCTCTACCGGTCTTTCATTATAATTATTTTCATCTAATAGTTCATTACTCAGATCATCATAACAAAAAATGTCATTAACTTTCTTTAAGCCTACCAAACTACCAATTAACTTTTCATTCCCTATTACTTTGTCTACTTTACCTTTAGGCCTATCTGATTGTGTTTGATCTGTCCTATTAACTTGGGTATGACTATCTATAACTTTCTTAATTTCAAAATTCCCTTCCTATTCAAATGTACCATGTCTAAAACTTGTTTATTGCCTAGAAAAATCACTTCCTCATATAGGCTTCTCTTACACTTGGATTTATCTCTACTATCAATCGGTTGGTTTGTTACATCTATCACTTTGATTTTGTTTATATAGGCTAGGCTATGAATAAAAGCATTCACTTGTTCTAATTTTCTAAAATGGTCCACATCACTCAAAGCTAACTTAGGAATAGGCGGGATAGTTAACACTACTATGTTTTTATTTGTCTTCACTAATGTTTCAATGAGTAATTTATAATCACTTATTATTTCATTTGTTGATCTACATTTCAAAAAATCATTTGTCCCTATTAATATCACATTTATTTTCTTAATATTTTGGTTTACTAGTTCATTCAATTCTTTAATAGTTTGTCCACCCCTGCATAAGCCTGCTGTCCATTTTCCGCATATTAACTGAGATTGATAATTCATACATTGTTTCGAAAATCTAACTAATTGAGAATCCCCCAATGGCTCATAACCATTATAGACTGGTTTTGTTATTACTTCTGGCTTATCCAAAGTAATATAGTTAACATGTGGTTCAACTAGTCAATCTTTATTCATTCCACCCCTATAATTACCTCTGTGACTTCCTCTATTGTTCTCAAAATACCTAACAGCCCCTCCATTACTACCATCATTATTGCCATCTAGCCTAGCTTCACCCCCCACATTATCTGCATTTGAACTGTTTCTTACCTCCGAGTGCTGATTATTTTGGCCTATATTTGCCCTAGGACCATTTTGTCTGAATCCCAAATTGTCTCTGTTCCTGTAATTGTAGTTACCGTAGCTTATCGGTAAACTTTCCCTATCATGTATTGTTCCCAAATTTCTGCACATATTTTCTAGCTCACCCTCAGTCTTAATCTCTTTTACCGTCATAATCATTTGTACAGCAGCGGCTGAACTTTCTGGTAAATGCCTACAAATATGTTTTAAGAACATTTCCATACTAATGGGTTTGTCTAATACTTTATTGATCTCATAGTAATTCATTACATAGGTCTGCAGATCCATCTTACCAATTTTAAAATTACCACTGCTCATTAAGTCACATTCAAATTCCCTTTGTCTAGTGTTTCCCCAGTACTTTCTCTTAAACTCATTTTCAAAATATTTAAAATTGTCAAACTTGTCTACTTGCTGTCTGGCCCATGTCTCTGGTTCACCCTTCAAGTACTTAATCAAATGTAATAACTGTACTTCCCAGTTATCACCTGATACTTGAACAAACTTCCTTGCAAACTTTAAATAAATCATGGGATGTACTGAGTTAGGCTCGTTACTAAACTTTGTTAAAAACAATTCTGCATTAGCACTTATGGTGCTAGGCTTAGGTGATTTGACTTCCTGGCTTACCACATATGTAGGCTGAGTTTTTGTCTAAGGTCATTTACCTCACATTCCATGTTACTCAACTTAACCTCAACTGACTTTATTCTATTTGTTACAACAACAGCTTCATTATCATGCCTTTCTTAAAATCTGTCTTGCTTTTTTACACATTCCTCAACTCTGGTTTTACTATCTAACTCATCTTCTTTACATTGTCGTTCCATTTTCCTTATCTCTCCATCGTTAGTATTAACTCTATGTTCCAACGCAACAGTGCTTTCTCTTACCTGTTGTAATGTGCCATCAGATTCCTGGATTTTAGTTTGCATTTTATTAACCCTATCCTCTATCTCACCTAACTCTTTACTCATTTTAACATCAATATTTTTACATTCCGCATTTATTTTAGTGTCAATCTCGTCCAGTCTGTTACTATGTTCGTTTAGTTTTACGTCAACGCTCTCAAACTTACGGTCCATACTGTCAAACCTAGCACTAAATTTACGATCCATACTGTCAAACTTATCATTTATATTATCACTCATTATCTGTAGTTTAGTATTCATATTATCACTCATCGATTGCAACATTTTAATTAACTGGCTTTGAAACTCCATATTTTGGTCTGGGATAGGGTCTACCTTACTTTGGCTTGATACTGGGCCTACTTCATTTTGCTTTGTTACAGGGCCTACATCAATGTTTTCATTTAATTCCCAACCAGGCCAGTCTTCCCCAGACAGTGAAGACACATTAGATGGGCTTTGATTATTATTTTCAAGTACATTTTGATCTGCTACTTCCTCCATGTTGTTCAAATTTTCGCATGACATTTTGTAATCAAGTTATAGGCTAACACTCGACTAATAATAAAATTCACAATAACCAGCTCATACTCTTTCAATGATCATTAACCATCTTCCACAACAAGCCTCACTACTTGGCGCGCCACTTTGTAACCATTCACTTTTAATTTTATTTTATAATTTTTATCTTAATGATAAAAATGTCAATAATATTTAATTAATCTATCTCAGGGTTCATTGGTTAATTTTTTACTAATTTGGCCGGCAGAACATAATACTCTTAATGACAGGGTAGACCCATATTGAATTTGATCAATATGTGAAGTCTTGTGGGTTCGTGTGGAAAAAAGGCCTTGACAATGAAATTGTAGATAATTCTGGAAATACATCTATTTATTCATAAAAGACATCTTAGATTAACAGTGGTTGAAATGTTCCATCAGTTACATTTATATACAACTAGGCCTAGCCCTAATCACATCAGACAATAACTAGCCTATCTTGTACCTGTGAATTTATGTACGAAATAAAATGGTGTCACTGAGAATAAACTAAGTTTGTTCGATTGTATTGTATTAATACAAATTCTGGAAGAATGTTATTTATTAACTGTTGTTTATGTCCGTTGATTATTATGCAGTTGTCGAGATGAAATTTAATTTTTTAGTTAGACTTTGCTGACTGGATTTTATACTTTTTTATTAAATAAAGATAGGCTATGCCTTCTTTATAACTTAGGATAGGTTTAGCCTAGTCCTAGTCTCTGATGATTTTAATAAATGTTCAAAATATGCTATATTTTCTTCATAACCTGGGATAGGTTATGCCTATTCATATTTAAATAAGTTCAGTCACTGTGTTAATGAGTCGTGTTGTTCCCTTTCATGGCCACGGATAGGTCAAACCTATTCGTAGTTATGTATAATTTTGATGTTGAAAATAATATGAAAAGCAAATGAATTTTTATTACGCTAGGTACTTATCAGTTTTTTGCTTTTCCCATTATGCCTAATCACTGCCTTCACCTTCACTTCCACTGATACAAACTAGTGATGTGTCAAAACCAAAACTCGAATCTCAAAACCACCAAAACTTTGGAAAAGTTTCGGTTTCGAGATTCGATCGGCGAGTTTCGAGAATCAAAACTCAAAACTGCCGAGATTTTTTGTGTCATTGTTGTTTTTTTTAACAGAAATCACGCCCGAGTGTTGATTAATAATGTGAAGGTCAAAAGCCTTCTGTCATCTACCTTCACCTTTTGTGGATTATTGATTTTTTTATTTGTGAAAGAACAACTCTAACCAAAGTTTATAATTAAGCTACAAATAATTGGTTCACTAGTAGTTCTGAAACTAATATTTTTCTAGGATGCTTCGAGAATGGCAGTAAGTTAACTGGTTTATTTGGAGTAACTAGATTTATTTTTCATAACCATACCCAGGCAAGTAAATAGGGTTTCGCGATTTGAGTTTCGAGATTCGATTTTGTAAGTTTCGGTTTCGGTTTCGAGATTCGAAATTTCTGGTTTTGACCATCACTAATACAAACATATCACCACAATATTGCACAACACTACCTAGACGCCATTTTTGTGCCTCTTGGCGTCACTTTGATTTTAACATTTTAGACGTCCTTACCAGACCACTTCACTCTAAAGAAAGACGCTACCTCTCTATTTCTGGCCTATTTATGCGACTGGCTGAACTCACTCGCGCCAAACGCTCTCATTGGTTCGTACGATCATGTGACCATATCTTGGACAACATGCGCCGCTATGATGCGCGACGACATCGCCAAAGATGGCCAGATTTCCTCCTTATTAATTTTGAAATATTCACTCATTAAAAATCGACTTTTCTATTTCCTAACCGAATTTGATAATTTTCTCAGGCAAGCTAGGGAATTTCATATGATTTATTTCTGTACAGGTTTAATTTCGATCGGACGTATAGTTTCAAGGATATTCCCTTTTTACTAAACAGTCAGCTATTGCACAATATCTTATTCATTTAAGGAATCGACTTTTTTATTTCCTGATGGTTATGGTTATGGTTTTATTTACATATTTTAATGTTTTTTTTCAGACCAGTTAAGGAATTTCATATAGTTTATTCCTGTATGATTTTTATTTCAGTTGGACCCATAGTTTTTTAGATATTTCATTTTTACTAACTCAAAAGTTTATAACTTTATAATTGATTATTTAAGGTGTGTTTTATTTAGCAATAAATTGGGATACCCGTTACAAACTAAATAGTTGTGTTTCGTATTCGTTGTAATGCTTTGGAATACCAACAGTTTCCAGCCTCATTATTTGCAAATTTCCAGTGTTCGACTCTACAGCACTGGGAAATAATACTCAACTTAAAATGGTGAATAGAAATGCAAATACTAATAGCAACCAGTACAACAAATTTTAAGCAGTTGATTATGTTTTAGTATCAAAAACAATAATTTATATTTGACTGATTATGTTTTATGTTTTCAAGGCCCAGAGCAAAGCTGTGGTATCCAACCTGTTCTGCGGTGATGCTGGCAGTCTTGACTCGACAGCTGTTGTAAAAACCAGTCTTGAACTAATAGACGATGTGCCATCGAAAGACCCCCGCTGGGCCGACCAAAAATCCAATAGTTAGTACTGTACCTTTTATTGTATGTTTGTCCACTCTACACTAAACATGTTGGTTGCTCTTCCTCCTTTCCTCGATCAGTTCTTTAACTGAGGCAAAATCTACGAGTCAGGAAAATTTAGAAGTTTTACAGTTATCTTGTAATTATAAACTTTTGTTAAAAAATTCTTCGATAAACTTAGTGCTTCAAGGCAATCAAGTTATTAGTCTGTAATAATTATTATAGTTGTTTGATGGCTTTAAAACTAAAAATAGCTTGCAGATAAATACAAATGTGTTACGATTATTTTTGTTTTATCAGTTAAAGAATTAATTATGTCACAGTATCAAGTTTTTGAACAAGAGCGAATTTCAAGATTTGAATAATAACCAATAATTAACCCTTTCAGTGCTAAGAAACGATATAGCAGCATTTGAATCTGCCACCAATAAACATTGTTACTGCTGCATAAGCGATTGTACCGTTTCAAGCTCAGTTTGCAGTCTGTGTCTGACGTGTGGTGTAACCTAGTAGACACAAACTGAACTACCTCGTCCAGCGCCTAGACACTAATACCCCCTGGTGCGCTACAGCTGCTAGTCTGATAATTGGCTGAGCGCTCAAAGGCGTTACCTTCCCGGCCGGGGGTAACACTTGAATCGAGGGTTCGAATCCTGGATTTTTATGTGCAACTCATGGAGAGTTCACCTGAATGTGGCAGAGTTGAAGGGGAGGGCGGACCTCAAGCAAACGGTGTACGGCTTGGGTCCATGTTGACGGGATGGGTGGATTATTTGTGAGTTGCACATCTGATCAGGTGTTTTGCTACTTTATACCTATCCTTTACTGTGTGTGTCCACTGGAAGCACAAATTCAAATTTTGACTGTCCAGGCGTTAAAGATGTTTAAAAAATTAACAAAACATCACAGATTCAACTTCTCCTTTCAGAAGCTGAGCACTGAAAGGGTTAATTAAAAAAAAGTAAACAGTTTTTATTTATTAATAATTATGGCTCATTTAGTTCTAAGAACGGAAAGAAAGATAGAATGTCTTATATATACAGAGATCATCCTGTAACTTTTTAGGGAGTTTTGAATTTATAAAAAAAAGCATCGTTTACCAAATTTGTTTATAGGCATTACCCATGTTATTATGCTTTGGTTATACTTGTTATTATTATACATGGGTAGCATCAGGATGTCTGTTGACATTCCAGATTAATTTTAGGACACTTGCTGGACTTGCAAGCCAGACGTTGTCGGGTGCAAGTTTGATCCAGGCTAACTGCTATGACACTTTATAGTAGCGGTCACTGCTATGATACTTGCGAGCGGTCACCACTGGCTAATTTGGCTTAAAGAAGTATGTTAGGCGAATGGTTCTGGGTGTTAGTGCGCGTGTTAGTCTATGTTGGCTATGTAGTCTAAAACACATGTACACACTTTACTTAGAACCGGATTTAACTATAATTTTTCACTGACACATAACTTTGGCAGAACCTATTATCAACCGTGTGTTGTTCCCGATGTAGAGCTTAGCCTCGGTAGCACCCACTCGCTGCAAATCGTCCACCAGCTGGAGGAGAAGCAGAAGGTGCTCGAGCGATACGTCACCTTCCTGAAGGACCTTCAACTCTGGGACAAGGTGAGTCAGTGTTGTGATCCCTTCCCGAGATTACAAATGAGCCAAATTTGTACTCAAGGTTTGTTAAAAAATTCGCTCCTCAAATGATTTTTTGCCCATAAGATCTTCTCAGTGTTTGTGTGTCCTTTGTTATTACTTATGAGCATTTTTTGAACGCAGTTCACTATTTTGATGGTGTTATTGCCACTGTAGGGAAACAACCACTAGAATGTAGAATCATGTACTTTAGAGCGCAGTTTTGACAAAATCCGTATTGTTGCACGATCTCACTGTCTGGATGTTATAGTGGCAGGAACCACACCCAACCTAACCTCAAACATTCCAGCCAGTACTCACTTCTCCCTTTAAGTTTGGGCCTAGCACACATTTATGATTCTTCCTAACCTGATGGCTCTCTATTCTTTTGATGAAATTTGATTTGATTATTAGAATAAGTAGCCATGTAATTGTATTATTTTTAATGTTAATTATGAATAGTAATAAGAGTCATGTTGTTATGACACCATTCATGTATATTTGTGTATATAACGAGTAAAGAATGTTTGAATTGAATTTACATCTACTCAACAGCCGCACACTGATGTAGAGAATCGCCTTTTTTTTAATTAAAGACCATGAAGCCCAAAACCAGTTAGTGAATTCCACTGTAAATCCCGTTACCTTTAAACAAATTTGGTTTGGTTTGTTATTTTTTGTTATTAAGCCAAAGAGCTTTGATCACTTTTTTATATTTTTCTGCTTGTTGCAAAACACAACACCTTGTTTGCTTAATATAAGTGTGAACATATGTATAAACAATAGATAGATAGAGAGATATTTATTTGTTTACCTTTTTACTTTGACTTTCCTATTTTACTGCATTTTATTTCAGTTCCAGGTTTCGCTACATAGATAACCTAACAGCTGTTCTTGGCTTAATTAATTCTTCCATTTCGTGATCATGACAATAATTAATGGCTGTTTATACTACAAATAATAAAACTGGTTTACAATACAATGAATGGATTTATTAATGAAGTTGACATTTCAGGTTACAAAATAGGGATTCACAAATTATGGCACATAAATATAGAGGATTAACTTTACTATAAGATAATTATTATTTGATACATGAAGTGCTCAGGGTTTACACAATGTTTATAGGATCTGCAGGGGGGGAACTCGTGCGGCAAGAATGACTGTCTGTTCTTGTCTTAGTAAAATATCTTTTATTTTAATTGAATGTTTAGTTATGATATGAATTTTGACACATTGTAAGTTTTGCCAATGAGGATCTCAGAAATCAAAAGTTTGTAATACACTGTGATTGGCTTCTTTCAGTCTTGAGGAAATAAATAGGCTAAGCCTTGAAACTTTAGTCTGTTGAAAAATTAATTAATAAAAAGTATAAGTCCAGAGAATTAATCTTGAGGTTGATGTGTTTAGTTTACTTTAAAGTATTCCAAAATGCTAGAAATGATGTTAGACTTGAAAATTGGACATCAATGATATGTTGCTGCAATCTACAAGGTAAGTTGGAAGGGTCTCACCATAGTTTTATATTGTTCATCACTGGCATTTCTTCTTGGCCTTGCAAAATGGGATAAAACTTTGCCAGTGACTCTTCTTACCTAATAAAAGAGTGGATGGTGTATTCCACTACACTTTTTATAGGGAAAAATGTTAATTTTGGGTAGATACCCACAAAAAGCTAACACTTGGCCATTATACTTTTGGAAAACTCTATTCTTTTTTAAATTGTACCACATGGTTCTCAATAATGTTAGTCACTGCCATATGTTCCTGAAGTTCTTGTAGACACTGTCACTTGTTTTAAACACTTGTACTATATCAAATTAAATTTGGAATGAGATCAATTTTGAAAAATAAATAAAATTAAATAATTTGAAGCAGTTTACATGAATGAATTAGTGAGCCTTCTTATTACCTAGGTAGGCCTATTATACATTAATGTGGGGTTTATTTATTATATGGTAAACTTAAATATATCAAATCTATGAAATGTTGCAATGTGTAAATAATTTCTTTATTATACACAAAATATGGTTCAAGGCGATCAATTGCAACCAGTTACACCGGCTTATGTTTAACAGTATGTCTCAACTAAGAACTTGATGAAGAAGTTTACACTAGGAATCGATCAGACCGTTCCTTTAGAAGAAATTTTGCATTTAAAGATATACTGAGTTAAGTTAAGGTAGGAGCATACAAGTGTTTACGATTTTCTAATGTACACACGTGATAGGTGGAATGTCCGATGACCTCTGCAATTTTAAATGGTCCCTCATAGATTTCAAATAGTTTAGCCGTTTCTCCATATGCGGCATTTGATAAGGGGTGATTCTTCACTAATACTAAGTCGCCAACGTTGAACAGTGTGGGATGTAACTTTGAGTTCAATTTCTGCGCTCTCTTCTCTCGCTTGTTTCGAATTCTTTGTGAAGCTAAATATAATTTTGTTTCCAAAGATAGGTCGTTGCTGAATGGGTTATTGATATACGTTTCCCAGAACCTCTTGTCCTTTTCTCCAAACTGCAGTTCATTAGGGCTGAATCCAGTTGTGTCGTGTTGCACTTCGTTGAGAAATTGGTTTATGTCCGGGATAAATCTCGACCAATTTCGGTGTTGTCTGGAACAATATGTCCGCAGGCATCTTTTTACTTCTCTGATAGGTCTTTCAGCCATGTTAAAGCTGGGGTGATAGAGTGGACTAAATATGGGGGTAATTTCGTTGTCTTCCAACTTTTGAAACCAAAGATCACTTTTAAATTGGGAGGCATTATCACTTTGTAACTTATTGGGTTTTCCATACTTTTTGAAATGAATATCAAAAAGTTTACTAAGAATCGTTTTTGTGTTAGCTTTCCTCATAGGGTATAACATGACAAACTTCGTAAATATGTCTAACACTATTAAAATATATTTTACATTTCCTGTACTCGTTGGGAGGGGTCCGATTACGTCAACGGCTATCTGATCGTTTTTGGCTAGGCAGCGAATTCCTTGGGCTATGCCTTGGAGGGGACGGGGATTAATTTTACACCTTTGGCATGAATCACACGTTGCTAGGGTAGTTCTAATTTTCCTGTACATGTTTTTGAAAACAAAGCTTTCGGAAAGGAGTAAATGACATTTCTTAGCACCGCAGTGTAGATAATAGTGATGGCATTCCCAAATCAATCGATTTACAATGCATTCTGGTACAGCAATTCGCCAGTGTTTATGTAGTTTTTGATATAGGGTGTGGTCGTGGAGTTTGAATGTTTTAGAGACTTTTGTGAATTCGGGATTTTCGTTTTCATTACTTAAAATTCTATATGGTGTCTGCAAACGGGGATCTTCGGATTGGAGTTGGGGTAAATTATTAAGTTCTCCACGGAGTTGGGGATCTTGGATGCGCTGTATATAATTTAGTGAGAGTTCTATGGGACTGTTTTCTGACGACGGATTTTGGGGGTGTTGAATTCGACTTAACGCATCGGCAGTAGCGTTTTCCGTACCTTTACAGTGTACTATACTAAAATCGTATTCTTGGATTGCTAAAATCCATCGTGTCAAACGATTATTTAACAGACGGCACGTCTTGAGGAAAATGATAGCGTGATTATCAGTTATAATATTTAATTTGGCTCCTAAAACAATATACCGCACTTTTTGTAAACAGTGGACGATGGCGAGAAGTTCCTTTTCGGTGGTCGTAAATCTCTGTTCGGAAGGCTGCAGCGCTCGCGATATGAACATTATGGCAACTTTATCCCCGCTATCGAGATATTGAAAGAGATGACCGCCGATAGCAAAATCTGACGCGTCTGTCTGGAGATAAAACGGCTTGGACATATCTGGATGGTGTAGGACGTTGGTTTGGAGGAACAGGTTTTTAATTTCCTTGAAGGTGACGTCATCTTGGGGAGTCCAGGTAAACTTATGTTTCTTAGAGGTAAGACGGAGGAGTGGTTGGATAGTTTCAGAATACTTGTCAATAAATTTATTATAATAATTGATACAACCAAGAAATGATTTCAAATGGGTTCTACTTGTTGGTGTGGGAAAGTCGAGGATAGGTCGAATTTTACTTTGGTCCATCTGGAGTCCTGATTCGGTCAGGGTATATCCTAGGAAGGGGACAGAGCTTTGGCAAAACTTGGACTTTGAAAACTTTACAGTCATGTTGGCTTCTTGTAGTTTTTGGAGTATATAATTCATATGGGTTAAGTGTGACTCAAAATCAGGAGAAATAATACAAATGTCGTCGACATAGATCATAGTAAACTTTTCAACCTCTTCATCAAAAACTTTGTCAAGTGCTCGTACAAGGGCGGCTTGGGACGTGGATATACCAAAAGGGGTAACTTTATATTGTTAGGTCTTCCCGCGAAATTGGAATGTTCTATACTGCCGGGATTCGGGTGAAAGGGGTATCTGCCAATAGGATGCCGTCAAATCAATGCTGCTGATAAATTTTGCGTCTTTACACTTCGCCAAAAGTTCATTTACACTCCGGTTACATTCGTAGTCGGGTATAATTATCTGGTTAGCCTTACGGGCGTCCAAACACAATCGTATTTCTCCTGTCTTTTTGATTACGGGTATTATCGGATTGATATAGATGCTGTTGCTACGTTCAATAATGCCTAAGGATTCCATCCGTTCAATTTCTTTCATCACCGCGTCTTGATGTACTAAGGGTACAGGGTATGTGTTACACTTGAAACTTTCTGGATTTTCTACATTTAAGACATGTTCGTATTTATTGCATATTCCGGGATCATCGGAGAATACATCCTGGTAACTTATTAACAAATCGGTTAACTGCTCCCGTTGTTGTTGTTTTAGTAATTCATTGTTATTTAGTGATTGCTGAACGATATTATAAGAGATACTACAAGTTGTGGGATTATTGGTATCATAATTAGACTGATTAGTATGATTATTTATATGAGTATTATTGTTAATATTATTTTGCCTGTGGCTTTCATCTCTTACGATGTAACATGATATACCTTCAATATACGCTTCTCCAAACTTCAAATTGATAACATTATTGTTTATTTTCAACATAATCGTTTCATGTTCAAAGTTTATTTCCATCTCCCAGTAACTTAACAAATCAATCCCTATAATGAATGGTCTAACTAGGTTGGGAACCAATAAAACTTGTACATTAGTTCGTTGCTTCTCTATCTGTATGGGTAATAATATTATTTTTGCTATACGTTTCGATCGTTCACCTGTTGCAGTCTTAATGAATGTATTGGTTACGGGCAGTTCTTCAAATTTATTAAACTTATGTTTATTCTCTTCAAACCATTTTTCTGACATGCACGTGATGTTAGAGCCGGTATCAATTAACGCATTTACATATATATCGTTAATTTTTACTTTAAGTTCTGGACAGTTAAAATTTTGTTTATCAGTGGATTTATTATTTACATCAGATTCTTCTCTCATTAAAAATTCTCTGTCGCAGCAGATCGTACTTACAGTATACTCGTTATTTATGGGATTATATATAATATTAGTATCATTAGTATTATTAGGCCTGTTATGTCCGATATGTTGTGTGGGCACTGAAGACATCATCAAACGGGAGGGAAGTGACAAATCCGTAAGACAGCCTTCGATTACTTCAGTGCTTACCCGTTTAAAGGTAGCGCTGTATCAGTGGGGTTGAGTGATGGGGGTTTTTGGTTGGGGTCAGTCCTCTCTAGGATTGTCGTACAGACATTATGCTGTTCACGTGACGGATATTTTCTCACATTACTTGATGTTCCTGGTCGTGGGGATGGGGAATGGTAGTTGTGTATGTTGTTGTTGTTCGGGGGATTCCTGTCATGTTGTTGAGGTCGATAGTAGTGATTGTTGTTGTTGTTGTAGTTGTTGTTGTTTCTGTAACCGTTGTTGTAGGGGTGATACTGTGTACGGTTATCTCTAGGTTGGTAGGAGTGTGGATTTATGTTGTGGTTTCGGTACTGGTTACCATGTTGGTGTCCGTTGTTGTATTGGAAGTTGTTGTTGTTATTTGGTCTCTTGTCGTTCTGATTGTTTTGGTAATTCGGTTGACGTTGATTTTGGGGTGAAGTCGGTCGGTTGTTATGTGCTGAATAGTTGTGTCTGTCTCTCTTCTGTGCGTCCTTTAGGTCCTCTCTTTGTAGTAGTGACTCGAATTCATGAATAGTATTAGCGTTTTGGACTCTTCTTGCGTCTTGTACTATTTCACTGAAGTGTTCAGCGAGACAGGATACAATTTCATCGTCGCTTAATGGTGGTGTTAAAGATCTCAGTGTGATGACACGTTCTATAAAGTATTCGGAGCGTGACAGTTTACCATTCGTCCGGAATTTTTCTACCTCCAATTTTTGTCGTATTCCTCTCTGAACTGAACGATTCCAAAACTTAGCCAAAAATGCATTTTCAAACTCATTCCAATCTTTGATATCGTCTTTTATCAAAGAGAACCAACGCGACGCATGACCTTCGAAGCTGGCTTCGATTGTGTCAATCAGATTTTCTCTCAGATCAGTATAATTGTTTCTGTGACTATTCCGTTCGTAGTATTTTTTTAATTTAATCAAGTATTCTTGAGGATTGTATGCGCGTCCATAAAATTTAGGTATGGTTTGGTCGACAGCATTGCCATTGTTTCCGCAAACAACATTTATGGTTGAAGGGACGATAGTTGACTTCTGTACGATTTCGTTTTTCAGGAGTTTAATTTCCGTGTTTACAATTTCATTTAGTTGGCTAAATTCGTTTTTGGTCTGCTCGATTTTGATTTGATTTTGTTGAATTAGTGGTAAAAACACGTCTTGAGTGGTTTTGGTGTGACGGTCAATGGTGTCGTCTATTCGTTGTAATGTTTCATCTTTAAGTTCTCTGATCTGATTGTTTACGTCACCTACGTCTTCGTTCATTTTAGTGATTAGTTCGGTACGGATTTGATTGTTAGTAGAATAGATTAGATTGTTAGTCTCGTTTCTTTGTCGTTCAAATTCGATTTCGAAATGTTCTTTTAAATCAGACGTTTGTTTGGTGATCTCAGCGGATAATTTGGTTTCAATTCCTTCGATTCTAATGGATTGTTCACTCTGTCTTTGTCGGATTTGGTTTATTTCGTCTTGAAATTTAACTTGAGCGCGGCCTAGATTATGTAATTTAGCATGAACAGCATTAAATTTCGTGTCAAGTTTAGCGTCAGCAGCGTTTAGTTTAGCATCAGCGGCGTTTAGTTTATCGTCAACGGCGTTTAGTTTAGTGTCTATTTTGGTTTGGACTGTGTTTAGTTTAGTGTCTAATTCGGATTTTATTTCAGTTTGGACTGTGTTTAGTTTAGTGTCTAGTTCGGATTTTATTTCAGTTTGGACTGTGCTTAGCTTAATGTCTAACTTAATGTCTAATTGTTGAAACATAATACTGATTTGGGACAACATGTCAGCGGGATCTATATTAGTTGTCGACTGCGGACTGAGTGGGTTTAGTGTAGTCGCAAGCGGTATATTCTGGGACTGTAGTGATGACATAGAGAGGTGGAGAGGGGTGGTTGCCAGGGAAACGGTGGTCGTCATGGAAACCGCGGGAGTGGGGGTTTCACCGGTTGTGCCAGGTGTCATGGCGTTCGTGGTAGGACTATCGTGTAAAGCGTCTGTACTGTTTATGTCGTCTGCGTCATTACTCAAGTCGAAACCAAGGAATGGCGTGTTTGTGTCGTCGTTGAAGTTAAATTGCGTGGGAATGTTTACTGTAGTAGTGTGTTCTTCGTGTAATGTCGTAATGTCAGAAGCAGTAAGTGTTTCGGACGTCTGTGATTCCGTAGATTCGTTACTTGGGGAATTCATAGTTGTTGTTGTTGGTGACTCGATTAAACGACGGGGTGGGTTGATATTAGGTCTTAAGTTATAATGTTTGGGCATAATCTTACTTCACTATAAAGTTTGTCAATTGTAGTGGGGGGAAATGGAGTATGGGAATAAATCTTATCTTTACAATAATTCTTAGTAGCCTACTTGATTTTTCCTTATTCTAAACAAATATGCCTACTTAAATTAACTGCTTCAAATTTAAGAACAGACACTCATTCGAGCCTTACGTTGGAAGCGCCAATTGCAAAACACAACACCTTGTTTGCTTAATATAAGTGTGAACATATGTATAAACAATAGATAGATAGAGAGATATTTATTTGTTTACCTTTTTACTTTGACTTTCCTATTTTACTGCATTTTATTTCAGTTCCAGGTTTCGCTACATAGATAACCTAACAGCTGTTCTTGGCTTAATTAATTCTTCCATTTCGTGATCATGACAATAATTAATGGCTGTTTATACTACAAATAATAAAACTGGTTTACAATACAATGAATGGATTTATTAATGAAGTTGACATTTCAGGTTACAAAATAGGGATTCACAAATTATGGCACATAAATATAGAGGATTAACTTTACTATAAGATAATTATTATTTGATACATGAAGTGCTCAGGGTTTACACAATGTTTATAGGATCTGCAGGGGGGGAACTCGTGCGGCAAGAATGACTGTCTGTTCTTGTCTTAGTAAAATATCTTTTATTTTAATTGAATGTTTAGTTATGATATGAATTTTGACACATTGTAAGTTTTGCCAATGAGGATCTCAGAAATCAAAAGTTTGTAATACACTGTGATTGGCTTCTTTCAGTCTTGAGGAAATAAATAGGCTAAGCCTTGAAACTTTAGTCTGTTGAAAAATTAATTAATAAAAAGTATAAGTCCAGAGAATTAATCTTGAGGTTGATGTGTTTAGTTTACTTTAAAGTATTCCAAAATGCTAGAAATGATGTTAGACTTGAAAATTGGACATCAATGATATGTTGCTGCAATCTACAAGGTAAGTTGGAAGGGTCTCACCATAGTTTTATATTGTTCATCACTGGCATTTCTTCTTGGCCTTGCAAAATGGGATAAAACTTTGCCAGTGACTCTTCTTACCTAATAAAAGAGTGGATGGTGTATTCCACTACACTTTTTATAGGGAAAAATGTTAATTTTGGGTAGATACCCACAAAAAGCTAACACTTGGCCATTATACTTTTGGAAAACTCTATTCTTTTTTAAATTGTACCACATGGTTCTCAATAATGTTAGTCACTGCCATATGTTCCTGAAGTTCTTGTAGACACTGTCACTTGTTTTAAACACTTGTACTATATCAAATTAAATTTGGAATGAGATCAATTTTGAAAAATAAATAAAATTAAATAATTTGAAGCAGTTTACATGAATGAATTAGTGAGCCTTCTTATTACCTAGGTAGGCCTATTATACATTAATGTGGGGTTTATTTATTATATGGTAAACTTAAATATATCAAATCTATGAAATGTTGCAATGTGTAAATAATTTCTTTATTATACACAAAATATGGTTCAAGGCGATCAATTGCAACCAGTTACACCGGCTTATGTTTAACAGTATGTCTCAACTAAGAACTTGATGAAGAAGTTTACACTAGGAATCGATCAGACCGTTCCTTTAGAAGAAATTTTGCATTTAAAGATATACTGAGTTAAGTTAAGGTAGGAGCATACAAGTGTTTACGATTTTAAGACTGAGCTCGATTGGTATTTTGCCCAAGTTAAGTGATGCTTGTTGTGTTCAGCTGGGGACTATAACACTCCGTGGCAGAGTGATGGCTACAACATTTGTGCTCCAGGAACACGCGGAGAAAGTCGCGGCTACACTCGCCCTGAAAAAGTACCATCCCAAGTGAGTGAAGAACCTGTTTACTTGTCATTGTACCACAAAATAGTTGGCAAGCTGAAAAGTTTGATAATTGGTTAGAGAAGGATTTACAGATTGTTTCAAGTGCTGCCTTCTAAAGTCAAATTTATTCAGGATTCCTAGATCATTTGTGTGTCATAATGATAAGAGGTTGACAGTATTTTTTTACCTTACTTTGCCCATCCACAAAGAATACAGATCTTTTCTTTTCGTTTTGTGGGATTTTTTTAATCAATTATAAAAGTAAATATAAATTGAATATAGTTGTTTTAAATTAAAATTATGTGTATTTTTTGTGTTAAATTGTGAAGCTGTATTAGTTTTTAATTACTGTTTAATTATAGAGGCGATAAAAAGGAAACATATTTAGGATAATTAGAGTAGATTATCTTTTATTTTTGTTTCTTCTTTAAAATGTGTAGGTTATTTTATTTTTGTTTTGAGAAAAAAAATCAATGAACAAGAAAATGTGTGCATATTTCAAATACTTTGTATCATATTAAATTGGAGGAAATAAATCGTTCTTATTCTTATTCTTGAGCAGAATCTATCCAGCAAAGCAATGGGTGAGCCATTATAGTACGAGTTGAACAGTGTGATAAAAACTAACTTGCCAGGACTGGGATTCGAACCCTCGACAGGGCTGTTGCCACCATAATTTCGAAGTCTTGTCACCTTGACAACTATGCCAATAACTCACGCAATCATTATTTTATAGTTCATGATATTGGTGCATATTAAATGTGTACTATTATGATTTTAACCCTTTATTTACTTAATTAGTGATTCTCAGGCATTATTACCTAGTCTTTTTTGATTTATCTTGTTAGTTTTTTGTATCTTTACAAGAAATTATAATCTATATGTGTGATGCATCTTCTGGGCATAAGATTTATAATTAAATAGCCTTTTGGACTGACATAAGTTTTCATAATTTTTTTAAATAAATATGATGTTCAATAGTTGAACGTTTTTGAAATTTGGTTATGTTACAAAATATATGGACATCTAATCTGAAGCAAATTTATGAGCGTTTGTACCTGTTGCCTATCTCCTCCACATCAGAAAAAGTGTATAAAGGGGACAGAATATTAACAAATTATGTATATCTCTGTTCCAAACCCAAACATAATTTATTCCATTAGGTGAGTTAGCTATGCACTAATAATCCTTTTATTTAATTCCTAAGCCAATTATTCTTATTTTGCCAACCAACCAAAATATGTAGGCTGTGAACCTATTTATAAATTTCAGCAACGTCGAACTTGTAGACAGAATCATTGAGGATGTGTTGTTGAAACGCAGCAAGAGACCTTTTGGCAGTCTGACTAATCAGGATCTATTCTACCGCCAGGTATGTCCCTCATATGCAAAAGGTATTCAGAAATTAAGTTCCATTTGGTTATTAAAGTAACGGTAGTATATTCAAACAATTTTCACTGAACACAAGTTGAACGTTCAACTCCCGGTTATTTTGTTATGTATGTTGCTAAATAGGTTTGGGAGTAGGTTTTGTACATTTATGTTCTTCTCATATTGTTGAACTAATGTTTATAATTTTTCCCCTAATATTAGTAATCTATTGCTCTGAGCTAAAATAAGTTGACCCAACGTACTTTATAAGTATGCACTCTTGTTAAATTTGAAATTATTTAATAGTAGATGAAATTTGTTGAAACTCATGAAAATTAACTAAATTGTTGTGGATTTTCTCATTTCCAAAATTAATAATAATATTAATATATAGATTCCTTTATTCTCAGTACAAGTAGGCCTTATGTTTTCAAGAATAACTTGAATAATAGTTTTAAATAATACTTGGATACATATACAGATAGAAAAATAAAGTAATTTAGGATTATTAGTTCATTATTTAGATCTGCAACAAGAACTATCCCCCAATAAATTTGTTCGGTACAGATTTTTGATAAAATGTCTTCACTCAGTCTGGTACCTTTTTGTATAATTTTGGAGCAAAATATTTTAAATGTTTCCTTCCAATATCATGTTTAACTGTTTGTATGAGTAAATTTTGGCTGTGCAAGTAAACATTTTTGATCTGTTTAGCTATTTTTTGATTAAGTAATGGGGAATTTTTGGTTTGAATAACTTTATTTATACCAAAAACCGTATGTCTTGACTTTGGTAGGAGGTGTGTAGAGGAATAAAATTGGTATTTTGTTTTAAATGTTGTAGTGTGTTCTTGTTTCTTTAAACTAAGAATAAACCACACTGCTAAAATTGGTATTTTTAAAATTTGTTTTGTCTTTGAGGGAAATCTTGTTTCCAGATACCTGGTAGCAATATTAACAAATTGTTAAAAACATGATTCCACTATTTTAATTTTTGTACTTTTAGAACAAATATTTCTAATTCTGTAAAGAGCTTGTAGTCTGCCTTCTGCTCGTCAAGAAACACAATTTACACAATTTATGATCTGATAAAGTAAGCCCATCATACAATAAATTCCTAATATGTTTTCTTTATCACAAATTTCAGGATTGACTGAGCATAAGCACAATGTGCCGTTAAACAAACATCTAATGCCACAGCGTTGACTTGCAGGTTAGCCAGATTCACGAGGGGATACAGCAACTGGCGCAGTGGAGTGAAGATCTCGTGTTTAGGGAGCACAGTTCCCAAGTTGTGGCTTCACAGCTGGTTGCAGCCAATACTTTATTACTGGTGAGTTCCCTGCAGCTGGCTTTTCATAGTGCCTTACAGCATAGGGCTTGGGGGGGGGGACAAAATAGATGATTAAATACAATTTTAGATGTTAGTATATTAAAAAATGTAGTTTAATATAAGAAATGCCTAACTACAAAATAATATGCAAGTTTTTGCTTTAATAGTAAGTAATACTGGGAGTATTATTGTAACACAGTTAGGCAGTATTTACAAAGGAGATTTCAATAATTGCAGAAAAAATCTGCTGATCGTCAAGGGAAAAAGTCAGATGACAGTTCATGTTTTGGATGTAGATTTTAATTATTAAAATCGACGTCCAAAACATGAACTGTCATCTGACTTTTTCCCTTGACGATCAGCAGATTTTTTAAAACCGAGTACCGGATGTAAGTACAATACCCCTTCGCCCTCCTTTTATTCATTGTTAGGCGGAGATTTATAGGAAAGTTTAATGTTATAATGGTTTAAATTTTAACCCTTTGCACTCTGGACAAAAATGTTTGGTCACTGCCAAAAACTCCAGGTACTTTTCTGAAAGTACTAGCCAAAATATCCGGGCCTTTTTAATCAATTTTGCAAAGGTTTGGGAAAAAACTGTAAATTTTATGGTTTAGCAGATAGAGTTATAATTCTTTTTTTGTTTTATTCCTTATGAGTTTTCGAACAACCAACAAATATTTTTAACTAAAAGAAAAAGTAATATTTATTTTTAAATTTGTAATTTTAAAAAATATATATTTTACATAAAAGTTAACTTTGAGGTGTAATAGCTAAAAAGAAACCATTAGCCCCTCACATTATATTGATATTCTCAGATTTCCCATTTTGTTTTTAACATGCACACAAAGTTTCATGTATTTATCTCGAAAAACAAGCAAGTAAAAGGAAAAAAAGGAAATTGTATTAGGCTCATTTACAAGCGGTCCTCCAAATTTTAGCTTTTTGTAACACAAAAAATAAATATAAATTTTTTTTGCCCAGAAAATCTACTGAAACTTTGTTGTACAACTCTAACTATAACATAAAATGTCATAAAACATCCAAAAGTAAACAAATTTAAAAATAACTATGCCTTAGGCTTAGCCTAGTCTAGGCCTACGTCAGCTAGGCTAGGTAAACGTCAAGTCGGCGATTTTAAAGTCATACTTCAGAAGAAATATCATTGTAATTCATTTTGGACTAAATATAAACTGAATATATCATATAAAAATAACCTACAACTTGAAATAACTAAAATAATTAAAATTTGTGAGTGTAAACAACAAACATCTGATTCTCACTGAAACCAAAACATATGGTGGTTAGCTTTACTGAATCAATAATTGACTCAATAGATCAGGGTGAACGACCCATAGGCATTTTCATGGATCTTTCTAAGGCGTTTGATACCATCTCTCATAGTATTTTACTCCAAAAACTAGAATCAATTGGTATTTCAGGAAGACATTTAAATTGGTTTGATTCTTATCTTTCGAACAGGTTTCAGTATGTGGAAATTCCATTTTTATTAAATAATCAAGTTACTAAGGTCAAATCTGAGAAATTAAAGGTGTTGCAGGGAGTCCCCCAAGGTTCAGTCCTTGGGCCTGTATTGTTTCTTTGCTATATTCAGGGGTTTCCTAAAATCTTGGATAAAATCAAAGGAATTAAAAGTGAGCTCATTCTTTATGCAGACGACGCTAACTTAATTATTTCAACAAAAAATCCAAATGACTTAGAAAAAGTAAGCCAAACTCAATTATCAAACATTCAAGAATTTTTAAAAAATAATCATTTGTTTTTGAATTTAAATAAAACCAATTTTGTTGGTTTTGAAACAAAACAAAATAGAAGTATAATTGCGCCTAGTATTGCTATTGAAGATCGCTGCCTGGAAAAAATCAACAATACAAAATTTTTGGGTCTAGAATTAGATAGTAACTTTAGTTGGGATTTACATATTCAAAGTGTGTCAAAAAAAATTCATTCTGGAATCTATATATTAAAAAGAATGTCACAGCTATGCAGCTTATCTGTATTAAAAATGATCTACCATGCTCACATTCACAGTCATATTGCTTATGGTCTTTGTGTGTATGGGGGAACCAATATCTCTAACTTACATAAAATTCTTTTACTTCAAAAACGGGCAATAAGAGTAATGTTAAAACTAAAGTATGATGATCATGTAAGAAACCATTTTAAAAACTTAGAAATACTGACAATCTACGATCAATATATTTTTGATTGCGTTTTGTATTTAAGAAATAATTCCCAAAATCAGAGTTTGCGCTCTGAAATTCATTCGCATAACACAAGAAATAAAAATGATATCAACATTAAAAAACACAGACTTTCATTTTTTACTAAAAAAACAACTTATATGGGGGCAAAATTTTGGAATTTTCTGCCTACTGACATAAAAGAGGAACCGGATCATGTAAAGTTTGAAAGGAGGCTAAAAACAATGTTAATCAATGACCCCCATTACTCATTTAATGAGTTTTTAAAAATCTCTTTTTAGCATGTAATGATGTCAATCAAAGAAGTAGGTATTTTGGGACTGGTATACTTTGTGTATTTTGTATTTAGTATATAAGATATCTGACACTATTTATGTACATGATATGTATTGAGCAAATAAAGAGTTATTTGATTTGATTTGATTTGATTTGATGGTCGGCATAACATTGACAAAACAACTCATCACACACAAAAACGGTATAGAGTAGATCAATACTGACTTCACAGTGATACTCCACAACTAGCTGGCTTCCATTTATCGCAAAGGTAGCGCATTTGGATATTTTACAAAGCCAGTAAAATTGAATCGGACGTCGGAGGTTTTCGCACATTTTGCGAACGGTCAATATATCGGACTGCAGAGTTTTTGGCCGAAACAGCGACGGCCGATATATTGGACATCGGAGTGCAAAGGGTTAAGTATAATTAGAAATAGTACTTTTATATTGATGTTTATTTGAACTTTACTTTTCACTTTGAGTGCACCTTAAGCAATGGGAAAAGTAAAACAATATAAAAATGTCAATACAAATAATAATTCTATCGCTATCATCAGTTAGTTATAGTGCAACCAAGGAACCAAGTATATTTATTGATAAAAGGTCAATTCTGCGTTGTGGAAGTAATCAATTCATTTTTTTACAGAATGTATAGAATATTTTTGGGCAATTAATTTTGTACTATAGAGACCTGTTTAATCCCTTGAAATATTTAGAACAATGAATAAAGTTAATCCTATACTCTAGTATGAGTAAGGTTTGCGTGCGTCAGGCCGTGCTTGCTTGCAACTCTGATCTCAAAAACGGCACCAACGATTTCCTTCAAATGTTGGGAATAACTAATTTCTGGGACAAAAATAAGTTCTATGCAGGTCTCATCCCCAGGAAAAATCAAATAATGTAAAAAACTAAAATGAAAAGTTAAAAAAATTAATATTGGGCTTATGGAGTTTAAAATCAAAACCAAAGAATTGTAACAGCTGTTCATAATCAACCAGGGAACTGTCACAGGAATACTTGCGTTGTTTATAATTGTTAACATTTGGTTTCTTGAGAGCAGTGATTAAAACTGTTGAATGAAGATTGTTATATATATATATAGAGTGGTCATATCCTAAATAGTTCAAAGGGCCATTGAGCTATAAATAACAACTGGAGTGACCTTAAAAATGCGGAAAAGAGGCAAATGGGTTACAAAAATATGATAATCAGTTGGGGGCAGTGGTGAAATATTACTCCCAGTCATGTAAACAAACTGACTGGCCTTCCCCGAGCAAAGCTCGGCCCCCAGGTACTGTTATCTGATAAAATAAAATAAGAATAACATGGGAAATTTTGAGACCATGGGGCAGAGCCCTAAGGTCGAATCGGAATTGACATCTCCTATTTTAGAATCCTCATAACATTCTGATTCCTAAAGAAGTTAAGTTAGTGATGAGCAATACTGGGCTTTTGATTTTCTTTTTAAGATTAAAATATGAATCCATATTTATATTTACGTAATTGTGTAGTAGACAGGCAGAAATTAATGTTTCAAATTTAAACCACTACAAAATGTCCGGCCTTTTTGCTGTCCATTTGTAACTTAAGAGCGGATACTTGATATTCTGCTGCATCAGTTGGCTCTGAAAAAGTATAGGTTTATAAGCAGTAGTGATTTCATTAATGAGTTCCCTGGTGGGCAAAGGATATTTATCATTTGTAAACGTGGTAGGAGATGCTACACGCCGTCAGTGAGTTGCGAGAGAGAGTGGGGAGCATGTACCACCCCGGGGAGGGCATGTGGGAGATGAAGCTGTGGACCACGGCCAGCGGACCTGACTCTGTCGGCGACTCGCTGTCTCTTCAGGTAGGTGAATGCTTGTGATTCACAACCACGCGTACTTTAGATAAGCTTGAAGATTCTCCTGATTCTCGCAGAATGGTTCTGTTGTGGCCTGTTGTGTAGACAAACAAAACTTCTTAGCACTGTTCCAAGTACTCTACTTTCTGTTCTTTTAGCAAATTTCCCCTATTGGAAAGAAGCTATTACCATAGGTCTCATGGTAAAACTTAAGCCCGAGACCATGATAACTTTTTGTTTTGATGTCCCCAGATGCCAAAAACACTATTCGTTCAAATTTATATATATATAAATTATTATTATTATTATTATTATTATTATTATTAATAATGAGAGTGTGAGTGTGTGTGTGTGTGTGTGGGTGTGGGCGTGGGTGGGGTGTGGGTGGGGTGAGGGTGGGGTGGCGGTGGGGAGAGTGAGAGTGGGGGGTGTGTGGGTGTGTGTGTGTGTGTGTGTGTGTGTGTGTGTGTGTGTGTGTGTGTGTCCGTGAATGCGATAACTTGAGTAAAATATGTCCGATTTTGATGACATTTGGCTCAAATGTGTAAAGTGACATTCATAACTTTAAGTTCGAAAACCAGAAAAATCGGACCATGGGAAGGGGGGGTTTATGGGGTTTCAAAATGTTCCAAAACTCCGTTTTTTTTTTTTTTTTTCATTTTTCACCCTAAAATTAAAAAAAACTCAATTTTTGTTTTGTCCATTTTACAGAGCTTAGAAAAACAAATAATATTCTATTTTGAATCATTAACCTATGTTAAGTAGTTCCGGAGAAAATCCAAAAAACGTGTTCATAAATTCTCCCACGTTAATCTAATGGGAAAAAGGTATTTAGCTTTTCATCAGTTAATTTTACTGTAAAATTTACATTTGCCAATTTACTTTCCCGATCAATTCAGCTCTACAAAACAATCATTTTGGTGTTTAAATTGTGATTCTACGTCCAACCTGTGCAGAAATATTCAAAGTGCTAAACACAGTACGTTGTCCAATAAACAAAACCCAGGGGAAACAAATGCTTATGGAGGATAAACAAAATTTGATATCTCGATTATTTATGAATGTATATTGATTAAACTTGGTATGTGGCTTCACCTAGGGTACTGGTATATTGATATTTGCACAACAAATTTATTTTATGTTGATTATCCCCGTAGCAGCAAACCTGCATACTCAGCCCTAATCCCTATTCTTATGGAGAATAAGTAAAGTTTTATATCTCCCTTAAATATGAACAAAAATTATTAAAACTTGGTATGTAGATTCACCTGGTTGAGTTATATTGATAATTGCTTAAAAACACATTTCTTATCTTTCTTATTGCAGTAAACCTGCGTACTCAGCCCTAATGTTATTCTTATGGAGAATAAATAAAATGCTTTACACCACTTATTTATCAATGTATTTTTATGAAACTTGGTAAGTGGTTTTATGTGGTAGTGAGAAACATACACATGCATTAGAAATTTTCTGAGTACGCAGGTTTGGTGCGACGGGGTATTTCTTTTTGTGATAGTGATTATATAACAAAAACTCCGGAGAGTACTCAATCATAAAGAATTCAGTATTCATTTTCATATCCTTTATCGCACGTAACGTTCAGTATTACAACTTGTAAAGCTCAAACAGGTGCATTGTTAGTATTTTTACTGTGGTAATCGAGAATGCATTATCCAGCTAAACCGTTATACTGTTGAAAATGTCCAGAGGATTCAATTTCAAAGATGTTTTCATTTTAGTATAGCTTTTGATTATATACAGATATATTTCCATAACTTTGACATTTTTTTAAGAAAATATTTTTTCATTCGAGATTTGGGAGGTTCTTTAATGAAGTAGTGTGCAAAATTTGTTTAAGAAATTTTCATCGAGGAAACCAATAAAAACGCCCTATTACCAGGGCTATCCTAAACAAACTATATCTAACTGGCTTAGGCCCTAAGTATTGTAAATATTTGGTTATAGGGGTTTGGATAGCTATCATAAGTTGGTATGTTACTTAGAGGAAATTATGTTAGCTGATCATGAATTGGATATCTTTAATTGTTAAATATTAGTTGTACTGCGTTGTGGAATAAACAACTATGTCAAATTCTGATTTGAAACGTTTGGGCTGCTTTGATTTAATTATTGGGGATTATAAGTAAAAAAAATAAATGTCTCTAAATCAATTACATGTTTTCGAATGCTGTCATTTCATCAAAATATGGTAATCGCTCAGCTGATAAATGCTGCTGCCTCAGATCCAGTTGACGGTGGCCCACGGGGTGAAGACAGCTGGTGAGCCGCAGGTGCGAGCTGAGCTGCTGGATCAGCTGATGTCGCTGGTGGACTTTGTGTTGGACGGCCGCAAGTCCCACGTGCAGAGTCTGCGGGAATCCTCCCTGCACTCGGCCACACTGCACCAGTACGAGGCTGATCGGCTGGCCTACCTGCAGCTCTTCAGTATGTTCTAGCTTACTACTGGTGGTGTTGTAGATGGGTACTTTGAAAATGCAGTGAAGTCCATTCATATGTATGGATTTAGTTAAACTCATGGAACACCTTATTAGCAAAGGTTTAATTAAGTGTAAGTGCATGCACTTTCAATACTGCACAAACATTCTCTTAATTTATTGAGTGGAGGGTTTTTGTTAAGGAAGGTTTTCGTTTTCAGTCTCTTAAAAAAAGTTTGAATGACGATTTTAAAACTTATTCCTTTCTAACAAAACTTGCTTCATAATCTAAAAATGTTGTAAAAGTTCCAAATCGGACCAAGTTGCCATTTGGGTTTAACGTTTAAACTGTTCCTTTATAAACATAAATAAATGCCTCTGGTGTATATACACCTTAAAATTTAAAAAATACTAGGATACCATTACATTTCTCAAGCATACATTATGTTTGGGTACAGTCACATTCTCACAGTATCCGGGTTTGTAACAACTCCCTAACAATCAATTAATTCAAGAACCAACGTACAGAACAAATTATTGATATATCCAGGCAAAGACAAATTTATTTCACTGTGCTGCATATTTATTTGTTCAAAGATCCAAGATTTTTTTATTTCTTGTGAAAGATGAGAGCTGCCACAGTACCTAGGGAAACATGTTATAACAAATTATCTGATTCTTTGAAATCAATTGAAAATATTGACTTTTTAAAGACTAAACTTCAAATATTCTAATAAAGGTTAGTGTCAATATTTTTAAAATTAGGCTATGTTTTATTTTGGCTCTATGCATGTATTGAGATGCTGTAGTTTATTAGATTTCAGTTTTTGTATATTTCAGTTGGGAAATTTAACTTACTTCTCTGTAATTTAACTTAACACTGCTGGTTTAAGTAATTTTTATATGAAAATAAACTATTGACTAACATTTTTCCAGTGGCTGAAGAAGAATATGAAAGAGCAGCAATGCTAGCTGAGAAGTACCTGGATTTTCAAATATTGGTTGATATTTGTGATCGTACTAAAAATAAGGAGAAATTAAATCACTACATCGAAAAATTCTCTAATCAGGTATGTAAAGAAAAATTCTAATGATAAATTTTTCTTCCTGGAAAAATAGTTGAGATTAGCAGGTTTCATTTCAAAATACACACTATTAAGCTCTCCTTTCAAATGAAAAAGTGTGTGCGTGTTATAATTTTCAGATCTAAATAGATAGTGTTTGTATGAATATAAGTTTTCAAATATTTATGTAAGAGAAATAACAAATATGGTTGACTAGGATTGGTAGCATTGTTGTACTATGTAGTAGGGGTATGTGAGCACTCGAAAATGTGGACTATTTCAGCCAAATATTTCAATACTCAACTTGACTCGAAGTTTTGAAAAATACTCAAAAGTTCGAGCGAGTGTTTCCTGCTGATCTCCGAAGAATCGCTAACAATTGGGAGTTGCCAAATTGCACAGTAACGGTTGCGATAAATTACGAAACAACATAAATTAGGTTGAATATGACAGTAGGAAATGTAAATCAGTCATAAAAACAAACAAACGTGAGTAAAATGACAACTGGACTGCTTAATTTCAGCCAAAAATGGTGAGGGTCATAACATAGGCCAAAAATGACGAGGAGGACGTAGAGCGAAACCACTGCCAATATCCTGAGTTCCTTGAACGCATCTCTGCTGGTGCGAGCCTAGCCCTGTTGAGACACTTAATTTTCAGGGGCATCTAATTCAGTATAATGTATGAGCGGATAGATCTGATTTTGAAAACAATACAGTCAGACCTTGATCTAGAGTATCAGGGTAAGGGTTTAGTAGTCACAATAATTTGTAGGTCCCTTGATATCCCATGGTCATATGGCTACTAATTAATAATAAAACTGGCAAAGTTATGCCTAACGACATTATAGTTGTTACAAAAAGTGACTCATCAAAAAGAAACGTATTGGTTAGTATATTGAAAAGTGAAACATTATTCATTCATATTTTTAAAATCAGGCCTTAGCCTCAAATTTTGTTTTTAACCAGCATAGCAAACTTTATATAAATTTTACTCATTTTACTACCTCAGGTTTTACCTTTGTTTTTTACCAAATCTCAATAGTCATTGTTTTTATCCGCACGAAAACCTATAATTGCCAATAAATTGTCTTTCTCTGTATAAACCCGGGATGTGTCGGTTGTTAAAGTCGGTTGTCGGTTTTACCGGTTTTTTACAAAAAAACCAAAACCGAGAACCGATGGTCTAATGTCGGTTTCGGTTTTTCACTGTCAGTAAGTGCTCGTATTGGAAATAAGCATTATAATATTGTACAAATATCGAATGACAAGCTAAACAATGTTTAACAAAGTAAGTGGTTGAAATAAGACTCCTCCTGACAACTAATCACTTCCTTTCCAGTCCCAAAATAACTCTAAACTAACACGAATGTAGAATTAACAGGAGTTCTATTTATGGATGTACAAGAATGAGGAAAACAGATAAGTAAACAAAGCTTGAGGAAAACAGATAAATAATAACAGTTCCTAGTCCAAAATGCTAAAACCGAAACTTGATTGTCGTACAAAGACAAATGACGGCTGATTTTTTCATTTGATTACCACAAATAAAATAAAATGTCAATCAAACTTGTGTGAATTTCCGTTCAAGAGATATGGATAATACAATCACTGTTTGTAATTTTTATTATTTTCCCGGCTATTCAAACTTTTCTATGTTGAATTCCTCTTTCCCAACATTTTAGCGAATTTCCCCTATAGGGAAGAAGCTATTACCGTAGATCTCATGGTAAGACTTAAGCCTGAGACCATGATAACTTTTTGTTTTTAGGTTCCCAGATGTCAAAAAAACTATTCGTTCAAATTTATATATATGTATATATATATATGTGTGTGTGTCCGTTAACACGATAACTTGAGTAAAAAAACGTCCGATTTCGATGAAATTTGGCTCAAATGTGTAAAGTGACATTCATGACTTTTAAGTTTTAAAACCAGAAAAATCGGACCATGGGGGTTTATGGGGGTTTTAAATTTTCCAAAAATCAGTTTTTTGCACTTTTCACCCTAAAATTTTTAAAACACTCAATTTTGGTTTTGAGCATTTTAGAGCTTAAAAACAAATAATATAGTATTTTGAATTATTAACCTAGGTTAAGTGGTTGCGGAGAAAATCCAAAAAACCTGCTCATAAAATCTCCTATGTTAATCTTATGGGAAAATTGTTTTTGGCTTTTCCTCAGTTCATTTTAATGTAAACTTCACATTTGCTTTTACAAATCGATTCAGCTCTACAAAACAATCATTTTGGTGTTTAAATTGTGATTCTACGTCCAACCGTTGCAGAGATATTCAATGTGCTAAACACAGTACGTTGTCCAATGTTATCATTATGGAGAATAAATAAAATTTTATATCTCGATTATTTTTGAATGTATATTGATGAAACTTGGTATGTGGCTTCACATAGTACTGGTATATTGATATTTGCACAAACAGTTGATTTTTTGTTGACTATCCCAGTAGCAGCAAACCTGCATACTCAGCCCTAATGTTATTCTTATGGAGAATAAGTAAAGTTTTGTATATCCCTTAATTATGAACATAAATTAATAAAACTTAGTATGTAGCTTCACCTAGTTGAGTTATATTGATAATTGCATAAAAACACATATTTTGTGTTCTTGTTGCAGCAAACCTGCGTACTCTGCCTTAATGTTATTCATATGGAGAATAAATAAAATGCTATAGATCACTTATTTATTTATGTATTTTTATGAAACTTGGTAAGTGGCTTTATGTGGTAGTGATAAACATATGCATGCATTGGAAATTCGCCGAGTACGCAGGTTTGCTGCGACATGGGTATTATTTCTTTCTATTCAAATTCTCCACTTTCCCAACTTTTTCGACTGCTAGATATCTTAAAATGTATTTATTATTTATTTAAAGTAGGAATTTAAAATTACAGTATATTTAAAAACGTTGATCTACAATCATTAAAAAAAAAATTTTTATTCTAATTTGTATACAAAATTTAAAATCGTAAATTTAACATTACAAATGAATTTTTATCAGTCAAGAATGGTAAACATCCAAAGTGATTGTTTTATAACACAACAAACCAATTTCAAAAATATCATGGGAGATTTATTTAACTTAAAACTTAACAATTTTATAAAAATTAAATATGCATTACAACTTATTTTTTGTTATTATTTACTTTTCTAAGTTTATTTTATTTTATTAATGAAAAATAATCACCAACCGACTGTCTATAATTTATTAAATAAAAATCTATTCCTGACTAACTTATTGTCTTTAAATAATTTATTACTTTGATATTTCAACTGTTATTAGGAATCGGAATCAAGAATCGATTTGTAAGAATCGGAATCGAAAAAAGTTGGAATTGACTCACCCCTAACTTAAATCTTCACATCTTAACTTTTAACAAAGTTTAAGTTAAAGATTATTTAGACTACGTTATTGCCCTAGGCTAACTTGTTATTATTTGGCTAAACCAGGTTTTAATCTGGGTGATTAATTAATTTTGTAATGGCCCATAATATTTAATTTAAATTCATTTTATTTGTCTTTGATTGATTACTTGTGAATTTTTAACCAACTCTCCTGCGTAGTGTCTCTGCAGCAGTATTTATGTAAACCAGTGAAACAAAGTATGAAATAGTGATTTATAGGTACCGGTATACAATCAATTAAAGTTTTTTTCAGGCAGAATTTCAGAATCTAGGTAGAAACTTAAATTTCAAGTATGGACGAGACAGTTATTAGGTAAGTTCTTTGAAAAATAACCGAAACTGACAACCGTTTTTTGTAAAACACCGAACCGAAACCGAACCGATAAAAAATGCAGCCGACCCATCCCTAGTATAAACCGTTGTTGTTTCGGTATGCAAATCAATTTTAATTATTACCGATGTTATTCTTATGGCAAAAAACAAATTTTGAGTGTAGAATGGATGATATGCCTTGTGTAGCCTTGTTACTGACTAAGACCTACTGATTCTTTAGCCAGGTTAATTAATATTAATAGCCATTGTCTTTTACACCTCAATCATGATAATCAGCTCAGAAATAATAGGGGAGTTCTCTTAACACAAATCAATATTAATAAATGGTGTTAGTCAGATCTCATTCAAGTTACATTCACCTTTCTTCATACTTACATTAAAAATGGCACGAGTGTGTGTCGGTGATGTTACCATTTTAGGACAACAAACATAAAATTTAGACATGTGTAAACCGCTAAACGATCCCAGGCATGTAAACATTGTACAATCCTGCAGGCCTTCTCCAAGTTCCTATTCTCCTGGTACATCCGGGAACAGAAGCAGAGTGCTCTAGTGCAGCACTGCAGCGAGAAGGGTGGCGATCAGTTGGCAGCACTATTGAAAGATCAACCGTCATTGTCGTGGTTGTATGACCTGGAACGCCACAACTACCATCAGGCCAGCAACACTCTGGCCTCACTGGCACGCCAAGAGGTGGGTGTAGCAGGGGTTTTCTTCTTCAAACAACCAGAAAATGTTTATAAGCCAAACTGACCCAGGAACTTTTTAGAGAACCATAAGTCTGATACGCGTGAACCATCCACTAATATAAAAGGTCTCGGTGAGAAAATTGGTTAAATTGGTTAAGTTTAACCCTCAAGCATACAACTTTTAATTTTATCTTCTAAACATAAGCTAACGACTACCGTGAATAAAATCATCTAATTGCAGTCAAATATTGTACCCTAGTTTAATTATGCTTGCCAGATTTTATTTTATTTTTGGTGATCAAACAAGACTTAACGGTCAATTGTTCTTCAACTTGAAAATGCACAATTCTGTTTTTGTATAGTTGTATGTTCTGTAAAACCATTGACTATATAGTCAATGGTAAAACTCTACAAAATACTAAAGTAAAGTTTTGTTTGAGTTTATGCCCTATCTGCTCTGTATTCATGTAAAAAAAAACCAGTCTACTAACAAGAAGTTTAGTACACAATAACACATTTTCATGTTCAGATTTTACCACATAAAAAAAGTGTTGGAACTGTGTTCCGTCGTCACAAAAACTGCCCTGCACATTTGAGTATCCAATTATGGTAGGCCCTTGCCAGAAGACAAATTTTAACCTTCTGGTCTTTTGAATAAGTACATTATTTATTTAATGGATTTTATTTAAAATTGTTCACAAATTGAGTTAGATTTGTTATACGTTTTCCATAATCTCTCTGTTGAATGTGATTCGTTTTTGTATGTATATTTAATTGGTTTTTAATACTGTAATAATTTTTAAAGTATACAAATTTGGTTGATGACGTAGTTGAGTAGAGTAATGTCAAGAAAGTATATTCATTTAAGTTGTATGTGGGTGGTTGTGTATTGACTACTGTGGATATTTGATATGGTTAAGTGGGGACAGGGGCATAATCTCACCCAACTTTTACCGAGGATAGTTTTAAAATTGATGTATGACTACCTACCCCCCCCCATGTTGTTGTTATCTAAATGCTGGATTAAATTGATGTTACATCTGAAAGGCAAACAAATAAAAACATTTGATAAACAAATGTAAAGGCAAATCCCCTAACATTTTGACACAGTTGGCCCTTATAGGAAATACATATAACTATTTGAAAAATTTCAAGTTTGCGCAGGAATAGATTAATCCCCCCCTCTTTTCACTAATTTCAGACACAGCTGGTGCAGCGCAAGAAGACGCAGCTGTCGTTGGCCAAACTGACGGCTCTGGCGGCGGGGGAGGAGGCGGAGGAATTGACGTCGGGACTGACTCTCATCTCGTACCAGGAGCACCTGCCTGAGCCACTGGTGCGGATGTACGGCTACGACCCCGACAACATGAAACTGCTCACGCCCTCGGAGCTGGTCAAGGTCGGTGGACAAGATGTTAACACTTGCATGTCACTAAGGGTGTGCGAGTACTCTAAACGTAAGAGTGTTTCAGCCGAATAATTCAATACTCGACTCGGAATTTTTGAAAAATAAATTACGATGGAAAACATAATATCGGCCAAAGATTGAGACTGGATCATGTAATAACGGCCGTAATTGACATTGTGACACATAGTGCTGACCAGATTTTCTGACTGGACCGCGTACCACATAATATTTGTAGTAAATACCGATTTTGTCATCTAAAATTGATTATAAGTGATTCTGGACCAAGTGATATTGGCCAAATGAACACCGGACCGTGTTTTATCGGCCAGAAAAAACTGTCAAACTATGTTTTGTTTGTCAATACATAATCCAGTTTGATTTTACTGGTCAAAATGTGTATTGCTACTCATATATTAGTTAGAAACCATGTTTAGATTATCTAATCTGGAGTGGTATCCAAATCCCATTACACTATTTAAAACTACCAAAAACATTATATTGCTGATGGCAAGTACTCGCTCAAAAATACTCAAAACTCAAGAATAATTGTCACTAGAGGTGTGCGGATATCCGAAAAGCCGGTTAGGTTTCGGATTGGATGGGATATCCGAATCTGATCCGAAGGTTTTTTCGTTATTCGATAAGGTCCAGTATATATCTGGGGATAAAAAGCCAGAAACAAGAAAAAATACGTTTGGACCATTAAAAAACGCTTTCACTCTGACAACATCGTTCAAGATAACGTTACGAAATGCCTGTAACTTTGTTTTTCGGTTTTGGTACGTATCAATGCATTGATACGATACTGTATTTGTGTAAATTCGCGATGTATCGTATCGTGATACACGGCCGAATCGTACATTATTGTAGCAAACTAAGAACAAATACGGTCTATTAAGAGAAATGCTCGATAGCGAACATTTTTTATGTAAACAATCGCAAAACAACATTGCAACTCGATGTCGATTCAAGATTCACGGGATAGATGCAGACAACGAGAACGAGACAACAGTAGTGGATTACTGGCGAATAAGTCGATAATTTACAGTCGATAGTCAATATCCGATTGTTTCAACATCTCACGATTCAATGAGCAAGCTCCCATAGAGTAAGTCGTAATTCCAAAGTAGCATCATGCAAATAGAAATGTTAGTGTATGAAATTTAAAATTATTGCTGCTACTGATATTCTGTTTCCATTCAATACATTTGAAACACCGGGTAAAATATTGCTGACTTGCACAAAACGAGTTAATAGCTTTATCTACGGGGAAGTTTCCCGGTATGATCAAAGAGCTTAATCCACATACAGCTATCTTACTCCTTTTTACCCCCTGACGAGGCCTCTAGATATATTAGCTGGTTGTGTATTACGACGACGTGAAGCAGCGACGACGGATTCGCGAGAGCATCGCTTGGTTATCTATTATTTATCTACACAAGTTTCATCATTCGGTTATTATTTGATTTTGTTAGATTCATTTCTTTAAAATGGAACCAAAAAACAATAGCATTATATGGAAATTCTAAATACCCCCGTCGCAGCAAACCTGCATACTCAGCGAATTTCCAATGTATAATATATGACTTAATACCACATAAAGCCGCATACCAAGTTATATAAAAATATATTCACAAATAAGCGATATATACATTTTTAATTATCCTCCGTAAGAATAACATTGGGGATGAGTACATAGGTTTGCTGAAATAAGGAACATAAACAATTGGTTCCTATGCAAGTATCAATATAACTCAACTAGGTGAAGCCACATACCTAGTTTCATCAATATACATTCATAAATAAGCGATATATTTCATTTTGATTAATCTCCATAAGAATAACATGGGGGATGAGTACGCAGGTTTGCTACAACAAGGAACAAAAAAAATGGGTATTTAGGCAAATATCAATATAACTCAACTAGTTTAAGTCATATTAGAGGTTTTATTAATTTATGTTCATAATTAAGTGAGACATAGCATTTGAATTTGTCTTCATAAGAATAACATGGGGCTGAATACGCAGGTTTGCTGATACGGGAACCTTTAGCAAAAATTGTTTTTTGAACAAATATCAATAGATCACAACCAGATAAAGCCATATACCAAGTTTCGTCAGTATACGTTCATAAAGAAGCGAGATATAATTTTTTTCTTATTCTCCATAACAATTACATTAGACAATGTACTGTGTTTAGCACTTACATTATCTCGGTAACCGATTGACGTAGAGGAATGATCAAAATACCAAATTGTGTGTTTTTTAAAGCTGAATCCAATGGTAAAAACTAAAATTTGACTATTTCAAAATTGATATGTAAAAAGTTCAAAAAACCCATTTTTGGGGTACAAAACCCCCCCAAAATACCCCTTAAGGTAGAGCGATATGGCTGGTTTTCGAACTTAAAGTCATAAATGTTGCTTTACACATTTATACCAAATTTCATCAAAATCGGGCCTTTTGTACGAGAGTTATCGCACCCACGGACATATATATATATATTTATATATATACAGTTTCTAACGTATGGTGTTTTTGGGGTCTGGGGACCTCAAAACGAAAAGTTATCATGGTCCCGGGCCTAGGTCTTACCATGCCGACTACGGTAATAGCTTCTTCCCTATAGGGGAAATTCGCTAAAAGAACGAAGTCGATAGTGAAGTCGCTGAATGTCTGAAATGCAAGCTTTAAGGTTCAAGGTTAGGTTGTTTGTTTACATTCCGGTGACAAACTAAACAAAGTTTCTATTTTTTAGTGAACAAACATTCAAACTAGTTAGTAAATTTATAAAACAAAGGACATATTTTGGTCATCGATTTTTTGAGTCATCGTTTCATTGCCTAAGTCGTGCTAGGCCTAAAAGTATGTTGTGATGTCTGCTACTTTTTAAAATCGGCTATTCCGGTATTTTAATTAGGCTGTCGGCTGTCTATCATATTAAAATGTGTCCTTGTTTTTCCACTTGTCTGACCATATGTATAAGTTTGGTTTTTAGCGAATTTCCCCTATAGGGAAGAAGCTATTACCGTAGGTCTCATGGTTAGACTTAAGCCCGAGACCATGATAACTTTTCATTTTGAGATCCCCAGATGCCAAAAACACCATTCGTTCAAATTTGTATATATGTATATATATATATATATAAATATATATATATATTTATATATATATATATATTTATATATATATATTTATATATATATATATATATATATATATATGTGTGTGTCCGTAAGCACGATAACTCTCGTAAAAAAGGTCCGATCTTAATGAAATTTGGTACAAATGCGTAAAGTACCATTTATTTGAACAAGTTCGAAAACCAGATGAATCGCACCATCCGAAGGGGGGTTTTGGGGGGGTTTTGTACCCCAAAAATGTGTTTTTTGGGGTTTTCACATGTAATTTTAATTTAAATCAAATTTTAATTTATACCATTGAATTTAGCTTAAAAAACAAACAATTTGGTATTTTGATCATTGCTCTACGTCAATTGGTTACCGAGATATTGAAAGTGCTAAACACAGTACGTTGTCTAATGTTATTCTTATGGAGAAAAAGAAAAATTGTATATCTCGCTTATTTATGAACATAAACTGGCAAAATTTGGTATATGGTTTGATCTGGTTATGGTTTATTGTTGTTTGCACAAAAAAACAATTTTTCGCCTATGGTTCCTGTAGCAGCAAACCTAGGTACTTGGTCCCGATGTTATTCTTATGGAAAATACTTAAAATGTTATATATCGCTTATTTATGAATGTATATGGATGAAACTTGGTATGTGACTTCACTAAGATGAGTTCTATTGATATTTGCATAAAAACCCATTATTTTGCGTGCCTTGTTGCAGCAAACCTGCGTACTCATCCCCAATGTTATTCTTATGGAGAATAATTAATATTTTAAATATCGCTTGTTTGTGAATACATTTCTTATGAATCCTGTTAAGTGTTTTAATGTGTTATGTTATATATTCATTGGAAATTCGCTGAGTATGCAGGTTTGCTGCGACGGGTGTATTACTAAATCTATTTTACTAAATCTAGATAGGCTAAGGAGTTATATCATAATGACAAGGATGATAGTCATGGTGACATTAAATTATTGAAGTGGAGTAGCCTAATCTAGGCCTACTTTTATTAAATTATATAGCCTAACTTTACCAAAATTATTACTTTTTAACTTGTAATTTGTTGTCACCACTAAAGTCAAGTAGTTTGTTATTTGGCCTTTATTATCAAGTTTTAAAATCACAGTTTGGAAGTTGTGATATTGCCAAAAACATTATTAAATTTGGTTTATTCATAAACATTTGATTCTTTTATCATCCAGTCTCCAAATTTGTTAGTCTAAAATAAGTAATATAAAGTTAGCCTATTTTTTTACAACCAGTTCAATTATTTATATTAGCCTACCAGTTCATTTGTTATCAGACTACAAATTAGAGGAAGAACAATGGTTATTCAAATAAAACATCATAGACAGTGGGTTTTATTCACTGATTTAAAAACAAATGTAATGTTGCCAAATTACAATGGTTTAGTTCATGCTCATCCAGTAAACATATTTCTTGTAATGTTTCACTGCAGTGAAGATAGTATTCTTGAGTATGTAGACAGGTTGGTATTAAGTTATTGTTCCTCCATTTAGACATGCTGTTTTCTGGTTAGGTCATGTGTAGTCTTCAGTTACTCAGAAAGATACAGTTGTAAAAATAATAACCACTTTTTGTGTACCTATTGAATAAAATTACCTAGCTGAAATATTTTATATTTCATATCTTGCAAGGTACCTAAATGAAAATGTTAAGTTCCGACTTAAAATATGGTAATCCTTAGAGATCTATGTAACGTGTGGTACTGGCAAAGTAAATATCCGAATCTGAAAATTTTTCGATCCGAAACCTTTACTATCCGATCCGAACTTAAGCTATCCGAACCGAAACTGATCTGAACTAAAAATTCACTATTCGCACACCTCTGATTGTCACTACTCGACTCGACCGGCTCGATCCAAAAAACACCCCTAAAGACACCCCTAAATGTCACCCCGGTGTAGCAAAACCTGCTTATTCATAAATACAAACTGTGAAATTTAACTGAGGAGGGGTAAAGTATTCTATATAAGAATTTTCTTGATGGTTAACTTTTTTAAGATTTATGGAAAAGAGACGGTGACGGGACAGTTTCCCCCATTCCAACACCGTTTTATTTTTTTTCATTGTTTCGCAGGAGCGTTAAGGGTCATACATGAATTGCAACATCTGAAAGATGTGATATTTTGGAGAGGGGGAGGGTTAATCTAAAATTATGTTATTTTTTAAATATTGATATTTTATCAATTTAATTAGTAATATTAAATCAAATACCGTAATTCTGTTTTTCAAGCAGGATTACATTTACTTTGGGATCATTTCTGAAAACAGTGATGTTGCAAGGTGTGGTATTCTTTAATAGCAAATTGCAGCGGGATCACCATTTTCAGCCGACCTCACATAGTGGAATTTTATTTTACAGCCAATATCATGTGGTTCGGACATCTAAACAATGATGTTGAATGGTCATTTTGTAGGGAAAATTTTTATGCGATCGTCATTAATGACCTATTTTAGAGCGTTGCAATCAGCATTTATGGCCGATATTATGTAGTGCAATCGTCAATTACAGCCGATGTCATGCAGTGCAATCAAAATTTACTCCCGATGTTACGCCACCTGGCTGTCGGATATGATGGAATTAAAACCGATAACTAATAATAGGTTTTGATTTTTTTTTTCAAAAACCAATTAAATTGAGAACTGGAAGTGAGGTGACATCTCTAAAAACAGTCTTAAGTTTTGAATTCTTTAATTATATGAAGTTAATGTTATTTTATTCCATGAGATGCTATTAGACCTATGGATGGATTTATAAACACAGTTTATGAAATGAACATCCCTTATACCCCTTTGAAGAATTACATATGTTAAATTTACATGCCAATTAAATGCCTAGTTGGTAAAATCATTTCTCAAAAGAAGTCTGGCACTATTTATCTGAAACAATGTACAGTTGACGAATAAAGATTTGATATTTGATTTATAAATTTACCAAATAATGTATTACACAAGTGATTTAATTATTAATTTACTATTAGGTGAGTATATTGATGGTTTGTATAACTAATAATTATTAAATGTTTTTGTATTTTTATCTTCAGTAAGAGGCCTTTTCACCTGTGGAGTACATAATGTCAAGTTTTTATGACAATTAACATGCTTTTATTCCCTGATAATAAATTATATCTTTTACAGCTATACATAAGTGATGAAAACCCAACAGATACGGAATTTTCCTTCAAGACAGCCCTTGACATCCTGCCCTACGTTCAAGATAACCAGGAGCGGACTGAATTGAGGTCGGTTTTGATTTTAAAGTTTCTGCTTTTTTACATATTTATTTATACACAACTAAGCAAATTGGTTACATGTTCATAAACAATATGTTTTGAGGTAACATCATTTATAGCTTGCGGACCATATTTGACATTTCTCTTCATGGATATCTCGTTCTTTTTTTAATGTTGTGGATTAATCTTAAAAGTAAAGAACCCCTTAGTTTCTTTTGCGAGAACTATTTTGTTATTATGACTTTAGTGTGTATAAGAAAATCATAAAATATTTACCACTTTGGCCTTACGATTTTCTGTTCACAGGCGGGTTTTTGGTCTAGTGGTTGTATGTTTTTATCTTCTCTGTCTGACATGTTTGCCAGGCCTTTTTGTATTAATTCAGCTTTCAACTTCTAAGATTACCACAAAAACCCAAATCGTACATCAGAATGTCAGAGATGAATTTTCTGCATTGGTTTAGGTGCTGCGCCACTAACGCCAATAGTGGATAGTGTGGGTGAAGTGCAGCACTGTATGTGGTCTAATTTGATCTGTGTCGTCTTGGAGATAGCTTATAGTTCAGTGCCTCTACAATCTGAATTTACACACACAGTCAAACAATATTAGCAAATGTTGATATCATACAAAAATGTATTAAGGCTGTGAGTGAATGATCAAAAATAATACAGCAATATTTAGGCTAAATTGTTTAGGAAAAGAGAACAAAACTTGATTTTTTAATATTAAATAGGCTTTCCGTATGTATAAAAGTTCTAAAAAAGGTTAATTTTTTTACAAATACATCTTGAACTGCAGTAGAAACCCTCATATTCTACCTTACAAACGAAAATACTACAGTACAGTTTTATATTTATACATCATGTCTTGATCACAGGTAGAGAGAAAGAGGGTACTAATCAGAATTTAATTGCAGGACAAATTAGGGTACTTAATGTAACTTTGCAGTAGATTGGGAAAAATATAGGATACAGCTAACTCACCTTACTGAGGGGAAAAGAACACATAATTTACACACAAAAAAGGTACAATTTCGTCTATACTCTGTACACATGTACTTCTTCCTAAAAACCAAACCTTAATGTAACTTTGAAGACTCACTTTCTTTTTCTCTAGCTGTGATCAAGAAATAGTGCCGAAATTTTTACTGCCGTGAATTATGTGTAAACAGGAAGATCTCCACTTAATAGTAAGCATGTTTACTCATAATTTCTTCTCTTAGCTAATCTAAAAGTTTACCTTGCAGTCTAAATAAAAATGATACCCCCGTCACAGCAAACCTGCGTACTCAGCGAATTTCCAATGCATTTATATGTTTCTCATTCCTACATAAAGCTACTTACAAAGTTTCACAAAAATACATTTATAAATAAGTGATTTATAACATTTTATTTATTCTCCATAAGAATAACATTAGGACTGAGTACGCAGGACTGAGCAACAAGGAAGAAAGAAATGAGTTTTTATGCAATTATCAATATAACTGTACCAGGTGAAGCTACATTACAAGTTTTATTAATTTATGTTCATAATTAAGGGAGATATAAAACTTTACATATTCTCCATAAGAATAACATTAGGGCTGAGTATGCAGGTTAGCTGCTACGGGGACAATCAACAACAAATTTATTTGTTTTACAAATATTAATATACCAGTTCAACATGAAGCCACATACCAAGTTTCATCAATATACATTCATAAATAATCGAGTTATCAAATTTTATTTATTCTCCATAAGGATAACATTGGACAACGTACTGTGTTTAGCACTTTGATTATCTCTGCAACGGTTGGACGTAGAATCACAATTTAAACACCAAAATGATTTTTTTGTGGAGATGAAGTGATTGGTAAAAGCAAATGTTAAGATTAAAGTTAAATTAACTGAGGAAAAGCCAAAAACCTTTTTCCCATAAGATTAACATGGGAGATTTTATGAGCAGGTTTTTTGGATTTTTTCCGCAACCACTTAACCTAGGTTAATAATTCAAAATACTATATTATTTGTTTTTTTAAGCTCTATGACATGGTCAAAGCCAAAATTAAGTTTTTTAAAAATTTTAGGGTGAAAAATGCAAAAAACTAATTTTTGGAAAATTTAAAACCCCCCTTCCCATGGTCCGATTTTTCTGGTTTTCGAACTTAAAGTCATAAATGTCACTTTACACATTTGAGCCAAATTTCATCGAAATCCGACGTTTTTTACTCAAGTTATCGCATTCACGGACACACATATATATATATATATATATATATATATATATATTTATATATATATATATATAGATATATAAATATATATATAGATATATATAAATTTGAACGAATAGTGTTTTTGGCTTCTGGGGACCTCAAAACAAAAAGTTATCATGGTCTTGGGCTTAAGTCTCACCATGAGACCTACGGTAATAGCTTCTTCCCTATAGGGGAAATTCGCTAATACAGTCAACTCCCGATTATCTGGGAGCAGGTTAATCGGGTTGCGGTTTAACCTGGGTCACGAAAGGTTTATATTTTTATTAATCCCCTTCTAAACATAAATAGAACAATAATAACAATTTATTTTGCTAAATTATCTCCAGAATCGTATTTAATTTACTTTATTTGTCAGAATAAATACTATACAAACAATTTAGTAAACACAACATAATCTGAGAGTCTGTCATCTCGCTAATGAGCCGTGGGCGTGTGATGGGAGCGATGACCTTGACACTGCTCTAGACACTGCACCTGGCTAAGCAGTGCGACGGATGGACGGTCGGACACGGACGTCTAAAAATAGAAAAATTTCAAAACAATCACCCTTCCTGCCGCTGTTCACCCTCACGGGGTTTCTCCTCAGTTCGGAATTAATTAGCATACTGTTCGGTGTAGTATTAGAGGATTCGGTGTTTAGAGATCTTTATCCTATTAAATATCATTCAGCGTTTTGGATAGTATTTACTGCTATCAGCCATTCCTAGTATTAACTATTATTATCTTGATTGTTTGTAGATTTTATCACCATTTCAAGATTTTCAAAAGTATTTAATTTACATAAATATATCTAAAATGATATATCAAAACACAATATTGTAGTATAAAACTGTTAATAAACCTGTATTATATTTGTAATATTCAATTTACTGAATCACTTTGTTTTAACCGTGGTTTTGGGTTATCCGTGACCCTCCAACCGGTCATTACCCCGTATAATCGAGAGTTGACTGTAATTTCAATCCTCCACAAGTCATCTATTTTAAGAAGTCAATGGTTGAAACCAAAATCAATAAACTTTTAAAATTTGTTTGCAGAAATGAGGTATGGTGCAAGGCAGTCCTGAAAGACACATGGACTGACATGGATCCAAACTCCCCGCAGACTTTGATTCGGGAGTTGTTCTTCTTCAGGCTGTTTGACCTCTGCATGCTCGGTTAGTAAAAGAACTGTCTGTTACAAAATTATTATAAAACAAATTAATCTTTTTTAAAAAAATATGAGAGATAACTTTAAGTCAGTTATGTACACTTTGGCTCAAGCCACCAAAATATTGATTCCACCAGGAAAATAATGCATGGGATCGTAGTGTGTTCGCAATATTGTTTGCCTTTCCACTCCTAGCTGTCTGACCATATTTTGAGAAAACATTCTCGTGGCCATTCACAAGCTAGTGGTTGCCAAATGCTTGTCAACTCAGTGTGTGTCTAGGGGCAATGAGTCAAACTGTTGTTTGCAAGCTGTCTTACCGTTGTTACTAAAAGTTAAATTCAGGGTGTCTGAGTGCAATCCATCAGAAGTTCTCAATTATTTTTGTAACAAAAATTAACATTCAACATTTTCTTAGCAAAATTTGTTAAAGAAGAATTATGTTGTCAGTGTATTAACTAGAAGCTTAGTTTCATGTAAGGTAGCCTAACTCAATTAGTTGAACCCATTGTTTCAGAGGGTTGCGAGGATATGGTGCCCTCCATCGAGAGTCTGTTGTCATGCGAAGATCTCGGCCATCTACGAGAGGACGCAACCTTCCAATACTTACTGCAAGTTGGCTACGAACAACTGGCAAAAGACTCTGTCATGGCGGCACTGTAAATTCTGTTCCTGTTAAAGATTTTCACCCAGTTTATCCATGTAAAAATATTTAATTTGTTCTATTGATTGTCGAAGAACAAAAAAGCAGATGCAGTTTAAACTCTTGTAATACCATAATAACTTTGGACCAGCCAAGTTTCAGTTAAAAGACTATCAATCTAAATTTCTTCTTGAAAAAGACTGTGCTTCCTTTATTAGAGGACATCAGTTTGTACCAGGATGTGATAATAATAAATAAGGAGGGTAGTGTAAAATGGACATAATTTGTATTAGCCTTAAATGTTGAACTGAGACTCGTTTTTATTAAACAGTTTGCAAGAAGATTACCAAGTAGTTCTGCAACTTTGGAGTCACGAGAATATGTCACATCCTTTGTGTACACTGCCTTACTCATTTAGAGCCCTTAAATTTGTCTGCTCTTCAACACTCGAAAAAATAGTAGTCTGAATAGCAGAATAAAACCGAATATTAATGAAACTTTTTCCCTCATCATTGACTTTTGAATGTGTATGAAACACTGTTTTTTTTTTACCAGAATTCAGATTCATTCATCTGGAGAGATAAATAAAAATACTCACAATAGTCCCATGTGTGTAGTTTGTAATTTCAAATGTGTATATTTATACTTTCAGCAGCATACTTTTTTGTACATATTAAACAAGATTTTTTAAATACATCTTATTATTGCCTTTTTCCTGTAACTTCAGTATTCAAATTCCTGGATTCGAATGAGTTAAGTTGTTCACCAAGTATGGTTGAGAGCTAATAAAATCAACCAAGGAGTATAAAAAACATTTTATTTAACTAATGTTTAATGAACAACAATAAAATAAATAACTATCCTTATGAATAGTAAAATGAATTTTATTTCATCCTGATAGTTAACAAAATATTTACAAGAATGGCTATGTTATCTAAGCCGACTATAATCTTGAATTCACATTGAATATCTTGCTTTATTCCATTGTATTGGTCAAGGATAATTTCAAGCAGTTGACTCCTTCTTCTCGGTCTTTCCTGACTGTTTCACCTTGTAATCGGCCAGAGCAGCTTTGATCGCATCTTCTGCAAGCACTGTAAACAAATTATACTTGAGTAACATGTTTTGTTGTTATATAAATCATTAGAGTAGAAACTGACCAATTTATTTAAAGTAGGCCATAGTAAATTTATCATGTGATTAAGTGATTTGCATAATTAATCTTCTATACCTATAATACGCTAAGCCGATTTTTGTAAACAGAACTCCTCCGTTATTCCTGGACCGAATTTGACGATTAAGGTGTAAAAAAATGGCCCAGATTCGTAGTTGTGCAAAGTGGTTTTCAATTTTCGATATTTTTAATATGAAAGACACGGGTCGTCCTCAAAGTTTGTTTTTCACCATAAGATTAACATGAATTTGAATTCAGTTTCATTCTAAAACAGGTAAAACCGAAACAGTAAAATACAGCAAAATACAGTAATAACAGCTGATTGCTCGATTTAGAGCAACAGGTCTACTAGTTACAATATAATCTCGATAGTTCAATATTTGCTAAATCGACAAGTTTGGTAATTCGACAAGGCCAGCCTGTGTAACTCACTTAAATGTCAGAGAAAGCTCACACTATGGGCTTGGCAGAGTCGGAACAGAGACAAATTTTCATGTCAAACAGTGGTTTATATTCTCTAAGGTACAGTACAGTACTATATTTTCTTTTTTAATAGCCTACTTTATTTTATATTGATTTTTTTCTTATTTCTTGTGTTAAGCAGATTATCAAACGTGTTTGTTTTAATCTACTTGTTTTCTTAACCTATTAACCATTTCCGCTCGTATGTCGCCGCTGCCGCGACATTCAATTCCGTTGGTTCCGCTCGTAAGTCGCGGTTGCTGCGACATTTGTTGTATCGGCTTGTTAGTTAATAAATCCACTTTATATAAACCCTACATGCTTTTATACTTAATCAATGATCTCCCTGTGTGTTGTTTAGCTGTCTTTGGTCGTAAGACAAACAATTGTGATTTATTTAGACAGCTGTGAAGTTAGCTCTGTTTGGTGTTTGGTTATGTCTCTGCTAGTCTTACGACTCGGTTTGTTTACGTTTGTTTATTTCAAGCTATCACACCTTGAAGGACCTAAAATTTGTTTAGGTAATAACAATTATAACTTTGCTTGAAGAACCTAAAGTAATAATATTTAGGATGTAGCCTTATAAGTGTCTCATAATAATCTAAACTAGTAGGCTAATAGAATACTGTTGTAACTCTGAGTAGGCTCTGTTTGTTTCTATTTTCATTATTTTTTAGGTATAATGCCTATAATGTGTAATAAATTTATTTTTACCATTATTTTTATTTTTATGTTTTAATATTATTTTATCAAAGTTCAATAACTCTAAATAACATGTAACTAACATGAAATAAAGAGAAAGAAAGTGACAACAATTGCCATAGAAACAAAAATGTTCGAAAATCAAGAAGTTTATAAAATTCATTATTAGGTCATGATTGTAGGTAACCTTTAGTATAATGAGTAATTTGAGTTTGTAAATAGATAAGGTATGAAAAAAATGTTTGCAAATCATAAAAAAAATGTATTTGTAAAAAGGCCAAAAACTCATATTTCATCTTTGGTTTTTTAAACTTAAAAATAAAATTAGGTACCGGTACTGGTATTATAAAAAATTTAAGTTTATTTTCTTAATTTAAATTTAAGTTTATGTGTGTGTGGAATTTAATGCTGTATAATACAAAAACAACTTTAATTAAATGATTATGTAATATTAGCAGGTACCATACTAATAAAAACTAAAAACATGGACTTTTCCATTTAGAAAAATGCAATTGCAACTGCTCTTCAAAAAATCCGAGTGGAAAGGGTTAAGAAAAAAGTTGACCTGTTCTTATATGAGCTTATCCTCACCAAATAGACTATTTAGCAATGTTTTCATAGTACACTCGGATACCCACAACATTTCTTAATCTGAGTAAGGTCCCATATTTGTTAGGTTATCAAGAGTATACTTTATTGAATGCCAAAGTTTTATTGATGCAAGGTTAATGAAAAATCCCTGAAACTTGCCTGATACCCACAACTTGCCTGATACCCTGGTCGTGTAATACAACTAGTGGAAGGCACGGCAAGGTTAAGATGGGAGTGAGACGGAAATAGAGGGTAACACTACCGGCATGCGGTGGAAGAAATAAAAGTTAGTACAATCGGCCCATGTAGATGATTCCTCTAGTTGAGTTTTAAAATTCAATTGGAACAAAGTAAAAGGTTCCATAAGCAGATTATAGATGCTTTCAACGCTCATCGTACTCCTGGCTCCTGCCAGGAGACAACAGGTACAAAAACTCATTGTTCAATAAATTTATCCAACCAACAGTAGGTACTTACTTGAGCAGTGAAGTTTCACTGGGGGAAGAGACAGTTCTTTGGCAATGTCTGTGTTCTTCAATTTTCCAGCTTCATCAAGCTAATAACAAAAATTATAAAATCAGATGCCAGTTGAATATGAAAAGAATGTTTCAGCATATAATCGAACTAAGTGAATTTACTTAGCTAATTATTTTTAAACTCAGGTCTCATAATTAATAATTTGCTACACCCCATTTTTACTCCACATTAGTATAGGAAATAATGAGAAAAAAATGGTAGCTTCGTATTAAGTAGGCTTTGTAGTGGAACAAGAGAAGTAAAGGTTGAGTATATATTCTATAAGAAACTAAGCTAGTATTTGTAAAATTACAATAGGCTACAGCAAAAAACTCAAATCAAATTGTTTAATGAACCCAGTTTGTTGTCCAGGATGACTGTTTTTTTGTGTTAGTCTATTGTACTGTAGTGTTTGTGTTAATTTACAAATCCTGGAATAAAAACTAAGGTGAATGACGCTTGTATTGCATATATATTTAAATTGCATCCAGAAATCAGTCGAAAAGTATCAATTTCATTATTGATGATTTAAAGAAACTTTAAAGGATAAGTTGACTTACAGTCTTGCCCTTAACCCATTCAGTGGCAAGGGAACTAGAAGCAATGGCAGAGCCGCATCCGAATGTTTTAAACTTGGCATCAACTATTTTTCCATTTTCATCAACTCTGATCTGCAGTTTCATGACGTCGCCGCAAGCTGGTGCTCCAACCAGACCTGTTCCCACGGTCTTGTCATTCTTGTCCATTGAACCGACATTCCTTGGATTTTCATAATGGTCAATCACCTGAAAGAAAATTTCAGTTTTCTTTACTACCTTTGAGTTTGCAATGGATGTGAGTGAATTTACTGTCGCATCTCCAACAAAAATAAAAATTTAAGTATATGTTATGTAAAAAGAATATTTTAGAACTCAAATCTATTTAACAGTTTGGTTTTAATTTTAGCGAATTTCCCCTATAGGGAAGAAGCTATTACTGTAGGTCTCATGGTAAGACTTAAGCCCGAGACCATGATACATTTTTGTTTTGAGGTCCCCAGATGCCAAAAACACTATTCATTCAAATTTATATATATATGTGTATATATATATATATATATATATATATATATGTGTCCGTGAATGCGATAACTTGAGTAAAAAACGTCCGATTTCGATGAAATTTGGCTCAAATGTGTAAAGTGACATTCATGACTTTAAGTTCGAAAACCAGAAATATCGGACTACGGGAAGGGGGGTTTATGGGGGTTTTAAATTTTCCAAAAATCAGTTTTTTGCATTTTTCCCCCTAAAATTTTTAAAACACTTAATTTTGGTTTTGACCATGTTATAGAGCTTAAAAAAACAAACAATATGGTATTTTGAATTATTAACCTAGGTTAAGTTGTTGCGGAGAAAATCCAAAAAAACCTGCTCATAAAATCTCCTATGTTAATCTTATGGGAAAAAGGTTTTTGGCTTTTCCTCAGTTCATTTCATTGTAAACTTCACATTTGCTTTTACCAATCAGTTTAGCTCTACAAAACCATCATTTTAGTGTTTAAATTATGATTCTACGTCCAACCGTTGCAGAGATATTCAAAGTGCTAAACACAGTACGTTGTCCAATGTTATCCTTATGGAGAATAAATAAAATTTGATATCTCGATTTTTTATTAATGTATATTAATGAAACTTGGTATGTGGCTTCACCTAGTACTGGTATATTGATATTTGCACAAAAAAATGTTTTTTTGTTGATTATCTTCTTAGCAGCAAACCTGCATACTCATCCCTAATGTTATTCTTATGGAGAATACGTAAAGCTTTATATCTCCCTTAATTATGAACATAAATCATTAAAACTTGGTATGTAGCTTCACCTGGTTGAGTTATATTGATAATTGCAAAAAAAACATATTTTTATCGTCCTTGTTGCAGCAAACCTGCGTTCTCAGTCCTAATGTTATTCTTATGGAGAATAAATAAAATGCTATATATCAGTTATTTATTTAAGTATTTTTATGAAACTTAGTAAGTGGCTTTATGTGGTAGTAAGAAATATATTCATGCATAGGAAATTCGCTGAGTACGCAGGTTTGCTGCGACGGGGGTATTTTATAATATTTAGACCTATATGTGAGCAAGAGATGGTGTGGTTTAATTTTGCCACACAAGTATTGAATCCCACTTGGAGCACGTGAGAACTTGATCAGCTTCCTACCTAGAAGAGTTAAGCTCTTACAGTGAAAATAAAATTGAGGTTGGTAACTCATTCAATAGTTCTTCCTTTGTTATTGGGTTCCAGCATGCTTGCTAACAATTTAACTTATAACTAAAATACTTATATCAGGGAGTGACTTATATTTATTGGCCTTTCATCATATATAGACCTAAATGGCTGTTTTTAATCCTGGTAAACACTTTTTTATCATTCTGCATGAAATCCACCTGTTTTTTGTTCTCTAAATAATATGAAAAACATCACTTTTTAGTCCTAGGACCTAAAAAATCAGCTGTGATCTTTTTTAAGTCCTAGGACGTAAAAAGTCACCTGTTTGCTAAATATTATTATTGTTTCATGATCTATACATGATAGAAGCGTTTCTTACCACACGTTATAAAAAGTATTGTTTGTAAATAACAGAAATGTAAACAGTGTATATTACTTACTTTGTAAACATCCTCAAAAATACAACTTTATAGTTAAAATTTTCAATGATTAAAAGTCGAATTCCGCATTATGATAAAAAACGTTGTTCATACTCAGAGCAAAAATTATGAATACTACTATTTAAGTACCTGTGGTGATTTTTTATTTTCAGAATAGTGAGTTATTGACAAAAATTATGTTATTTGTGAATGGAATAGAAAATCTATAAAGAACATTTTCAAAATATATGCATGTTCACTAACAAACACATTCAATTACAGGCCAAACCAGGCCACATGAACTTAATGTCACATTGAACTTGACTCGAGTGGTGCCAAGTTCCAAATGTTGAAGAAAAAGATGTACCGTAACTGATTTAAATTCAAATTCTTTATTGACGTATAGAAAACTGGTTACGCACAACTAAATTGCTACATAGAGTGTACCGGGTACCGGTAACAGCGGCCTCGTCAATAAGGATGTAATAATATAATGTTGATTAATCCTTTGAGCCCCAAGAGCCAATTCATCATTTGAATCTGATACCTACAAACATGGTTAGTTAGGGTATAAGCTAGAGTACCGTTAGCAGCACTATGTACAGTCTGAATCCAACATGTAGTGAAACCTGGTAGACAGAAAAGGAACTAACACAACTAGTGCCTAGCTTGTAATGCACACGGTCCAATACAACCGCTAGTTGACGAGGTTGACTGAGCAGTCTAAGGCGCTACTCCCCTGGCCAAGGGGGAGTGCTTCGATCGAGAGTTTGAATCCTGTATCGGTCTGTGATTTTTATGTGCAACTCAAGGAGAGTTCACCTATCTTTGGTAGAGTTGAAGGGGGGGAAGGGAAATGGTAAATGGTGGACGGCACAGGTCTGAGCTGGAGGGATGTGCGAAGTAATTAGGAGTTGCACATCTGATGATGTACTCTGCTACTTTTTAATTAACCTTAATGTGTGTGTATCTACCAGAAGCACATTTGATGTAATTTTAACTGTTCAGAATATTTAAAAAATCAACAAAATATAACAAATTCAACTACCCCCTTCAGAAGCTTAGCACTCAAAGGGTTAACCCATTGGCTTACCTGAAATTTGCCACCTGACAAACCGTTCAGTTTCCTAAGAAAAATTACATAAATGTAGACTTTTACTAAAACTGTCACTATAGCAACAATTATTGCTCAATTTACTTAATTTTTGCACTAATCTTTAGAGAAATAAATTATCTACAAGAAGAAGATACTTTTGACAGCATTTATGTATGGTAAATATTATATATATATATCATATATATATATATAGTTTATAAAAAACATAAATTTTAAAAGGAGTTACATGTAAATAACAAAAAAAATGTTTCAGCCCAACAACTATTATGTACTTGTGGGTTATTTATTTTTTTACGTGAAAATAAAAAATTTTAGTGATACATTTATATTTGACCTAGATATAACATATTTTCCAAAATCATATTTTTCCTAAATTTGACTAAGTTTCCTCAAGGATGGGCATATGCATAAAAAATACATTCAAACAAAAAATGAAAACAAGTTAAAACAACAAATAAACAAAAAAGAAAAAATTTTAAAATAAAAAAAAATTTTTTGTTTTTGTATAAAAAAGTGCTATCCCGAGTATACTCGGGGTTGCACGTCCGGGCTACTTTCGGCGGCCACGAGTATACTCGGGGTTGTGAGCCAATAGGTTAAAGCATTATTTAGATATTACTCAATGAAAACATTAAAAATCCATTTATATGCTCATGTACATTCTCACATATCTCTTGGAGTTGTGTTGTATGGGGCAGCTAGTAATAGAAATTTGCTAAGCATTTAAAGACTAAAATACCCCCGTTGCAGCAAACCTGCATACTCAGCGAATTTCAAATGGTAAGTCATGAAAGCCACTTACCAACTTAAATCAAAGCATATTAATAAATAAGCGATATAATTTGATTTATTTACCTGTCTGGTTCTCAAACTCATGAAAATAGATGCTGCCTTACAAGTTTATACCAAATTTCATCAAGATCGGACCATTTTTACGAAAGTTATTTTGTCTATGCACACACACACACACATACCGTATACATATATATATGAATTTGAACAAATGGTGTTTTTGGCATCTGGGGGCCTCAAAACGAAAAGTTATCATGATCCCGGGCCTAGGCCTTACCATGCAACCTACGGTAGTAGTTCTTCCCTATAGGGGAAATTCGCTAAAAACAATATGAATACCTAATTATGAATTTGAATGACTGGGATTCAGTAGGCCTACCTAAATGAAGTTTTCTCCAGATTATGAATATTTATGGCCTTTATATTCTTGAAACAGTCATATTTGTAAGGAGTACAATGGTGACAGGTTACCGGGATTAGCGTCAAATCATGGTAGAAGATAGGGTCAAATCGTGGTAACAGAAATCACTTGGCAGTCGCCCAAAAAAATTCAACAGAATTCCACCATAAAAAAAACAAATCCTGCAGGAGTATCATGCATAAACTATGCCAAAAAGGTTCTCCTTATTTGTTAAATAACAATTAAATATTCAAGAAACACTTTAAAAGGTTTTGAAGGAAAAGCTTTGTATACTCATTTCAAGAGTTCCATTGAAAATAGTTATTAAGCTGACTTTGTAATTGGTTACCGTATATATAAATAACATAGTAAATAAGGCCTATGTCATAAATTTATGCCTTTCAAAATATGTACGATTTTATGAATGAATTGAATGATTGTGCAAAATGAATTATAGTAAACATGATCTTTTATTTTTTATGGGCAGTTATTTTCTAAGACATATCAAGTTATTTTATTACATGTTTCCCAACAACCTAACTTAATGTAGTGTTAAAACAGAGTGTATCTTGCTACTCAAGAAATTATTCAAGTCATTGATATAAATTAGGAAGAAAAGGTAACTTGGAGGCCCCAAAATCAAATCTTGAGGAATGTCATTTTTTAAGCCTGACCATTCTGAATTGGTGTTCATATTTTTATTCAAAACATAAGTTAATATCTTCATTTATGGCCTGTTAGATAAAATTCAAATCAATCATGATTTTTCAGTACTTAGGCTCTACATAGGCAACGTGGTATATGGTATTTATACAAAGTACCTTTTTATACACCATGCCACAACGGACAGGCTAAGTTATTTTATCATAAATATGTCAGTCATACTTGTGTTGCTAAAGCTCCACTTGCCCCGTTCTTTCAAATAATTTATATTTAGAATAAACTAACAATTTGTGCAGTGTGCTAAACAAATGGTATAGCCTGCTCTGTATAATACGCAAGTAACAAATTTTCCCTCTAATGACAATTCTCTTTAGTACATTGACTGCATCGGCGCAAGGTCCAGTTATTCCCCCTGTACTGAATAGGCCTAGTCACATTTTAAATTCCCAGCTAAGGAATGACATCACTTTATAGTGCTGTACTGTACAACATAACTGGACGTAGTTCTACAAAATGCCAATAGGTAGCAGCACAATCCAGATAACACTAGTTAACCAGGGGTGCAATCTAGAGGGACTAAGTTAGAAAAAACTGAATGCGGGGAAGTCCCGTAGTGGCAAGGATTCTGCGGGAAATTTTATACCAACAACACCGCAACAAAGCTTGTATTCTTAGCTACACGCTGACATAAACATACCCATCCTTACCAGTGTGCTGCTGCACAACAACTAAATAGGTTTAGCGAGAACATGCCACTGCCCGGGTGATAGCGTGTAGTAAACGTGTTAACTTTGCAATCAAGAATTCAAGATTATGGGACAAGTGGACAACTACAAATTTTAAAATTGCATTATGCCTGATAATATTAGTTACATTTGCAATGTCAATAATATCCAGACCTAAGAAAATCATTGATGCACACAATAAGATCTTAGATTAAAAGACAGTGAATGAGTAATATGGAATGTTTATCTGACCGACTTTCCATCAGAAGACGATCATATCAGGTGGGAGTTGTATACCTTATTTAAACAAATTTGTCAATCTAAAGGATGTAACTTACAAAGATGGTTTTATCGAAAACAACATTTTGAGCAAGTTAAAAAAAATCAGAACAGCATATTTTGGACAGTGATATTATGCAATTCAACAGCTGTTATGCAGCTTACGAGATTTTCCTAGGCTGGAAATTGATTGTGCTGAGTATTGAAAGAAAATATAAACCCCAAAAGGCCTATTCCTCTGCATAGAATTCTAGTACCAAAATAATAATTTAGCCCAGAACCTAGGTCAAGTTATAAAAATAATCTATCCATACTTACATTCTCATGATAGAATACAGCCGGAACACTGACAGAGCGATTTGTTTGGAGAAGCTCTTTTCCTAGATGTTTAGTGAAATTTCTCAACATTTTGTAATATAGGTTTTCTTTAAATTTTCGATTAATAGGAATTTATTCTTTACACAATCATGCCCATTTACATCTGACATAAGAGTTTCAATGTCATAGCAGTGTTGTCAGACTGCCAGTCTGAGTTTGTGACTTTACCCGTTACCCTTCATTAAAGTCCCCACTTTTACCTGGTATTAAGTAAAGTTATAGTTGTAATCCCCAAAAGATTTTAAATGTCAGATAATATGGTAAACTGTCCGGAAATTTACATTACTGGCCTATAACGTATTCCAGTAGTTTATACTGTCAAGGATTTAATTTTAAATCCCAACAAAATTCTTATTGCTACTCCTCTGTCATACGGTGGCCCCACTGGCCCCAGGGGTTTCATTACAAGTAATAAGCCACAATCCACTACCCCAAACTCTGGAAAAATACAGAATATTACAATTTTACTCTAGACTAATTAAGTTCTAAAGCGCGCTGTGGCGGTTAGGCTACTAAAATTGTACTTAACATTGTTTTCATTATTTATCTCCGTTGCTGTTCTTTGTTACAATTAATACTTATTAATTTCAATTTATTTTAAACCATTTACCATCCAGTGCCTTCAACACAATCTGTTAATTGGGATCGTCATATTTTGTTTCATTGTCTCCCTTTCGTCTTCGGTTGGGAGCTTCGTAAAGTGATGATCCTTTGTGGGAGCTGTGGTCTTCAGGGTGAATCCAATGACTCCTGACTCGCAGTAACGGTGTAGATAGAACTCCTATAATGTAGACCTAGATTTTTTAGTTGTTGGATAAAAGCAGTTTTATCAAATATTTGATTTTAGGAATAAGTCAGAGAGAGGAAAAAAGTATAAACCTGAGTACAACATAACCGTAAACTATAAAAGACCAGCGACATATTAAAGGTCAAGGTTCGTAGAGCTTTCAGACAAGGTGTGCTGAGTCGATCTATTTAATGTTTTCTACTTTACCGGAAGAGACTTCGTAAAAACAGCTGGAAGGTCACGTGATCACCAATCCAATCTGCTGTGTTGCTGGAAACACGATATTTATCGTACGAGTACCATATTTTCCTCTTCAGTGTAATTAGAATTAACATTGTTTAACTGCTTAAATTCTATGACAAGCTGTTATTTTATAAAACTAAGTTATTGTTTTGATTTATTATTTGTATTATTAGATTAATGGATTAAGGGTTTAAATGTTCTTTCTGCATGTCCAGTGACAATTTAAAAATAGCTGTACCATTATTATACCCTTAAGGTTGACAACACTTTATGGTATGTTGTTGATTTATGAATCAGCTGGACGACCTTGTAAGACATCTTTGCTGCGAACATTGCTTTTATGTAAATAAGCACACCTGGTATTAAAGCTCTACGAACCTTGATTAAATAGGTAACATCAAGGCGTTCTGTTGGAAATACTGGCGTCTAATGAACAAAATCGCGAGCCGTTCTTTACCAAATTTTGGAAAGGTAAAAAACTCGCTGATGAGATCGAACTAGTCGACCAAGTGACTCAACCAAATACCTATTCATAATTTGAACATTAATAAACTTGTATTTCTTTATTTGCTCATCATTTATGACAAGAGTTGATGCATAAATTAAACAACCAATAAAACACTAAAACAGGAATAAAAAAACCTATTAGGATAGTTCAAAGAACGATACATTTGACTAAATCCCAGTGGCGAATATATACATATTTTTTGGGTGGGTGCCAAGACCAATAAAATAATAATGTATCAGTAAATTATTGACACTCAATGTTTACGTTAGATTTGGTGGCCAATTAATGTCAAATTCAGATGGCAACTTCAGGACTTTCATCAACAGTCAACAGCCCTAGTTACACTTTGTTTAATTTGCATTACAACTGCGACTCACTGACGCATAACAATAATGCTTGACAATAATACATTGATTGTACCTTGGTACATCAGAAATGTGATAATATAACCAAACGGCAAATTAACAAACAATGGCTGCTGCTGTTGAACTGTTCATTTTGCCGGTGGGCGGTGGAGGTAAACCCTAGCTGCGATCGCCTTTAGGTTAAGATATCCTCGTATGCGCAGATCGCCTCTAGCTATCAACTCCTTGCCGCCAGTAGAGGCTGGAGACTCATCGAGACCACCGATACCCGTGAATTCGCAACATATAAACAGTTGGCAAGGCAATAAAGGAATTATTATTGATTGAGTTACCCCTAGGAACCTATAATACAGATCTGGTCATAGGTTCCATGTCGCTACTCGCTCATTATTGACATGAAATTAACACAAACTTTCTCTAAAATCTCACTTAATGCATGGAAAGAGAAATAAGGTAGAAGATAAAGAAATATTAGGAAAAAATATAAAATACTTCCCAAAACCCAAAAATAAAATCATACTTTCCGCAGTGCAGAGTAAAAAAACTCAACCTTGACCTGCCCCCACAAGATTTAGGCATTCCCTTTTACTGCGTTGTAGAAAAAGGTGATCACTTTTTCGTCTACAACATTTAGAGGTTGTGACGTCACGACAATATGAAACGGAACGACCAGAACCACCGAATCATCAACAGACCAACCGATTGTTTTATCGAATGAATCGTTGCTCACTGCCTGATGTATTGAAACTTTCGGCCAAGATGTCAGGCCTCGGTAGCCCAGTGGATACGGCGTCAGATCCACGACCGTGCGGTCCCGTGTTCAAATCTTACTTTTGATGTTTACTTTTTGAAATCTGAAATGTGTTTTAAAGATTACTTTAATTTGTTCGGGGTTAAATCTCACTTTTTTTGTTAACTTTTTTAGGTTTGACTTTTATTTACTTATACTAATCCCTTTATTTGTAATTATGTTGCACAACGAACAGCCACCATACAGCGCTCTGCGGAGTTAGGTTAAGTTAGGTTACTATAATTTTGTCGTGAACTGCAACCTAGTTGTTTGTTCACGTACATCCATTTTTAGATCCATTTAACAGCCACCATACAGCGCTCTGCGGAGTTAGGTTAAGTTAGGTTACTATAATTTTGTCGTGAACTGCAACCTAGTTGTTTGTTCACGTACATCAATTTTTAGATCCAATTTAACACTGTATCCACAACTTTTGATTTAACTTATATCTGCTTGAATTTTAATCGAATCACCATTTATGCTTTTCCACCACAAAACAATAACAATCGTAGTTGAAAGTTCATTCGATAAAACAAACAAACAATCGGTTGATGATTCGGTGGTTCTGGTCGTGACGTCACAACCTCTAAATGTTGTAGACGAAAAAGTGCTCACCGTAGAAAAACGACAATATACCTTCCCTCCACACCGTGATGGCTGCGTACACGATTTTAATACAGAACATATGTTTTGAAATATCCCACATGGTGGTTAATTAATACAACGACATATTGAAGTTAGAGATGCTCTAATAAGTATGATGGAGTAGACATGGGGGAACTCCACAAACAATTTTATTGCTGAAGAAGGCAACCTGACTGTTCCAGCCTCCAAAGCTAATTTAGCATGCAGTAATGTCTGTGGGAGACTCAGATGGAAGCATTGTTTGATTTACGTGTCATTGACACTGACACTCCATCCTGTGCCTCATCCTTATTCCCACATGAAATAGTTTTACAAAATACTAAGAAACAAACAAAATAAAATATCTTGCAGCTTCCGAATATACAGATGTGCTTTTCACTCCCCTTATTACCTTAGTTAATCAGTTGATGGCATTTTAGAAAATCAATTCCAAACACAGATAAGAACAATTAATTGCTGAAAAGTTAACTGAAAAAATGAGATATTTTAGCTAAGGGTTTGGCCCAACGACATGCTCGATTTCAAGGGCAATAACATGCATATGTGCTTGAGAAGAAGTAAACAAAGTTGGCGGTCGGCAAAGCTGAAGTTCCTCATTTATTTTAATTCGATTGTAATTTTGAAAATTTGCCATATGTAAAATTTTGCCAGTTAATAAAGAATAAAGAGTGACTCTATAACACCTCTAGGAAAATGTTCTCTCCTTTTAAGCGAACATATTTATATATAGTACTGTAAGCCAAAATTGTGGGAGTTTGGAAAATTGCAGGATGATGGGAGACGGCTCAAATTAAAGATCTTGACCTCAAGGACTTGGGGAAAATAGCAGTATTTAAAAAAAGTATCCCAACGATAAATAACGTAAAATATCCCCCTGACATGTACTACATAGGCATAGGCACGCACCTAGGGCCTAGGCCTGAGACAAGCAAAGAAACAAAAAGGTCATCAACTTGGATCTGGACGGTAACAAAGGCCCTCACCACTGTTTAAGCCTAGGCGCACAGCTTCTAAATCCAGCGCTGCATGTACTAATAATATAATTATAATAAGTAAGTTAAAACTGTATAGTATTCTTTGTATTAGCAACTTGCAATGAGCAAGAAGATGTAATTTATTTATATTTTTACTATAGATAAATTTTCTTTCTATTATATTACTTTCCTCAGTATATAAATGAGGCAGAGTATTATAGAAAAGTTAGGGGCTTTGAGCTTTAGCCGCTTCACTAGTACAAGATAATTATCTTAATTATCTGATAGCTAAGCTATGTGTCAAGCATTTTTTATTTGTTTTTTTCTTGGTGGAATTATTTGTCTAGAATTTTTTGGTATATTTTATTTTGTTTTATAACAACTGTCATTGATAAAAGTTTCTCTTTTATATAATATGGAATGACTCGGTAATACTCTTTGCTGTCATAACAGCATATACCACCATAGACTAACTACAGTAACTACTATAGTTAGTCTATGATACCACTGAGCTCTATTAGGTTGCATGGAAAGGAATAGTAGACCACAAACGTAAAAGGCAGAGGCTACGTACACGTCCGACGTGAACCGCTATTGTTCACGTCCGTTCCAAATTATGCACCGTAAGTTACTTATCCTGTGATTTTTAAACAAATTGAGAGCCCAAAAACCACCTAACCTAACCTAACGTAACCTAACATATCCTAACCTAACCTAACGTAACGTAAACTAACCTAACCTAACCTAAGCGGTAGCGAAGTGAATTTCCCCTTACATTAGACGTGTATGTAGTCACTTTGAACGTTAAACCAATGAACGAACCTAGCTTAGCTTAGCTGTGGTTCGGCTAAACCAACCAGAGGGCATCGGGCATTGGTAACGAACTAACAGTTAGTAGATTCCGGATTCTGAGGTTAGAAAGGAAGTTTAATTAACAACTTGACCCGAACGTTTGGCAGGTGTTAAACTTAGTTTTACTGTTATTGTTAAAAATTACAGTTCAAGGAAAACTAGATGATTGCTGATCACGTTGCATATTTTTAAAACATCAAAGTTCAATCTCCACTATGGTTACTGAAGACCTAATTCAGTATGGAATTTTAGCTTTTACGTGGCTTGAATTTCTTTGGGAATTAAATTTATCTCTAAGACAGGTAAGAAGACTTCAAATTTCTCTATACTTCCATACTAAACTTTCCCCTTGACTTACGATGTCCTTAATCCAGGGTTGTAGGATATCAAAAGCTGTGACATCAACTTGATATGCCGGTACATTTATCAACATCATATACAATTGTATAGGCCTACTGTTATTTATTCCTTGCCAACATTTTACAATATGCCTTTTGGAATTATACAATTTAATGTTATGGGGATTCTTCAAATAGGTGGGAGACCTATCTACCTTCATGAGAATTCTTAAGTTTTCCTTTTTAGCGAATTTCCCCTATAGGGAAGAAGCTATTACCGTAGGTCTCATGGTAAGACAACCCTAGGAGTGGCCCAATGCTAAAGTGTGGAATGGCAGGCTAAATTTGTCGATTTTGCAGACATTTTTTTGAAAATTCAACCGTAGAAGTAAACCTAGCCAACCTTATATTCATTTTGATCAGGATGAACAGGGCAATTTAGAAATACTAAAATGATAAAGATCTAGAAGGGTAATTTCTTCGGTAAAGTGAAAAGAAGAAAAACAATTAGAATTTTATTTTTGAAATTTCAAAAGTAGCCTCGGTGAAATGTTGTCTACTGATTTTTTTAGGAAAATTCATTATATACATTTTGTAAACAATCTAATTCCCTACTTAGAAATATATAACATGGTATGGAAATAATTTGTTTTGTAAGTTTTAGGGGTGTAATATAATAATAAACGGAAACCCAAAATATATGTAAACTGTACGGTGTTAGGTTGTGTTGTAAATAAGTCATGTAATATATGTATATACTAATAATGATATATACATATTTTTAAAGCTAATGAAGTAAGGAATCCAAAAAAGTCATAAAGTTGATGGTAAAAAATTGTTATCACTTATAATTAAATGTAAATAAAAGAATTTTTTGCTATTTTTGTGTATTTGGAAAAAAATATTTCACAGTATTTAGTATATAACTTTTTTGTCTAATATTTTGCCCCCAAAGTAATATAATCATGTTGTAGTACATTCAATTCCCTACATAGAAATATATAACATGTTATACATAGAATACATAGGAGTATACATAATATAACTCACCACTACCAGATAAATAATCCAATTAGCCTAGGCCTACGACGCAACATCAGAAAAGTCGATCATCTCAATATCACTGCCTATATTACCCTCTAAATCGTCATCAACGTCACTAATACTTTATTCAAGAGCACCCCGAATGTCACTACAATCCATTTTTGCGTAAATTCGGCTAAATAAATAACTAAAACAATCTTACACAACTGACAGCGGTCAAACATAGCGCGCCATTTTGGACTGGGACTTCGACATTGCATATTTCAAATGTCATGTCATATTGTCAACAAAAATACAACACATCGAGACAGATATAAGAAGAAAGCCTGAAATCTGCTGTTTACAATGATACCAAATACAATACAGTTTGGAGCGAGCCAAACAAACTGACTGAGACTTGGTAAACAGCAAACAGCTGCGCAGTTGCCGATTAGGCAAAAATGTGACGTAATGAAACTATTCCTTGGTGATGATTTTCAGAATAAAACAGTGCTGCCAACGGCAAAACTAAATTACTCTACATTTCTTCCTCTTCAAAATAACATATTATTTGACTAGTAACTATAACTTACACTAGATATAAATCCGATTTTCCTGATGGCCCTTTTTCGGCCATCTGCCATTGTACAACAAAACAGAAAACACCTGTTTTCAAAAAATCATATGATCTGCCTAATCAATATTTCGTTCAAAACATCAATACCAAAATAAAGCGCATCTCTTTAGCAGTGCATTGGTACCAACCGCAACTTCCCACGACAAAAATTACCCGAGCTGGGTAATTTCAAAATACCCCCGTCGCAGCAAACCTGCATACTCAGCGAATTTCCAATGGAGATATAAATTTCTTAATACTACATAAAGCCACTTACCAAGTTTCATAAAAATATATTCACAAATAAGCGATATATACAATTTTAATTATTCTCCATAAGAATAACATTGGGGCTGAGTACGCAGGTTTGCTGCAACAAGGAACACAAAAAATTGGTTTTTATGCTAATATCAATATAACTCAACTAGGTGAACTCGTATACCAGTTTTTATTAATTTATGGTCATAATTAAGGGAGACAGAGCATTTAATTATTATCCATAAGAATAACATGGGGCCTGAGTACGCAGGTTTGCTGCTACGGGAGAATTATGCAAAAACAATTTTTTGGAGCAAATATCAATAGACCTCAACGAGATGAAGCTGTATACCAAGTTTCGTCAGTATACGTTCATAAATAAGCGAGATACAAAAATTTTCTTTTCCTCCATAAGAATAACATTAGACAACGTACTGTGTTTAGCACTTTCAATATCTCGGTAACCAATTGACGTAGAGGAATGATCGAAATACCAAATTGTGTGTTTTTTTAAGCTGAATCGAATGGTCAAAACTAAAATTTGACTTTTTCAAAAATTATATGTAAAAAATTCAAAAAACCCATTTTTGGGGTACAAAACCCCCCCAAAATACCCCTTCGGATAGGTCGATCTGTCTGGTTTTCGAACTTAAAGTCATAAATGCTGCTTTACATGTTTATACCAAATTTCGTCAAAATCGGATAATTTTTACTAGAGTTATCGTGCTCACGGACACATATATATATATATATATATATATATATATATACCCCCGTAGCAGCAAACCTGCGTACTCAGCGAATTTCCAATGCATATATATGTATCTTAATACCACATAAAGCCACATACCAAGTTTCATCAATATACATTCATAAATAAACGATTTGTGACATTTTAATTATTCTCCATAAGAATAACATGGCGGCTGAGTATGCAGGTTTGCTGAAGGAAGGAAAACAAAAAATGGGGTTTTATACAAATATCAATATAACTCATTTAGGTAAAGCCACATACCAAATTTCATTAATTTATTTTCATAATTAAGGGAGATAACACGTTACTTATTCTCCATAAGAATAACATGGGGCTGAGTACGCAGGTTTGCTGCTACGGGAGCCTTTGGCAAAAAGTTGTTTTTTTGAGCAAATATCAATTTTCCACAACCAGATGAAGCCGTATACCAAGTTTTGTCAGTATACGTTCATAAATAAGCGAGATATAAAATTGTTCTTTTCCTCCATAAGAATAACATTAGACAACGTACTGTGTTTAGCACTTTCAATATCTCGGTAACCAATTGACGTAGAGAAATGATCAAAATACCAAATTGTGTGTTTTTTTAAGCTGAATCCAATGGTAAAAACTAAAATTTGACTATTTCCAAAATTATATGTAAAAAATTCAAAAAACCCATTTTTGGGGTACAAAACCCCCCCAAAATACCCCTTCGGATAAAGCGATCTGGCTGGTTTTCGAACTTAAAGTCATAAATGTTGCTTTACACGTTTATACCAAATTTCATCAAAATCGGATAATTTTTACGAGAGTTATCGTGCTCACGGACACATATATATATATATATATATAGATATATATATATATATATATATATATATATATATACAGTTTCGAACGAATGGTGTTTTTGGGGTCTGGGGACCTCAAAACGAAAAGTTATCATGGTCCCGGGCCTAGGTCTTACCATGCCGACTACGGTAATAGCTTCTTCCCTATAGGGGAAATTCGCTAATATAGATATATATATATATATATATATACAGTATCGAACGAATGGTGTTTTTGGGGTCTGGGGACCTCAAAACGAAAAGTTATCATGGTCCCGGGCCTAAGTCTTACCATGCCGACTACGGTAATAGCTTCTTCCCTATAGGGGAAATTCGCTAAAAGTAGTGTTTTGACATTTTCTTAGCATCGGCTGCTAGAATCGCATCGCGCCAAAAATTCATTTGATTTCTAATCGTCGTGACATTGTTGTATAGCTGCTACAGGGTTTTTTTATGTAATAAAATGAAAGTTCAGAATATTATCTTTCGAATGATATATATATTGTTCACTTTTGAGTTGATTATTAGTGGTTTTTTACGTTAAAAAATTTTCGGTCCCGAATGGCCGATTCTCGGCCTCTGCCACAGTAGGCTGCACAAAATAGGGCCGAATCTCGGCCATTGGCCACTCCTAGGGTTAAGCCCGAGACCATGATAACTTTTTGTTTTGAGGTCCCCAGATGCCAAAAACACTATTCGTTCAAATTTATATATATGTACCGGTATATTTAAATATATATATATATATATATATATATACATATATATATTTATATATGTGTCCGTTAACACGATAACTTGAGTAAAAAAATGTCCGATTTTGATGAAATTTGGCTCAAACGTGTAAAATGACATTCATGATTTTAAGTTCGAAAACCAGAAAAATCGGATCATGGGAAGGAGGGTTTATGGGGGTTTTAAATTTTCCAAAAATCAGTTTTTTGCATTTTTCACCCAAAAAGTTTAAAAAAACTTAAATTTGGTTTTGACCAAAAAATAGAGCTTAAAAAAACAAATAATATAGTATTTTGAATTATTAACCTAGCTTAAGTGGTTGCGGAGAAAATCCAAAAAACCCACTCATAAAATCTCCCATGTTAATCTTAAGGGAAAAATGTTTTTGGCTTTTCCTCAGTTTATTTTAATGTAAACTTCACATTTGCTTTTACCAATCTGTTCATTTCCACAAAACAATCATTTGGGTGTTTAAATTGTGATTCTACGCCCAACCGTTGCAGAATCCTGGTTTTTGTTGTTTTATATAAGTTTTATCAAGTTTTTTATTTTGTTGTTTTTTTTATATTTTAGTTCAATTTTATCACGTTTCTTGTTATTTTAGTTATAATGTTATTAAGTTTGAATTATTTAAAATGAAAAATGTTTCTTGTTTTTTGCTTATCTAATGTTTTTATTTATAATTTAAATTTTGATAAAATCTATCGCAATTAAAATATCTATATTTACTATAATCGATATTTCGATTACAATAGTCTGATATATTAATTTGATTGTTTTGCGGGACAGTTATAAAACTGCAGCCAAAAATGTTTATTTGCTAAATACATAGACGTAGGTAGTAGGTTATACATGTAGAAACAATTTTCAATGTAAAAAAAATTTTCTGATGGTTCTTACGTGTGATTAGTGTCGATAAATTTATAAAGTTCAGGAACTCTACCCCTAGTTTTGAATTTGCGCAGTAGTAGTATACGCAAGACGCATCACAATCCCACTCGACTAAAACACCCTATTCACGAAATGCACTGTTATTTCCTTCTAGAAACGTAATCAAATGAAAAACCAGTTGAACTCTGATTAGAGCCGCAGTGTTGGTAAATTACTTGGCAGTGAGCACAGGGGAATCCCCCTCCCCTCCCTCCCACCACATCTTCAAGGGCTGGGAACCGGAAACTGATCATATTGCAGATATTTTGCAGGCAAACATAGAAAAACTCAACAAAGTTCACTCTTCCTGAACAAGAATAGGCTCCTATCATCCTAATTTTTGTTGGTAACTTCGCTTTCAATGGGAAAATAAACAATAAGCCGACACATCATAAGGTGAATGATTCCAATTTTTGCTGGCAACTAATAAGTTAGATGAGGGGGGGGGGCTGGAATGTTAGCAATTAAAAAGCTACAGTTTTAAAGCAAGTAATAACTTAAATTGCACAATGTACTATTGCACTTTATGTTGGATCCACAAACATGTGACAATATCCTTTCTATGGTAAGAGTTACAGTCATCGCACGGAGTAAAACTTGTAAAACCATTGTCAACAACTACTGAAGTGTGATATAATTAAGGGCATCATTGTATCGCAACTGCATTGCCGATCATATCACATCGGCTCTGGCATGTTGTATATTTAAAATGTATCCTAATTTTTATTAAAATAAATGAAGAAAATAGATGAAGGATAAATTAGGCTAATCAAAGAAGATAGATGATCGAGGATATCTTGTTTTAAGAGTGTAATTCTCTCGTTTCATAAACAAATGTGATTTTCAAACTGTAGAGGTAAAATTCTATAGGCCGCCTACCTGTATGGTTAGTTCACTCAAATATAATATTTTCTGGCAACACTTACAGGCCTAATTAACTTAGAGATTTTATCTTTCTCCAATGATTTCAATGCACAAGTTTTTGACACTTTTCATTTCATTAGCGGATTTCTTATGAAAAAGAGCTATTATCATGACTCACACAGTGAAACTAAGCCCGGGATCACTTTAATTCCTAACGTGACCCCCTGAACACGTTTTAGGGGTCGTTAAAAATTACATTCATATCTTATAACTTAGGCCTATATATATATATATATCTATTAGAGTAAATCGGGCTAAAAATGTGACTGCTAGAGAGTGAAAACCACACACACACACACACATATATATATATATATATATATATATATATATAGGCCTAAGTTATAAGCGCATATATATATGTGTGTGTGTGTGTGTGGTTTTCACTCTCTAGCAGTCACATTTTTAGCCCGATTTACTCTAATAGATTTACTCTAGAGGCATATCCCTTTCTATAATCAGTTAGACAGGTTCGTTGCGAAAAACAATCGGAAAGCTCTAACCCCCTTTTTTAGAGATTAATTTGTCTAATTTTGAGTTTTTTTGGCCCAAAATGGTTAGAATAACCTCGAATGTAAAATGAATGCTTAGTATGATAGGACTTAAAAAGCCAAAAATTGTAAGCCCTCCCTCATCATTCTAGCTCAAATATTTACCGAGTTATTGTAAATTTATCAAACACAGTGTGTTGCCTTTCGGGGATTTTACATAAGAAAAGGCTGCTTTTCATATCTTAATGTAGTTTTATCACCCCCAATACCCCCGCACCAGGTTTTGTTCCTGATGGGACCTACTCCTAACCTTATAATGCACGACATTGCCATCCCAGTACTGCATTTAAATCTAGAAGCACCAGAGCTGCCAAAAAATAATATTTTCCATCTTTCAAAATAGCCCCGTCGCAACAAACCTGCGTACTCAGCGAATTTCCAATGCATAATATATGTCTTAATACCACATAAAGCCGCATACCAAGTTTCATAAAAATATATTCACATATAAGCGATATACACAGTTTTAATTATTCTCCATATGAATAACATTGGTGATGAGTACGTAGGTTTGCTGAAACAAGGAACACAAACAATTGATTTTCATGCAAATAGAAATATAAATTAACTAGGAGAAACCACATACCAAGTTTTATCAATACTCTATCATAAATAAGCGCTATATAAAATTGTAATTATTCTCTATAAGAATAACATGGTCAGCCCCCATGTTGGACAACATGTAACATTGGACAACGTACTGTGTTTACCACTTTGAATATCTCTGCAACGTTTGGGTGTTGAATCATAATTTAAACACCAAAACGACTGTTTTGTGGAGCTGAACTGATAGGTAAAAAAAGCAAATAAGAAGTACATTAAAATGAACTGAGGAAAAGCCAACAACCTTTTCCCCATAAGATTAACATGGGAGATTTTATGAGTAAGTTTTTTGGATTTTATCCGCAACCACTTAACCTCGGTCAATAATTCAAAATACTATATTATTTGTGTTTTTTTTAAGCTTTATAACATGGTCAAAACCAAAATTAAGTTTTTACAAATTTTAGGGTGAAAAATGCAAAAAACTGATTTTTGGAAAATTTAAAACCCCCCTTCCCATGGTCCGATTTTTCTAGTTTTCGAACTTAAAGTCATGAATGTCACTTTACAAATACACATTCGAGCCAAATTTTATCGAAATCGTATGTTTTTTACTCAAGATATCACATTCACGGACACATATATACATATAAAATTTGAACGAATAGTGGTTTTGGCATCTGGAGACCTCAAAACAAAACAATCCATTACTTTTCCATTGCAAGTAGGCCCTATACATTCATCTTCTCCAACTGTTAAAATCTATAACAAATTGGAATCCTTCATCTTGTAGGCTAGGCCCTATTTATTTTATTTTTTTTTTTCGTATAAAAGCGATTTTTCTAACAAAACTGGGTGTTATTTAAGGTAATATTTGCAGGTATGTATATTTAAGTTAAGATTAGAATTATTGGAAATATACAACAGAATAGTTGGTAGGCTATATGGTACTTTGGTATTATACGGATGCCACTGTAGCGGGGGGATAGGAGTGACACATTTAATAGTTAAGGCTGGGTAAGTTGCCCGGGAAGTATTGACTGGTTATTGTATGGCTACAGGGGTGGCTAATTGGGCTGCTAATTGGAATTGACATAACTATACGGGGGAAGAGGGGCGTACTAATCTGGGGTAATAATTGGGTAATACCAGTATGGTAACTACAAACTGGAATCTGGGCGTGCTGACTCTGCTACTGGTTTGGCTAATTTAGGACTAGCCAACTAATTAGGCAGGCCAAGGTCTGGCCAAGCCATGTGGTGCTAATAAGTACTGAAAACTAATTGGGGGTTGGAAAACGTGACTGGGTGTCCAGAGACCTATGGATCTTTACCAGACCAGAATGCTATACCAGCCAGCTCTGATGATGGGTTAAACTATTAATAACTAATAAATATCCTTCCAGACCTAATAGTGAAATTGTTACAAGTGTCTAAACCTGATAAAGTGATAACTGTATTGGATAATATATGAATAACTAAGTTCCTGAATCTAAGCAATGATAGTTAATTAATTAATTGTCTTCTGAGTGGAGGAAAAAACCTGAATCTAACTTGTTAATCAAAATGCGGTCGAGACACGAGGTCCCTACCGGTTTTGCAATTCCTACATATTCCTGTTGTTTGGGGCTTCCTTAAGGGATTGCCCCTTCTAATTGTAGTCTAGCCTGCCATTCCTGATACTAAGGACTTATAAATTAAGGTACTTAAGCTTTTGACGGAAATCGTTGCTCGCAAGGAGCGGGTGGCCTGCCGACACTTCAAAGCTTCTTCGACGAAAAAGGGGGCGAGGGACGCCACCGAGAATCGCCGTTAAAGGTTCAAAAGATCAGCCGGCTCGACACCGCTGATGGCGTTTGGAGCGGTTATGAAGGACGCCTACACTATATAAAATAGCGTGACGCTTAGCGTCACAACCACCCCCCCTAAGGCCAAAGTGAAAACGAAAAAAGTTTGTTGGAAGGTGGGTGAAGGTGTGGGTTAGATGTAGGAGTTTGAGAAATTCGCTCGGTTTTGCTCCCTCTGTCATGCTCGTGGTCCCGAGAGGGATGTTCCCGGTTTTGATTCAGGGGAAGCCGCGAGCAGACGAGGAAAGCTCAAAAGCCAGCACCAGTCCGACTTCGTCTTGGAACCTCGGTCGCCGCGTTTCTTTTTTTTGGGGAAGATTGCTATTGTTTATTTTGACCAACCACGGCAGGGATCGGGATCCACCCCCCCCTGCAAAAGGAGGATGGGTTGTAGGGGAAAGACAGTTGAATTTGGCCTAACGTACCTGACTTTAATTGAGAACAAAATTGAAAACTGAGTGAAAAAGATTGAGTTAATTGGTGTAAAAGGGACGGACATCTGCACGCACAAAAATTTTGTATTTTTTGTTTGGTTTTTTTTTTTTTTTTTTAAGCTATTTAGTTGTTGGATGGATTAAAGTATTTTTTCACTATGAAAACTTCATCGAAGAACTTGAGGTGGAGATGTGAGGTGAACTGAATCAAAATGTTGAGGTTGCTGTGATGACCGAGAGGAGGACTTGATGAGGTTGAGCTGATGGAGCAAGTGGGCTCTGGTCCGGTGTAGGCAGTAGCGTTGGTGGCTCGCAAAACGTCCGGATCACCGCGCTGTGGTTGAAGGTGGAGCGCTGTTGGTGAGGATAGTGTTGCGGTTCTGCTGGGCATCAGGGTGTTTTGTTGCCGCTCTCCCGGTATCGTCAACTGGGTGTCTAAGGTCTATTTGTAGCTGTCATTGGGGAATCACTATTCACTTTAATTCACTGGGAGTTGTCCGGAGTCACTGAGTTTATTCGGGCTATAGTATTTTGCTTTAAAAAGTTTGGCTTAGATTTGATTGGTTGGGTTTAAATTATCATTTTTTTTTTTTTTTTTTTTTTTTTTTTTTTTTTTTTTGATTGTGCAGGTGTCTAACTACGTAAAAAATACTTGGGGAGAAAGATATTGTTGAAAAGAAAGATTTAAGATCATTGGAGTTGTAAAAGGGAACTGTCGTGTTGGAGTTGTTTGACGGTGGCTTGCAAGGCGGCGGTCCGATCACTGACGGGTTGGTCGGTTCCTAAAGGGAAACCGAGGGATTGACCCATGAGTGGCGCCGGGTAACCAAGGTTAGACTGGTGGGGCTCGCGGAAGCCGTAAGAAAACTGTGAAGTAAGGAGGTTGGAAGGATGTAATTAATTTAATCTTGAAATGAAACATTTTTTTTTTTTTTTTTTTTTTTTGAGAATTCGCATGCGAGACTTTTTGGGCAGGCGATTGCTTGCGCAGGGAGAATGGCGCATTTGGTAGCTGTGTTGAGCGGTGATATTTCAGGAAAGGGTGCTTGGGTCTAAAGAGAGTGCACTTTCCTTTCCTGACAACTTGTCGGGTTCAACCGTTATTGGTAGGTGGTCCAGTTTGGTGCCTACTTAATATATGTAAATATTATAAAATTCTGAAACTTAATAAATTGTATCACCTTGTTAACATAATCTGAAGAATTAAATATATCTAGCATTTCTTTAAAATAATCTGAGTTTTCCCTAAACCTAACTACTACTACCTTAGTGACTAATTAAGCTAGGAAGGCTGAAAATGAAATAAGGGTTACGATAAGAAAGAAATAGAGAAGAGTTTTGTCTCTCAACACACGACTGATCAGGTCGCCACAGAAGGTGCCACCACTGGGCCCTTTCCTGCGGAGGTAAAAGAAACAATAATAAAAAAAGGTAACCAACCGCAGAAAAGTCATTTTCAAATCACAAAAAAAATTCTTTACAAAACCCAGTGTGGGTGTCGTAGACGAAAAGGGAGGGGAAAGAGAGTTTGCCGACAACGCACGGGGGAGAACGTGTAGGGCAGCCCATCAGCGAAGGATACCCTTAGACTCACAATCCCCCGGGCGTTGGCGGGGACAGCGACAGATAGAGAAAACTTAACCTAATATCACTTCGGTATAGCGGTTCTGGTCTGGTAAAGAGGTAATTACTTTAAAACTGTGGTTGAAAAAATCTTTTGAGTTGTGAGACATGGGCGCTCCTAATGAGTTTGCCCGTGGAAGGGTTTAACAGTCGTGCAGTTACGGGTGAAGAAAAGGAACCGATAACACATGGCTTAGACCAGACAGGCAGCAGCTTCTTGTTGATTGAATCGGCAGCTTTGCTAAGATGATGTTCCCTGAACATGACCCAATCACCGGTGTTGAAAGGGTTGGGCAGCTTGTTCAGGTCGTATTTGCGCTGCCGACTCTGCCTAGCTTTCTGGAGGTTTTCAACGGCCTTTTCCCACTCTTCTTGTGAAGATTGTGGGGAAGTTTGGCCGTCGACTAGTCGGTCCAAGTTCCAGTGTAGCTCCAGGGGGTGAAATATGTTCCGACCAAGGAACAAACGGGCTGGGGAAACCTTGGTGGATTCATGTCGTGCGGAATTAAAAGCGATTTGGAACCAGTGAAGTTCCTGGTCCCAGCGCTTTTGATGCTGGTTGTGAAATATTCGGATAGCAATTTTGATTTGTTTGTTCACCCTCTCGGCATGTGACGGGTTCGGGTAATACGGACTGGTGTAAATATGTTGGATGCCCAAGCCCATGCAAAGGTTTTTGATTACAACTGATTTGAAATTGGAGACGTTATCAGAAACTAGATACTTAGGTGGGCCAAAAATTGAAAAAACTTGCTTGTTGAGAATTGCAGCTGTGGTCTCGGCTTTAGTATTCCTAACGGGGAGCATAAGGCAAAATTTAGAAAAGGAATCGACCACAGTTAAAATGTACTTATTTCTATTGAGAGAAAGCGGCAGAGGGCCAATATGGTCGATGAAAATTTTCTCCCAAGGCTGGGTTACGAGTTCGGAGGCCAGCTTCCCTACTTTAGTGTTAGGGGCCTGTTTGCACCTTTGGCATTTGACGCAAGTCCGTACCCTATCTGTAATATAGGCCTTGAGATTTGGTGCCCAGAAAAAGCGTTCGATACGGGCGAGGGTCTTACTGATGCCAAGGTGAGCCGAAGTAGGGGATTCATGATAATATGAAAACAGGAGATCAAAAAGCTTGTTGGGAACTACTACCCTGGGCTTGGTTTGGTTGGGTTGACGGTATAAAAGTGTATTGGTATCTACTGAGTAATTTGGGGGTTTGTTGGGTGATCTAATAATTTTCCTAAGATCAGGATCATCCAGTTGATGGCTGGAGATGTCCTTGAATACCTCAGGAAGAGAAAAGAGGGTCAAAACTGCTGGTGGCTGAACGGGGGGCGTGACTTCTGTTGTATCAGTGTTTTCAAAAAGACGGGAAAGGCAGTCGGCAATGACATTGTCCTTGCCGCGAATGTGGTAGATCTTAAATTTGAAAGAATTGATGAAGGAAACCCAGCGAGCGATTCGCCCCATCTGGCGTGGGTGTGTTAGAAGCCAAGTGAGAGCCGAGCAATCTGAGTGGAGCTCGAACTCTCGGTGTTCCAAATACTGCTGGTATTTCTGAAGTGCAAAAACTATGGCCAGGCATTCTAATTGTAAAGTGGAGTAGTTGAGTTCATGTTTGCTGAGGGCTCGGGATGCATAAGAAACTGGGAAAAGCTGATCGCCGTGGGCTTGAAAAAGGACCGCTCCGATTGAAGAACCGGACGCGTCTGTGTGAACGACAAATTGCTTATCAAAATCGGGCATGCGGAGAATGGTTGATGAGACTAAGGCTGCTTTTAAGGTTTGGAAGGCTGTTACTTGGTCAGGTCCAAAAACAAAAGGAACGCCTTTTTTTTTTAAATGGTTAAGTGGCATGGTGATGGTGGCGTAGTCCTTGATGAAACGGGCGTAAAAAGCTGTCATTCCCAAGAAACGGGATAGCTGTTTAATGTTCTTGGGTGTGGGGAATTCGTCTATGGGTCGTGTCCTATCGGGGTGAATTGAAATGGTGTGATTAGAAAAAACATGGCCAAGGAATTGAATTTTGTTGGAAGCAACTGTCATTTTCTCTGGATTAATGGTGAGGCCTGCATCACGTAGGCGTTTGATTACTAGCCTAACCTTCTCCAAGTGGTCTTCAAAGGTGGAGTCACTATAGACGCACAGGTCATCAAAAAAGTTGTAAACGTACTTAAATTTAATATCGCCAAAAATTTTGTCAATCAATGAGGTGAGGACCATGCTACCAGACGCTAGTCCAAAAGGGAGGAAATTAAACTCATACTGTGCCCATGGTACAACAAAAGAGGTGAACCGCTTAGACGCTTCCGCAAGGGGAATCTGATTGTAGGCTGAATTTAAGTCTAACAGCGTAAACCAACGTGCTTGTCCCAAGTGCTGAAAGGCGCTTTCAATGGTGGGCATGGGAGTGGCGTCTAATTCTAGAATGGAATTTAAATTACGGTAGTCGACCACCATGCGCGTTTTCCCGCCCTTCTTGGGGACTAAAAATGCGGCGGAGGCATATTGCGAGGTAGATGGGCGGATGACTCCCTTCTTGAGGAGGTCATCAATATGCTGTCGCATGAGTTGAAGTTTGGGAGGGGCGTACTGGTAAGGTTTGTTGCGGATAATTTTGTGTTCTTTGATTTTAATATGATACTGCAAAAGGTTCGTTCGGCCTAACTTACTGGTGATTGTTTCTGGAAACTGAGAAATTAATTGTGAGACTGAAAGTTGCTGTTGGGGGTTCAAATTTTCCCCCATGACGGGAGGATCTGGTTGTTCAGCAACTGAGGTACAAATGAGTGGAAAAGCTGTTGGGGACTTTGGGGATCCATAAGGGAAACTGAGAGTGTGTGTGAACATGTTAATAACTGCTTTAGTTTTTGCCAAAAAATCGGAGCCTATTAATAGGGGAACTGGCAAGTTATCCGTTACAAAAAAGGGAAAAGTCCAAGAGAGATGTTGAATTTTAAAATGGATCCTAGTAACAAACTTGAACCTGATGGGTTCACCCGCGGCAGATATGGCAGAAAAAGATGTCGGTTGTTTATCCACCACTGCTCTAGTATGGCGCTTTAGGAGCTGGTAAGTGTCGGAGGACAACAAACAAAACGAGGATCCGGTATCAATTAGCGCGTCTTTAAATAATCCCTTGAAATCGAGTGTGACGTAGCATAAGTCGTTAGCCGGTATACTTGGTGAACCCTTGGGTTTGTTAGTTATGGTTCGATTGACAGGCACCTGCTTTACCGTTTGAACCAAAGGAGGCGCTAAGGCACCTAACGGCGCCCCCCTCTGGCGTTTCCCTGTCCCTGACTTTGTGGAGTGAAGTTGCGTTGAGGAGTAAATTGGTTTGGAGCTTGAAAAGATCTGAATGGCTGCAGCTGGTTTTGGTGGTATGGAAACTGCGGAATGCGGGGTGCGTATGCTTGTCTAGAAAAATTGGGAAAATTCCTATTATCTTGGGCTGAGGGCCGTCGGTTGTCATGTCGAGAATTATTGTGATATGTGTGGGAAAAATTTGGAAAATTTTGCTGCTGGTGCCCGGCACTGTGGTGCGCGGTGTTTGGTTGCGAGAAGGCTTGGCCCTGCTCCAGAGCGCGGACCACCTGAACCCTGGGGACCAAGGCCAGGAGGTCTGTAAGACTACACGCTGCCGGAAAGGCCGCAAGAGCCGCCCGCGTTGGTGCATTGAGACCGTTGACGACTGTGTCGAGCACATCACGTTCAGAAAAATCGGGCATTAACAAGGATGAAGACGCAGAGATGCCCTCAATGAATTCGGAAAGGGACTCTGACGGACGTTGAATCCTGTAGACCATAGTGGTCACGATCGTGTGCCTAACTTGTGCGGGCAAGAAAAAGTCCCTAACGCCTTCCACCACCTGAATGAGCTTGCCGTGATCGGCGATTCCCTTTAGCCAGAAGGCTCTCAATTGTTCCGCAGTGCGGGGAAGAATCGCCAACAAAACATCCTGGTCGGCAAAGAGGTTCAGATTGGTGATTTTGGAGACCGCTATAAGAAACTCCGCCAATTTGTGGGGGTCGGCACCAGTAGTCACTGGCAAGGCCCTAACCATATCATCTAACACCCTCATGGTACTGTGATTTGCGCGCGGAGGTGAACGGCAACTGGTCATAGCAGCGGCCACCTGTTGGCCCACGGCTAACGCGGTGTCCTGGACTAACTGGGCCCAATTCACAGCAGGTGAACGTCCGCTGTCAGAACTGGTGGTCGCGATATCGTGGGCGGTACTAGCATTACTACCAAGCTGTTCCTTGGTAGCACCAGGTGTCGTTGCCGGCGCCGATTGAGTTAATGGGATGGTAGCCGCGTCAGGGCTCGAAGCTGCGTTGGGGGCCAGAGAGGATTTATCTTCTGGTTCCAACTGCTGGGCGGTGCTTGGGGAGGTTAGATCTGGCCTAGAATTTACGGGTAAGGGTTCGGACCCACCATTCATTTGCAAGGTTTTAAGGTAGTCACTTAGCAGGGTCCTGTTTATAGACAACGTCGTAGAAGGTGTGATCCCTAATACGTGGCACTGATTGGTGGCATCCTGCGCATTGAGGGTGCAGACCCAGGAAGTGCCGGTAGGCAGCTCCTCGGGGGAATACACCTTAGAGGGCATTTTCAAAAAAAAAAATTATGAACAGGTATGGAGCTGCGGGAAGGAAAAATATTTTAACTACAAGTACAAATTTTAATTACAAGAACACCGAAAGTCTAGAGGTTTTACCTCGTAAGCAATATTCACTGAAAAAATATCAATAGTAGTGCAAAGGAGCACCCGAGGTAACGCGCCCAACACAGAAAATGAGGAATTGTCCTAAAAAAGTTTTTACAAAATTTCTTTAAATGCAAAATTTCATTGTGCTAGAGGAAAGAAAAGCAAAAAATTTGACCTAGGCCAAGCATTCGGATGAGTTTTACCAGGAAATGACTTCTCTGGAGCATAAACAGTCGTTGCGTGAGACAAGGATGCAAAAAAAACTACGTCGGTAACTGTGAAAGGGAATTTTCTATTACAGGAATTAACTTTCTAAATGCGTCGTTGTTGAAATGGATGCAATCACGACGCATAGAGTTCCCATAATATGCATGAAAAAACTTCATCTGATTAAATTCGTTGGGGAGTACTATCACTCTTACTGAATCAGAACGTAGGGTAAGCAAAAATCTATTAACTTTGTGCAAACGGGCAAGTACTGGTGTGGAGTTACTTATCCTCGGATAAAACGGCAAAGTCATGAAAACAATTGCCATTCCAGGATAAGTTCGACGTAATATTCTCAAAAATGACAGAAAGGAATTCTTAAATACTGCTACATCTACATTTGCTAAAAAATCGTTGGTACCTAAGAAAAACAATAAGGGAATACGTGACTGTATTGCAGAAAAATTTAACTTCACAAAAACCTTGAGGTCACTTATCCTAGCTCCAGAGATGCTCTTAATTAAAATTGGCCGTAAAGTCCCGGTTAATGCCGGATTTGCTTGTGAAAAATTGGAAAATCTCCCGGCGTAAGAGTCGCCAAGGACCTGGACATCTATTAATTTGCTTGGCTGGGTCATATTTAAATTAAACTGAAGGGGAAAAGCAGAAAAAGGCCGACCGACACCAGAAGTGTCTATTTGAGAAATAAAATTGAGGTCGGTCCCCCTAATCCTATACCTAACAACAAATTCGAATAACAGACAGGGTCACACGTAATCTACACTAAAATCAAAATTGAATTTAAATGTGGGTCACTCTTAAGTCAAGAGAATCTGTACACTAAAGAAAAACTCACTAAGTCGAGTATTAATGCATTTAAGCGTAGAACAAGAAAACCCTAGGTATTACTGGAGTATAAAATCAAGACTAAGTTTCAAAAATAAAAAACTGAAGTTAATTTAAACTCAATGTTTAACGAGCAAAAGCAATGTAGATGCATCGAGCGTCGAACAAAACCGTTAACTTTAGGTAAGCTAACCGAAGAAGTTGCGAATGCATGATCGCCAACCGTGTGACGTCAGCTGTGACGTGTCGTTATGGGATACCTATTGGCAGATTCAATGCTCGAGCAACAATGCAATAATAAAAGCCCAATGGACAAAAAACTTTATAACTGGCTTGCTTTAATAAATTGCAAAGTATTACTAGCAAAAATAAAGGCAAGAACTACTTTATAACTGTAAATAAACCCAGAAACCCGGATGGTATTTCAGATAAACTGACCACTATAAGTGGCTGAAAGCTATAACTGAGGATTTTATCCCTACAAAAGAACTACATTTGTACTCACACATAACCTCATTCTGTATTTTTTTTTTAATGAAAAACAATAGGCTAAAGTCATCTAAACCTCCAAAGGATCCAAAATACAGCTTGTTGTACCTGGTCAAGTATTGGCGGATTCACAGCTATTGGCCAAAACAAGCCTTGAATTATAGCGCTACTTTAATAGTGGTAGTGAAGGTTACTTGGATTTAACTATGTACAATTAGGCAAAATGAAATGTAAAATCCCTAATGTATTATAGTATTAGCCAAAAATACAAAATCTATTTCACTGCTGGCCAATTAATAGCTTGCTGTAAGACCTATGGTTGGTATTTGGCTGGGCGGAAAAAACTTACTTTAAAACCTGTTAAAAACTATAAATGGGTCTGACTTTCCTACAAAAACCTACTTTGTCACTCACATATGACCCTATCAAGTATTCCTACATCCTAAAATAGTAGCCTAAAACCACTTAACACCTCAATACAGGTTAAAAACTGACTGCAGTACAATGACCGCTAGGGCCTATAAATGGGTTTCCCTATTATAGCTTTCCTGCCTGAATATTGTTATGCCAAATAGGTATTGAAGTTAATGTGTCTAGGGATGGCCAATATATTACACTAAACACCTATTTAAACTTAAAACACAAAATTTACAGCCCAAAATAAATTAACATTGAGACAATGCACAGCACAGAAAATGGTACAGCACAGACACTGCAATAGTGTTGGTAATAATCACTGGTGAGATAGAAATATATTTTTATTGAGGGTATTATAATAAACAATCACTGAATTTAACACTTACAAGGTGTGATTTTACATTAAAATAAAAATGGTCATTGCTAGCAAAGAAAATACACCTTGTATTGCCAAATGCATTGGATTTAATGAAAAACTGGGGAGCCTTTAAACCACTATACCTGGGACTCTCCACAGTATATTTTTAAGACCATATTTGCCACTTGCTTTAGGCTTACACTTTAATTATTACAAACACTGAAACACAATTCACTGTAACACTGCAGGCCGCAGCAGATGCCTCTTGTACCTATGCTGGAACAAACATAGACATGGAACAAACCTACAAAATTGGCCATCCTAGAATTTAATTTGGAAAAATAATTTGCTTAAAGCTAAAGTCCTAACAAACCCCTAGTGTCGGCGGTGCAAATTTTAAATTGTCCTCTACTCAGAAGACAAAACCCTAGCAAAAGCAATTTTTGTACACCCTACAGAGCTGACTGAAACACCAAATGGTCTGGGGTGTCCGCTACCATATGTAGCGGGGGGATAGGAGTGACACATTTAATAGTTAAGGCTGGGTAAGTTGCCCGGGAAGTATTGACTGGTTATTGTATGGCTACAGGGGTGGCTAATTGGGCTGCTAATTGGAATTGACATAACTATACGGGGGAAGAGGGGCGTACTAATCTGGGGTAATAATTGGGTAATACCAGTATGGTAACTACAAACTGGAATCTGGGCGTGCTGACTCTGCTACTGGTTTGGCTAATTTAGGACTAGCCAACTAATTAGGCAGGCCAAGGTCTGGCCAAGCCATGTGGTGCTAATAAGTACTGAAAACTAATTGGGGGTTGGAAAACGTGACTGGGTGTCCAGAGACCTATGGATCTTTACCAGACCAGAATGCTATACCAGCCAGCTCTGATGATGGGTTAAACTATTAATAACTAATAAATATCCTTCCAGACCTAATAGTGAAATTGTTACAAGTGTCTAAACCTGATAAAGTGATAACTGTATTGGATAATATATGAATAACTAAGTTCCTGAATCCAAGCAATGATAGTTAATTAATTAATTGTCTTCTGAGTGGAGGAAAAAACCTGAATCTAACTTGTTAATCAAAATGCGGTCGAGACACGAGGTCCCTACCGGTTTGGCAATTCCTACATATTCCTGTTGTTTGGGGCTTCCTTAAGGGATTGCCCCTTCTAATTGTAGTCTAGCCTGCCATTCCTGATACTAAGGACTTATAAATTAAGGTACTTAAGCTTTTGACGGAAATCGTTGCTCGCAAGGAGCGGGTGGCCTGCCGACACTTCAAAGCTTCTTCGACGAAAAAGGGGGCGAGGGACGCCACCGAGAATCGCCGTTAAAGGTTCAAAAGATCAGCCGGCTCGACACCGCTGATGGCGTTTGGAGCGGTTATGAAGGACGCCTACACTATATAAAATAGCGTGACGCTTAGCGTCACACCACTATTTTTGGAGGTTAATTTTTACCGGATACAAAGGATAACTACATAATTCGAAAAAACGTACTTTTATTGACTTACTGTAAAAATCTTACATCATTCTGATGAGCGGTCTTTGTGTTGTGCCTCCCAAAAGGCAGCGATGTCCGCTAGGATCGTGTTGAATGCGTCGCCGCCGATAGCAGCCACACCCGATCGCCACATGTATTCCGCCAAATATACAGTGCGCTGCGGCAGTTATGTTAGGATGGGTTATCATAAAAATACGTACGGTTTCCTCTTCATTTCGAGGTATCCCACACCAAAAGAACGTCACTCATTATGAAAACAAATGTAACGTAGTGCACGGCAATAAATCACTCATGACACTGACCCAGATACAGGCGGTGACAGGTGATGCGCGCGTTCCGGTCAACGACCTGACCTTGGCCTATTTGGAGGGGGTTTGGCGGCCGGAAGTATGACTCATAAGGTATTATTCGATTTGTAACGAAACAAGGAAAGTCCTACAATCATTTTTATGATAACCCATCCTAACATAACTGCCGCAGCGCGCTGTATAAGGGTGGCATCCGTATAATACCAAAGTACCGGCTATATTCCATTTTTACTGAACTTGACAAGGCCAAAGTCAATTTGTTCCTAATAATCGAGGTTTCTTCTCATAACATGAAAGTTTGTGCAATTTAGCAAATATATTTCTATGCCTAGTGTTGGCAATAGTAAAGTACATGACACCTAATTCAAAACCAAGAGGGTTACCAGTCTCCAAATGTCAGAAAAATAAACTTTGATAATGGGTATTGTATCGTTGATGGTAAAATTTCAATATAACGATAATAACATGGCCTAATCTAACAGTTACAGTATGCTGACAAATCAATATCAAGTAATGGATTGTTAAAGTGAGGAATACGTAAGGCTGGTATAATGCATTTTGATCCAGTAGGAAATTTCTGTAGAAGAAGGGAGTCTGTCATATAATTTATTCTGCCTCAGTAGCTTATTTGTGGGTTTGATGACTATTGATCTTTTGAGATTCAACATTTTTCCTTTACAAAAAGTAAGTATAGGCCCCCTACTTTCAAAAACAAATAAACATGGAATGGTCAGCCCAGGGACCACAGTCTGACATCAGCCTCTCCACATTGCGCTTTGAGTGAGTCATAGGCCTGAAATCACTCTGAGTGCCTTTTTTTGACATGTGAATATTCTGTATTTTTGCACCTCCCCTAGATGATGATGGAGTATATTGCAGATGATTTTCAATCAGAGCGAGATAAACTAGTTTGTTGAGTTGTTCATTGTTGTACTGTACACTGTTGCTTTTGGCTGGTTTATTCTCAAGTCAGGTAAAATGATTTTGTCCCAGCACTCCAGCAGTCTGTCGTTCAATCTTACTTCAAGAGAATTAGTTTTAAATCCACTTGTTTATTGTCTTTTACCAGGTTTGGGGACTTGTTCCCCATAATTTGTTTTCATTGGAGCTGACTTAGTGCAGAAAAATCTGTATTGATGGATTAATTTTGAGTTGATTCTTAGAAAAGTACTAAACTACAGTATCTATTTATTATTGATTTATTTGGACTTTACCTATCGCTTCTAGTGTTTAAAACGACACTACGTTTCGGGAGGTAAGGAAACTCCTCCCGTAGTCAAGTGAACGCTTCTTACATCTAAATATCAAGTTCTTACATCTAAATATCAAGTTCTTACACCTAACTAACCTACCTAAATTTTTTGGATTATTTTCTATGGTTTTCCCTTTACATTTTATTTACACAAACACAAAACTAACAAATACAGATACAAAAAACAAATACAATACACTAACACAACATTTATATACACAAACAAATGGAAAACTGTTAATACATTACCTGTTCTGCATCGTTGCCTCCAAGCTGACTGTAAAATAGGAAAACTGCACTCTTGCGTCCTCTCAATACTGTACCGTGCTTTTGACTAGCGGCTAGCGGTAGTGGAGGGGGAGGGCCGTTACCCCCTCCTACCGCCAGGGGTCGTGACCACACAGTTGTAGGCTACCAACCCATCACCCATCTGTGTCAACAGGAATATGATTTGAAAACCAAATATTGCATGATTCCTTCTAGAATGCTACACGGGCACCCGTACGATATCCTCATAGAGTGTACCGCATACCTCCAAGGTGAGCATTGCAAACTAGTCATGCAATCAGGTGGCCGGGTTTCCTCCAAGGGCGATCACGGATGCATGTGTCGTAGCCGCATTGGATGGACTCTAGACGCGGGAGCAACTGAAACACAAGGAACTGGCGTGTGTTTGTGGGGTGGATTTTGACTGAAATGGTTTTTAGTTAAGGGAAACCATAGTGGCCTGACATCAATACTTCTCTGACTTATCGTATTCTCATGTAATTTAATTAATGGCCCTTCAACAAACTTTCTTTTATAATAGTGTGGCTCATGATGTAAAATGTTTGCCTCTTCCAACTAAATTTATGATCATTTTCCCAGGTGTGTTTCGCCAATTTAGATTTTACTGTTTCGCCATTTTTTGTTTTTTTTTATATTTGTTTATACAAACTTTTAGCAGCCTTTTAGTTTCCCTATATATTCACCCTCACATTCACATTTGACACTGTAAATACAGTTTTTTTAGGCTTGTTCTTCATTTCTCGGTTTTACTTTAGGTTGTTGTGAAGAGTGGAAAATCCTTTGATTTTTATTTTAGAGCATGTTATATTTCTGTTATTTTATTTCCTCTTCCTTGATTATTAGAGGGATATATAGATTTAAGCCAACTGCCAACTAATCCTGTAACTCCAGGTACTAACCTTCTTCCCCACTTTCATCTCAATCTGTCCCTGGTTACTTATTCAAGGCGCTTTACATGCCAGTGTGATAAGCATAATGTAACTTACATTTATCATACTTACTACATGCCATGTAAAACAAAAATGAGTTATCGAATAGGAATTTGAATTCCAGGAGTTTCAGAAGTATGATGCTAGTTCTGTGCGTGTTTGATTGATTGGTGTTTCTCCAAGCGTGTTGTCTTTGGAAGTAGCATGCCAAGGCAGATGAAGGTTTCCATCGGTTATTTGAATATCACTTTCGGTTACACACCAGTGTGACTGAACTCAAGCCTAGTGGCACAAAATGTGGGAGTCACTCGGATGTTTGTTGCACTGGTGTGTAACCCGCCTAAGTGAACAAATTTGATATTTACGTTTAATAGCCATTATCAACTAGTTTGCAACGCCACTATACCTCTCTCGCATGTAGATATGACACATCAACAGGTAATTTAGATAACTCCCCTGACAGCAGTTTTTTTCGTTGAATAAAATGTGAACGTTTGGCAATTAACTGTGAATCCTACTTAATTAATGCAGGACTAGAATATAACCATGGTCCTTAACATTCAAATAAAATGAGTACTTAAGTGTTACTGCAAATGTTAGGCCTGCTATCATTTGAGTAAGCTATTTCATCTTTTAACCTAAAACTAATTTATTCTTTTATTTTTAGCATCGGATATATAGAAATGCAGTATCAGTTCCAGATGAGCTCAAAGAAATCATGGATCAGACCACCTATACTAAGGCGAGATTATATGGCTTGGACAAAAACAAGTTCTCAATGATTAAAGAGTTTTATGCTCTTATGATTACAACTGTAAGTATTAAAAATTTGTTTGCTTTTTTGTAACATACGGAAAGGGGTTATTCCATGCTCATGAAATCTATAACTTAAATAGGCTATGTTTAACTGTAAAGTAAATCAGCTAACAAACAAAAAACTCAACCCCCCAACCAAAAAAAATAACAGGTTAGTATGGTTGTCTGGTTGATTATTTGTTGTTAATTATATAATTGTTTAAGGAAATGGTAAATCCGTGTCTATGTGAAGGATTCTGAAGCTATCACGCAATATAGAAGAGTCAAAATGTGAACATTCATAGAAAATTAAATGTAGAAGAACCTAATGGAGCCTAATTTTTGTTAAGCCTTTATTTTCCCCTTAAAATGTTTTTAAAGCACTACAAAAATCGATGATGAAACTTTAAATAAACTAATGAGCTGATTTAATTATTTGTAATACCTTCTAGTTTGGTTTGTAGCCTCTACAAACGATTAATTATATATTAAGTAATGTGGAGTAATATTACTTTTCTCCATTCACAGTGTACACCTTGAAAACTGAACTAAGAAACCAGGCTATCCTCTGCTGCTGGAATAATGTTGTCCCATGTGCGAGTAGGTCATCCAATCATGATGGGATAGTTAGTGACTTTTAACACGTTCGCTGCGACTGCTCCGAGGCGTGTCGTCTGCAAAATGCGGCCCGCCAATCGCTAGTCGGGTCACATTTCTAAATCTTGGCTAACCAATGGCTGTAGCCCTCGAAGGCGCTGTATTACATTACAATATAGCTGGACGTAGTTCTAAAAACCCCAACAGCACATGATAGGTCGATGTAGAGAGTCAGTACTGCCATTTCGAGGGATTTTATTAGCAAAGATAGCAGTTTTCCCAGTCCTGTAGTTGCGGGAATTGAGGGAAATTTTAGTGCCAACCTACACCACAAATTTCATATGGTTATATCTAAACTGTGAATAGCGCATAGTCTGTTCTCGTCAAGTGCTGAGCTCACACTGAAGCAATGTTTGGCAGGGGAGCCGCTACTAGTATTGTAGTAGGCCGCTTGGCGGGCTGGTGGCGAGGTACTATATTTATAGTAGTCCGCAGCTAATGTGTTAAAGAGTTATAGCCTAAATTTGTAATTTAATTTGTTATATCAGTATTCCCGTATGATGAATGATTTTGATTTAACTATTTTATTTCAGTTCTTGATAGTGTTCGATGGACTCCTTATATTTTGGCTAAAAGCTAGTGATTTGCTGAGATATTGTGGGTTTGAGCAAAACGAGATACTATGCAGTGCTGCTTTTCTGCTCCTTATGAATACGTTCAACACGATTACTTCACTGCCTTTTAGTATTTATCATCATTTTGTATTAGAAGAAAAACATGGATTCAATAAGCAGGTATGAGCATTTCTTTAAACATACAACCACAAACTTTTGCCATCAGTGTTTATTTTGTATTATTTAGACAAATAAAAATTGTTGTAAATTTTGTCATATGCACGATTTAAACTACCGGTATTGGATTTTTTTATATTGTAAGCTTTATTCCTGTTACTGTCTCATTATGTTATTTATCAAAATTAAGATTGTAAATAAATGATTTATAATTTGAGTGATATTTGATAATCACTCAAAAGTTATATCCTCTTATATCTTTATTGAAAACATTAAATATATATACATATATGTTTATTGTTTTGAAATATTGTTTAAACATTTTACAAAATATCTGATGTTTTCTCAAAATTTTACATTTTCTAATGCTATTTAATAATGAATTATTTTTGAAATTTCAAATGTAATAAGGTTAGTGAAAATTCCTATGTAGACATTGAAAGTAAATTTATGATTTAAATTCGTATTGTTGTAGACAATTTTCATAGTTTCAAATTTGTTCAGTTGTCTCGGAATACGCTGCAACTGCTTGCCACCAGAGTTAGAAAATAGCCTATTTAGGTGTACATAAAATAACTCTCTTTCCTGCTGGAATAGTTCCAAGGAAAGTCAGTAGCCATTCAGAAAGCGATTCATACAATTTCAAAGCAGTTCAGCCTTCCAATTTAAAACAAACTAATTCCCCATATACTTTGATAACTAAGTAATGACACTAGGCCTATATAAAGTTGATTGTTTAGACGGCTGGATTCTACATAAAGGACAAGTTGAAGGGCTATGTGGTGTCGCAAGTGATCTCCATGCCGCTGATCGCTGCGGTCGTGTGGATCGTCAAAGCGGGAGGTGACTACTTCTTCGTCTACCTGTGGCTGTTCGCCATGCTCATCACGTTCTTCCTCCTCACCATCTACCCCGATTACATCGCCCCGCTGTTTGATAAGTACACGCCGCTGCCCGAGGGAGAACTCAAGACCCGCATTGAACAACTCGCTGCCAGCATTCGTTTCCCCCTCTACAAGCTTTACGTCGTCGAAGGTTAGTTTTGTCGAGTTGTGTTTTGGTGGTTGAATATGTTGGGCAATTATATATGTTAATCTGAAAGATTCTACAATATTTAATATGTAGAGAGAAAATGTATTTTGCAATGAAAAAAATTTCTATTAAACTGTGAGAAGCTAAGTAGAAAAATCAGTAATGTTGGTTTTTCCAAAATAGGGCTTTTTTAATTGCCCTGTTATTTCAGCACAGACAAGGGCACCTCCTTGTGACAGTCCTTTTCATGATTCTTAAACTCAGCACCAGATAATTTTTTTATTGTGAAGCTCATTTCAGTGCAAGTTGAGCCATAAACTAAACTGAACCACGCTTAAAAAAAGTAATGTTGCACTGAAAATAAATCTAAAACTAACTTTTAAGACTAATACTTATTCTTGATTTTAGCGAATTTTCCCTATAGGGAAGAAGCTATTACCGTAGTCGGCATGGTAAGACCCAGGCCCGGTACCATGATAACTTTTTGTTTTGAGGCCCCCAGATGCCAAAAACCCCATTCGTTTAAATTCATATACAGGTTGTATCTGAAATACACCGACAAACTTTGGGATATTGTTCCTGAGGTTAAAAAATAAAAAATTTCATACAAGCCTATCTAGCTTTGTTTTCCATCTCTCAGTCTGTATGTAATTTTTACAAAAAATTCATAATTTACGAACCGCTTTACATATGTTTTTCAAACTTACAACGAATATTGATGGGTAGCCTATAAGGTCTATTGCCCTATGAAGTTTTGGTTTTCTAACCTTAACCGTTTCAAGATGGCGGCCATTTTAATTATTCGTTAATCAATAACTCTGAAATCGGTAGGTTTTACAACAATTTTTAGTAATAACATTTTATGGTAATGTTGTTACTAAAGTAATGACATCTAGATTTTAAATACCCCCCGTCGCAGCAAACCTGCGTACTCAGCGAATTTCCAATGCATTGATATGTTTCTCACTAGTACATAAAGCCACTCACCAAGTTTGACAAAAATACATTCATAAATAAGTGATTTATTACATTTTATTTATTCCCCATAAGAATAACATTAGGACTGAGTACGCAGGTTTGCTGCAACGAGGAATATAAGAAATGAGTTTTTATGCAATTACCAATGTAACTGATCCAGGTAAAGCTACTTACCATGTTTTATTAATTTATGTTCATAATTAAGGGAGATATAAAACTTTACTTATTCTCCTTAAGAATAACATTAGGGCTGAGTATGCAGGTTAGCTGCTACGGGGACAATCAACAAAACATTTATTTTTTGTGCAATTATCAATATACCAGTACAACATTAAGCCACATACCAAATTTCATCAATATACATTCATAAATAATCAAGATATCAAATTGTATTTATTCTCCATAAGGATAACATTGGACAACGTACTGTGTTTAGCACTTTGAATATCTCTGCAACGGTTTGACGTAGAATCACAATTTAAACACCAAAATGATTGTTTTGTGGAGCTGAAGTGATTGGTAAAAGAAAATGTGACGTTTAAAGTAAAATTAACTGAGGAAAAGCCAAAAACCTTTTTCCCATAAGATTAACATGGGAGATTTTATGAGCATGTTTTTTGGATTTTTTCCGCAACCACTTAACCTAGGTTAATAATTCAAAATACCATATTATTTGTTTTTTTAAGCTCTATAACATGGTCTAAACCTAAATTAAGTGTTTTAAAAATTTTAGGGTAAAAAATGCAAAAAACTGATTTTTGGAAAATTTAAAACCCCCATAAACCCCCCTTTCCATAGTCCGATTTTTCTGGTTTTCGAACTTAAAGTCATAAATGTCAGTTTACACATTTGAGCCAAATTTCATCGAAATCGGACGTTTTTTACTCAAGTTATCGCATTCACGGACACATATATAGATATATATATATATATATATATATACATATATATATATATATATATATATACATATATATAAATTTGAACGAATAGTGTTTTGGACATCTGGGGACCTCAAAACAAAAAGTTATCATGGTCTCGGGCTTAAGTCTTACCATGAGACCTACGGTAATAGCTTCTTCCCTATAGGGGAAATTCGCTAAAATCCGATGAAAAATAAGCGATCCATGATTGTTTAAGTGTATCAGGTCACGGCACTGCCATGCTGCCCGCGTCACCTAAAATTTCAAATTTCATTCGTTGAAATTCATATATATATATATTATACTGGGTGTTCAGAAAGGGTCATTACAAACTTCGGGTGCTGGTGGTACTGATCAATTTGAACAACAAATTTGATAGGTATAAACATAGGTCGAAAGATTTTCTGTTTATCCGCTAGCCGCCATTTTGTATTTTTAACAAAAGAATTAATATCTCGAGAACTACTTAAGCAACAGAAACTAAACTTTGCATGTGCGTTAAATAACTAAAGAAGCAAATAATAAAAAATTATTATTAAATTGTCTTATATATTTTCAAATGGCGCCTGTTTTAATATTTTAAAGCCGAATAACAAACAAACCATTAATTTTATAAAAATATTACAAGATACAAAAAATATAAACATTCTTATAACAAATCTAATGACACTTTATTCAATGCAATCCGTCAAGTCATCAGCAAGAAAATGCACTTTTAAGGCTTGCTTGCATAAATCGGGGACAAGAAGCAGTGCATTTGGGCGCTCATTGTTGTCCCCGACTTCTTGCTGATAAGTTGACGGATTGCGTTGAATAAAGTGTCATTAGATTTGTTATAAGAATGTTTATCTTTTTGCATCTTGTAATATTTTTATAAAATTGATGTTTTGTTTGTTATTCAGCTTTAAAATATTAAAACAGGCGCTTTTTTAAAATATTTAAGACAATTTAATAATAATTGTTATTATTTGTTTCTTTAGTTATTTATCGCACATGCAAAGTTTAGTTTCTGTTGCTTAAATAGTTCTCAAGATATTAATTTTGTTGTTAAAAATACAGAATGGCGGCTAGCGGCTAAATGAAAAATTGTTGTTACCTATGTTTACATCAAATTTTGTGTTCAAATTGATCAATACTACCAGCTCCCGAAGTTTGTAATGTCCCTTTCTGAACATCCTGTATATATAGGTCAGTCGTCAAACCACTTAAGAGTACGAATGACGGGACACCGTGCAGATATAGTACATGGTGACGTTGAAAAGCCAGTTGCTAAACATGCTATTTTTCATAATAAGCAAAAGATCGAAGACTGCTACAGTTCGAAAGCCATAAAACAAGTTACACAGGACAGCAACAAGAATATTATTATGGTTAATCTTTATAAGTCTGAACTGGCCCACCAACTAGTCTTAGAAACTCGGCACCCGTCTGGTTTGACTCTAAGATAACTATAAAGTCCATTATTATTTTACGTCTTGACCTGTATATTATTTGTATCTATGACCCATCTGTTTAATATTTCATATTATTTTATTATCTGTTTACATTTTGTTCTTAACCTATTTTGTTTAGTTTTTCATACAATTATGTACATATTTATACACCTTTTTTATATTTATCTGACGAAGTTCACCAGATGAACAAAAATTAATAAGGATTTTCAAATTTTAATCTGAAGAGAACATTTCTATGTGTGTGTCCGTAGGCATGATAACTTTGTAAAAATGGTCTAATCTTAATGAAATTTGGTATAAACGTGTAAGGCGGCATCTATTTTCATGAGTTCGAGAACCAGGCAGGTAGCTCTATTTTAAGGGGGGTTTTAAGGGGATTTGTACCTCAAAAATGTTTTTTTCTTACTTTTTACGTACAATTATTTTAAAACCCAAATTTTGGTTTACACCATTAAATTCAGCTTAAAAAACAAACAATTAGGTATTTTGATCATCGCTCTACATCAATTGGTTACCAAGATATTGAAAGTGCTAAGCACCGTACGTTGTCCAGTGATAATTTTATGGAGAATAAGTAAAATGTTATATCTCGCTTATTAATGAACATATAATAATGAAACTTGGTTTGTGACTTCATCATGTGGTTGGGGTTAACTGATATTTGTATACAAAACCCATTTTTTGTGTGTACCGTGGCAGCAAACCTGCATACTCGGCAGCTGTAATGTTATTCTTAAGGAGAATAAGAAACAAGTGATATCTTGCTTGTTTATGAATATAAATTGGTAAAATTTGGAGCCATTGGTATTTAAATACAAACCCAATTTTGTAGACCTTGATGCAGCAAACCTGCATACTCACTCCTTGTGGTTTTTTTATGGAGAATAAATCAAATGTCATATCTCACTTACTTATGAATATGCTTTGATGAAATTCGGTAAGTGGCTTCATGACATAGTGAAGTACCATTTGAAATTCGCTGAGTATGCAGGTTTGCTGCAAAGGGGGTGTTTCACATTTAGTGTAATGTTTATCCTAGGGTTTATTGATTTTCATATTTATTTATAAATTTAAATTATTTGTTGGAAGGTAATAAGCTGTGACATGTTTTGTCCAGGTTCCAAGCGGTCGGTGCACAGCAATGCTTACTTCTTCGGGTTTTTCAAGAACAAGAGGATAGTGTTGTTCGACACTCTGCTGAAGGACTACTCCAATCCGGACGCTGAACCCTCTGAAAAGAAGGGTTGTGACAACGAGGAAGTCTTGGCCGTGTTGGGTCATGAGCTCGGCCACTGGAAACTGAACCATGTCTTCAAAAACATCGTAATCATGCAGGTATACAATACTTATCCCGCAGGTGGTGGGAAACAGTAACGTTGGTGCTTAGCTTTTACTGTAGGAAATATTTTTAGTATGTCATAATTTTAGTTCCTACCTATTTTAAATGCTGACTCATTAATACAATTTAGTTATTCATTTTTTGCTCATAATACTTTTGTAAGTTCATGGTAAAAACAAATTATGTATATTTAAACAGTAAAAGGTCTAACTATCTTATACTTTGGTCAACCAAGTATACTAACAATAGGTTTTGTAACTTTTTTTAAAAATATTGTCTGTACAGTGGACACTCTTATAACCGCCATTTTTGCGACCATGGCCACATCATTTTTAAGGGAAATACTGAAGATAACTCCATACAATACCCAAATGAACGGAACACATATTTTACATGATAGGTTGTTAAGGAAAATACAGAGTACAAAATAGTATGAAGTTTAAACTCTGAAAATGGCATGCACAGTCCGGTAACCTGGTGGTTTATGTCGGTAGAAGTCTGTGATCGCCCGAACATAACCAGAAAAAGCTGATCATTACTTTAGGCTACTTCACTTTCTTGTTAGTACTTTTAATTACATTCTAATTGATTTTTTCCTTATGTCGTCTAAGCTTGTTCTTGTTTATTCAGTTTGAAAATATTATATACATTTTGTAACTACACTTGAGTCCCGCTAGTCCAATCACGGGTAATCCAAACGTCCGCTTAATCCGAACAGGTTCTGAATTTTTTTTTTAAATACTGTGCACTAATAAAAAAATATATTTTACGTAATTAAAAGACAAAATATAATGGGAAAGGTAAATAATGGTGTAACAAAATTAAAACAAAGTAATATTTTGAAGAATACAAATGTTTTGTTTAATGTGAAAAGACTAAATTTACAAACAGTACAAACAATAGCAGACTACGTCAAGGTTTTGTTATGATTTTGGCGCTTGAGCTAGTAGTAGTGGGGAGGCAGACGTACAGTCTCAGTTGGCATTGCGTACAGTCTGTGTGCAATATCGTCATGCGTACAGTCCGCTTGCCCGCTCACATCACATCACAAAACTACACACAGTGGGCCAATGTGCTGTCTGCAATGCACTGTGCATATTGTTTATTCTGCATTTGAAAGAGTAAACGGTCTATTGATACTTGTTTTTGTGTATCATTCGTTCATATTACAACACTACAGACCCGTTCAGTTGCCGTTCTCTATTATTTAAATTATTTCGGCTAATCCCAACAGCGTTCGGTTCCAATTAGTTTGGATTAGCCGGACTCATGTGTATGGATTAGCCGGACTCATGTGTATGGATTAGCCGGACTCATGTGTTTCTGCGATTTTGTGGGGGAAGGCTTCAGCCCTACAATCTACTACTTTTGCCCTTTGCCCTTAAAAAACTACTTTGTTTTGTTTGCTCTTATAAAAAACGAAAACAACCCCAAAAAATTCAAAGCAAAGTTAAAAAAATTACCCAAAAAAATTAATGATTAATAATAACCCATGTTTTCTTTAAATGAATATTATGAAAAGTTTGCATGAGCTTGTGTTAAACTAGATTGCTGTGTTATTTTTTTATGTGTTTATTATGTTAAGATAATTTATACTTTCTCTGAAGAAAACACATTAGGCCCTATTTAAGTGTAGATCATTCTTTTTGAGACATTCCAAACATGCAATGAGATTCCTCTTACTCTTCAAGAGTAACACCGTGACAAATTATGTCATCAAAGTACGCTTCAACTTTGGATAAGCCATTTAACAATTGCGACAGGATTCGATTGAATTCCGATGGTGTGGTCTTTATACCAAAGATAAGGTGGTTTATTTTAAACATGCTTTTGTGAGTTGAAATTGTCTGAATGTTGCTTCCCTCTTCATCGACTTTTAAGTGCAAACAGGCCTCATGTAGGTCCAACTTGCAGAAAAATCTTCATCTATGTACTTCATCTAAGTACTTCATCTATGCGGCATATTGGATGGCTAGCTGAGACTAGTTTTGCATTAACTCCACATTTGTAATCTATGCATAATCTTACTCCACCGCCTGGCTTCGCGATTACAACCTTGAGACTCGAGTGTTTTAAGTTCTTTCTCAACTCTTTCTCGCAGTGCAAATGGAACATCGTGTTCACGGATAAATACTGGTTTCACGCTTTCTCTGAGTTGAAGCTTGACTACCACATTAGATACGCACCTGATCCTTTCCTCAAAAATGGATGAGTATTTTTTGAAAATATCATTGTCAGAGGTGAATGAGTTAACATCAACTGAGCTGAGAGCCGGTTGTTTGTGACTGTCTATTTCACTGACGTTGATCCCTAGTTCTCGGATCCACATGCGTCCAAGCAATGCAGTATGGCCCGTAGGCACAATGAAGAGATCAGCATCTATTTTCTTGTTCTTGTATGTGACTGAGACTGTGACTTTACCCTTGGGTTTTATGATGTTGTCTGAGTAGGAACGGAATGAGACTGAAGTTGGTAGGAGAGGTATTTTGAGTCCAAGTTTGTTGAAATCTGTTTCTGAAAGTAGTAAATATCGAGCGCCTTAATCCACTTCAAACGACTGTGGCTTGTTGTTGAGAGTGACTGTAACGATGTATTTGTCAGTGTCTGGTCCAACTTTGTACAAATCTTTTGTGTCATTAACCTGGCTGATGCCGTCCGTATTCATCTGAGTAATTAACTTCACCTTAAGAATGTTGAAACCACAGGGTATGGGTTCTTGATTTCTGTAGCAATGTAGTGATGCAGACCTTTGTGACGAGACCTAATTTCTCACAGGAGGACCTAATTTCAAATCATTACGACTGATTCTGCAATCGTGCGATCGGTGATTTGCTCGACCACAATTGAGAGAAAGGCCATCTATACTCAATTTTCTGTAATCAACACGGCTTCTGGATCTTCGGGATTGGAAATGTTGTGAATGAGGGCTAGAACTAAGACTATTTCTATTGGGCTGGAAGCGTTTTAAACTGTGATCATTGCCTTTCAGAGATCTGGAACGCCTATCAATCTTATGTGTGTCAACAAGTTCACCCGATGACTTCTAAGCAGGTTTTCCTAACTGATCCGACTCATAACGGGATGCTTCTAGAGCAATTGCCTTTTTGAGAAGAGCATCAAAATCATCGAGGGATGTGTCTTGATGGAGCTGTTCACGTATCCAGTTGTCATTCAGGCCTCTAATAAACAGGGGACGAAGAAATGAATCAGCTATGGACAGTTTTTCCCACAACTGCAAGAAGCATAAAAATCAGTCCTTCAAATTTCCCTTCAGTGATGCGACAAAATTTGAGACTGTCTGATACGAACTTTGTGGGTTCGAATCCCGCACACGACCAAAACTGACCAGTCGTGCAACTCTCAATGAGTTAATCGGTTTGTGGCAATGTTGGGGGGAGGGCCCAACTAAAATAAACGGGGGCAGGCTTGCTTGGAAGTTGACGGGATTGGTTTATTCTTTGTGAGTTGCACATGGTCTATACTGATGTTGCTACTTTTTACTTATGTCTACGTATTGTTCTACATTGGTGTGCGCCAATGCGACTCTAAACTGAAAGAAAACAATATTTTAATTAAAATACACCATTAATCTATTTAAATAAACCAATTTTATATTCCAATTCATAGGTTTAAAAAATGACAAGTAAGTAACGAGACCAGCTCCTTGCCAATAGGTTAAGTAATTAACTTGACACCATTCATGTATCATGTATACTGTTATGAATAAATATATTTTTACTATTGACTATTGACCACTGATGCTTACATAATATATAAAAAATGTCTAATATTTTGTAATTAGTTTAAAATTATTTTTATATTTTATAGGTGAATCTGCTACTGCTATTCCTCGCATTCGGATACTTATTCAAGTTCAAGGAACTGTACAGGGCATTTGGATTCTACGATGAGCAGCCTGTGATAATTGGTCTGCTTGTCGTTCTGGTTTACATATTTTCACCATATAACGCTGTAAGTATAGTCAGTGTACACTTTTTCTGTATAAGTTAACAAAGTTTTACTTAACACTTTGAATATTTAAAAAAATTCAATTTGTGTTATTTTTCTGTTTTAACACATTGGATTCTGTATATGCACGACAAACCATAACTATTTACAATTAAGATAAAAACAGCCATGATAAACACGTTTAATTCACATTAAGATAAAACTGTACTGCCTTACATTCATATTAGCTCATTAGATTACAAAAGAAACACACTGATTAAAATTATATTGCCTTTTTTATAAAAGAAGAAAACTAGGAAACAGCATCACAAATATAAAAAATCATTATTGTTTTCATTATATATTTACTTGTTTCAAAAATATACTAGGATACTAAAAGGTTGTTTAGGGTACTCTGTGCCAAGACTTCAGTTGTGTGTTTTAGGAATTGGAAAAACAATATTGGTACGGTAACCTTTATAATACAAATTCAATTGACTTCATTGTAGGGGTGTGCGAGTAGTGATTTTTTTAATCGAGTTGAGTCGAATCGAGTAGTGTCAATTATTTTTGAGTTTCGGGTATTTTCGAGCGAGTATTTGCCATCAGTTGATAGTATCAAATAGTGTAATAGGATTTGGATACCACTCCAAATTTGATAATCTAAACATGGTTTCTAACTATTACTTGAGTAGCAATATAAAGTTTTTGGCAGGACAATCAAACTGGATTACGTATTGACAAACCAAACACTATTTGACATTCGTTTCCGGCTGATAAAACAACCGCCGGTTGTCATTTGGCCAATATCACCTAGTCCAGACATCGCTTATAATTAGAGATGTGGAGTACTCGAAATTTCGAGTTCGGCACTGAAACTCGAGGTTTTACTGAAACTCGAAAGTTTCAAGCGAGTTTACTCCCGCCGTTTACCCGCGCTACAAAGGGTCGTCCGCAGCCGTGCGTCGTCTGTAAATTCAAATTAAGTGTGAACGCGATTGAGGTGTTACGAGTTGTGATGTGGATTTTAGTGTTTTATTAAGTAATAAAGTATTAAGTAATAAGTAAGTTGTGGCTTATAAATTTGTGTTACTCTTTATACCAAAGTGGAGGATTTACCAGGACCTTCAGTGACTTGTATGAACACTGTCTGTATAGTTCACTTCTAGGTTAACCTAACCTTGTAATTTGTTAAAGTCAAATCTCAAAAACATATCTGTAATGAAATCTAATAGGTAAGCATAAGAAGTTTGTGCTAGTTTTTTGTTCCATAATAATCAAAATTGAGTCCATTAGTTTTAGGCTCAACTGTCCTTTGGCATTGAGCTGTTTTTAAAGACAAGTGTTTTTTTTTGGCTTAAGTTTCATTAATGATTTTTTTAATAATTTGTAATATTTTAAAACTCTATAAGACATGGCTTCAATTTCATCAATTGATTTGCCAGGTACTATCAAACATATTTTCATGTTGTTACTAACTGATTGTTCTTATTAGGACAAACAGTGTTAAAATTAGTGCTAAGATATGTTAGTAAATGCATTTTGTGTGGTAAGTAAGTAGGCTAATGTTTTAATATGTAATAGGCCTTTTAAATATTAAAAAAATGTATTTTAACTTATAGGCCTAAATGCAATTTGATTTTCTCCATTCGTAGAAAGATGTAGCTTAGGCCTAAACATAATATACAAAACACAGGATAAATAAAATACCCCCGTCGCAGCAAACCTGTATACTTAGCGAATTTCCAATGCATATGCCTTGCTACTACATAGAGCCACTTGCCAAGTTTCACAAAAATACATTCATAAATAAGGAAATAAAATAAGAAACTGAGATCATTTTTTAATGAAACTGTTAATTAATACCATATAGGCTGTAATACCAAAGATTATAGGCTTAATACCAAAAGATTAAAAGTATTTTATCTTCATGGCAAAATGTTATGCAATAACTTTGGTATGATTTATTTTCAGATAAATGTACTTACCTTTTTCCAATGATGCAGGAATCCATTTATTTTACTTATTATTGTTATTTTCAGGTCATAGTGAGTAGAAAAGTATATTTTAATAACAACATTTATAAATGGAACCCTATACACTGTTTTGATCCAATTCAACTCGACCTATGTGTTTTTTATTTGTATAGCCTAATCGACTCAAACTCGAGATTTGAATCTTTTGCCATCTACTCGGTTCGACTTAAAAAAACAGTACTCACACATCTTGTCTTATAATCAATATTAGATAAAGAAATCGTTAGTTACAGCCGATATTAAGTGAAACGGTCCCTTTTTTGCCGATATTTTGCATAATTTTGTCATTTTCGGCCCATATTATATGTTCCAGTCGTCATTTTTGACCGATATTATGTTTTACGGCGGAAATTACGCGGTCCGGTCGTCATTTTCGGCCGATTTTACGTGATGCGATTGCCTTTGGCGGCCGTTACTGCACGATTTGGCCAGTCGCGATTGTCCGGAAACACTCCCTCGAACTTTCGAGTATTTTTAAAAATCTCGAGTCGAATTTGAGCAGTAAAATACTCGGCCGAAAACTCAAAGTTTCGAGTACTCGCAAACCCCTACTTCATTGACAATTTTGTTTTTGTGTTTCCTTCATAAACTTATTGTGTTATGATCATAATTATACAAGATTTTACCATGATAGTTAAATATGATAAACAAATATATTATTTGTTTTTTTCTATATAAACAGAATATAAAAACATGAATCAGAATCAGAACATCCTTTATTCATTTTGTACATTTCATATGAGGATAGTGTCACTTAAGTTCATACTATAATTAGGGGTGTGCGAGTAGTGATTTTTTTTAATCGAGTCGAGTAGTGGCAATTATTTTTGAGTTTCGAGTATTTTCGAGCGAGTATTTGCCATCAATTGGTAGTTTAAAATAGTGTAATGGGATTTGGATACCACCCTAGATTTGATAATCTAAACATGGTTTCTAACTAATACATGAGTAGCAATACAAAGTTTTGGCCAGTACAATCAAACTGGATTACGTATTGACTAACAAAACAAGGTTTGATATTCGTTTCCAGCCGATGAAACAGGAACCTGTTGTCATTTGGCCAATTTGACCTGGTCTACACATCGCTTATAATCAATATTAAATGACGAAATCGTTAGTCACGGCCGAAATTGCGCGATCCGATCGTCATAATCGGCCGATTTTACGTGATGCGATCGCCTTTTACGGCCGTTACTACGCGTTTTGGCTGGTCGCAATCGTTCGCGATCGTCATTTCGGGCGATTGTACATGATACTATTGCCTTTTATGGCCGTTACTACGCGTTTTGGCCGGTCGCGGTCGTAATTTTCGGCCTGTTTTACGTGATGCGATTGCCTTTTGCGGCCGAAATTGCGCGGTCCGATCGTCATTTTCGGCCGATTTTATGTGATGCGATCACCTTTTACGGCCGTTACTAAGCGTTTTGGCCGGTCGCAATCGTTCGCGGTCGTCATTTGCGGCCTATTTTACGTGATGCGATCGCCTTTTGCGGCCGTTACTACGCGTTTTGGCCGCTCGCAATCGTTAGCGATCGTTCGGTAATCGGCGGGAAATACTCGCTCGAACTTTCGAGTAGTTTTCAAAACTTCGAGTCGAGTTCGAGTATTAAAATACTCGGCCGAAAACTCGAAGTTTCGAGTACTCGCACACCCCTAACTATAATCTAACCATTTAAAGATATACTAGTTGAAAAAATCATCTACCTTATAGCAACATTTATTACATAAAAACTTAAATAAACCTTTTTTAAAATGTATTGAAATTTCTTAATTAAGAGGTATTGACCATGTTGGATTTATCCTGACCATGGTCGGAATATTCAGATCAGCAATACGTACAGTAGTGTATAACAACATCGGCGTTGCAACTTCTGTTTTAGGTAGTTCTGAGTTTCACCTCAACTTATGCTGACCAGCAGGACCTGTGCCTCTTAACGTTCTCTTAGTAAATTGCAATGTCTAAGTCATCATCCAACGTTGTCATCGTTATCCATTTTGTTGCAGTCAATTATCACTTCACCAACTACGACATAAATGTCTGGCCAATCAGGTTTACTTCACATTAGATAAACCAACAATCTCTCTGTAATATTCTTTTAGCGAATTTCCCCAATAGGGAAGAAGCTATTACCGTAGTCGGCATGGTAACCTAGGCCCAGGACCATGATAACTAGAGATGGGTTGGTTCCGATTCCATAATCGACGATACCTTCGATACCAGGGTGTATCGAGATATCGACGATACTCGATTCTTCGAGTCTATGTGATCGATACCGATTCCAGATTTAAAGCGGTTAAAAATCATAACGCTAGCGGTATTTGACTTTCAAGTGATGTTATTTTGTTTTATTTAACGGTCTTATTACATTTTTATCCCTTCTTGAGCGACACAGCAAACTAAACTTCCGTTTTCTGATTGGAAGATCTACATACGCAGTACGACAAGAAGCGATGAAGCGAATGTTTGTAATCGTAATCCTGTTAACAACAATACCAAGGCCAAACGAATACTTTACCAGCAGGGCCGATTGTTTGATTCGGATCATTAATCTTGTTACAGTTTAGTAGCATTTAAAAACAGGCTAGGGAGTGAAACGTTTTCGTTTCATATAAAGACATTTAGGCCTTCAGCAGAAATTCCAGTTTTACTTTCGCCGTCTCGAGTCTGTTTATAAAGATGAATTTGTTCATCACAGGCGTACATGACGCCGACCATATTTGCAATAAGTTGGTCGTCTGTACTCAGTGGTTTTTGTCTAACAAGCTACTTTCGAAGTATCGGATTATTGATGCAGTTGTAACTACCGTCTAACAACTGCATCTGAAAATCATCTCTTAACAAATCAGTACAATGCAGGAATAAATACCAATTTTCTGTTTTAATTATCAAGTAAAACCATTTTATTTTGATTCAAAAGGTTACGTACTATACGATAGGTTCATTACGGCAAAGTCAATATTTAATAACAAACATTCATCTACGATGAAATGAACCGAAGAGAATTGAATGGTCGTCGATCTCGTTTCAGTTTAATACTTATCGGACATTACGGGTTAATAACGGGAACAAGCTGTGGTTGCCAGGACGACGATAAAACCATCTAGGCAGCGCTAGGGTCATGTCAATGGCAGTTTACTAATGCCCCAACGCCGTCTGTTTGCGCACCTCGAACTTGAACTTACTGAAATCCGTTTGTATTTTACTTGTGTCATGAGCGCTTCACTCAATGCGAACATAAATCGTCTGCCGGGAAAAATTAACAATCATAATAAAGTGCCACATTCCAGACATCCCTTATCCGTTGTATTAATTGTTTTATTCGATCGATTGTTGACAATAAGCAGCACTCTGTAGGTTTTAGTTTATACATCGTGATTATTATATTGTATTAATTTATGCTTTATAAGGTTAAGTTACTATTTCTACAACATTAGGACGTTGGCAACTGTTATTGAGTATGGAGCGATTCTCGTTTGTTACTTTCGCTGATTGTTTAGGTTTTAAAATAAAATACATTTGGTCTAGGCTATGTCGTCTAAAAGAGAAAGGGTTCAGATGTTTATTTTTACAGAACAGAAGTTTGATTTACAATCCTAACTTTTAGTTTTAGTTTGAAAACTTCTTGAATAGTATGTTTTCGTTTTCATAATTTGTTTACCGGTAGGCCTAACATTAATTCTCTTGTATTCCTAATCGGCAACTGCGCAGCTGTTTGCTGTTTACGAAGTCTCAGTCAGTTTGTTTGGCTCGCTCCAAACTGTATTGTATTTGGTATCACTGTAAACTGCAGATTTCAGGCTTTCTTCTTATATCTGTCTCGATGTGTTGTGTTTCTATTGACAATATGACATGACATTTGAAATATGCAATGTCGAAGTCCCAGTCCAAAATGGCGCGCTATGTTTGACCGCTGTCAGTTGTGTAAGATTGTTTTAGTTATTTATTTAGCCAAATTTACGCAAAAATGGATTGTAGTGACATTCGGGGTGCTCTTGAATAAAGTATTAGTGACGTTGATGACGATTTAGAGGGTAATATAGGCAGTGATATTGAGATGAATGACTTTCCTGATGTTGCGTCGTAGGCCTAGGCTAATTGGATTATTTATCTGGTAGTGGTGAGTTATATATTTATATGTATACTCCTATGTATTCTATGTATAACATGTTATATATTTCTATGTAGGGAATTGAATGTACTACAACATGATTATATTGCTTTGGGGGCAAAACATTAAACAAAAAAGTTATATACTAAATACTGCAAAATATTTTTTTTCCAAATACACAAAAATAGCAAAACATTCTTTTATTTACATTTATTTATAAGTGATAACAATTTTTTACCATCAACTTTATTTATGACTTTTTTGGTTTCCTTACTTCATTAGCTTTACAAATATGTATATCATTATTAGTATATACATATATTACATGACTTATTTACAACACAACCTAACACTGTACAGTTTACATATATTTCGGGTTTCCGTTTATTATTATATTACATCCCTAAAACTTACAAAACAAATTATTTCCATACCATGTTATATATTTCTAAGTAGGGAATTAGATTGTTTACAAAATGTATATAATGAATTTTCCATAAAAAATCTGTAGAAAAAATTTCACCGAGGCTACTTTTGAAATTTCACAAATAAAATTCTAATTGTTTTTCTTCTTTTCACTTTTCCGAAAATATTACCTTTCTACATCTTTATTATTTTATTATTTTATTTTATTTCTAGATTCCCCTGTTCTTCCTGATCAAAATGAATATAATGTTGGCTAGGTTTACTTCTACGGTTGAATTTATACGAATTTTCAAAAAAATGTCTGCAAAATCGACAAATTTAGCCTGCCATTCCACACTTTAGCATTGGGCCACTCCTAGGGTTAATACTAGAACCAAGGCCGCACTAGATATACAATCAATCTTAAATAAATAAAAACTAGCCAATCACTACACTACGCTAATGCAGAACATTACTACATAATTTAATTGCAGTTGTGTCATAGACTACAGTAGTTAGTCTATGGTTGTATAAATGTGTAAGCGACTGGGTGTACAGCGTCAGCGGGATCACCTTCAGTTGTGACGTCATACAAGCCCTTGCTAGAACACATCTACAACCTTTAACACTGTTTAAAGATTTGTTAAAGTGTGAAACAAAAAACATCCACCTTACAAAACTACGAGAAAAGAACAACTAAGCTGTCATAAAGTACAGTATGTATAATATATCAAAAGTGTAACTACTTTTACCAATACGTTATGGAAGAAAGTAGGCATAAACTTTGAGAACGAACCGAAAAAGTCAAACACATTGGTACATTGTTGTTTACAACCTAATATATTATTTTGTTTGCTCAATTCTTAATTTTGCATCGTCATAATTTTATTTTATTAAACTTATTAAGTAAAAACTAGGACTACACACTGAGTTTTTTCTAAACAAATTGGCTATAGTTGTGGTTGTTGGATATAAACTGATGAAAACATATTGTACAAATAGTAATTGTTTATTACATTTATCATGGCTAGCAATACAATGGGTGAAAAATCCCAAAACTGATTTTGTAGCTACTAAGTTAACTTGAGGCAAAATCATAAGTTGGACTACAGAGTTATATCAACACTTTTCTGGACTTTTTCGGCAAATGTTAAAATTATTTGCCTATCAGCTGTAGGTAGGCTGGCTGCGGGGCCCGCGCGTTGTACTGTGAGCTGTCTCTAGGTCTTCCGACTCCACAAAGCTTAGCTTTTATATTTTGACTCATCCGCCGATCAGAATAACTTCCTCTGTTTCACAGTATTAAAATTGTCACCGTAAACGAATAATAAAACTTGTATCCAGGCCTACAAAAAAATCTGAAATTTTAATTCTTTGTTCCATTATTATAAGACTAGCAGTGAGTACTCTCTAAGGCTGTCAGGCCCCCCCTGGGTAGGGCCCCGGGGGATTTTGCCCCCCCCTGCACCCCCTCCTTTCGTCGGGCCTGAACATAGGACCGCAGTCAGTGAATAGGGCTTTTGTTGTCACGTCTGTGGAATGACTTGCCCAGGTCCATGAAATCCCTTGGTAGCTATCCCCGGTTTGTGGCGGCACTGAAAAAATTATACTTTGAGTGGATGTCCTTGGATGGTGCGATCTAGGGGTTTGTCTTGGGCAGGATCACAGACGGGTGTGTGTTTGAGAGAATGAGTAAAATTATTGAACTTTTTCTGTTAAAAACATAGTGTTAAGTTTTCATTATAATTGTATTATGCTGTAGATATAATCATCTCAATTTGTATGCAGATTAAGTGTAAGTAAGGTTTTGTAGGTTATGTGTCCCTGATTTTTCCTGTTGAAATAATGAATTTTTCATTTAATTTCAAATGCTGTAAGATTTTGTACTTATTATTTTTCTGGAATAAATAGATTAATTTTTACCGGAAAATATCACATGTTTTCGGAATTTCTACAATGAAGCAAATTGTGCTTGTAAATACAATTATATATTGTATGCCATGGTCTAGGTCAGTCAAATTTTAAAGGATAGTGTGCTATTTGGCTGTTTATTAAAGTGGGTCACAAAATTAGTTTTATATCCTCTGTTGGATCTCCAGCCCACAAAGGTTGGGAACCACCGAACTAATGTATTATTTTTGATTTCAGGTACTCAGCTTTGCCCTGACGTTCCTCAGCCGAAAGTTTGAATTCCAGGCGGACGCTTTTGCCAAATCTTTGGGCAAGTCTATTTATTTGCGACGAGCGCTAATCAAAATCAACCAGGACAACCTCGGCTTCCCGGTTTATGATTGGCTGTACTCCATGTGGCATCACTCCCACCCCCCACTCCTCGAACGACTCGAGGCCCTTGACAAGTCTGAATAACACTGCACACCGTTGCATTCCTGTGTTAACTATAGTATTATTGTAATGGAATATTTTGTACTAAAACATGATCTTGCATTGTCAAAATGTTTGATTTTTAATTTATTCACTGTAATAAATTATTTTTTTATAAATTTTGGTTGTGTTTTTTATGAAAGAGTTTTTCAATGTTAGTAGTTGATGATAGATGAACTTTGTATTAAATAAACTCTTACAATGTTTGGCTGCTTATTACAACATTTTTATTGTCACAATGATAAATGAAGTTATGAATTTGCAGGCCATTAAAAAAAATATAACATCCTGGGTCCACAGTGGTTATAAGCACAGTGGTTAGCGAGCTTGCTTCATAATCTGAAGTTCACTAGATCGATCCAGAAAAATTTCTTCAAGGTTCGATACTGGATCCAGCTGCCAGTGGTAATTGGGCTATTAATGAATTATTATTTATGTTTTACCGTATGACTTCCTTTGCAGTAACTGACAAACATTTTAACATACAGCTGGTAACATTATAAATTATATCCTCCCAAAAGAATTGCATTGGATCTTACAGAGCCTGTGGGATGGAGCCCTAATGTTGGATGTAGACATTATCAGGACTATTAAATTAGTAGTAGTAATTAATTAGAAGCCTGGCGCAGCGTCGCTCCCGATCACAGTACAATATTATGTTTGAGGCGTTAGTTACAACTATTGTTAAAGCACCTGGAAACCGAGCTTTGCTCAAGAAGCCAGTCAGTTGTTCAAAATGCCTAGAGTACTCATATTCTCTCTCCAAGGCAAGCATATTTGCTTCGCTTATTTGCTTGTTTCTTGTCATTATGGTCATGTCCGCTTTATATTCAATCTTCAGTTTTATTGATTCTCGCAATATAGACATAATCTAATCATTTATATTTAAAGTTATGTATACATTGGTTCTAATCAGTATTCTCACAAAAATCATGATACTTTACCAATTGAGTGTTTTTTTTTTACAATTGATTGGTTGCTATTGAACAGCTGTTACGATTGTTTTTTTTTATTTGCAAATCTTAACCATAACCCCAGTCTTAGTTTTTATAATTTTCTATACAAAACTATATTTTTCTAGGGATAAGGTCTGATTAGAATACATTTATTAACCCATCAATTTGATAGTTCCAGCATTTGGAGAGCCCTTAACCCTTTCAGTGCTATGATCCAATATATTCACGAAAAGTGCTAAAATCCGGTATATCGGATCACGAAATTTTGCCGAAAAATGCTAAGATCCGATATATCGGATTATACAATAATGCACATATCTCTGCTGTTTATTGTAATATTTCCATGCAGAATGCAGCAAATTGAAGGGGAATAAATTTCCTAATAGGAAATAATAAACACTTTGTTTTTATATAGTGTGTGTGTCATAATGATGACGTGAATCTACGCGGCAGTGGCATCTGCCGCTTACTACGCAGTAGCAGACTACAGCTGTGACAGCTTTGTTTACAATTGTGTATTGTGTGTTTATAGTATGTTGCGTTTTGTTACAACTATTTAGGTTGTTGTTTACTATTTTAGAGTAATATGAGCGACAAACAGTTCTAACTCGCCAGTCAGCGAAGGTACAATTGGACAATTTGCTAGAGAATCAGGACTCAACATTGATTTTAGTGAAAGTTAAAATTAAGGTTATGATATTAGTAGTCGCAGTAGTGATAGTCAATTAGTTGATACGGAAGAAGATCCAACTTTCAACTAGGGGTGTGCGAGTAGTGATTTTTTTAATCGACTCGAGTAGTGCCAATTATTTTCGAGTTTCGAGTATTTTTGAGCGAGTATTTGCCATCAGTTGGTAGTTTAAAATAGTGTAATGGGATTTGGATACCATCCTAGATTTAATAATCTAAACATGGTTTCTAACTAATACATGAGTAGCAGCAATACAAAGTTTTGGACAGTACAAATAAACTGGATTACGTATTGACAAACAAAGCACGGTTTGACATTTGTTTCCGGCCGATGAAACAGGGCCCGGTTGTCATTTCGCCAATTTCACCTGGTCCACACATCGCTTATAATCAATATTAAATGACGACATCGTTAGTTACGGCCAAAATTACGCGGTCCGATCATTATTTTCGGCCGATTTTACGCGATGCGATTGCCTTTTGCGGCCGTTACTACGCGTTTTGGCCGCTGGCAATTGTTTGCGGTCGTCATTTTTGGCCGAATTTACGTGATGCGATCGCCTTTTGCGGCTGTTACTACGCGTTTTGGCCGGTCGCAATCGTTCGCGGTCGTCATTTTCGGCCGATTTTACCTGATGCAATTGCCTTTTGCGGCCATTACTACGCGTTTTGGCCGGTCGACATCGTTAGCGATCGTCCGGAAATCGGCAGTAAATATTCGCTCGAACTTTCGAGTAGTTTTCAAAACTTCGAGTCGAGTTTGAGTATTAAAATACTCGGCCGAAAACTCAAAGTTTCGAGTACTCGCACACCCCTACTTTCAACCCTGATCAACCTAGTACATCATCAGGAATTCTACCACGAGTAACAGGATACCTTTGTTCCCAGGCAAACATCCAACTATTAGACATTTGACTCAGAGGTAGATGACCCTGAACTAACTAGGCCTACGCCTAGGACTGTACCTAGAGGAGGTAGTTCTAGTACTTTTAGACGTGGTAGAGGTGGTAGAGGCAGTAGAGGTAGAGGTAAGAGGAGCTAGGGCCAGCAGACCAAACATAGCACGTCCACAAAATGTAGCAGAAGACAGCAGCAGCCGGGACGAGGTCGAAGAGGGTAATGATCAACCTCCTGACCATGAATTCCAATTATTGGAGCATAGTGGGCCTAAGCATTGCCCCCCACCAAACTCAAAACCTACTAGTTATTTTAACTTATTCATCACAGCCTCCTTACTCCAAATGTTTTTGGACATCAGTAATCAGTATGCCTGTAAACTCCGTGCCAATAGCCATGGCCTGTCCCCTTTTAGCCGCATGAGAAACTGGGTAGATGTCACTGTGGCAGAGTTGAAATCATTTCTTCCATAATTCGAAATAAGGGGATGATTCAAAAACCCAGTATAAAAAGCCATTGGGACACACATTTTAGTTTAGAAACACCTTATTTTGCCAAAATTATGCCGAGAGACCTTTCAAGCAATTTTGAAATTTTCCACCTTGTAGATATCGGACACTACCTAAACAAGGAGAGCCAGGATATGAACCTTGCGGTCGATTCCAACCCATTATAGATCATGCTAATAGACTGTTTAAATTGTATTACTATCCAAGCAAAGCATTATCAGTTGATGAGTCTCTAGTTGGGACAAAAAAATGAGTCGCCTTGACACAGTATATGACGTCTGCAAAGAAACATCACAAATCGGGTTGTGTATTAAACTCTGGGACTTGTGTGACTGTGACACGCTATTACGCTAGTGAAAAAAATAGTTATCTGGGCTCTCCCAGAATTGGCCAGATCTGGGCCAGAATATTTTTCTTGTTATTTAAACAGTTACATTCATTTGAAATACCCCCGTCGCAGCAAATCTGCGTACTCAGCGAATTTCCAATGCATATATATGTGACTCACTACTACATAGAGCTATTTACCAAGTTTTACAAAAATACATCCATAAATAAGTGATATATAGCATTTTATTTATTCTCCATAAGAATAACATTAGGGTTGAGGACGCAGGTTTGCTGCAACGAGGAAGATAAGTAATGTGTTTTTTTTTGCAATTATCAATACAACTTAACCAGGTGAAGCTACATACCAAGTTCTCTTAATGTAGGTTCATAATTAAGGGAGAAATACAACTTTACTTATTCTCCATATGAATAACATGGGGGCCGAGTATGCAGGTTTGCTGCTACGGGGACTATCAACAAAAAACTTGTTTTTTGTGCTAATATCAATATACCACAACTAGCTGAAGCCACATACCAAGTTTCATCAATATACATTCATAAATAATCGAGATACAGAATTTTATTTATTCTCCATAAGGATAACATTGGACAACGTACTATGTTTAGCACTTTGAATATCTCTGCAACGGTTGGACGTAGAACAACGATTAAAACACCAAAATGTTTGTTTTGTTGAGCTAAACACATTAATAAACAGAAATGTGAAGTTTTTAGTAAATCTATCTGAGAAAAATCTAAAAACCTTTTTCCCATAAGATTAACATAGGACACGTTTTTTTGGATTTTCTCTGCAACCACTTAACCTAGGTTAATGATTCAAGATACTAAATTATTTGTTTTTTAAGCTCTATAAAATGGCTATCACCAAAATTGAGTGTTTTTAACATTTTGGGGTCAAATTTGCAAAAAACCGATTATTGGAAAATTGTAAACCCCCTTCCCATAGTACGATCGATCTGGTTTTCGAACTTAAAGTCATAAATGCTACTCTCCACATTTGTGCCAAATTTCATCAATATCAGGTGTTTCCTTCAAAAGTTATCGCGGTAACGGACACACATATATATCGATATATATATATATATAAATTTGGACGAATAGTGTTTTTGGCATCTGGGGACCTCAAAACGAAAAGTTATCATGGTCTCGGGCTTAAGTCTTACCATGCCACCTACGGTAATAGCTTCTTTCCCTATAGGGGAAATTCGCTAAAATGTGATTTTTCCAGTTGAATCGCTTGATAAACCAATAATATAATTTTTTTTAAAGGATTTTAGCTCATGATGTTAAAGGGGATAATTACATCCCCCCTGAACACTACCGTCGCGAGATGTTGAAACCATCAACTTACGGATCAGCATGTGAGTTGATTGCCGCATCTGAGCTCTTCCACTGCATATTCAGAGTGTACCATGATGGTCATTTACTCCAGAGCTTTGGTGTAGAGGGAACAGCATCTGATCGTATAAATTCAAACGGGGCGAAGCCCGCGGGTAACTGCTAGTTAGTTATAAAACAAAACAAGTTTCAAGTTAATACCTTGAAAATCAGGCAAGTTGTGGGTTTATTTACAAAACATTACAAAATCGCCACCACTTTTATCCTAGCACTTTTCAGATATTACATGTAAAAAAGTTAGCATTTTTCCGAAAAATCCAAAAAAAGTCTAGCACTGAAAGGCTTAAGGAAAACATTTTTGGAACAGGAGTTGGCAAAAGTTGTATTCTGATGTATTAACTATCCTAACAAATGTATGCACAATTGAACCAGATAACTACTAACATCAGTGTTGATTAAATTTAAATGTTAAAGGCCGACGGAGCAGATAAGTCTGTTTCTGTTTGATGGACCTGTTTCTGATTATAACGCAGTGCCTGCTGCCTTTCTACCAAATTTGTGCTCAATCGGTCTAGTAAGTATATGTTTAACATTGAAATGTTGATAGTCGTTAGCTAATCATTGGAACAGGAATAAGCCCATATCGTTTGTGGGATGGACCCATCACCTTCCAAATATCTGCTCAATAAACCTTTGAGGTCAGCCCGTGCTCTTCAGTATGAAAATATCTAAAAATGAAATCCTTTCTGCGCAACTACAAATCATGACAAATATTTTGGAACCTCAATCGTTAAAATCGGTTCAGAAATACCAGAGGAGTTCTCTTAACAAAAATCGACTTAGCATCTATATCTGTAAAAGGCCCTGGCTGACTAACTCTGACTGACTCACTCATCACTAATTCTCCACCTTCCCATGTAGGTAGAGAGCTGAAATTTTTTACACTGATTCTTTAGGCATAAAATAGGAAAACTAAATGGTTTTCATCCTGATCTGGTCTGATCCGATCTGATCTGGTCTGATCCTGATCCTTAGGGCTCCGCCAGAGATCCCGACAAAGTTCCCATGTATTTCTTATGGACATTCATTTTTGTTTGAGCTAATGGAAATACAAACAGCTGATCTTGATTCGTAGTAGTTTCACGGGCTAACCACAGAATGCAGCACACACAACTTTCAACAGTTTTTATCAATTATTTGCGGGGCGAAGCCTGCGGGAACAGCTAGTATTAATATATAAGGTCCTGACTAAATAATCAGCCGATCTTAGTAATAAGGCTACACAAGACATCTCACCCATTCTACACTCATCATTCATCCATTTTCGGCTTAAAATATGCCCTCGTTGCTTTGGCGTCTTACAGAGATATTACGCTTATTGTATATTTATATACAATAACGAATTTGTATAGTTTTAACATGATAAGAATTAACATAAAATATTACAATAGTTACCAATTAATTAATCATTTGGTCACTTTATGCTACAGTTAAAGTGTCTGGCAACCAAAAAACAAGAAAAGGCAGAATATTAGTCAAACAAGTAAAAAGATATCAACAGTGAGAATTCAATATTTAAGTACTAGTTGTAACACTCACTGAACAAGATGATTGTGCATTACATTCATTCCAAGAATGCAGGCCAGATTGCATTAGTGCAAGCCTGTTTACCCTCATATTTTTACTGAGAATAACATAATCCATATTGAAATTCTTAGGATTACATGTTGGTTGTAATTTATTTGGGATGAGTATGAGGTTTTCATGACATTTAAAATTAATTCTGGGTTTTTATATAAGGTCTTTTGAGTTTGAAAACATGTTCAATGGCCCCAAAACTGTTTATTAGATGATGATGATGGTTTGTATACCCCGGTGAAAGTTATGTCAGCAGCGTGTTTCAGTGCAATGAAATTAAATAAATGAAATAAATTCTAGTGGTTATGAGTCAGCAGTTAGGTTGTGTTGGCAAAACAAAAACCAACCCTCGGAACCTCACTGTCTTTTAAACCTTCCTAACTTAACATTACTTAACATTACCTGAAAAAATTTGACCATATCAGTGAGTTCATGTTAAGTGCTAGGGTTTTATCAATAATGAACCTCTCTGATTTGCAAACTGTCAAGTTAGTCCACAAAGTTCTGCAGACTGGGAAACCTGAATATCTAAGAAAAAAGCTAGTGTTTAGACATCAAATCAATGTGCACAGTACTCGACAGGATTGCCTGTTGCACCTGTCAAAAACAAAATTAGAAACTGGGAAAAGGGCATTTAGATACTTTGGACCACAAACATACAATGCTTTGCCACTTAGTTTAAGGAATGTTAGTTATTCTAGGTTTAAAAAATATGTAAAAGAATTGTATATATTTGATATTTGTTTGTAAATATTACGCACAAGACCATTTAGATATCTAATTGTTATTTTCATTTTTGTTGTTGTTGTATTTCTTTGTATAATGTTGACAAGAGTTGTCATGTAAACCAGAGTCATACCTTGATGAACGCTTGCTCAATAAAGTCATTATTTATTTATTTATTTATTTATTTACTCAATGTAGTAAGCACCCATGCCAGTTTCCACCAACCAAATATGCCTGTAAACTGTTTTAAAAATCCTAAAATAAATAAATCAATAAATTACAATGAATTTGTGTAAAAAACATTATGTTTAAAAATTATTTTCAAACTTCAGAAAGTGAGGAAATCAGATTTGAACTTCTGAAATTATGATCAAGAACTTTACGCCTTGTCCATTGAACCATCACAGCGTTACAAGTCAAGAAGCAATGAAGAACTGAGCAGCACATTCTGGTTACTCTTGAATGGAAAGAGCCTGAATTGAAGCTGTCCAGTATTTCTCCCCGACCCACTCTGGTATCAACATGTGATTTAACTAGGAGCTGTATCATGAGAAATATGAGATGATCCCCTCAGAGAAATATCAATTGTTATTCAAACTTAGCTCATTACTCGATGATGTAAGCTAAATAATACAAAAACTATTATTCAAAACGTATGTTTTGAGTTAAAATCTAAATTTATCTTCAGCATAGTTCAACATACTCAGTAATATAGTTTAATATTATTTACAATCAGTAACAAAATAAGTTTAAATATTAATTCTATCACATCCAATTTATCTCATAATGTGATAAAGCGATGATCCGTTATCAATTTAAATGTGAATTAAAAAGTAACAAAAGTCCATAAAAGCCAATTAAATATCTCTGAGTAGAGCTGAGTCCTCTGGTACTAATATATCAAACGGTTAAGTTATATTTACTGTTACTAGTTTGTTAAAAGTAAATATAGCACAAATCTTTAAATAAACAAAAATTGGAGAAAATTCAGATATAATAAACTAAAACGTCCTGTCAGAAGTGACGTGCAGAGTCGGATGAATTTTTCAACAGAGTTATCACATAACTGATAAAAATGACCAACAAGTTACAGAGAACTTTAATTAGTCAGTGTTATTAGTGTGATGCTGGTGTAAGTAATGAAATCTAAATTATTCTACTCATAACTGTATTACTTATAACTTATAAGCCAACCAACTGTAATATTTTCAGGTAAGAATTATTGCAATATTGACTTGTTTAATCTAAGTATGGTTTTAACTGCTTATTTATTTAAATTTGTTATATAGTCAGTAGCCAATAGCTAAATATTTGTATTCATTTGCATATACATAAATGGTACAAAGAACAGGGTCACATAAAATAATTATGTGTTAATCTAATGTAGATTTTTATCAACATTTAAATTACTAAATAAATAACTATAATTTATTGAGTAGCATAACATGAGTAACTCCAAGAGAGGTACAAAACTCTTCAATTGAGTAAATAGCTCTGTTTGTTCCTCCGCTTCCTATATAGTGTTATAAGCGTGAGTGGGTGGCTTAAAGTTGATTTTGAGAATGTTTGTGTTTTTGTAATTCTTGTTCTTTTATTTTTTATAATATTTGTATTGTTTATTAATTGTAATACTATTACTATTAGTTAAAAATATTCTAAATTTCTTTATTTTAACATTGATACACAACATTTTAGTTGTCATTTAAATAAAATTATTATGATTATGCAATGAGAATGCACTCCAGTGATATATTGGCCATAAACAGTAAAAACGTTTTAAATGTTCCTGGGCTGATTCTCCTTGTCGGATTTACAGAATTTGGGGGAGAGCCTTGCATTGCTCCAAATTACGTGACTAAAAAACGGCATTAAGTAGGAAACCCATTATGACAGCACGGCACAGCACAGCACAGCGCAGCGCAGCACAGTGCAGCGCAGCACGGTGCGGCACCGGCACACTTCACACAGGGGTTAACCCATTAGTAACGGTCACGACCGCCCAGTAACGTCCCGTCCCGTCTCTACAACCTGGCGGCCTCTGCATTAGCAATTGCAATTGATAGTAATTGCATGAACAGATGAAATAGAAAATCTAAGACAAATTGGTTCATAATTTAGTAACGATAGCCCTTAGAATGTCTTTAATTTATTGACTTTGATATACTTTTTGCTTTTGTAAGATGTATTATTATTTTACAAATTTATTCGAGCCTTTATTCTCTGTTCTTTAAAAATATAAACGTACGATTTAACATTAACTACTGTACCTTAACAACGGCAAGCTCAACAAACTCCAAAAAAGATTCCAAAAAAGATTTATATGATTATTTATAAATTTAACATAATTGATAACTTACTAAATGTATGCATCCAAACTACTAAAAAAAGCAAACGGATGACTGTCTGTTGTCATCTCTGTTCCATTTTAATGCAAAAACTCCTAAACCTGAAGAGCTGAAATCTAAGTGTAAATAAAATAAATAAATATGTTGCAACTTAAATTTGTCCACAAATATTTGCAAAATCTGTGTTTAAACTAAGGAAACTGGACGATTTTGATTAAATTAACCCCTAAAATAAGTGGAATTTCATTACCAATTTTAAATGCAACAGTAGTCTTAAGCACATAATGTTCTTACACGATTATTTTATGTATTAAGCTATACAACTGTGCCAAATTCATGTTCATAATATCGATTCATTGGACCACGGCGCCAAAACGCCGTTGACAGCCACCGCTCGCCACTGGCAAGAATGCTCCTCAGACCATTCACGGCGGTTCTATATGCCGTGGTGTGCTGTGCTGCGCCATTGTATTGGGTTACGTTCTATTTAAAACAATATATGGCATAGTTGCCGGTGGTGGACGGAGCCGTGCTGCGCTGTGCTGTGCTGTGCCGTGCCGTCGTAGTGGGTATCCTGCTTTAGTCCGAAAATATTTACGGAACAGTACACTTCGGAACTCTGCTTTTGGGATAATGCTTTTCAGAGCTACAGTATTCATTTCGGACTAATGCCTTCAAAACTCAGATTTTTCAGAGTTATTTTTTTATTACTTAATTAAATAATAACTGTGTACTGTACATATGAGCAGTTGCAACATAACCATGTTATAATGTATATATGTATATGTACTATAATGTACGTTCAAAAGTGAATGAAACTAAAGTAAAACTATGCGACTAATAAAAGATAATATATTGTAATTGTAATTTTTAATTTAATAAATCCAGTACAGAGACAAGGATAAAAGATAATTCTCAAGAAGTTTTATTAAAAACTTTGAAACATTGTTCATTAACAATATCTTTAGGTAATTTAAATCAAACTAGTTTTTTTAAGAATTTTAATTTATGTTGTTCAACATTCTTATTATTTCTGGTTTTGTGACAATGATTATTCAGATTTTAAATTGGAATATATGATTTGTTGATATAATAGGCCTAAAGCCTAGTCTCTAAAATGTAAAGACCGTAAACAATTAAAATTCATAGTTGAAAAAATGTGGTTTAACAGTTTGACTATTTTACAAATTTTATTTCTATACGGTCAATACCAATACCATTTCACAACAAAAAATATGTAGGCAACAACAACTATTATTATTGTGCTAGAAGCTAGGTGACAAAAGAGAACATCAAGTAGTTTTATAATAGCAACTAACAATTAATAATTAGTACCGTAGGTATTAAATATTATTCTTAATGTTTCTCTGTTGAAGAAGAATACTATGAAAGTTTCTCTTTCTTGGAGCTTGGTACATAGCTACTGTACACCAAAAGACATATATATACGAAAATGTTTTTGTGGTTTGGATGTTAAAAACCTTTAAAAATAGTAAAGAGTGTACAGTAATCCAGAAGACAGTTCATCTACTACATGGTCAAAGTGTTTATCCCAACTTAAATTCAGTCTTATCCCAAAAAATGTTGAGTTTCATGTTTGATTAAATTTTGAAATATCTTAATTATTGTGTTATTATAATGTTTTTCAAATTTCAAACATTTGCTCATCAAGATGTTCTAAACAAAGATATGATGCTAGATATTTTCACTTTTTGCAAGTAATATTAAGAATAAAGTTAACCTGTGGCAGTTTTTAATGATGAGGTATATATACCCAGTGGAAAATCTACTAGTGTTCCAAATTTTGAGAATTAAAAATATCAATAAAAGGTTATGTGAGATGCCATTTCATCAGTACTTAAACTAATCAACCAAAAATAACTGAACAAATTCACTCATATTGATTTTTTATACTTATCATCTAATTAGGTAACTTGATTTGTAAACTCCTCTTTAAGTTACAATGAACTGCACACCAATAAACTATAAAGTAACAAAGTAATGTGAGGAACCCCGGACCCCGGTCCGCTTGCTTGGATAATTGGATTGAATCAAGGAGGAATGTGTTGACGTAATATCACCAGTGACGTAAGAGAGGTGGTCGCACACTCTAGCAGTCTAGCGGCCGTCAAACAATCGCGAGGCCGCAGACAGAGACAGAGGGAGAGGGAGAGGATCCGGGTGCTCCCCAAGGTCGAGGGTGAGCACAATTTTACCCGGATCAGAGCATATCCATGATGTCACCTCTCCAGCTGACGATTCGATATTCGATAGTGATTCTCTCGGGATACTAAAATAGTTATCGAAACGTGGACTCTTATTCCCTTCCCGATCCCGAACAGAAAACCGCGGGATGGATAGTGTTAATAATCATTGAGCCTGTAACATCTCACACGCATAATAATTATGGAATTAAGGAAGCCATCTTCAAATATATAAGCCCTAGTTTGTCGGCGCCCAATGAAAGTGATAATAATAATCTTCAATCATTGACATAGGATTTTACAAAAGTAGGCCTATGGAATAAAAGTTATTGCCAATTTTTAGTTGTTACGGTAACTTCAACTTCAGCAATTCCAATACACCTGTACTATATCTTTTTATGGCTAATTATTACTTAATTAAATAAGTCAATGATAATTATCATTTTTAACAGATGAATGTTTAATTATTATTACTTCTGCCCTTCTCTATTATATTGAAATTTGTTGGCAGGGTAGGCCTAAAACGGGTAGACTTAAACGAACGTGCAACCAGTAACTCTCAAACACTATTAAGGATGGGAACAGTGTAAAGTTAAAAAAATTGTTTAGCTTTTTCAAAACTAACACCCAAGCCTATTTATTTGTATTTTAAAATTATCTTTCAATAATTTAGGCCTAGCCCAAGCCATTTATGGACGACGGATAGAATTAAACATCAAGTAACAAGGTATGTTATAAATAACTTCGGTAAGATCTATCTCAAGCATTTCGTAAAACTTTTAAAAGGTAAGGCAGGCTATCGATAAAGTAAACAAAATAAGTCGGGTTGTGGATATTGTCCTATTTAAATTTCCTCCTTCAAAGAAACTATAATAGATTATTTTATAGGGCAAGTGCGTCTTGCTAGCCTATAAAAATTAGCGTTTAATATGGGGTTTAATGGGTTAGGTTTAATTAGAACTGCATTAATTTTTTCACATTCACAACTAAAGAATTATCCTCTTCCGATTCCATGACTTCAAGCATCAAAGAAAGATTTCAAGGAACAGAACAAGGAAGATGATGTTAAAACGATTACTCGGGGCTCAAACAATTTAAACTCGGAAAGTCGCAAATAATGAAGTATCGATAGTCGATATCAAGCGAAACGGTATAAGTAGTCATGACGTCATGGATATGCTCTGCTCCGGGTGAAATTGTGCTCACCAAGGTCGACTCTGTCACAGTCAGCTGGCCGACATCGTACCAAACTGCATATTGCACAATATTTGCCTTCCGTGTTCGCGGTGTTGATTTCATGTGTTTTAGGTAATGTTTATGTTCATAATTCCAGTTTTGGGTTGAAAATTAATAGAAAGTGCCGATGATGTATATGTTATACAAGTAGTTAATTTCAAACTCAGCTGCTTGACCACCCCAGTGATTCTTCAAACGTAGCCTACCAATCGGGTAAATACGAGGGTCATCCAGAAAGTAAAGCACGTTTGCACATCAGTGGTGACAGTTATTTGCACACTGCGCCAAGCACAGCTCCCATACCTCCGCGTCTGAGTGTTCGGCAGTCCACCAGGGCCAGGGCCAGGTAACAAGGGCATTTCTTCCTTTCTTCATTTCTTTGTTCGCGGTGCGTTGCCGCCGTAACCCCCTCCCGCCCCGCTCCAGCCCCGCCGGACAGCGCGGTGACGTCACTGCGCTGACAGCCGCTCACCACGTGCTTGGCGCAAATGCTAAATGAATACTTTTTCTAAACATATTTCTACGAATCTGTACGTCTAAATCTATTGTCCAAGGACCCTTCCGTTCACTCGTTTCCTCTCGAACACGTCCTGATCTATTTCTGAATATCTTAAAATATAATATTGGTATTTGGCTCAGAAAGTGGAAAGTGTTTGCTTACTACAAGCACAGTGTTTGTTTGTAAGCACAGTGACCTTGTTCAGTTGATTTACTTCTAGTATTGTTTGTAGTGTTGTAGTGTTATGCGTGTACTTGTGATTGCCGTGAGTTTAATTGTTTGTTGTTATTGATTTAGTTTTTGCCACTATTGTTTGTAAGATTAAAGCCCCGGAAATTATTAATGAATTCCGAAATTATTTTAGTAAATATTTATGTATATTTAACAAATATTATTTGTACATACTAGGAATGACGAGCATCTAAATATGGAACATAGGACACACTACTGATAGATACAATAAAACTGTCTTATGAACTAATTAATACATTTTTAGCGAATTACCGTAGGTCTCATGGTAAGACTTAAGCCCGAGACCATGATAAATTTTCGTTTTGAGGCCCCCAGATACCAAAAACACCATTCGTTCAAATTCATCTAAGAAATATGAATTCGTTAATTCATATATATATATATATATATATATATATATATGTGTGTGTGTGTGTGTGTGTGTGTGTGTGTGTGTGTGTGTGTGTGTGTGTGTGTGTGTGTGTGTGTGTGTGTGTGTGTGTGTGTGTGTCCGTAGGCACGATAACCTTCGTAAAAATGGTCTGATCTTGATGAAATTTAGTACAAACGTGTAAGGCAGGATCTATTTTCATGAGTTCGAGAACAAGAAAGGTCGCTTTGTTTTAAAGAGGGTTTTGGGGGGGTTTTGTACCCCAAAAATGAGTTTTTTTAACTTTTTACATGTAATTATTTTTAAACCCAAACCTTTATTTAAACCATTAAATTTTGCTTAAAAAAACAAACAATTTGGTATTTTGATCATCGCTCCACGTCAATTGGTTACCGAGATATTAAAAGTGCTAAACAAAGCACATTGTCCAATGTTAATCTTATGGAGAATAAGTAAAATGTTATATCTTGCTTATTAATGAAACTTGGTATGTGGCTTCATCTGGTTTTTGTCTATTCTTATTTGCACAAAAATAATGTTTACCAATACTTGACTTCCTGTAGCAGTAAACCTGCGTACTCAGCCCCCATGTTATTCTTATGGAGAATAAGTCAAATCTTATTTCTTCCTTAATTATGACATAAATTAATAAAATTTGGTATCACCTATTGTTGAGCTATACTGATACTTGCATAAAAACCCATTTGTTGTGCTTCTTGTTGCAGCAAAACTTGCGTACTCATCCCCCATGTTATTCTTATGGAGAATGATTCAAATGCTATATATGGCTTATTCATGAATGAATATTGATAAAACTTGGTATGTGGCTTCACCTAGTTGAATTGTATTGATATTTGCATCAAAATTGTGCCAGCAAACCTACATACTCATCCCCAAAATGTTATTCTTACGTAGAATAATTAAAATATCGCTTATCTGTTAATATATTTTTATAAAACTTGGTATGAGGCTTTATGTAGTATTAAGACAAAAATGTGCATCGGAAATTCTCTGAGTACTCAGGTTTGCTGCGACGGGGGTATTAATTAATATTTAACTACGTTTATATTTGTTTTCACTAAATGTGTATTTGATATAAGACTGTTTTATCTATAGCAGTCAAAGTAATAAACATCTCAAATGTTTTTTAAAACAGTATTTTTATAAAGTTTAATCATACATAAAATCATTCTTGTGGGAATATGCGTGACTGTGGGAGGTATGGTCACTGTGCCTATATCGTGTTTTCAGACATCACAGCAAATAGAGGGTGTTTAAGAGTGTACAGTAATCATAATGTATAAGCTTCTTTATGACATAATTTACAGTAAAAACGTTCTGGTTGTGGTCTATTTATATTTGCATTAAACCCCATTTCTTGTTGGCCTCATTACAGCAAACCTGCGTAATCAATCAGTCATCCTCCATATTCTTATGGAGGATGACTAAAACTTAATATGTCGCTAATTTACCAATATATTACGATTAAATTAGATAATATAGTTTATTTGTTGATGTAGTATATACCTATGTTTGCATTATAAATTCGTTGAGTAAGCAGGTTTGCTGCGTCAAGGTATTATAAAAATCAACGCTCTTTAAGTAGCCCGTTTTATTTCCTTGCGTATAGTATAAATACTACAACTATAAGGCAAAACAAAAGTGCTAACATCTATTTCCATGGAATGTTACTGGGGGCAGCCCATGTAAATGGTGTTTCATAAGCAACTGCAAAATAATTAACACAGGTTTTCTTTCATTCTTTTTTCATAGATTAGATAGATATACCACTCGAAAGGTAACTATACAGTAAATGATGTAACAAACACACTGGAGGCATATTAGTTTACTTTTTTTAACACCATATAATTATGTTAAAGATTAGTGTTGGTTTTAAAGGTTACTCCAAGTTCAAAGGATAAAATAATATATGTATATAAGTAAGTTAAAATGGTTTAGGTGGCTTTAAACTAATCTCACAAGATATGCAAACTTTAAATAAATCTCAGTGTTTCCAGATAATGCTTTCAAATAATGCTGTTTCGGTTATAACGTATTGAAAAGTGATCAAATAAAGTTTCATCGATAACATGAAGTTTAAATATTGAGTTTAAATAGTTGATCACTTTTATAATGAGTTGTTGTGCTATAGCAACCTGTCCAAATAATTCAAAAAAGACTGAAAAATCTACGGTGGTGTACCATTTATTTCCAAAGGATCCTGAAATCTGCAAAATTTGGGTGTCAAAATGTAAGCGTAAGGATAGTATTAATTGTAAATATGCCCGCATATGCAGTGACCATTTTTCTTCTGAAGATTACGTTGATGACATCAAGCTTTTTCATTATCTAAGCGCTTTATTTTTCTTTAGCAAAGTTGTTTCTTAAATTCTCGAATGACTCTGCTGCCGGTAAAGGAGGATGTTTGTTGTTTTTAAAAACATAATGTGACTTAAACTACCTTCCTTTATTTTTAAATTGATCAAATTCATTCTTCTGATCATTGTATTTAAGTTTTATTTTTATATACCGATAAAAAACTAATGGTTTTTCAACGTGATTTCATTTAACTTAATACAAACCTCTATTTCTTACTAAATAGTTTTATAAATAGATCAGCTGCCAATTCTTTTGAAAATTATATCGCAATAAAGCCTGATTCATCTACAAAATAACGGTGAAGTCGTATAATCACGGTGTCTAATAGAACACAAGTTTCAGCCGAGGAAGTTTTAGGGGTAAAGCACTGGTAGCGTGTTACTTCGAGTCGGCTGTCAGTGCGGTGACGTAGCGGGTCACGCGACAGGGGGGGTCCGCTCACAGGCGAAATGTTACGGCCCTTGTTACCTGGCCCTACAGTCCACTCACCTCCTCACCAAAGTGTGAGCTGAGTCTCATTGCTCAGCGGTGCCAAATATTGTTTATATCACACAAATCCTTTCCTGAAATTGCAAGTTGTTGTTCATATTGCACTTTCACCATGCATAAACTCTCTTTGCTTTGGTGTTTGTCTACGAATTTCATCAGGTCGATCATTTTGCGCATTGAAAACCCGAATAATACTGAGGCTAACAAATTTGGCGGGATTTTCAACTGACACCTCCACTTTGAATCTCCGTAGAAACAATTGAGATGCGTGACCGCATAGCAACGAGGTTCGGCACACTTTTTGGCTTTCGCGGGAGTGGATAGTGGACTGCCGTACAAGCAGTTGCGCTGGTAGGAGGGGAGTTGTGCACGGTGCAGTGCGCAAACGTTCTTTACTTTCTGGATTACCCTCGTTTTATAGGGATGTACCGGTATATATTTTGTTGGTATTTTTAAACTGTACATATCATTACTATGCCTTTTTAACGTAATCGTTTTGTGAATGGTGTGTTGTTTTCATTTTTTATTTTTATCAAATGTTTAGGGTAAAAC